>CM076583.1:1284336340-1284936340 GCA_034641835.2 Pinus albicaulis | reverse complement strand
AAATCTGATAGAAAAACGAGCCAGAGCTAGGGCAGAGAGAAGAATGCCTATGAATGAAGAACCTTCAGCTTTTGAAAAGAAGCCGGATGTAATCATTAAAGGTATGGAAAGATTAGGTGATAGGGTGGAAACCATTGAAAGAAAGTCTGCTACTGATAACCAGAATGTTGCAAGAAACCCAAACTTTAGGAGGAATCTGAACCAAAATATTGGAAAGAATGTCCCTGATCAAAACATTAGACCACCTTTCCAAGAAAAATTTGTTGAAGGTTCAACCTCAGAAGAACCTACAGAAGATGTAGAAATAAACAATGTCAATGAGGACAAAGATGAACCAGAAGTCTTCCTATCCCAGGATGATCAAGAGAATCATATCCTTGAAACATTCCAAACTCGTTCAGGTGAGACTTTTGATTTCAAAGAAGGCTATGACACGGCAATTTACGAGGTTCATAAACAGTACAACTTGAGAAGTAGACGAATAGATGTACCAGAGAAAAATAAACAGAAAACCACAAAACAAAATGACAAAGGTAAACAAAACATTCCCCCTGTACAAAATATTCTTCCAGTACAAAACATTCCCCAAATACAAATTTTACCTAGGATAACTCCCAGTCTTTCAAATCCAATAATTGAAGATGTCTCTGACAACCAACCAATCAACAAACAACAATCCAATACATCTCCTCATGTAGGAACTGTAGAAGAAACAGTAGAAGTTAGTCCTGAAACATCTTCAAAACAAAACTTCATTCATGAAAAAGAGAAAAACATTGAAGACTCAATAAACAGAGAAAACCCAACTGTGCAAAACACTAAAGCTCAAACAGAAAAACCCTTTAATCTAGAGGCTGAAATAGGCAAACTCAAGATAGCTGTTCCTTTATCAGAATTGGCTAAACATGATGTCTATAGGAATCAGATTTCCAAGTCTTTAAACATTAACATTACCGGATTGGATGATTCAGTAAATATTCTTGATGATCAACCCAAACTTCTTTTTGGCCCTGAGGTTAATGGCAAACCAGAAAGTGGAGGAACTCCTCCATTTTATGTAAGCCTAAATGTTCACGACAAGATACTTCATAATGCAATGCTTGATTCGGGAGCATCTCACAATTTGATGCCAAAAGCAGTAATGGAAAGATTGAATCTAGATATTACCAGACCGTACAAAGATTTGTTTTCATTTGATTCCAGTCAGGTAAAATGTTTAGGTTTAATTAAAGATCTGTGTGTCACTTTGGTCCAATACCCTGCTAAGTCTGTTTTAATGGACATAGTAGTTGCTGATATTCCACCTAAATATGGTATGTTATTGTCTAGGTCTTGGGGTGCTAAACTTGGAGGATCTATTCAATTAGACATGTCTTATGCAACTATTTCAGTATTTGGTCACCCTAAAAGATTATATAGAGAAACTTTGATGAAGTACTTAGTGAGTAGCCAAGAGAAGCCTGAAAACTTCCCTGTTTATTCTGTACATTCTGACATGGATTCTTTTATTTTATACAATGTTGAGTCAGATCTTCCTACTGAAATAGAAGCTCCTGAAATGGAAATCATAAACAAAACCACTGTTAAAATTAATGAAATTTCTGAAAACAAAGAAACACCAGATGACCAAGAAATACCTGAAAAAACTAAACAACTAGCTCCTGTCAGAAAATACGTTAAAACAATTGATGAAGATTATGAACATGAAATTCTATGGCATTTAGAGTTTGATGGCTCAGTAAACAGACTAGGGGCAGGAGCCGGGATTTGGTTACACAATGTGGAGAACAATCATGCAGAGGGTCATGCTTATAGGTTAAATTTCAAATGCACTAACAACATGGCAGAGTATGAAGCTCTTTTATTAGGGCTTAAACATGTCAAGAAGTTAGGAGGCATTAGGGTATCAATCATAGGCGACTCTGAACTAATTATCCAACAGATTAAAGGAGAATGTGCAACAAAGGACATGAGACCGAAACAATACCGAGAGACAGTTGTAGAGATTCTCAACACATTTCTACAAGCCCAACTTGCCAAGATTCCCAGGAAACAAAACTTGCATGCTCACAGTTTAGCGATGTTTGCTAGTACATGCAAGTTGCCTTTTGATCCTAATCATCAATTTTCAGCTGAGATTAGGCACAGGCCTGCAATACCAGACAATCTTTTGAATTGGCAAGTATTTGTGAATAACAATCAAATCAATAATTTTTTGACACTTCAGAATGAGTTTTCTAACTGTAATATAGATGAAGACATAACTGTTGATGAATTTGATCAAGAAAAAGAACAAAAAATAGAAATTTTAAGAGAAAACGCAATTCATATGCTGCATCCAACCACATTCACTGAAAAAGACATGCAAAATTTGAAACAAATGGAATTTGATGAGATCATAGATGAAACAGAAATCATCAATTTAAAAGATAATCAATTACCCAAAGGATTAACACCTTTGGAAGATCTATTCGACTCAAATGATATTCCATTCAAACCTAAAATGGAACCTGTTAAGGCTGATATGGAAGAATGCAACTTAGGAACACCAGAACATCCCAAAATAGTTAAGTTGTCCAAATCCCTCCCAAAAGAACAAAAGGTGAAATATGTTGAACTATTAAAAGAATTTCAGGATGTTTTTGCCTGGAGTTATGAAGACCTCAAATCTTATGATACATCCATCATTCAACATACTATACCTTTGAAACCAGACCAGAAACCTTTCAAACAAAAGCTTAGGAGAATTAATCCTGTCTTATTACCCTCAATTGAAAAGGAAATCAAAAGAATGTTTGAAGCAGGGATTATAGCTCCTATCAGATTTTCAGAATGGGTCTCTAACCTGGTACCAACAAGGAAAAATACAGGAGAAATCAGACTGTGTGTTGATTTAAGGAATTTGAATAAATTTTCTTTAAAAGACAACTATCCTCTGCCGAAAATGGATCATATTCTGCAAAGGGTAGTGGGATCTTCGAGAATATCACTACTGGATGGATTTTCAGGGTACAACCAGATTCTGGTTCATCCTGATGATCAGGATAAAACAGCATTTACCACACCATGGGGTACGTTTAAATATGTCAAAATGCCATTTGGACTCAAGAATGCAGGAGCTACATTTCAAAGAGCGATGGACATTGCTTTTGCTAAAGAGATACATGATTTTCTGGTTATTTACTTAGATGATTTGACCGTTTTCTCTAAAACAGATCAAGAACATTTAGATCACCTAAGGCAAGTATTTATAAAGTGCAGAAAATATGGAATTTCTTTAAACCCTAAGAAGTCATTGTTTGGTTTGGTAGAAGGAAAGCTTTTAGGGCATATCATTTCTAAAGATGGCATTAGGATTGATCCAGAAAGAATTCAAGCAATTTTGCAAATACCCCACCCCAGAAACATAAAAGAATTGCAAGCATTTATAGGAAAAATCAACTTCTTGAGAAGATTTATTTCTAGTCTAGCAGAGTTACTTAGATTACTGACTAACATGTTGAGGAAAGATTCAAGCATTGACTGGACTGTAGAAGCCAAAAAATCATTCGAGGAAATTAAAATGGCTTTAACAAGGACACCAGTTCTGACCAGTCCTAAATTTGATAGAGACTTTATTATTTTTTCATTTGCTTCTGAACATACTGTTGCAGCTGTTTTACTTCAAAAAGATGACCAAGGGTGTGAAAAGCCAATAGAATTTTTTAGTAAAGCACCGAGGGATGCATCTCTAAAATACAATATTATGGAAAAACAGGCTTTTGCATTGGTAAAAGCAATCAAAGATTTCAGAGTTTACATATTATATTCTCATGTGATAGCATATGTGCCTAATGCAGTAGTTAAAGATATTTTGACTCAAGATGGTATTGAAGGTAAACGAGGTAAGTGGATAGCTACCATTTTGGAATATGATATTGAGATTAAGCCAACAAAACTGATAAAAGGCCAAGGTTTAGCACAACTTATGACAGAAACCAATTGCCAAGCCTTAGACATCAATGAACTGGATAACGAGCAGGAGATGGCGACTCCTCAGATCAGTCAAGCTTTCTTAGATTCACCCTGGTACACTGATATAATTCATGTTTTATTAAACCTGTAAGCTCCTCCAGGGTTGTCCAGAACCAAGCAAAGATTTTTAAAAATGACATCTTTGAAATATTGTATTTTAGATAGCACTTTATTTTGGAAAAATCATGAAGGAATCTTGTTGAATTGTCTCTTAAAAGATGAAGTTGATAAAGTGCTTAATGAATTTCATGCAGGGGATTGTGGAGGACATCTCTACTGGAAATCTACTGCAGACAAGATCTTAAGGGCTGGTTTTTACTGGCCAACATTATTTTCTGATGTAAAGAAATTTGTAACAAGTTGTCACAAGTGTCAGATATTTGAGGGTAAAAGAAAGTTGTTACCTCTGCCTTTAAAACCAGTTTCCACAGAAAGACCCTTTCAACAATGGGGATTAGATTTTATTGGAGAAATTCACCCCCCTTCTTCAGGGCAACATAGATGGATTTTAACTGCTACATACTATTTCACCAAATGGATTGAAGCCATCCCATGTAGACAGTCCAATGATTCTGTAATCATAGGGTTTCTTGAAACCAACATACTTTCAAGATTTGGATGTCCAGAAAAGATTATAACAGACAATGCTACTGCATTTAAATCAAAGAAAATTATTAGTTTCTGCCATAAATATCATATTACTTTAGGCCATTCCACAGCCTATTACCCCCAGGGTAATGGACTAGCAGAATCCTCCAATAAGAGTTTGATCAATATCATTAAGAAATTGTTGGAGGAAAATAAAAAGAACTGGCATAAGAAACTAACCAATGCATTATGGGCAGACAGACTTACAACCAAGAAATCCATTGGGACTAGTCCATATGAGTTAGTTTATGGTCTGGAAGCAAGATTCCCATCATCTTTAGGAATCCCTATCATGAAATTACTTCAGGAGGCTCAAGTGGAGCCAAATGACATTCAAAGAAGAATTAATCAAACAATCCACCTGCAACAAACCAGAGAAGAGGTATACTAAAGATCACAAGTCTTACAGGAAAAGCTAAAGAAAATGTTTGATAAAAGGACTAAAGCAGAGGATTTTCAGTTAGGAGACAAGGTCCTAAGATGGGATTCTAGGAGAGAAGAAAAAGGGAAACATGGAAAGTTTGATTTCTTGTGGAAAGGGCCTTATATCATTCATGCCTTGCAGGGAAACAACACTTACTTTTTGAAGGACTTGGACAATTCAGATGTTGAAGAAGGACCAGTCAATGGTCGAATGCTTAAGCATTATTTTGATCCAATTTATTAGAATGTTTGAATGTTTCTAACTTGTACATAATATATTGTTTTCTTGTTTTATTTTTGTTAAATGCAGTTTGGATTGGAGGTGACTTCTTGGAATTGAAGCCCGAAGTGAAGGCCCTAAGTTCCAAAAGTTTCACTATCATATGTAAAATAAACCTACCAGAAGAAGGAAGATTTCAATACCGCCACCATACCAAGAGACCCTGATCAGGAGATTATGCCTCCTTTTGATCAAAACTATGTAAGTGAGGTTGAAGAAACAATTGAAAAAACAGAGGAAGATGATATAAACATGCTGGGAGTAGACAATGATACATTTGATGTTCCTCACAATAGGAAACAAGGTTTATACACACCCTATGATGATGGAAGAATGGAGGATGAACATTATTATCAAGAGCTGGAAAATTTCATCATAGAAACTCCAAAAGAATATGACCTTAGGAGTAAAAAGAATCAGGAAACTCCCGAAACTAAAACCTCTAAAAACTCTGCAAAAAACAGCCCTATGAACAAACCCAAAAACATTAAACAAAAGGACGAAACAATGACTGTAAATTCTGGTAAAGACAAAGAGAAAGACACTCAACTCTATCTTTCAAATTGCTCACCCCATGCGATAAGTATCAAGTGATGCGATGCTCGATGCTCCCACCCCCCATCCCAGGAGTAGCTCATACAGGCGCTCGGTCCTACTACGAAAAAATGAGAAATACATAAAAAAAGTGATTATAATCACGTTTTTATGTATTTCTCATTTTTCGTAGTAGAGTTCATCGAAAGTATGCAACATGGGTACTCCTTGGATGAGGAATTAAATTTTGCATCCAACGAGTAATCCCGCTCAAATTTGAGTAAAAATTTTGGGAGATAAGTTGAAAATACAAGTTGAAAAAGTAGTTTTATTATTTTTTTATTATTTTTTAATATTTTTACCCTTTTATTTAAAAAATGGTGAATCATCCCCCATGGTTGAAATCATCATCTTGAATCCTATTGGTTGTTATAAAGTTTATTTTTGTTGTACATTTTTCTTATGAGGCCCATTTTAGACCTCAAAATTCCCCTAATGATTAATTTGAGTGCCTTTCTCTTCGTTTTGATCAGAATTTACAGCCACTGTTTTGTCTTTTTGTTTTGTAACTTTGGGTTTGTTCACAGGGCTGTTTTTTGTAGAATTTTCAGAGGTCTTAGTTTTGGGAGTTTCCTGATTCTTTTTACTCCTAAGGTCATATTCTTTTGGAGTTTCTATGATGAAATTTTCCAGCTCTTGATAATAATGTTCATCCTCCATTCTTCCATCATCATAGGGTGTGTATAAACCTTGTTTCCTATTGTGAGGAACATCAAATGTATCATTGTCTACTCCCAGCATGTTTATATCATCTTCCTCTGTTTTTTCAATTGTTTCTTCAACCTCACTTACATAGTTTTGATCAAAAGGAGGCATAATCTCCTGATCAGGGTCTCTTGAAGAAGCTACCAAGAGGAAGATGTAAAATATGCATGATTCGGTGGGCCTCTCATAACTTAATGCCCAAAGTAGTAATGAGACTTAGCCTTGCACTACCATGTGACCATACCTTTAATCCAGTAGAGTGAAATTTTTTAGGTTTGATCAAAGACCTTTGTGTAAAATTAGCTCAAATTCCATCCAAGTGTTTAGTGATGGATATTGTAGTGGCTGATTTACCCCCCAAGTATGGTATGATTTTATCAAGATCATGGGGAGCTAAGTTACAAGGAACAATGCAAATGGATATGACATATGTTACCATCCCTATTTTTAATCAAACCAAAAGACTTTATAGGGAATCCCACATGCAATACATGGTCAGTAGCCAAGAGAGACCAGAAAACTCTCCTCTTTATTCTGTACATACAAACCTTGACTCAGTTATTCTCTTCAATCATGAAACATTTAATGAGCAAGAAACCTTAACTGACTTAGTGGCCACCCCTCACTGTAAGATAGTGGAGGGGCATATCGTTAAAATGTAGAGAAGAAAAAGATAAAGTAGCACTATAAATTTTAAATACTAACCTTTTATCATTAGATGGACCCAAGTATTAATTACGTAAGACCACGACTGCTAAAACCGCTACCAATAGTTAATTAAGGAATTAAAAGAATAAATTAATTAAACGAATTAATTATTAGTTCCCAAAATACAATGAACCTAAAACAAAGAAATTAATGAGATAAACCCATAGTTATCTTATTATTTTCTAGGAATAATTATTTAAATAATATTCCTTGTTAAATATGACCAAATCAACCACTATTAATTAAATAAATCATTATTTATTTGATTATATCTCAACCACTTCCTTAAAAGTATAAATAAATCATTTATTTATTTATTCTTCACTAATCAAGGGATTTTGACCCAAGTCAAAGTCCCTTTCCCTCCAACAAATAATAATAAAATATTCCATAGAGGTGGATCTAGATTTAGTTAACATTATTTTAATCATGCACCAAGATCTAGAATGACCCAATATTTTGTTATAAATAGGAGGGTTTTTCCCTTCATTCTTCACCTTTTGTTGCATATTAGATCACTCTGGATCTATACACTTGGTCTCATTTCTGCCATTTTGCTCCCATTGAGCTCTACCTTCTACATTGGGTTTTTCTACATCTACAAGAGAGAGAAAGCTAGATCTGAAGTGCTGAGGACTACAAAGAACCCATCCCATTGAGGAGATCTGGATACACCTTCTTGTTTCCTCCCAGGTGCCCTGTAATATAAAAATTCATTCAAAAAACGTGTTCTTGTCTTGTCTGTTGGATGCATGGAGCAAACTCTTTACTTCACTGCTTAATATCTTTCCATTTATAGATCTGTTTGTTGCAGCACTTTAACTACTAATTGCAGATCTGAAGATGTTTTGCAGCCATTATTGTTGCTAGGGCTATTAGTTATGCGTAGCTAAAGTGGTTCTTTTTCGTACGCTTCGACAAAGAATTCATACTAACAAAGACAACACAATCATAGAAAATTACAACAAACTAATCACATGTCTAGAGCAAAATAGTCATCAACAGCTATTAACCTGAGTCAAGAGAAGAATATTCCAACATAATGAATAACATGAGGAACTAAACTAATTACAGCACCTTACAAGATAACTAAAATCACACAAGATAGGAGAGTGAGGGGAGTTGAATCATAGTAGACTTAAATGAACCACTTCAAAATGATTTACGCGTCTTGCACTAAGAATAATGGTCGGGGCAAAGCATGTGAGATACACAACAACCCGAAAAAATCATGTTGCAGGACATTATCTGATTGAATTTTCCAATGTACAAATAACACTTAAGTGATGAAGTCTCATGAGCCTACACTTATTGAATCAATTAGGGGCCAAAAGGATAAAATTTCATGGGGATTTAGTGTTGATTATTAGGAAAGTGAATGGGGAATATAGTGCCAAACACCCCAGACTTAGAGCTTATAGAAACGATGTCTTGGACTTATTAAAAAAGTTTAATTAATTCCAACTTATCTTTGTCCTAAGAAACCAAAATTTCCTTGCCAATGGTTTAGCCTTTGCTGCTAGAAATTTTCTAACACCTTATGAAACCAAACAATGCACCACCCAAGTCAAATTTAGACCAGCTATCCCAAACAATGAAAAATACTGGAAATTATTTGATGTAGATAAAAAAATATAAGACTTCCTACAGTCCAGAAATGAATTTGAGCCACCAAGTTCAGATTCAGATTATGAAAAATACTGTCCTATTGAAGAAAATCCACTTGATGAAGAAGTACAGTATCTAGAGATTGCTGATATAAATCTGTTGTCTAATAAACTTGAACATACAAGAAAAGTTAGTGCAGATTTAGAAAAAGAAGACTTAGAAATGTTGAAATCCAACACTCAAAGCTTTCCAAAAGGACTGGTCCCATTAGAAGAATTATTTGATTTCAATGATGTTCCCAAAAACCAAAACTAGAACTTGTTGAAACTGAAGTAGAGGAATGTAACATAGGTAGTGAACAAAAACCAAAAATGATCAAACTGTCTAAAACATTACCAACTCACATTAAACTGAAATATATTGAGCTCTTTAAGGAATTTTCTGATGTGTTTGCATGCAGTTATGAAGATCTAAAATTATATGACACAGAGATAATTCAGCATAAGATACCCCTCAAAGAAAACTAGAGGCCCTATAGACAAAAATTGCACAGAATAAACCCTGGTCAATTACCCTTGGTTGAGAAAGAAATTAAGAAAATGTTTGATGCTAGAATTATAGTCCCTGTTAGATATTTAGATTGGGTGTCTAATCTTGTGTCAGTTAGGAAAAATACAGGAGAAATAAGGCTTTGTATTGATTTTAGGAACTTAAACAGAGCCTCATTAAAGGATAACTACCCTTTACCCAATATCGATCACATTTTACGAAAGGTAGTTGGTTCTAAAATGATTTCTTTGTTAGATGGTTTCTCAGGTTACAATCAAATTTTGGTACATCTTGATGATCAAATAAAAACAGCCTTTACTACACCTTGGGGTACATTCATGTATGTGAAAATTAACTTTGGTTTAATGAATGCTGGTGCTACATTTCAGAGAGCCATGGATATTGAATTCTCAGAAGAATTATGCTTCTTCATCATTATTTACCTTGATGATATCACTGTTTTTTCCAAACCAGATGAAGAACGCCTAAAACACTTGAGAAAGGTCTTTGAGAAATGAAAAAAATATGGGTTATCTTTAAATCCAAAGAAAACAATGTTTGGTCTCCAAGAAGGAAAACTTCTTGGACACATCACATCAGAAGAAGGGATAAAGATAGACCCAAAGAGGATCGATGGTATATTGCAAATCAACCATCCTAGAAACATCAAGGAACTTCAATATTTCATTGGGAAGATTAATTTCTTGAGAAGGTTCATACCCAATCTAGCTGAACTCCTTAGAAACATGAAAAATATGCTCAAAAAGGAAGAAGGAGTTAAATGGACCTTAGAAGCAAAGAAATCATTTGAACTGGTAAAAAAAGCATTAACCAAAACACCAGTTCTCATTAGTCCTAATTTTACAAAGGATTTCTTCATTTTTTCATTTACATCAGAATACACAGTGGCTGCTGTCCTATTACAGAAAAAATTGAAGGGGAAAGAGCAGCTAATTGCATTCTTTAGTAAGGCATTAAGAGATGCACCTCTGAAGTACAATATCATGGAAAAACAAGCCTTTTCCTTAGTCAAAGCCTTAAAAGATTTCAGAGTTTACATTTTACATTCCCACATAATTGCATTTGTGCCAAATTCAATTGTAAAGGACATTTTAACCCAGGATCCAGATGGGAAAAGAGAAAAGTGGATTGCTGTGATACTTGAATATGATTTAGAAATCAAGCCCACTAAGCTCATAAAAGGCCAAGGACTAGCAAGATTAATGGTTGAATCTAATTTTGAAGCTCTTGATATAAACCTGTTAGAGGCATTAGATGAATAGGAGTTGTCAACTCCCATTATTGAAGATCGTTTTATGTTTTCATCTTGGTTTGCTGATATTTTATATGTTTTGCTCAATTTGAATACACCTCCTGGTTTGTCTAAAATGAAGACAAGATTTTTAAAGTTGAAAGCTATTAATTATTGCATTTTGGATAAATGTGTATATTGGAAAAATGCTAGTGGATTATTGCTTAAATTTTTGCCTGAGAATGATGCAGATAAGATCAAGCATGAATTACATGAAGGAGAATGTGGAGGCCACCTATTTTGGAAGACAACTGCCAATAAAATCGTTAGAGCTGGTTACTATTGGCCCACCCTCTTTCAAGATGTCCATAAAATGATTATTGCCTGCCACAAATGCCAACTCTTTGAAGGCAAAAGAAAATTTATTGCCTTACCCTTGCATCCAATCACTGTTGAAGCCCCTTTTCAGCAGTGGGGTCTAGACTTCATTGGGGAAATCCATCCAGCCTCATCTGCCCGACATAGATGGATCCTCACTGCAATAGACTACTTTACCAAATGGATAGAAGGCATCCCTTCTAGGCAAGCCACTGACTCTGTCATCGTAAAATTCCTTGAAAATCGTATCCTATCTAGATTTGGCTACCCTAGGAAGATTATCACTGACAATGCTGCTACATTTGGATCGAAAAAGATGATTGAATTCTGTCATAAATATCATATTACATTGGGCCATTCTACTGCTTATTACCCACAAGGTAATGGGTTAACAGAATCCTCAAATAAGAGTTTGGTGAATATAATAAAAAATTTGTTGGAAGACAATAAGAAATCATGGCACACAAAGCTAGTACATGCACTTTGGGCTGACAGATTAACACTTAAGAAATCAATTGGAATGTCACCCTACCAGCTAGTTTATGGAGCAGATGCAATTTTTCCAACCAATCTAGGAGTGCCAGTCATGAAGCTGATCCAATAAGTACAGTCTGAAGACAATGATATGACAAGAAGAATCAATTATACCATACATCTTCAACAAACTAGAGAGGAAGTCTATAACAGAGCACTACACAAGCAAGAAAACATCAAGAAGTTGTTTGATAAAAGGACAAAGTCCAGTGATTTCAACATTGGTGACAAAGTTTTGAAGTGGGATTCCAGGAGAGAAGATAAGGGAAAACATGGAAAATTCGATAACTTATGGCTAGGCCCTTATCTCGTTCATTCTATTGCTGGTAACAATGCTTATTTCTTGCAGGAAGTGAATGGAACTGAACTCTTTGGAGGTCCTATCAATGGCAGGATGCTCAAACAATATTTTTCCTAATTGTACCAGTTTGAAGCTTTTTTATTTTCCCTCATTGTAAATTATCATATCTATCATTGCTTTCAAAGTTAGAAAAATAAAAATATAAAAACAATAAAAATTGAAAAGAGGGCAGAATGAAAACAAGAAAGGTACAGCCCCATACCAAAAAAGAGAAACAAAATTTGAAAGTTTGCAAGCTCAAATGCCACTCCTAAAAACATACTTCTAGTTAGTCATACAGTCTAATCATGACTAATTAGTTTTTCAATTTATTGTTGATAGGTTAGTGAATTAGATCAGCCAAACAGCTCAATCTTGGCTTATCAGTAAGGTGGATTAGGATAGAAAAACAAAGGTTCAAACAAATTCAAAATCTGAACCCATGAATTTCAAAAGAAGATTGGCTCTAATTAGATTAAATATTGAGCTAAATATGGAAAACAAGCTGGTTCTAATATGCCCAAAACTTCAACCAGAAAAGAAAGAAAGACAACTCAAACAAAATTCAAAACAGAGCTGAAGAAATAATGAAGGATGTTGTTGATTTTCAGATCTTAAGCCTTCACTGTTTTATTTTAAATTTTCTGCAAATTTTAGTCTATGTGCAGCTTGTTTTTATGCCATAGATCAACAAGTCAGACTGCTTAATCCTGGCTTGGCTACTTTTAAATTTCCTGTTTTAGAATTTAGAGAATAAAAGTTTGTCAGACAGTCTAATCCTGAAAGATAGTAGTTAGGTAGACAATATATGAACTCAACTGTCTAAACTGAGTTCATGGAGAAATAAGAGTAGACTTATACTAGTTTCATGTTTTTTCAAAATAATAAAATGATTTATGAAAAGGTTTGCAAGTCCAAATGCACCTGCTGAAGAAAAAATGCTAGGAAGTAGGATGGGTAGGTAGTTGTTTGGGAAATACTTTTTTGTTGATGTAACAAGTTCTCATCATTTCTGTTAGCAGCTGATAAAAAGATTATCAAAGTGCAAGGCACTGATCAGCTTCCAGAGAAAAATGTCTGAAGTTCTTGAAACCTTCAAGAAGATGCCATCCCCATGTGGAGCCACTATTAGCCACCTCTAAAAATTTTCCATATCAAATGGTGGCTAAATCTTTCTTAGCCTTCAAGAAGAATTTTATGTCCAAATTGTGAGTTCTTAAATTCTTATGATGATCTTTTCCATTTGAGTTAATCTTCACTGCTGTTTCACTATTAATCCTAAAGAATCTTTCTGTTTACCAAGAGAATAAACTGCTCCTAAAAAACTCCATTTTCCACCATTTACCTCTTCATTTCACTCCCACAACAATTCCATTTTCACCCATTTTTCCTTCATAAAAATCCTTCTAAAAACCTTCATCTGCTGGAACCCTTACTTGGCCTTAAAAATCCTTATTTTTGGCTTAAAAACACCCTTTTACACTATAGGTTATTTAGCCCCCGAGGGCTTATTACCTTTAAACCCTCTGTTTCATACAACCTAAAGCCCCGCAATCGGGCACTTAAAGTCTTGAAAACCCTGTCCGAAACCTTTTCTTTCCTTTATTTTTCATTACCCCGAATTTATCGTCTGAATAAATTTGGACCGTCGATTTTTATTGATCAACGGCCATCGGGCTCCATCCTTCCGCCCGATCACCCTCCCTTCCTTTTCTCCCATTCAAAACTCTTCGCCCCATATTTTAATCTCCACTGTCCGATCGCAAAATCCTACAATCAGGATGTAACGCGATGAACCAAGACCTGTCCACTACCTGAAAAAGTGCTAACACAATCGTCGGTCCCACTGATTCATCCTCCGCACATCTCTTGATCGGTCGCACTCAACCCGCGTCGTTCGATTTGTTATCCATCAGCCAATGCCTCAAACTTAATATCGCGTAAATTTTGGCCTCCCTTCCTAGTGTGCTACTTCCATGCAATATGGGCAGTTTTCAAAATACACGTGTCAGATGCTATATGGAATCGCGTTTCAAAAGAAAAAACCGCCTACCCCCCCAAACGCTGCGCGAAAACCATTAATGGTTTCTAGAAATCACTCAACCTCAAATTCGCGCCATAATTAAAATTTTCACCAGGTTAGCTGTTTTTGCCGGGATTTCATCCTCCACCACTGCATTTCCTCATCCTCAAGTGCTCAATTACCTCCATTAAACCTGTGAATGCAGTTTTTCCAACAAATCGCAGGGTTTCTTAATGAAGTTGTGTGTTTTGCAGGGTTTTAATGGTGGTTAATCTATGTTTTTCCACAATCATAGATAGGTGAAAAAAAGGATTAGAGTGACGATTTTGTGCCTTAATCGAATGAAGAAAAGGAGCTGCGGGTTTTGAAATCTGAGTTTAAATCATCTGGATCACGATCCAGGGTTTAGTAGAAACCCTCCAACTGTAGAAAGCCACCTGTATAAAAAAAACAAACAAAGTGTATCAGAGTGAAGAAATTAATGCTAAAGGGTGATTAAAGCCTAAACCTGAAGATCAGGGTTTTTAATCCACGGGTTAAAAAGATTAAGACAGTGTTAAAGAATGAAGACCCGAAAATGAAGATGAAGGCTTAATTAAGCCTAAACACAGCTTAAGAATAGATTAAAGTGTTTTAAGGTTAAACAGAGGAAAATATCAGTAAAGAGGTCTCCATTGCCACATCAGAGGCCAAAATATCCTCTCCAACTGCCAAAGTGCCACCTACAGCCTCAATAGATCAAAAGAAGGCATAGTTATTGCCCGGTCAAAAGATATTTGTTTAAAGACAGCGAGAGTTATTGCCAGCCTACCTGAAAGAGTTTAAAGTCAACAAAATCTGTGAAGTAGCTTAAAATTAAATAAAAACCAATTAATACATGGAAAATATCAGAAATATTCTCTGTTGAGCCTCTCAAAGGCAGAGAAGCATTAACTTGTATTAATTGAACCTAGAGACCTTTTCTTTCATCCCACCTCCTCTTTCTTCTATAAATAATTTTGAAGAAGATGAGATGTTGTTGGTTATTGGATTGTTGATGTAATAATTGCTGCTCGAAACATTCTGCATGTAAATAGTTTTCAGAGGCTTTTGAACCTCTGTTTGTAATCAAAGAAGTTAGGTTGAGAAGAGAATTTTTTGATGTACTGAAACATTGGACTTGAAGTATGTAATTGGATTGACATCAATACACAAGATGATTCATGGGATCCTAGTCTATACCATTGGTGATGTGCCTCTCATTGTACTTGTTTTCCTTCTTATTTTTTCCATAAAATTGTCCATTTTTCTCTGATAAAGAACATCAAATATAGAGCTGGGACTTACTCTTATAAGTACCCTACTCTCACCGATAAGTTTTATATTTATGTTTTCCTCCTATATGTATTTAAGAATGATTTAATACAGTCTAAACAGTCAAGGAATGTTGGTGAGCCCATGTCTTACTGTCTAAGCTTTAAACATTGTTCTTGAATGATATTTTCATTACATACTAAGTAGAGTTAAACTAGAAAAGTTTATGGTTTTCCCTGTCTTCTAGTTCTTTCTCCAAAGGTGGTTTGAAAGTTTCCCTAAGAGTATGCTGAAATAAGGCCTAGATTTTAATGATATATTACTTGATCTTAAGCTACACTTTGTTTTCTTATATGTTTTCATCCCTTCTGAAAGTAGTCATGTGGATTACTAGATTGTTTTTCTAATAAGTTAGCTTTAATACAAGCTTGTCCAAAATAGTCTATGGTTAGCCCTGTCCTTTGGTTGGTTTCAAACAGTTACTTAAAACGAATTTTCTTGTTTGGAAAGTTGATAATATTGTTGAAATTATTGGCTTTTTCCACCTTCACAAAAATTTTAATTTTCCATTCCATCATTTAATCTAAAATATCCTTTGCTATAGATGACTTTCCCCATGGACCACTCTTGAAAATGTTGTGCAATTAAAACCTTTTATGACTCCATAGCTCAATGGATTAAGTTTTGTTTCATACTTATCCTATCAGCCTAACCTTCTTTAGATTATTAATACCTTCACCCCTCTGAAATTCTTTCATTTTTAGGACTTTCCACTCAATTAAAGATCATACCCGACCAACCAAACAAACCAAAAAACCCTTTTTCTTAATAACTAGCCTAATATAATACTAAAGCCTTTAAAGATAAATCAATCTTTACACTTATATTGAGATCCCTCTATGGATTCAGGAGGGCTAGATCCTAGAATCCCAAAGTGGTTTTTGATGTAGTCTCTGCAGCGTTTAGTCTTGCCACTCTGCTAAATTACAGAGACGTAACACCAAGTCCATGCATGGCTGCACATCCCCATGCATGAATGACTAAAGATTTTTTTTTTTTAAATTGGCTTTGCCACTTTGTTGCATCTATTCTAGGTGGTGTATCACCTAATAATAGACACCTTATGGATATTAGATGGCCATGGAAGCCACATGGATGTAAAAAAAAATGAGGAAGAAAACAATTTGGGCAGTGACCTTTTAACATTGCTCGCTCATACCACTCACAGATTGCAACCCCTTCATGTTAGTTTCTTTTGCCCTTTCAAGAACTATTCCAGGTCAGAGCATGCTACATGGAAGGAAAATAATCCAGGGGTTGAGGTGCAAAGGTTCGAGCTAGCAGAGCTTGCAAGTAAATCTTTTAAAATGGCTCTGACACCATAAAATATCAAGGTTGGCTTAGGAGGATAAGAATATGGCCACTGGATTATGATTATCTTATGCATGATACTGGTTGTAGCCAAGCATTTCATGTGGATGGTCAAGAAGAAGGGCATGTCAAAACAAATGTTGAAGTACAAGAAGAAGTAGATGAACAAGCTGATGTGGTTTCAGCTGGGAAAATAATTTCCCTCTGTCAAGGACAGTTATATGTTGATGATGATGAGCATGTATGTGAAACAAAATATATTCATGAAAAAATTGATAGCAACATGGAGGTTTTTCTACCAACTCAAGCACATGGAAATTTTTCTGCTGATATTGTTAATGAAATTGTTGAAATGCAGCTGACAATGCAGATGTAGTTGAAAATGAAATTGATTATATTGTTAATGACATTGAAAATTACCAATTGACATTGCCAAGCCAAGTAAAGCCACCATCATGGCTGGAATAAGCCATGATTAATTTGAGCGAACACAATGTCTCAATAACTAATGAACAAAGCATGAACATGCCTTCACAACCACTTGAATTGAATAGTGAAATTGTTCATTTTTTGGTCGACAATAAATCAATGGAATAAGATTAAGCACATAATGAGGCATCAGATGAAGATAACAATATAGTTCAATCAATTTTCATAGATACTGAATGGCAAGTGCCAAGAAATGACATGCAGGTGGCAGGTGTTGGGACCCTGTAATGTACCTTTTTTCTCATACATTTTGCTAGCATTCCATCCTTTTCCAGTCCATATTTAAAGCCTATACTATCACTTTAATCTATTCTTCCAAAGGTATATAATGTTTCTTCTCTTTACTATATGTTTAACTTGTTTTACATGTAATTTTACATTACCTTCATACTTAGCCATTAATCGGAAATATAAAGTTGCTAAAACAGTTTGAAGAATATAGTTAATTCATCGTTGCTCTCTGAAGACCGCGTTGCTGAAACAGTCAAAAAAATACGCAAATCCCATTGCTGAAACAGTCCGTGATTTGCGATGCTGAAATAGTATTTAAGGTACGACAACAAAAAGAAAAGATAATTAAGGAAGCTGTTACACTGGCCGTAGCAACTGTACCTCAAAGCTAGCACCATCACAACCATTGTAACAACATTTTTTCTATAGAAGAACAAAATATCCTATTCCAGCATAGAAGATCATATCAGGTTAAGAATAGGATTTGCATGATGTAATAAAATGTGTAATAGATGTCTCCTATTTAAATAGAGGAGACATTAGCATTAGAGGGGGATGAATAAAGGTTTAGTTCGAAGGGAATTATAGAGAAGGAACGTGGATCTTTTTGTAATATGTTACGTTTGACAGATGAATAAAAGATTGTTCTGAGCATTTCTTCTTAATTCATTTTTTTGGGGAATCTTGTGAGAAGGAAAGGGCCCAGCTTCCTCACAAGATTCACCCATTGATTTCCGTAGTGTGTTAATCATTATTTTCATTCCCAACTTGTTAAAACTCTATTTTGCTGAAATTATTTATGCATTATTGAAACTCTGTTATCTATTGTTGAAACTCTGTTTCCATTGATTGTTGCATTTTTTTCATATAATTCATTCATCGGTAATCGTTGATTATTTTAATTGGTAATATTGTTTACAGAATGAGTTTTTGAAAGTGTCGTAGTCAGAAACAGGTGCTGAAGATTCCTACTTGGGGAATAGGGTCTTGTTCTCTGTTATAGCTTAATTGGTATTTTCTTCTGCAGATTGGTTTCTTTTCCTAGATTTTTGTTTTCTTAATATAATCCAGGATTCTTCTGATAATTGTCTGCAATAGAGAGATTGATTTTGCTGTAATTCAAAGTAGAAATTTAGTCCATTTGAAGAAAGGTGTGATTAGTGTAATTTTTACCACAACTTTTCATTGCTTTTGAGATTGAGCATATACAGTGTGTGATTGCCTTTGAAATAAACAGACTTCCCTTGGGTTGACAATTTATGTAGCATTTGATTGTTTAAATTAATAAGCAATTAAAGTGACCAACATTTTTTCGCCATTGCCAGGGAAGGAAATTATAAGTTTCAAAAGAATTGATGTTTTTCTTTCAGATGTGCAGATTGCATGAGAGGACGTGGAGCCCCCAAGAAAACTAACCCTACAGGTGGCAGGGGCAGCGGAAGGGGAGGAAGAAAGACCTTTATTGACGAGATCATATTAAAATATGAATATTCTTAGAGGCTAAGCTCCCGAAAGCCAAAGCCTCAACATTCCCTTCAACCGAACTGCGAAACAGAGGAAGAAATTTTGAGCCCTGAAACAGTTGAGAAGCTAGCAGAAAACATTGAGGATCAAGCAAGTGCAGTAGGAGAACAAGCAATGGAGGTGAAAAATGAAGAATTCTTCCGTGGAGAACAGGTATATCCTGAAGGAGAGGGAAGAGATGATAATTCTCTCTCTGCCTTGGGGTTTCCTATTGGTGATCTTCCTAAAGGAGCAACTCCCATGAAGAATATCCCACTTTCAGCTTTACCTAACTTTCATGGTTTATCTTCTAAATATTCTGATGAATTTCTTTTCGAGTTTGATATATTATGTAGAAGTTACGATTACATCTGCAATGCCCAAAAATTGAAGCTATTTCTAGCAACATTAAAAGGAAACGCATTAAGGTGGTTCATGAGTCTTGGAGGCCATGTAATCACAACATGGAATCAGATGAAACAGAAATTTCTGCTCAAATATCAAGACCACTGCCGGACGAGAGAAAAAAGAGAGGAACTATTTAAGATGGTACAGAAGGAGGATGAAAATCTGGAGGACTTTGTGGAAAGACTACAATATAACTTGCATAGATCCAATCATCCCGATGTAAGTAAGGATATTCTTAAAACAATATTATTGAAAGGAGTGAGGGATGATTGTCTAGATATGCTAAATATGCTTGGTAAAGGGGACATATCTAAAGAATCATACGATGAAATTGTAAACCTCTGTAAAAGATGTTCAAGAGGAGCTGCAAGGAATAGATCAAACAGTAGGGATACCACATATTCAAGAGTTCAAAAATTAGCTAGTGGAGGAGCAACAAGAGCTGAAATAGGTAATTTACTTGAGGAATTTAAAACTGAAATGTTAAGTTCTTTTGCTTCACAGATTGACACCTTGCAGGTTAAGAAGAAACAAGTCAAAGCAGAAGCGGATTTGTCTGTCTTTTGCCCCAAATACAGAGATAAACACCCACAAAGGGAATGCCCATTGGACAAGGTGCCAATTTTCACCCTTTCTGAGAAGGATCATGAAACGCAACAATGCCCTTCTTTACTAGGAATAAAAGCAGCATTGCAACGAA
This sequence comes from Pinus albicaulis, assembly GCA_034641835.2. Taxonomy (NCBI): domain Eukaryota; kingdom Viridiplantae; phylum Streptophyta; class Pinopsida; order Pinales; family Pinaceae; genus Pinus; species Pinus albicaulis. Next base: position 1,284,916,289 of record CM076583.1, on the reverse strand, counting down.
CTGAAGAAGAAGTTGAAGCGGTCTATCTGTTGACACAAAGAAGGCAATGGAAACCACGAGGACAAGGTATGAACTCTAATATGCAATTTACATCTTCTAATCGTTGGAAAAACTATCCTTCTTTTAGTGAAACAAATTACCCTCCCTTTAACCAAATGCAATGCCCACCCTTCAATCAAATGAATTACCAACCCGTGCAACAAAGAAACCCTCCCTTTGTAGACCCAGAAATGTGGACTCCTTAGCCTCCACAACAACAATCTTACTTTAACCAATGGAATCCAAATTGGAGGGGTCAACAACTCCCGTTTCCAAATCAATTTCCTCAATTTCAGCAACCACTTCCTCTACCATCAGGTGCTCCACTGAATAATCGAATGATGAGACCCTAGCTTCCTATAGAACCAAACCCTAACCGCAATAATAAATTTGTGCAAGTTATTGATATTCAGAACCAGCCTATACTTCCTGTTTTCCCTGCACAATGCAATGATATTCATTTACGATCTGGGAAAATAGTTGAACCCATTATTGATGATGTTACCTCTTCTGATTCTGATAAAGAGGAGATAGAAAAACATGATTCACATAAAGAAGTACAACCACCCTTTAATAAGGGTACTGAAACAAAAGAACCACCATTCCCTGAGCGTTTAGTTTTAAATAAAACACCTGAGCCACCTGCTTTTAATATTCTAGGGGAATTACAGAATCTTTATGTTCAAATTCCACTCTTACAAGCACTAAGAGATGTACCAATTTATGCCAGAACTATGAGAGATATTTTTGTTAAGAAACCCAGTAAGAAAGCTAAAGATCCCCTTACAGTTCATGTTATGGGTGATCTATCTGCATTAATGTCCGGTAAAGCTCCTCCAGTTAAATATGGTGATCTCAGCCATCCTACTGTCATAGTGCAAATCGGAAAAAAAATAATTCCTCGAGTTCTGGTAGATTTAGGTGCTGCTATAAATATTATGACTCTTGAAACTTCACAACTGTTACAGCTGAAGAATGCAATCAGAGATACACCAACCATTCTAGAGTTAGCTAACCATTCTACAATAAAACCAGAAGAAGTTATTGAATACCTAATCATCTAAGTTGAATCCTGGAATTACCCAGCTAACTTTGTGGTGTTACAGGCTAAAACAAAGTTGGGGGGACATCCTATAATTTTGGGAAGGCCCTGGTTAGCCACAGTCGATGCCTTTATCAGCTGTAGATCTGGTTCAATGACAATTTCCAATGGATATGAAACCAAGCATCTTACTCTCTACCCTCACGCTACACCCATGATTAATAATGATAATTCTGTATGGATGGACTATGATGATCATGCTACTCAACATATTTTGACTATCGGACAAGCTTTAAGCCTTAAATATACCATTGAGGATGAGGTAATTAATAATTTTATTTGTGAACCCTCCTTTGTGACTCTAGAAACACATAATCAGCTGGTATCACTTTTGAAATCAGATACCCAGGAAAAGCTTAAATCTGAAGATCTACCTCAAAAATCAACCACCATCTCTTCTAAAAGTATACCAATAGAAATTGAACCTGGAAAAACACTGAACATAAACCCCAAATTGACAGTTGTTGAAACACAACAATTAATGAAGTTACTTCTTGAAAATAAGGAAGCATTCGCATGGGACTATACAGATATGAAGGGAATCTCTCCTAAATTATGTACTCATCATATCTATATCAAGGAAGGTTGTTGACCAATCTGTCAACCTCAACGATGAATGAACCCTACTTTAAGGGAAATTTTTAAAGAGGAACTTCAAAAATTTCTTAATGCAGGGTTTTTATATCCTATATTTGACAATGAATGGGTTTCCTTGTTGGTAATAGTTCCTAAGAAAAATGGGAAATGGAGAGTGTGTGTAGATTATAGAGCCTTAAATAAAGCCACTCAAAAATATCACTTTCCTTTACCATTCATTGATCAGGTGTTAGATAGCTTTTTAGGGAAGAAATTCTTTTCCTTTTTATATGGGTTTAGTGGGTATAATCAAATCAAAATTGCACCCCAAGACCAAGATAAGACCACTTTTACTAGTCCTTGGGGAACTTTTACTTATAGATTTCTCCCATTCGAACTATGTAATGCACCAGCAACCTTTCAAAGAGTAGTTATAGGAATATTTTCTGATATGCTTAATGACTCTATGGAAATATTTATGGATGACTTTACCCCTTATGGTGTGTCTTTTGAGGATGCATTACAGAATCTTGAGAAAGTACTTAAACGATGTGTACAAGATCACCTCTCCTTAAGTACCGAAAAATTTCATATGGTGATGAGTGAAGGAGTAGTACTTGGCATTTTATTTCATCTCAAGGAATTCAGGTAGTTCCATCCAAAATACAAGTCATTCAGAACCTTCCTATTCCTAGAACATAAACAGATGTGAGAAGTTTCTTAGGACATGCAGGATATTACAGGAGATTTGTTAAAAAAAATTCCGAAATAGCTTCTCCTTTGTTTTTGTTACTTATGAAAAATGTTGAATTCAAGTGGACTAATCTTTGCCAGGAATCATTTGTTGAACTCAAGCATCAGTTATCTACGGCTCCTATTTTAAGGGGACCTGATTGGGCACTTCCCTTTCATATATCCTCTAATGCTTCGGATACTATAATTGGAGCTGTGTTGGGACAAGAGGAAAACCATCTTCCTTATGCTATCTACTTCATTAGTAAGAATATGACTCCTGCTGAGATTAATTACAGAGTTACCAAAAAGGAATCTTTAGCAGTCATTTATGCTATTAATAAATTTTGACATTACATTACTGGTTACTCTACTTTTTTCCATACTGACCACTCGACTCTTAAGTATTTAATGAATAAATCTGTCACAAATGCTCCAGTCACCAGATGGTTACTGTTATTACAAGAATTTGATATTAGAATTGTAGATCGACCAGGAAAAGAAAATGTAGTTGCTGATTTTCTTTCTCGGTTAAAAGCTGATGATAATACTCCAGTAGATGATTCCTTTCCTGATGAATATTTATTTGCATTATCTGCTCAGTCACCATGGTATGCAGACATTGCCAATTATCTGGTTGCAGGGAAGTTACCACCACACCTATCCCATCGAGAGAAAATAAACATCATTCAACAAAGTGCTCAGTATAGCTGGATAAGTGGGCGTCTTTTCTACACAGGACTTGATCATGAAATCCGAAGATGCATTAGAGAAGATGAGGTTTATGATGTACTAAAAGCTTTACATGATGGCCCTTGTGGAGGGAATTTTGCTGATAAGAGAACGACACATAAAATTCTTAAGATGGGTTATTATTGGCCCTCACTCTTTAAAGATGAAAAGAAATACGTTCGGGCCTATGATAGCTGTCAAAGAATGGGTAACCTAATCATAGAGATGAAATGCCATTAAACCCCCAGGTGATACTTGAACCATTTGAAAGATGGGCCTTAGACTTTGTAGGACCCATTAATCCTCCATCCAACCAAAGAGTTTATATATTGGTCTGCATAGATTATATGACTAAATGGGTGGAGGCTAAAGCACTCCTTAGAGCTAATGAAGAAGCTGTCCTAGATTTCCTATTTGAAGAGATCTTTGTTAGATTTGGAGTGCATAGAGAGCTAGTTACAGATGGAGGACCTCCTTTTACTTCTCACCGTTTTAAAGCCACCCTTCAAAAATATCATATTCATCATAGAATGACTACACCATACCACCCTCAATCCAATGGATAGGTGGAAAGTACAAACAAATTAATAGAATCCATTCTAACAAAAACATTGTAGGAAAACCAGAAGGATTGGTCTCAAATGCTCCCTGAAGCGCTATGGGCTTACAGAAATATCTGGAGAAATACTACAGGATTTCCCCCCTATGAATTGGTTTATGGTAAAAGTGTTGTTTTTCCTGTGGAATTTGAAATTAAAACCTTAAGGACTACTTTAGCTGTTAACCTTGATTTGACTGATGCACAAACAGCCAGGTTGTAGTAGCTTCATGAATTGGATGAAGAAATATTAGATGCCATTCATCAGACAACTATGATTCAACAACAAAGAAAAAAATGGCATGGCAAAATCATCAATCATAAGCAATTCCAAAAAGGTAATTTGGCTTTATTGTATGATTCTCGGTTTGAAATTTTTTTAAGGGAAACTATGTACAAGATGGCTAGGACCTTACGAAATAGATACTATTTTTTCCCCAATGGAACAGTAAGGCTCTTAACAATTGATGAATTTAAAACACTGTTACTAGTAAATGGTCATTGGCTCCATCTGTACCAGCGCCCCTTTTCCAAAGAAGATTTTAAGGCCACTTGCATGGCAGATTCACATTATCTCTTTTTAGGGGAGCCTCCTGCCCCTCATTGCATTTAATTTTTCTGAATTGTATTTTTAGCATTATAATTACATTTCTTAAATAATAATCCTTGTCAAGGGCTAGCATGTTACAATTGGTTATTTTGCATATTCTCGATTCAGGAAAGGCTTACCAAGAAAGGAAAATATCACTACAAGTAGATCCAAGCTTCATTTTGTGAAGCATTGCTCCTATTACTTCAACCCATTCATAGTTCATTCCCGATCTTCCAGTTTTCTTTCAACATTTCCATCATTCATCCCCCCCTCATCTCTTTTCCCCATTTTCCCCATTGCTGAAACAACACTCTTCAGCAATATTTTCCCCATCTTTCCCATTGCTGAAACAACACTCTTCAGCAACATTTTCCCTATTTTTCCCATTGCTGAAACACCAATCTTCAGCAAAAACTTCCCCATTTTCCCATTGCTGAAACACCACTCTTCAGCAACACTTTACCCATTCTTCCCGTTATTGAAACACCATTTCTTTTCAAAGACATGACCATGCAACATTTCCCGTCATGAAATCATCTTCTTTAGTTATTTCATTCTCACTTCTCTTATTTCTCACGCTAATCCTGTCCTTTCACTTCCTTCTCCTATGATTAAACAGACCTCTAATATAATCTCCCTCATGTTTCAAAAAGCTTCCAAAGTTTCTTCCATGACTATTGTCGATCTATTATGAGCAAGCACTATATTTTTCAAAGTACGAATTAAAAGTAAACATGAGGTATGTAAATTTTATATGTAAGTACAATTAAACTATGGTTAAATGAGAAGATTTAGCTCATTATTACCACAATCCCCATACATTTAAAGTCATTATTTCATCCGTAGTTGGGGGGAATATCGAAAATTTACACCATCATTTCACAACAAGCTTATTACCGTCATTTTTCTTACCCATTACCTCGTCTCTTCAGATTCATTCCATGTTCTCATTCACAAAAATTACTCTGTTCGAGTGCGGTAACTTGGCTCTTTGATTGTGCATTTTACCAAAGTTGATTAGCTATGGGAGGACCGGCTATTCGACATGAACCCACCACGATAGCCCTACTCGAATTATACCTAGAGGTATATCAGATTTTTCAGCAGGCAGGCTGGGTAGGTTATTTTTAGAGGCTTCAGGAATTTGATCCACAACAGGTTCTTGAATTTTCACGGAATCTTAAGGAAGATCCTTCTATTGTTCAAGGAGTTCAGATTCCAGTCTCAGAGGGTGACATAGCACAGGTTTCGGGCCTTCCTGTCACTGGCATTCGATGGTTCAGCCGAAAAAATATCATTCTTAATGAACAGCAGGATTTTCTCTTGCCAGGAGAACAAGTTGAGCCTAAAGGCAGGGGTGTCCAACTCAACTCGTTGCCGCCTCCTTGGCCGAAAGTTGCAGAATTTGTCAAACACTACCTCACCTATGAAGGCCAATACCAGGTAGTTTACCAGTATGATTTTGTCTTGTTAAATCATTTATGACATGGTAGACTGGTTAATATTCCTTATTATTTACTTGGATGTCTTAGAAATATGTCGCATTATTGTAGACAGGTAAAATTTCCCTCTCCTCTTCCTCACCCATCACCGTCTCGTCCAGTTACTTATCCAAAAGGGTTTTTCTCAAAAAAACCCTCCCCTAAATAACCCATCCATAAACCCTCAGCAAGCTGCTGAAAATCCTCAGGAAATTCCTAAACATCTTGAAAATCCTCATGAACAGCAACCACAAAACGTCCCTGACCCTCCAGAAATTCCACCCGCAGAACCAATTGATACAATTAACCCTCCTACCATACCAAGTCCATCCCACAATTTACTAGAATCATCTAATCCTATTGTTCATATACCTAGTGATGATTCTCAAGCAGATAAACCCCCCTCCTCTACTCACAAAAGGAAAAGGCAAACCACGACCACCTTTCTACCAAAAATATGAACGAGGCCCTCAACCAAAGCAACCACCACTCCTGATAGCCATTCCCCTTAGGAAAAACCCACAAAATACTACCTTTCCTGCCTTTTTACCTAGAAGACAAATGAGGGCGTCAACCGAAGCAGCAACCATTGCCACTATCCTAGACCCTAAAACCATTTTACTAAAATCCCATACACCACCACCCTCCCAAATCCCGGGATCTTTACCTGTCTCACCCAGGGGCATTGAAACACAAGAACCAGATGCCCAGGGTACTGAGACATTATTTTCTTTAGAATAATTAGCTGTCACACAAGAACTAGCTACTCATTCAGTAGCTATCACATAAGAACCAACTATAGCAGCTACACAAGAACCAGCTACAGCTGAAACACAAGAACGAGTTGTTGATGTACAAGAACTAGATGCCCAGGATGTTGCACATCACGTAGCTGTTACACAAGAACCAGCTACTCATTCAGTAGCTGCCACACAAGAACCATCTCTTGCTACTACAAAAGAACCAACTACAGCTGAAACACAAGAACCAGCTACTGAGACTGTGACTATTACACAAAGCCTAGTCACCCTGGCTTCCCTCTTACAAGAAAATGAGTTTCTAAGATCAGAACTGGAAGCCTACAAGCAAGAATTGGTAATGGCAAGGGAAGCCTGTGACAAGAAGCTTAATTTGTATACCCTAGCTCATGTAGAATCCATGGTAGAGAAAAACACAGAAAATGATCAGTATAAAGAATACATGTGCAGCCAATGTGGGAATATTTCTCATCAAGGAGGATATAAATTAGTTCAAATCCCAATGCTGGGAGCATCTATGTCTTCTGCAGTCAAAGAGGAACGCCCTACTGTCACACAAGAACCAGTAGGGCCTTCAAAAATTCCAGAAAAAGAAGCTAATTCACAAGTACCCTGCCCTACTGTAACTGTTAAATCTAAAGTTCCTGTTTTTATTTCTACTCAGACTATACCTCAACCTACCACTTGCAATGATGAAAAACAAACTGAACCACGGGATGAGCAGGAAATAATGAACAAGTGGAATAAAGAGTATGCCATTTCCCAAGACAAAATATTGCAGGAGCACAAATTACTTTGGCAGAACCACATATATTCAAACTGGGAGGCTTTGGAGAAAATACTCCAACAATCTTGTGCTCATGAGAAGCAGAATAAAGAGCTAAAAAGAAAACTTCTCCTGATGTTTTATTTGGTACAAAAATTATTGGCTGCCAGGAAACCATCTTTAAATTACTCTCTTTTCCTTATAGAACACCTTGCATTCTTTCAGATAAAAGTAATCAAAGATGGAAGACCCCATGAGGTGTTTAAATCCGAACAGTTTGTGCGAACTTTTGCAAAAGCCTTTACCAGTGACCAACATTTACTGTGTGAATTATATCTTCGTAATGAAGCCTTTCCTGAAAACATAAAGCTTAATATTAAACCTCTTGTTGGCGACATCCAGATCCGGGCATTTGCCTCTTTCCTTGCCAACCGGATTACGTGGCAGACTGCTTTTCTAGTGACCATGCATAATGAAGATAACCGTCTCCTCTGGACTCGGCCAGAACCACAGAACCCTACCACCTTTGTTGCAGAATATTATCAATTTCTGAAGAAACCAGGGATGACTCAACACATGCAGAAACTACAGACAACAGTACTCCAGCACTGTCAACAGTTTATTAAGGCCAAAGAAATTGCTGCCTTAAAAGAAAATAACATGTTTTGGCAACAATATTCTAAGGAAAATCATGAGCACAATCCTTTCAGTCCTACTAATCTTGAAACAACAATCTCTAGGGTACCCGATTACATCAAATGTGTCCAGCAATGTGTTGAAAAGTGGATAGGGTATCACTTCTATTTTCCTATTCTGTTGATGCCAGCAGAGGAATTTCATGCTCATCATAGGTTGGCAGAGAAGGATGAAGCAACATCCTGGAAAAGGCTGCAAAATGTGCAAGGTTTCGGAGCTTCAACAGATAGTACCTCCTATAGCTACTGCATAAGTAACTTCCACGCCAAGAGCCAGTATCCGGATTCTGATTCAGATTGAAGTTGCCTGAGGACATGCAACCTTTTTAGTTGGGGGGATGTTAGGACCCTATAATGTACCTTTTTTCTCATACATTTTCTAGCATTCCGTCCTTTTCCAGTCCATACTTAAATCCTATATTATCACTTTAATCTATTCTTCCAAAGGTATATAACGTTTCTTCTCTTTACTATATGTTTAACTTGTTTTACATGTAACTTTACATTACTTTCTTACTTATCCATTAATCGGAAATATATAGTTGATAAAACATTTTGAAGACTACAGTTACTTCATCGTTGCTGTCTGAAGACCACGTTGCTAAAACAGTCGAAACAATACGCAAATCCCGTTGCTGAAACAGTCCGTGATTTGCGATGTTGAAACAATATTTCAGGTATGACAGCAACAAGAAAAGATAATTAAGGAAGCTACTACACTGGCTGCAACAACTGTACCTCAAAGCCAACACCATCACAATCATTGTAACAACATTTTTGCTATGGAAGAACAGAATATCCTATTCCATCATAGAAGATCAAATCAGGTTAAGAATAGGATTTTCATGATGTAATCAAATGTGTAATAGATGTCTCCTCTTTAAATAGAGGAGACATCAACATTAGAGGGGGACGACGAAAGGTTTAGTTCGAAGGGAATTACAGAGAAGGAACATGGATATTTTTGTAATATGTTACATTTGACAGATGAATAAAAGATTGTTCTGAGAATTTCTTCTTAATTCCTTTTTCTGGGGAATCTTGTGAGAAGGAAAGGGCCCACCTTCCTCACAAGATTCACCCATTAATTTCCGTAGTGTGTTAATCGTTATTTTCATTCATGCCTTGTTAAAACTCTGTTTTGCTGAAATTATTTATGCATTATTGGAACTTTGTTATCTATTGCTGAAACTCTGTTTCCATTGATTGTTGCATTTTTTTCATATAATTTATTCCTAGGTAATCATTGATTATTTTAATTGGTAATCTTGTTTACAGAATGAGTTTGTGAAAGCGTGGTAGTCAGAAACAGGTGCTGAAGATTCTTACTTGGGGAATAGGTTCCCATTCTCTGTTATAGCATAATTGGTCTTTTCTTCTACAGATTGGTTTCTTTTCCTAGATTGTTGTTTTCTTAATATAATCTAGGATTCTTCTAATAATTGTCTGCAATAGAGAGATTACTTTTGCTGTAATTCAAAGTATAACTTCAGTTTGTTTGAAGCAAGGTGTGATTAGTGTAATTTTTACTACAAATTTTCATTGCTTTTGAGATTGGGCATATACAGTGTGTGATTAGCTTTGAAATAAAAAGACTTCCTTGGGTTGAAAATTTATGTAGCACCTGATTTTTTAAATTAATAAGCAATTAAAGTGACCAATAGAGGGGGGGGCGAGAAGTTTCTTAGACGATTCCTAAAGCTACCAGTAGAAAGAGTTTCAATGAAAAATAAGCAAGGAACACTTGGTAGTCTTTGTTTGCGCCGAAATTCATAGTTACTCACCTCAGAAGACTATATAAAACTCTTAGTTGAGTCTGAAAAAAAAAAGGGTTGAAATTTAGGAATTAAAAAAGAAAAAAGAAGAAGATCTAGCTAGGGAGAAAAAGGTAGCAAGGACTGTTGCAACACAATGTCGAGTAGATGAAAGGCTTGAAAGAGAGAGATCAAGGCAAGAGAAGGAGCAAAAGAAAAAAATGGAAAGACAGGAAAAGGACAAGAAAGGCTAAACAAATGATTGAAAAGGAAAAAGGGATGACTGATATGGTTGACATAAATGCAAGCACAGTTGATGAAACCAGCAAAATTTCCAACACATTGGAAAATATTTCAAATAATACACCATTATTACAAAACCTCATAAACATTCAAGTGCCTCACTATCAAAATGGGGGTTCACCCACTTGCCTTATTCCTACAACGGGAGGTGTGAATTCAATGTATTCTTGTCACACACCTCCACTTAGCACAAGTGTGAGGTACGGGTACTCAATTCATCCATGGTTGTAAGGGACAAATTGGTCTCAATTATATGGCAGCAATCAATCACATCCTAATCAACCCTTCTTAGGAAAACCAACCTACTTGGCCCAATCAGGCAACCCAGAGTTTGGCACTGAAGATTCTCAAGGCCATAAAGAATAGGGGTGGTATATGTTTTTGGTTGTAACCACATTATGATGTGGATTTTGGATGGAATTTCTATTTTTTGTTGTCACATGAAGGTTGATTTATTCCATATTGTATGCAACATTGTAACCAAAATTGATCTTAGAAGGAATATATATCGTCTATTATAATGGAACATTCTAACAAAATGACATGAGAATGTTGTTAGTTCTATTAGTTTTTTGATACTGTATACTGTTAGTTCTATTAGTTTATGAATATTTTCTAAATTTCTATATGTTTGGACTTTTTTATCTTAATAGATCCAAGTTTTCATGTCTACTACACTAAGTATAATTCAAATGTTTTCATCATACTTCACAAACCATATCTCACATATCTATCCACACACAACATGCAACAAAGCATACCTATTTATACAAAATCCATTCATATGAATACTAACATATATCTTAGAAGGACCATGTATAGTCTATTATAATGTTGTTAGTATTGTTAGTTATTTGACATTGTATTCTATTATTTTTTCCTGAACACATAGGATGACATCAGTACACACTACATTAATTAGCTAACAAAAAAGAAAAAACAATAAATAGTTTTAAAGCAGCACCAAGACACATCTATAGTCTATTATAATGCAGAATTCTGACATAGTGACATGAGAATGTTGCTTGTTTTTTTATACTCTATGTACCCTCACTACTGTCGAGGCATAAAAGGTATCTTTTTAACACCTATTTATCTCACATTAATTATCAATCTGGGAGCGACTTTTTATTTCAAGAGCGTACTCTATCTAAGGCAGCAATTTATCCAAGAGTAATGCCTTGCAATATGTAGTACATTGTTCGAGATACGAGAGTAAATGGATGCTTGTAAAGAAATCTAATTACAGTAACATAAATGGAAATGCTCTGAAACCTTAATTAAACCAATCTTCAAAACATCGATCACGGATACAGTAGAAATAACTCCTTCCCTTAGAAATCGATGCAAGATAACCAATTTGGGAAATTGGAAGCAATAACCAGTGTCCTCTACATTTGGTGATCTTAAAGCAATCAAAATGAAAGCAAACTCTTGAAAACTAATTAATATGAAACGAAACTCAATGTAAATGGACAGCAAACCGAAATTAAAGGAATTGAACAACAAAACTCTATTAAACGGTAAATCCTATTGAACAGAAAAATGAATAACGAAGCTTTGTATATGCACTCTGAAATGAACAGCAGTTAAATGAAACAACAAATGGAATGTAACATCAAATGCCGAACAACGAAGCATAACAAGATAAGTAATTCGAGGATTAAGACTCTTGTTAAATTGGGAAGGAACGACAACGCAATCCATTATAATAAAACATTAAAATATTAAGCATGGGATTATGAATTAAGTAAGATAGAACCAATATCACTTCCGCGAATTCAAGGATGTTCTAAGTAAGGCAATATGCTGTCTCAATTAACCCACGCTATAAGAAATAAGATTCAGATCATACAATAATGAATTAACTCATAAACAGAGCGTGTAATACATAAAGAAAGTAAAATTAAAAACAACTAATGAAATAAACTCACAGTAACATGCATGTAGCAAATCGATCACACACTGTAGGAATTGGAAATATAACACAAAGGAGCAGTTCACGCTGCTAGGGGTCGGGCCCTTAACCACGAGCAGGGACTGCTCAAGTTACTTCAGATGATGCGAATGGAACAACAACTTCAATTAATCATTAAACTGGAGCAGCATTACAATGGAATCGTGCTTTCAATAATATAGCTTTTGATTAATTTTACAATTCACAAAATCAACAACTATGATCCATCCCCTCTCTTTTACAAACGTCTCCTTTTATAACCAAAGAGAGGAGAAATTAAATAGTAAATAGGATCTCTCATAACAAAATTGAATTGTTCCCAACCAATTGATCAACAAGAAAATATATTTCCAACAATATTTCAACAAGAGCAAGGCGAATTTGGCTTTGCAGCTGAGATTTGGAGGACGGCTGCAACAACAAATCTGAGAAAATCGTGCTCAAATAACCTTGCGTTTCTCTCAATACATGCCGAATTTCAACAAATCATTCTTTACGAAAGTTAATTGGGCCCGTTCTGGACAAAACCCATGTTCCAGATTTTCCAGATTCTTCTTCATTTGCTCATAATCTCAACCGAAATATTGTCACTTCTTATTCCAGCTAATTTCTAAGTTGGAATATTTGATGATGATTTGGAGATCAAATCTTCAATCTGGAAAATATCTTGGAGGCTAAAATGGTAAGTGATATTACAAAATACATTAATAAACCATCATTGATAAAATTATGCATAATAATCATCAATTTATTAAAAATAAAGGAGAATAAATAATATTCATCCATAAGAGCATAAATCATTATAAAATGGATTTATATGATAAATTATAATAAATGACATGATAAAGAAGAGTAAAAATGGATGAAATTAGTGTTAAAAAGTGGTCGTATTCACGGCCCAACAACTACATCAGTACACCCCTTCATAAAATATACACTCACCATACAAATCACAATATCATCATCTCTACAACACAACTCTCAGAATAAATCATCCCTCTCGGGTCTCAACACAACAACCAAGAGTCAAGACAATACTCACTCACACATACAACAAATGTGCTCACGACAACTCTATCGCTTAGCCATATGGAACATGACAACAATGATCTTTGCACATCACACACTGACATGAGAATGTTGCTAGTTTTTTTATACTTTATGTATCCTCACTACATCAATACATCCCTTCATAAAATATACACTCACCATAAAAATCAAAATATCATCATCTCTACAACACAACTCTCAGAATCAATCATCCCTCTCGAGTCTCAATACAACAACCAAGAGTTAAGATAAGACTCACTCACACATACAAAAAATGTGCTCACGAAAACTCTATCGCTTAGCCATAGGCAACATGACAACAATGATCTCTTCACATCACTACACCCCTTCTTAAAATATACCCTCACCATAAAAATCACAATATCATCATCTCTAAAAAACAACTCTCAAAATCAATCATCCCTCTTGAGTCTCAATAAAACAACCAAGAGTCAAGACAAAATTCACTCACACATACAACAAATATGTTCACAACAACTCTCTCGCTCAAGCATATGCAACGTGACAAAAATAATCTCTGCAAAAAACTCACTCAAAATTACAAAGCTTCAATATAAAATACAGAGTATGTATATAGCTCTCTGCTACATGTGACACTTTTCCATAACTTCCTTGCAAAAAAAATAATGTCAGCATAAAAATTCCAATACATAACCCTACAATAAACTCAATTAATACAAATCACAATATCATCATCTCTACAACACAACTCTCAGAATCAATCATCCCTCTCGAGTTTCAATACAACAACCAACAGTCAATACAATAACCAACATTCAAGACAACATCCACTCAAATAAAAAATAAATATGCTCACAAAACTCTCTTACTCGGCCATATGTAACATGACAACGATGATCTTTACAAAAAAATCACTCACAATTACAAAGATTCAATATAAAATGCAGCGTATTTATATACCTCTCTGCTACATGTGACACTTTGCCATAACTTCTTTGCAAAAACAATAATGTGAGCATACAAAATGCCAATGGATAACCCCAAAATAAACTCAGTTAATACAAATCGCAATATCATCATCTCTACAACACAACTCTCAGAATCAATCATCCCTCTGGAGTCTTAATATAATAGCCAACGATCAAGACAACATTCACTCACACATACAAAAAATATTCTCACAACAACTCTCTCGCTCAAGCATATGCAACATGACAATAATGATCTCTGCAAAAAAATCACTCAAAATTACAAAGCTTCAATATAAAATGCAGAGTATATATATATATCTACTACATGTGACACTTTGCCATAAATTCTTTGAAAAAAAATAATGTCAGCATACAAAATTCCAATACATAACCCTACAATAAACTCAGTTAATACAAATCAAATTAGCATCCTCTCTAAAACAAAACTCTCAGAATCAATCATCCCTCTCGAGTCTCAATACAACAACCAACAGTTAATACAACAGCCAACAGTTAAGACAACATTCACTCACACAAAAAACAAACATTCTCACAACAACTCTCTCACTCATCCATATGCAACATGACAACAATGATCTCTACACAAAACTCACTCACAATTACAAAGCTTCAATGCAAAATGTAGAGTATGTATATAACTCTTTGCTAAATGTGACACTTTGCCATAACTTCTTTGCAAAAAAAATTAATTTCATACAAAATGCCAATATATAACCCTACAATAAACTCAGTTAATACAAATCACAATATCATAATCTCTACAACACAACTCTCAGAATCAATCTTCCCTCTCGAGTCTCAATAAACAACCAAAAATCAATACAACAACCAACATTCAAGACAAAATTCACTCACACAAAAAAAAAAATATGCTCACAAAAACTCTCTCACTCAGCCATATGTAACATGACATCAATGATCTCTGCACAAAACTCACTCACAATTACAAAGCTTCAATATAAAATGAAAAGTATGTATATAACTCTCTGCTACATGTGACACTTTTCCATAACTTCTTTACAAAAGAAATAATGTCAACATACAAAATGCCAATACATAACCCTACAGTAAAATCAATTAATACAAATCACAATATCATCATCTCTATAAAACAACTCTCAGAATCAATCATCCCTCTCGATTCTAAATACAACAGCCAATAGTCAAGAAACACTCACTCACACATACAACAAATAAGCTCACGATGACTCTCTCGCTCACCCATATGAAAAATTACAACAATAATCTCTGCACATGACTAGACCCCTTCATAAAATATACCCTCACCATGCAAATAAAAATATCGTTGTCTCTACAACACAACTCTCAGAATCTATAACTCTCAGAATTTGTTGAAAAAGGAGCGAAAAAACTAATTACAATCAAACCCTTAGAACAACAGTTGTTGAAAGAGGAAAAAAGAACTGAAAGACAAAAAACAGTGATTTCAATAATTACAGTCTCGCCATGGAGAGGAATCTACAACTCTCAGAATATATTGAAAGAGGAGCGAAAAAACTAATTACATTCAAACGCTTAAAACAACAGTTGTTGAAAGAGGAACGAAAAAACTAAAAGAAAAAAAATAGTGATTCCAATAATTACATTCTCACCATGGAGAGGAGGGAAACACATCATATCAAATATTCAAACCCTTTACCGCAACCAGTTCTAACCAAAGCTAAATATTCACCCCCAATTTCAAAGCTGAGCTCCTACCAAGATATTGAAATATGAAATGACTAACAACCAACAACTCGCAATAAAAACAAACCATATAATAAAGCATAACATATTACATTATCAATCTTCTAGACCAACAGTATGAGTCTTCCAAACCTATTATATATTACATTATGCAGCATATCAAGATAAATATTCACCCCCAATTTCAATGTCGAGCCCCTACCAAGATAATTGAAATATGAAATGACTAACAACCACCATACTTGAAATATAAAAAATCCATATATGACTCATAACATATTACATTATAAATCTTCTAGAACAACAGTATTAGTCTTCAAAAGGTATTACATATTACATTATGCAACATAGCAATCTAAATATTCAACCCCAATTTCAAAGTCGAGCCCCTACCAAGATAATTGAAATATGAAATGACTAACAACCACCATACTCACAAGAAAAAAAAACCATATAATTCAACATAACATATTACATTATCAGTCTTCCAAATCCTTAATGAAGTATATTACATAAGTCTTCCAAACCCTATTAGTCTTCGAAACCCTTAATGCAGAATATTACATATTACAATATGCAACATAGAAGAACAGTAGTATCAATATTCCAAACCCATAAAACAACATTATCAGTCTTTGAAACTGCAACCAGACCTAACCAGAGCTAAATATCCCCAATAAGAAATTCCAGTGTTGAAAAACACAAACACAATGAGAGAGCCAAATATTCCAACAACAACTTTAAGTGTTGAAAAACATAGAAGGTGGCTGGTGGGAATATAATTTCTACCATGGAGGCGCAGAAGGAAGCTGGAGAGCCACAAAATCCAGTCACCCTAAACCTCGCCAACCTCGCCAAACCTTGCAATTACCTACAACAAACACATAAATTAGAAAAAACCCACCACAAAAATAAAACAAAAATGAAAAAAAAAACACAAAGAAATTGAACACATACCTGAATGGACCTTGAAACTTCCATGTTGACCACCAAACCAGGTCGAAACTCCCACTCGCTCTTTCGAAAAAAAAATTCAAGCCACTTGTTTAAGAACTCCTACAACCAAGAACCATTTAAGAACTCCTGCAAACGGAAACACCCAATGAATAGTCTCACAATGCCGACGAACAGTCATACAATTCCGCGCAACCAAGAACCATTGAAGAATGCAAGCAATCAAAATAACCAAATGAACAGGTTCACGATGGCGAACCATGTGAATAATCACTGGCGCCTCACATACCAACCATCAGTGAAGCTCACTTCCCACACATCGGGCCCGGACAAGAATGCACAGGGAACAATAGTCATGGTACTAAACACGACAAGCGAAACCCTAAATATGTAATTAACGTTGTAATTTAATAATCCCACCAACCACAATGGGTGGCTTCATCTAGTCAACATGTCTCATACACTCTTCATGCCTAAGTCCACGTGGTTTTCTTACATGGAATTGAGGGGGCGTAAGTAATGGCATCCCTCCCCTATAACTCTGAGTAAAATTTGGATTTAAATGGATTACCTATTTATTGGATTAATGAATATGGTCATATGAATTAATAACCCATCTGTTGGTGTCAAGTAGACACTAACCATCCCTGAGCGTGACTATCAAGGTACCTCTCTCAAGCCTTTGACTGAAACACAACTACATCGTCGATCCACCAAGGGTTACAATCTATGGCCCATGTTGGTCCAAGAGGTTAAGGAATGTAACTACCCACTTTTCCTCTGGTCTCAGCCTGCCATTTGCGAGGTGAGTAGGTTGAGACCTCACTTTGAGTAATTCTAGTAATATTTCATTTGGATAACAAAGGGTGTAACTCCGACACCTATTTGGAATTTATTTCAAGGTTTTCAGTTGTATTTGTGTGAACTCCACTTATTTCTGCTTATGTCCGGGTTGGAGGTTAACTTCTACTTTTAGAAAAATCCAAAATAAGTACCCAATGGTGATGGGGTTTTGTTAATTTTTTTTTAAATTTCTGCTCTGAATTTATATTGGAATATCTTTCCCTTACATGCTTGTAATTTATTTTAGAGATTCCCCTTTTCCTATATGTCTCTGTTGTGGAATTTTCATGCATGGTTCTTTTAACTTCACAGCTTAGAGGTGAAATTTTGTTGTGTATTGTACTTTATTTTTCTTGGTTTCAGTCAATGATGGTATATTCCCCTTATATGATTATTTTTTGTAGGTTAACACCGTATCTGCAACAATTTCCCGAGACTGAACCATGTCAACCTATGTTGCAGGAAACGACCACTAAGTTGGTGTCCCCCTACCTGAAACTCCATGAAACACTAAAACATCTTTGAAACATTACCGAAACGTTGCTGAAACGTCTGGGTGGTGTTTCATGATTTGGAAATGCCATTGAAACTTTTCTATGGTGCTTCGACCCAATTTTGCCCCGTTTCTAGCAAATTTTGACCCATTTCCATGAATTGTTTGCTTCTACGGGTTCACTCAAACACCCAAGAAGGTTGTGGGGTCCTTCTATGGACAAAATGGATTTAATATAACTCTAAATTTAACATTGAATCACTCCACAAACTAATTTATCTCTAATCAATCTACACTCTAGTTCTACTAAAAAACAACTTGTTCTATTTTTGCTAATGAAGATAAAGATTAGAATTATAAGATATGTAATTATACTTGTCATTAGTGTAATTTATGTTTCATGTTTCATTTTCATTTTGGATGTAAATCCTAATGTATAAAGGTTGATTTTTAATTATTGGATGTACAATCTCATTTATAAATGTTAATTTTGGATTTTGAATGATTTAATCATCTATGAGGGTTCACATAGACTGGGTTTTACTTCTAAAATTTCAGTTGTGTCTCACTCTTTTTGTTCTTGCAATATGTGTTATTAAATTATTTATAAAAAAAATTACATACAAACACACACATACACACATATATATATATATGATGTTTTTCTCGACATTTCCACTTTTGGGGGGTCACGTTTCCAGCATACCCATTTCAGAAACTTCAAGACATTTCAACATTTTGTGCAACTTAGATGTCAACCCTCCATGCTGAATTTTGAATGTACTCAACCTTCTTGCACACTCTTGGATGAGTACAATTTTTATCGTTTTAATGGCGGCTCATGCAAGCACTCCACCCGGTTTGTTCCCCTAAGGGTTTAATGTTGCTATGAAATTATTTCCTTTTGCATGTAAATGTTTAGAGTGTAATGATAAGTTTATTTTCTTCGCTATTAAATGTATCATATTTTTCTATATACTGCAAAAATTTTCCTTTAGTTCACAACATTATATATTTAGTATTATGGTTCTGGCTTCGCGACCCCGCTTGGCACAAATGATTAGGTTCGGTTGGTTGGGTCAACCTGACTTGCCAATTTCCTTTACCACAAACAACATAGGTTGTCTGCTGAGCACTCACAAACCCTTGTATCTTTGGGTAGGTTGGTTGTTGAGCACTAGCAAACCCTTGTATCTTTTCCTTCCTATCGGAAAATGAATTTTCTTAACATATTTTTACAAACTCGATATTCAATTTTTGGAAACAGTTTACCATGAGTTTTATTGCGGCCCTCGGTTTGCATCTACATGATTGGTTTTTCAATTTAATATAATGCATGTGGTCTTTTCCAAATGAGTTTTCCTACAACTCTATTTAAGAAGTATCTTGTAATATTTGCACATACCTGATATCCATGTTATCTAACATTTTATCATTTAATAATTCATAGTTATATAGGCAGCCTACAAACCATCGACATAGTATTATTAAATAAATTCAAGTACTTTACATCATCTGTATAGTGTATCGAATGAGTTTTAATGCTGCATAACGTCTGTATAATATGTTTAGTAAACTTTGAATACTGTATATTATCTATATAATACTTTTTCGTCCCCTGACACAACAAGACATATAATTTATTTCTAGATAGATAGATAAATAACTTACATTATTTTCAAACAAAGTAATTTATTTCTGAACAAATAAATAAATTACAGTTTTATCAAAAAAATTAATTTCTTTCTAAATAGATAAATAGCTTACAACATTTTCAAATGATTTTCTTGGCTAGTAAAAGACTTATCTGTTACTAGACAGCCCAGAGCTTACGGATGAGGCCACCACTCTTCCAATGAGGAATTTTCTATTACTTCCTATTCCTCCTCCAAGCTTCTATATTTCCATAAAAGTCACTGGGCAACGGGTTAATTCACTGGTGTCAATACTTTTCAATTCCAACCTAGAATTCCCATGTTCACAGACTAAATATGTCAAATATGGAGTCTCTTCCCATTGGTTTTGGTTTAGCTCAAGGAATACTCCCTTTTTCAGTAGTATCCTTCCTTCTACTCTTCTTTTATTTTTGTTTGTCTCTCTTTTCCCTCTTGGGAAAATAAAAAGCAAAGAAGAGGTAACTGCCTCCCCAACTGTTAACCATCTGGTAAAAATATTTAGTAAAGGCTATTCCATAAATTCTAGGAAATCTCATAAATATTCATTTATTTTAATAAACAAAGTCATCACTTAACATTTCCAAGCTATTCCAGATTCCAGCAGTTTTCACTACATAGTAAATTACTAAAATTACAACAATAAAAGAAACTTATAAATATTTACAGCACCTAGGGGTGTCACATCTCTCTCCCATTGAGTGAAACATTATCCATGATGTTTGTCTCCTTTGTTTCCAATTGAAATAATTTGGGATATGCCTCCTTCATGAATTATTTGTCTTCCCATGTGGCTTCCTTCGGGTTAAAGTGTTTCCACTTCACTTTAACCTAGATGATAGCTCGCTTCCGTAAAATTGTTTCTCTATGGTAGAGTATACATATAGGTTCTTCCAGAAACTCTTCATTTGGTTCGACCTACTACAATCATAATTCAATCATTAGTCTACTTAATTTACTAAATCCAATTTTATCTATATAAATTTCATTGACTTTAATGCATGTATATCTTTCCAAATTTTATTGTGTCTAGACTGCTATACATATTTATTTAAAAGTGAAATGTGAAACACATTATGGACCTGAATGTGACTGGGAAATCCAAGATAGTATGCAATCTGTCCTATCCATTCTAGAATCTCAAAGGGTCGATAGAATCAGTTTGCTATTTTTGCAAAAATCCCCCATCTGAGCATACTTCTTTTAGGCTTAACCCACACATAAACATGATCACCTACCTTGAAGTTGTAATAATTTATTTATTTATCCACATAAGATTTTTTTCTGTCTTTAGCATCTTTTAGATTTTGCCGAACCTTTTTCACTATTCTTTCCATCTCTTCCAACATGTTGGGAATTTTATTCTCAGGACTATTCCAATTTGCACGTACTCTGCATTTCTTTTGGTAGAGCACAGTTTTAGTCAATTTAATGTCTTAAATTTCTATCATAAAATATCGACCAGATTTAGTGATCTTATCAAGTGCAGGTGCACTATATATGCTAGAAGTATTTTCTTACTTAATTCATTGTGTTGGTTTTATATGTTGTTTTTAGGATATTGTATTTATCTTGAGTGTCTTGAAATTTGAGAAACTAAGAAATGATTTGTGAAATGAATTCTAAATTCAGCTATCAAATTTTAATGATAATTCCATTTTAACTTATCTAAATATGAACAATTATCTTCAGGGAAACTAGAAACAAGAAGAGACTTCAATATTTTTGTATGTTTTGGAGTTTTTATGTAAAAGCAATAATTTACTAGAAAGTAATCACACCTAAAGAAGAATTTTAGTTATTGAAAAACCAGCCTAGATCCATCCTAACTCTGGATCTATCAAGCACCGAGAGGGATCAAATCTCTAGAGGTGCAAACCTCTTTTTTTGAGTGAAAAACTTGAGGACAGGTTTGCACCTCGAGAGATTTGATTCCTCTCAGCTCTTGATAGATCCAGAGTTAAGATGGATCTAGGCTAGTTTCAGTCATGTGCGGCCAAGGAAAATCTATCGAAAATATGATTAATTTTATCAATAATATGCAAATACAGATAATATAAATATAATAATTTTATATATGCTAAATATGTATGATATTTATCTGGTCATTTTAATTTTTTTTTTTTTTATTACCTCAGTTTTTTGAGTTGATAAATATTGTTAATAACTTTAATGAAGAAATAATTTTTTTGAATGCAAAGTGACAATGTAATAGCGTTGAATGATAGAAAATGAAAATAATAAGAATGTAGTCAATTACAAATCGTCTTCATTGTGATCAATCTCAAATTATTTTCTTTTACTATTCTTATTGTCACCCTTGTTAGTTTTGTCATCTTTTCATATCGATTATATGAAAAGGACAATTGAAATAATAAACCATTTAAATATTTAGCTTGAACTATTGTACTAAACATCATACATTGTCTCTCTTGCTCTTGAATATTAATAGGTCGATTTACTATAACACATATATTAATGTACATTGTTAATAATTTTGTGTGCTTACACTAACTTCAATGCACCTAATGAAAACAATCAAATAAGATTACAAAACAAGATCTACACTAAGATCAATGCATATTAGAAGTCAACATCTATATTGAAATCAATGAATCGAGTGCAAGTAATAAAATAATATTAGAAACCAACATATACACTGATATCAATGCATCTAGTGCAAACAATCAAATAGGATTATAAATCACCATCTACTTCCCTATCTCCCCCCTCGAACTACATCTCTCTTTACCTCCATCTCTCCACTCTCTCACATCCTCCCTCTTCCTTGCTCTCTCTCCATTTCTTTCCCACATATATATCTCCCTCTCTCTTCACCCTCCAACTATGTTACTATATCCCTCTCTCTCTCTCTCTCTCTCTCTCTCTCTCAACATCTACACTAAAATCAATGCATATAGTGCAAGAAAAATAGGATTAGAAATCACCATCCACACTGAAATCAATGCATCGAGTGCAAGAAATAATCTTCCCTCTCTCTCCCCTCCAACTCCAACTCTCTTTCCCTCCATCTCTCCTCCTCTACACTGAAATCAACATCTACACTGAAATCAATGCATCTACTGCAAGAAATAAAATAGGATTATAAATCACCATCTACTTCACTATCTCCCCTCTCGAACTACATCTCTCTTTCCCTCCATCTCCCCACTCTATCACATCCTCCCTCTTCCTTCCTCTCTCTCCATTTCTTTCCCACATATATACATCTCCCTCTCTCTTCACCCTCCAACTATGTTACTATATGCCTACCTCTCTCCTTCTCTCCATATCTCCTTTTTTATCTCTTTATCTCACCCCAAAACATATACACACTCTCTCCATATCTCCCTTGTCACTTCATCTCTCTCTCCACTTCTCACTCTCTATGTATTCCTTCTTCCCGCCCTCTCTCCCCCTCAAACTCCATCTCTCCATCCTTCCATATCTCCTTCTATCTTCCTCCCTCTCTCCTCCTCTCTCTTGTCCTTCCTCTTCCCCCACCCCCCCCCCCCCTCTCTCCCCCCTCTCTCTCTTTATTTTCCCTCAAATTTTCTCCCTTCCCCCATAACTCTTTTCCTCTCTCTCATGTCATCTCTCTTTTCCTTCCTCGCCTACCTTCCTCTATCTTTTCCTCTCTCTCTCTCTCTTTGCAATCCAATTATCTCTTTCTCTCTCTCTCTCTTTGCCTTCCAATCCTCTTTCCTCCCCCAACACACACACTCTCTCTCAACATATACACTAAAATCAATGCATATAGTGCAAGAAAAATAGGATTAGAAATCACCATCTGCACTGAAATAAATGCATCGAGTGCAAGAAATTATCTTCCCTCTCTCCCCCTCCAACTCCATCTCTCTTTCCCTCCCTCTCTCCACTCTCTCACATCCTCTCTCTCTTCCTTCCCCTATATCCCTTTCTCTCCCACATCTCTCTCTCTCTATATATCCCTCTCTCTCAATCTCTTCACCCTCAAACTATGTTACTATATCCCTCCCTCTCTCATTCTCCCCCCATTCCCTCCATCTCTCCTTATTTTTCTCTTTATCTCACCCCCAAACATACACATACTCCTCTATTTATCCCTTGTCACTCCCTCTCTCTCTCCACTTATCACTCCTTATGTAAATACATTACTCTGGATCCAGGGTTTGATATTATCTATATTTACACTGAAATCAATGCATCTAGTGCAAGTAAGAAAATAATATTAGAAACCAACATCTACATTGATATCAATGCATCTAGTGCAAAAAATCAAATAGAATTAGAAATCACCATATTAAAATTTTACATTACTCTGGATCTATCAAAATTTACATTATAAATCACCATCCACACTGAAATCAATGCATCAAGTGCAAGAAATCATCTTCCCTCTCTCCCCCCTCCAACTCCATCTCTCTTTCCCTTCCTCTCCACTCTCTCACATCCTCTCTCTCTTCCTTCCTCTCTATCCCTTTCTCTCCCACATCTATCTCTCTCTCAATCTCACTCTCTCTCCCTCTCTTCACCCTCTAACTATGTTACTATATCCCTGCCTCTCTGCTTCTCCCCCCATTCCCTCCATCTCTCGTTATTTTTCTCTTTATCTCACCCGCAAACATACACATACTCTCTCTATTTCTCCCTTGTCACTCCCTCTCTCTCTCCACTTCTCGCTCTTTCTATGTATTTCTTCTTCCCTCCCTCTCTCACCCTCCAACTCCATCTCTATATCCCTCCCTCTCTCCTCCTATCTCCCTCCCTCTCTCCTCCTCTCTCTCTTCCTTCCTCTCTTTCCCTTCCTCTCCTACCTCCCTCTCTCTTCCCCCATCTCTCTTCTCTCTCTCTTTTCCCTCCAATATAAAATGAAAGAGAAATAGAAAAATATGGTATTTGACCCACTGTCTTAAATTTGTAGGGAGAGAAGTGGTTTTTCATTAGGGTCGACATTAGATTAATTAGATTAATTAGGTTAAATATTAAACATTATTTTTACATTTACGTTTACATGTTTATTGTTACCTGAGATAGGAAATGCATATAATGTACTTTAATTTGGCCCATGGTGTTTAGCTCAGGATTCACCTAAATAAAACCACTTTTTGAGTGTTCCTAAATATAAATAGGATTATGGATTAAATATAAAAAGACGTTTTATTTATTTACCATACCTATGGTTTATTTATATTCTATTTATTTACCATACCTATTTTATAAATATGGTATTTGGTCCATGGTATTCAGCCCATGGTATTAAAGTGGTACATTTGTATACAGTCAGACATATCAAAAGTTTACATTAATTAAATTTAATAATATTAATATTATAATATAATAATGTGAATATAATAATAATAATAATATTAGGGTTAATAATTTTTTTTGGCATGGTATTAATAATTAGCTCAGGATTCACCTAAATAAAACCACTTTTTGAGTGTTCCTAAATATAAATAGGATTATGGAGTAGATATAAAAAGACGTTTTATTTATTTACCATATCTATGGTTTATTTATATTTTATTTATTTACCATACCTCTTTTATAAATATGGTATTCGGCCCATGGTATTCAACCCATAGTATTAAAATAGTAAATATATCAAAAGTTTACATTACTCACACAACATCTACACATCTATATACACAACTTATCAAAAGTTTACTTTACACACATTACATCTACACATATCTATACACTCCGATATATCAAAAGTTTACATTACTCACATTACATCTACATATCTCTATATATTGGGCCCCATATATCAAAATTTTACATTACACATGTTACATCTACACATCCCTATATACTGGGCTGTAGAGCGCCTCTCGGCGCAATAAAATTAAGAAGGAAGAAAATGAAATGTTTAATGTTAATCTAAGAAATAAATTGAATCTATATATCACTCTTAAATAAAGTACTCTAATGACTGAAAGATAAAAATTGTAAGAAGGAAGAAAAGGAAATGAAAATTTATCTATGATAAATTTATGATGTATCAAAAGAAATCAATCTAAGTGATAAATCTTAAGCCATATCAAATCAATCTATGCCAGAAAATATGATAAATTATCTCAAAAACATCTATCTAAATCACTTCTAAATATATTTAGTCAAGTAAAAAAACATCTAATTAAATCATCTCTAAGTCTAAACAAAACATTAATCCAAACTATGTCTAAGTCTAGCAAATTATATATCAAAACTATCTTTAATCTACAAAATAAAACATATATTTGAATCATCTCTATAAAACAGAGTGGCTATCTGAATTAACTCTAGGCCTATTCAATGATAAAGTAAAGAATCTATCTCAATCATAACTAAGTTCTCCAAATGGAAATAATAAAAAAAATTATAAAATCTAAGAAACTATGCTAAGGAAATTTAGAATCTATTTGCAATGAGGAAGAAAACAGAGCATGTATTTATTGTGCAAAACTAGAATGCATATTTAATCTATGAAATGAAAATGAAATATTTGTATAATGTGTAAAATAATGAGATAATTATTGAACCTACGAAACACAAATGAAAACATAGTTATGTTATAAATTACAATAAGAAAAACGCAGTAATCAGACCATCTAACTATGCAAAAAAATACAGTAAAAAGTATGAGGAATTAAACTACGAAATAATAGAAAGATAAACTAATAAACCTCTTTTGTGCAGGGGACCTCCACAACAGAACGGTTCTAAATTTACTTGCAACTAATTACGCATCGATGATTCTAAAAATTCCTTCTCCTTAGATTGATAAAAACAAAGTTTGAACATATGATAGTATTATAATAAAAATCAAGCTCGTTTCCGGTTTACACATCTTTGCGCCGAGAGGCGCATCTACAGCCCAGTATGACCCCGATGTCAGGTGGGTCACGTCCTCAATGTCGGCTGAAATTTTAAATTAAAATAAAAATAAAAAATAAGTGTCGGCTTAAGTTTTAAATTTAAAAAAAAATAAAAATAAAAATCGCATTGTGCTAGAACATATATCAATTTCTAATACAATTATGTATTATTTATATAATTTGAATGGACAGTAAATTATATACGTGAATTTGAATGGATCATAAATTTACCTTTAACAAAAAAAATTACCACAATGAATTTCCCAATTTTAAACATCTTTACTCTTTACTAAAGTCAATACCATTTTCTAAATCAAAAGAAAAGAGTTAATTCAACACAAACAATCAAAATCCAAAATCTTTTAATATTTCTTTTAATTAAATATTTGTAAAATGAATTTATACTTACTCAGAGCTATGGTAAATAAATAAAAATATATATAAACTAGATGTATGGTAAATAAATAAAATTTCTTTTTATATTTATTCCATAAACCTTTTTATATTTAAAAAAACTTTAAAAAGAGGTTTTATTTAGATGAAGCCTATGGGACGAATACCATGGGACAAATTAATATTGATACCATGGGCCAAATACCATGGGTAAATAAATAAATATAAAAGAGGCATAAAGAGGTAACTTAAATAAATAACAATATATCAAATAGGATTATAAATAAAAATCTAATTATATAACAAGCCTATGGGCCAAATACCATAGTAAAGAAAAGGGGTATGGTAAACAAATAAAGATATAAATAAACTAGGGGTATGGTAAGTAAATAAAACCTCTTTTCATATTTACTCCATAATCTGCTTTATATTTACGAATATTTATGTTCATTAGTTTAAATAACTAAGAAGAAATAGAGAGAGAGAGTGATAAGGGAGAAATGGAGAGAGAGAGTGTATGTTTAGGGGTGAGATAAAGAGACAAAGTAAGATGTATGGAAAGAAGGGGGGAGAGAAGAAGTGAGAAGGAGAGGGGGAGGGATATAGTAATGTAGTTGGAGAGAGAGAGAGGGGTGGAAAGAGAGAGAGAAAGAAAGGGATGGGGGAAGAGAGAGGATTAGAGAGAGAGAGAGATATGGGAGAAGAGAGAGGATTGGACGGAATAGAGAGAGAGAGAGGTGGGAGATAAAGGGAGAGAGAAGAGGATGAGAGAGAGGAGGAGAGTGATGGGGGAAGAGAGAGTATTGGAGAGAGAGAGAGAGAGAGATCGGGGAAGAGAGGGATTTAGGGGAGAGAGAGAGAGAGAGGAAGGACGAGAGGGATCAATAAGAGAGATGAAGTTGGAGGGGGAGAGATGTAGGAAATAAGAAATATAAAGAGTGAGAAGTGGAGAGAGAGAAGGAGTGACAAGGGAGAGACAGAGAGAGAGCGTGTATGTTTGGGGCTGAGATAAAGAGACAAATAAGGAGAGATGGAGATAAGGGGGGAGAAGGAGATAGAGGAAGGGATATAGTAGCATAGTTGGTGGGTGAAGAGAGAGAGAGAGAGGGAGAGAGAGATGGGAGAGAAAGGGAAAGAGATGAAGGAAGAAAGAGGATGTGAGAGATTGGAGAGAGGGAGGGAAAGAGAGATGGACTTGGAGGGGGAGGGGGAGAGAGGTAAGAAGAAATAAATAGAGAGAGAAAGGTGGAGAGAGAGAGAGTGAGTGAGTGATAAGGAAGATGGAGAGAGAGGGAGAGAGGGGGAAGATAGAGATATAGATGGAAGGTGAAGAGAGGGAAGAAGAGAGAGATGGGGAGAGGAGGGGATTGACAAAGAGATTTATATATATGGATTGCGAGAGTGTGTGTGTTTAGGGGGGTGAGATAGAGAGAGATCGAGAGAGAGTGTGTATGTTTAGGGGTGAGATAAAGAGACAAAGTAAGATGTATGGAAAGAAGGGGGGAGAGAAGAAGTGAGAAGGAGAGGGGGGGGGATATAGTAATGTAGTTGGAGAGAGAGAGGGGTGGAAAGAGAGAGAGAAAGAAAGGGATGGGGGAAGAGAGAGGATTAGAGAGAGAGAGAGATATGGGAGAAGAGAGAGGATTGGAGGGAAAAGAGAGAGAGAGAGGTGGGAGAGAAAGGGAAAGAGAGGAGGATGAGAGAGAGGAGGAGAGTGATGGGGGAAGAGAGAGTATTGGAGAGAGAGAGAGAGAGAGAGAGAGAGAGAGAGAGATCAGGGAAGAGAGAGGGATTTAGGGAGAGAGAGAGAGAGGAAGGATGAGAGAGAGGACTTGAGAGAGAGGAGGAGAGAGGGATCGATAAGAGAGATGGAGTTGGAGGGGGAGAGATGTAGGAAATAAGAAATATAAAGAGTGAGAAGTGGAGAGAGAGAAGGAGTGACAAGGGAGAGACAGAGAGAGAGCCTATATGTTTGGGGCTGAGATAAAGAGACAAATAAGGAGAGATGGAGATAAGGGGGGGGAAGGAGATATAAGGAGAGAGGGAGGGATATAGTGACATAGTTGGTGGGTGAAGAGAGAGAGAGAGGGAGAGAGAGATGGGAGAGAAAGGGAAAGAGAGGAAGGAAGAGAGAGGATGTGAGAGAGTGGAGAGAGGGAGGGAAAGAGAGATGTACTTGGAGGGGGAGGGGGAGAGAGGTAAGAAGAAAGAAATAGAGAGAGAAAGGTGAAGAGAGAGAGAGTGAGTGAGTGATAAGAAATATGGAGAGAGAGGGAGAGAGGGGGAAGATAAAGATATAGATGGAAGGTGAAGAAAGGGAAGAAGAGAGAGATGGGGAGAGGAGGGGATTGACAAAGAGATTGATATATATGGATTGCGAGAGTGTGTGTGTTTAGGGGGGTGAGATAGAGAGACAAAAAAGAAGAGATGGAGCGGGATATAGATATGGATGGAGGGTGGAGAGAGGGAAGAACATTTCTCACACTAGATGGATTGATATAAGTGGAGATGGTGTTTTATAATCCTATTTGATTATTTGCACTATATGCATCGATTTTAGTGTAGAAAATTATTTCTAATGATATTTGATTACTTGCACTAGATGCATTGATTTCAGTGTAGGTGGTGATTTCTAATACAATTTGATTGCTTGCACTGAATTTATTGATTTCAATTTAGATGTCGATTTATAATTATATTTGATTACTTGCACTAGACGAATTGGTTTCAATGTAGATGATTTCTAATCCTATTTGATTGTTTGCACTAAATGCATTGATTTCAGTGTAGATGGCGATTTCTAATCCTATTTGATTTATTTGAGTAAATGCATTGATTTTAGTGTAGATGTTGGTTTCTAGAGAGAGAGAGAGAGAGTGATAAGGAAGATGGAGACAGAGGGAGAGAGGACAAAATGAGGAAAGAGAGATATTAATGGGGGAGAGGGAGAGAAGGGGAAGATAGAGATATAGATGGAAGGTGAAGAGAGGGAAGAAGAGAGAGATGGGGAGAGGGGGTGATTGAAAAGGAGATTGAAATATATGGAGTACGAGAGCGCGTGTGTTTAGGGGGGGTGAGATAGAGAGACAAAAAATAATAGATGGAGGGGGATATAGATATGGATGGATGGTGGAGAGAGGGAGGAATATTTCTTGCACTAGATAGATTGATATAACTGGAGACGGTGATTTCTAATCCTATTTGATTATTTTCACTAGATGCATCGATTTTAGTGTAGATATTTATTTCTAATGATATTTTATTACTTGCACTAGATGCATTGATTTCAGTGTAGGTGGTGATTTCTAATACAATTTGATTCCTTGCACTGAATGTGTTGATTTCAATTTAGATGTCGATTTATAATTATATTTGATTACTTGCACTAGATGAATTAATTTCAATGTAGATGATTTCTAATCCTATTTGATTGTTTGCACTAAATGCATTGATTTCAGTGTAGATGGCGATTTCAAATCCTATTTGATTTCTTTGAGTAAATGCATTGATTTCAGTGTAGATGTTGGTTCCTAGAGAGAGAGAGAGAGAGGACAAAAGGAGGAAAGAGAGATATTAGCGGAGGAGAGGGAGAGAAGGGGAAGAGAGGGAAGAAGAGAGAGATGGGGAGAGAGGGTGATCGACAAAGAGAATGATATATATGGAGTGCGAGAGCATGTGTGTTTAGGGGGGTGAGATAGAGACAAAAAAAAGAAGAGATGGATGGGGATATAGATATGGATGGAGGGTGGAGAGAGGGAAGAATATTTTTTGCACCAGATGGATTGATTTAAGTGGAGATGGTGATTTATAATCCTATTTGATTATTTGCACTAGATGCATCGATTTTAGTGTAGATATTTATTTCTATTGATATATGATTACTTGCACTAGATGCATTGATTTCAATGTAGGTGTTGATTCCTAATACTATTTGATTGCTTGCACTGGATGTGTTGATTTCAATTTAGACGTCGATTTATAATTATATTTTATTGCTTGCACTAGATGCATTGATTTCAATGTAGATTTTTCCTAATACTATTTGATTGTTTGTGCTAAATGCATTGATTTCAGTGTAGATGGATATTTCTAATCCTATTTGATTGCTTTGAGTAAATGCATTGATTTCAGTGTAGATGTTGGTTTCTAATCTTATTTGATTGATTATATTAGGTGCATTGATTTCAATGTAGAAGTTATTTTCTAATCTTATTTGATTGCTTGCATTAAACACATTGATTTCAATGTATATGTTGATTTATGATTTGATGTAATTGGATATATGACGGTACATTAATATTAAAGTGATTGGATTAACAATATGCATTGATTTTAGTGTAAGCACAAAAAGTTATTAACAATGTAGATTTATTTTTGTGTTATAGTAATTTAAGCTATTAATATTGGAGAGAAAGAGAGACAAGGTATCATGTTTACTACAATAGATCGAGCTAAAGATTTAAATGGTTTACGATTTAAATTTTCTTTTTCATATAATCAATATGAAAAGATAACAAAACTAACAAGGGAGGAAATAAGAATAGTAGAAGAAAATAGTTTGAGATTGATTGTAACATGAGTATGTTCTTATTATTCACATTTTCTATATTTCAACACTATTATTGTCACTTTGCATTTAAAAAAAATATTTCATCATTTTTCATCATTATAGTTATTAACAATAATTATCATCTCAACGAACCGAGGTAGCTAAGAAAATTTAAAATTAAAATGACCAAGTCAATCTCAAAAATATTTAGCATATTTAAAATGATTATATTAATATTTGATATATTTACATATTACTGATAAAATTAATCATATCTTTGATATATTTTCCTTGGCAACACACGACTGAAACCAGCCTCAATCTATCTTACATCTCAAAAATATACAAAAATTTTAATAATCTGAAAAATGTGACGTTGATGCCTCTGACTGGAACCAGCCTAGATCCATCTAACTCTGGATCTATCATACGCCGAGAGGGATCAAATCTCTCGAGGTGCAAACCTTTCCTCAAGTTTTGCACTCAAAAAATAGGTTTGCACCTCAAGAGATTTGATCCCTCTCGGCGCATGATAGATCCAGAGTTAGATGGATCTAGGCTGGTGATATTTATAAGAGAGTTGAATTAAATGTTTGAGGTGATCACACCTAAAAATAGTAATCAAAATAGGCATAAAACTGTAAACAGAAATGCGATCTTCATAGCTTTCACGATTTTCTACGTGGAGATAAAATCGTGAATCTTAATATTCTCGCTTGCTTGTCTCGGTTCTCTGCTTTGGCTGGCCCTTTGAGCATAATTCTAGGCGCTATTCTTCTCGATTCTTGACAGGTAGATAGGATAGAATCCATGAGTGGATAATTTCCAAACTTCCCATGTACTTCACTCCTTCATTCATTCTTTGGAAACTTTTAAAAAATGGCGATAACTGCAAAGATGGAAATTAGCTATAGAATTGCATGAATTCCCTAGCTAAATACAATTTTTATTCGAATAATAAGAAACCATTAAAATATGAAAAAGAGATCATTTAGGTTAAGAGACCATTGCATGTCCTCACGTAACTTCAAAATTGTAAATCTTCATATTACTACTGCATATGCTCTGATACTTCTGCTAGGACACCTAACTTTATCTTCTTTTCCTTATTTAAGGTCACTGCTACCCTTGGCTTCCTCATTAGAATTTTATACTTCAAATTTATGACATGTCTGTACAAATATCTATTCTTCTTTTTCAACTTCTTGATCTTATTTAACCATAATCCTAAATGAAGAAGAGTATTATCATTGATGTGCATCTCAATTTGATTTTGTGTCTTCATAGCTTCATTCTCCTGCTTAATATGCCTATTTAGTGTCTCTAGTTCAAAAATTTCTTGTTTTAGAGTATTTACTAGAGGTTCTTGTGGACTAGAAGGTTGTTCTTCAAAACTTGATGTCTTTCCTGCATTTCTTCTTTCTAAAGACTTAATGTGATCATAAATTTCTTGCTGAACTGGATCAATTATGGAGTTATTCTGCTTGGATCCTGTGTGGGAGAAGCAATAATAGGTGATGGCACCTCAGGATCTTCTTCTAAATCAACAAGTTCTGGTACTTCTCGAGGTGGATTTTTGGCTACTTTGCTATGTCTAGAACTTCTTCTTTCTAGCTGCGGTGGATTTTGATTTTTTGACTTCTCTGTGTTTGTGAATTTTTCTTTTCCTTTCATGTTGCCTTCTTTCTTTTTATCAATTTGTTTCTTGAATCTTCCAAACAGATTTGCAATAGGAATTTCATCTTCTGTCTATGATTGATATGGTTTTTCATCCTCAACAAGGCTCTTAACTTTTATTTTTCTACCTCTTTTTCCTTTGTTATCACTAGGTTACTCCTGTTCTTTTTCTTGGAAATGATTTCGGATTAAGAAATATTTCCAAGTATCTCCTATGCTTTTTAAATGAAATTCAATAAGAATTTTTATCAATCCATGATGATACATTGTATTATATATAATTCAAAAGAGGATTCAATTCATTAATAGCCTAGAATTATAGAATAACATACATCCAAACCTTCCTACACAGGTAACAAATTTCTGAATTATCAACAAAATATTTATCCATTTACCTTTAAGAGTTCTGCTAGGAATCCCCTTTTTGAAAATGCTAGTGTCCATACGTGGGTTCTTCAAGAAGGTTTTCCATTCTTCTCCACTGATTCCTCTATTCTTAAACCATATATCTCCTATATTTGGAAGTCCAGTGGCTTCTTCCATGAAGGATTCTGTGACTGCAAATTTGATGTCACCGATTTCAACCTCTAGTCCTAAAAGGCCCTAGCAAAAGATTTAGTGGCTTCTTTATGAAACTTGTCAAATTTCTCCATGAAGTTATGCCACTGCGCTTTCTGAAATATTTGCTTCATTTGTGGATATACCTCCATGAATTTATTTCCCACAAGATATGTTCTCACAATTAGACCCATATCTTTCCGAGATTTTTACCTTCAAGACTTCCCCTTTTGACTGGGTGAATTGAGGGTTTCAGTGTGATCTTGGAAGTGTGGATTAGTTATGCTGTGGAATGGTAGAGATGCGCAGGTAAACAAGTGAATGAGTGAGGTTTCAGAATGTGAAATGATCGTTTAGATCAACAATAAATGAAATAAGATTTGATCGTTGGGGAGATCATGTGCTTTATTTGTACGCTTCCAAGATATTTTGCACCATTAAAGATGTAAAATGAGTTCCTTGATCTGTCAAAATTTCCCTTGGGACACCAAAACGAGTAAAAATATCCTCAAAAAGAAATGAAACTACAACATTTTCATTAGCAAAGGAAAGAGCTTTAGCCTCTACCCATTTAGTGACATAATCAGTGCATACAAGAATATACCTCTTTGTCTTGATCGTGGATTGATTGGCCCAAAAAAACCCAGAGCCCATTTTTCAAAGGGTTCGATGAGTTCCTGTGGTTGTAAGGGCATTTCATCTAAAGGAACAGGTTTCCCCATTCTCTGACAATTGTCACATATTTTAACATATTCCTTGGCATCCTTGAAAAGGGAGGGGAAATAATATCCTAAAAGAAGGATTTTGTAGGTAGTCCTCTTATCAACAAAGTGTTCTCCTCATGGCTCATCATGGCATGCCTTTAGTATCTTAGGTATTTAATCCTCTAGTACAAATCTGTTAATGATGAGATCCGGTTTTGTTTTGTATAATTCCTCATTTACGCATGAATAATATGCACTCATTTGAATAATATTTGTCTTTTCTCTAGGAAACAAATATGATGGCAGTTTTCCTGTGGATAAGTAATTAGCAATGTTAGAAAACCATGGAGATTTTTTAGATACTGCAAAAAGATATTCATCAGGAAAACTATCTTCTACTCGTCTATCATTGTTATCATTTTGAATTCTAGACAAAAATTCAGCAATTGTATTTTGTTTTCAAGGTCGATAAAATGGTGATACTAAATTCTTGAAATACTAGTAACCATCTTGTGGTTCTGACAATAGTAATAGAATTATTCATTAGATATCTAATTTCATAATGATTTGTGTGAATGAAGGTTTCATATCTAGTGACGTAATTTTTAAGCTTGTTAATAACATGGACAACAACTAGAAACTATTTTTCAGTAATAGCATAATTTAACTCAAAAAGATTCAAATTCTTACTTGTATAGTAGATGGCATAAGGGGTCAAGTCTTTCTATCCTAATACAACTCCTAGAGTTGTATCTAAAGCATCAATTTGGATATGGAAGGGTAATTTCCATTTTTGTCCTCTTAAAATGGGTTCTTCATATATCTTTGCTTTCAAAGTTTCAAATGCATTTTGGCACTCAAGGTTATAGATAAATTCACAATCCTTTGTGAGAAATTTGAAGAGTGGAGATGCAATTTTTGAGAATTTTTCTATAAATATTCTATAGTATCCTGTAAAACCAAGAAAACTCCTGACATATTTTTGAAAATTTGGGATTTCTAATTTGGAAATAACTTCAAATTTAGATGAGTCCACCTTAACTCCATTTCTTGAAATATGGTGTTCTAAAATAATTCTTTTAGTAAACATCTTAAAAAAAAATCATAACTTAATGAGAGATTTTCTTCTTTACATCTTATGAGAATTTTTTCCAATTTTTCAAGGAATTATTCAAAATAATTTCCATAGGTTGTAAAATCATCATATACACTTCCACACAAGCATGAATTAAATAAGAGAGAATACCTAATACTTCTCTTTGGAATGTTGCAGGTGCATTGCATAATCCAAAAGGAATTACTTGGTAAGAATAAGTTCCCCATCGACAGGTAAATGTGGTTTTTTCTTGATCTTCAAGTGCTACCTAAATTTGATTATACCCACTAAAATCGTTCAAGAATGAAAAGTATTTCTTCCCTACCAGTGTATCTAAAACTTGATCTATGAAAGGTAATGGAAAAAATTCTTTTAAAGTAGCTTTATTCAACTCCCTATAATTAATACACATCCTCTATTTTCCATTCCTTTTAGGGACAATTAATAAAGGTGAAACCCACTAATTGTCTGATATTGGATAAATAAAGCTAACATTCAATAGTTTTTGTAGTTCTTCCTTTACAATTTCTCTAAGATTTGGATTCATTCTTCTTTTAGGTTGTTTGATTAGTCTAGAATTTTCCTGAATATAGATATGACGTATACAAGTTTTAGGGTTGATTCCTTTAATGTTAGTGTATTCCCATGCATATGTAGAAGAATGTTTTTGCAATGTTTTTATTAATTCCTCATTTTGAAATTCTTTTAGGTTTTTTTTTTTAAGTTTAAATTTTTACCTGGAAATATTTCAATTGAAGAATTACCAAATTATTCCATAGAATATAAAGACGTTTCCCTAGATGATAAGTATTCAATATTATATTGTTCTTGAAAATTTTGACTATTCTCAAATTATGAAGATGATTCATGATTTCTATTGAATTTAGAATCTGAATTTCTTCATTAATGCATGAGATAGTAAAAATAGGTTGTATGCCATTATCATGATGCATCCATTCTTCATTTTCTACTTCTATTATTTCCTTTTCTGGAGGATATAAAGTGAATTTCTTTGTTGAACTTCCATCAGAGATAAACATATCACCATATCTACAACTGATGAAAGCATAAACTGTAGCTGACCAAGGCCTTCCTAATATCAATGGATGTCATCCTAAGTTATTCTTGGGAGTTAAAATTATAAATTCAACTTGATAAGAATCTAAGGATATATAAATGTCTTCTAATACACCATCATGTTTGATTACTGATCTATCTACTAATTCTAGTAATGTTGGTGTATATTGAATATTTGGAAGTTTTAGTTGTTCCATGGTTTGTTTACTCATGATTTTTATGGCTGCTCCTAAGTCCATCAATGTATTTGGGATCTCAATACCATTTATGTGTGTTTTCACAATGGGACTTCCTAGATCCAAATATCACGATATCTGCAATTTTTCCCACTAATTGTATTCTTTTTACTTCCTTTGTTTTTCTTCAATATTTATTTATAATCAATTCTCTTATTGTTTTTTCAAGGATTGGAATTTCCTTAATGGCTTGTAACAAAGGGATTTTGATAAAAAAATTCTTCAATTCATCTAATATATCATAGTTAGGCAACATAATTTGTTTTTCTACCCCTCTGTCAATTTGTAATATTTTAAGGAAAGGAGGCTTTGATATAGATACTGAAGGTTGTTCTATGATAGGAGTTGAGTTTATTGGATTTTATTGTGTTTCATTTTGAAAAAATTGATTCTGATGAAGAGATGTCCCTTCTCCAGAATAATTATTTTTATTTTTGAATATTTTTATCTTAATGAAGATAAATCACCTCATCAAAGTGATCAACTTTTTCTTGAATAACAACAAAGGGATTTTTCTTTTCTAATATCCTACCATATCTAAGTTGAACATTGTTAAGATCTAGTTGAGTTATCATATAAGAATGAAAATTTTGTCCCTCCATGTTATAAATAAGTTGTGCATTTTTATTCTTTGGGTTTTGGAGTGGTTGAGCAGATAGTTGGATTGGCCTTTGTGGAAATGGTAATGAAAGATGTGGATTATGATTTTGAAATTGAGGTTGTTGATTGGTTTGGGGAGATATTGTGGTGGATAGTTGAGAGATGTCCTCTAAGTTTTCATCTTCTCTTTTCATCATCTTAAAAACATCATCTTTCCGATTATGAGGTGTGTAGTAATCCTTGTATTTTTGTAAGAATGCATTTTTCATTTCTTCCAACATCCCATAGAATGTGATATTAAGTCCATGAACCATTTTAATGTTGCATCCTAAGTGTTGTAGGCAACAATTTCAACTTTTGAGAATCAAGTAAGTAGTCATATGATCTATTTAAAACCTCGAATTCAAACAAAAATGTTTCAATATATTCACTCCTTAATCCATGAAAATTGGAGAGGATGGAGAGTGAGATATTCTTCATTGTCACATTTTTATCCTCATCTAATATAGGAATTCCAATAGAATCTAATTCTTCTCTATTTCCTCCTCCTTCTATTCTTTGTTGTCTTTCTTCTCCCCTCCCTCTTCCTCCTCCAAATCCTAGGTCCACCTCCTCCTAGTCTTAATTGTTCATCATTCAGATTGTGTAATTATCCTTCTTCTTCTCGAGCCATTGTATATTATTCAGAACTAATATAGGTTTCTAGATTTGGAGTTACTTGTTCCTCTTCTGATTCTTCTGGCTCCTCTATCAATGGTATATTGAAGAAGACTTCTTCCTCTTCTCCACTAGTGATTTTAATCTCTTGGGCTAAGATTTGTTCTCCAATAGAGGTTAAAAATACTACTCCTTCTGTTGGGGATCTAGGGTCTTCTTCTTCTTCTAAAACTGCTTCAGTTGGTGAAGTTAGAGAGTCTCTAGGCTGAATTTCCGATCTTAAGACTTCAGGAATTCTATGTCTTACTGCTAATAATAGAATATGAATTTGGGTGGATGGTGTGGCACTATGAGGGCTTGATGGAATGAGTGGTGTTGTTGGGATCAAACTTCTACCTCTCGCTACAAATCTACCCCTAGAATCTCTTTCTCTACGCATGTCATTTTTTTTATATGTTTTTCTTGTGTTTTTTTCTTAAAGATTTAAGAGATAAGGATCCTAATTACACTTCCTCGACAAAGACGCCAAAATTTCTGGTCAATTTAATGTCTTAAATTTCTATCATAAATTATCGACTAGATTTAGTAATGTTATGAAGTGTAGGTGCACTAAATATGCTAGAAGTATTTTATTACTTAATAAGTTGTATTGGTTTTACATGTTGTTTTTAGGATTTTGTATTTATCTTGAGTGTCTAAATGAAATTTGAGAGACTAAGAAATGATGAGTGTGAAATGAAGTCTAAATTTAGCTATCAAAATTTTAATGAGAATTCTATTTTAACTTATCTAAATATGAACAATTATCTTCAAGGAAACTAGAAACAAGAAGAGACTTCAATATTTTTGTATATTTTGGATTTTTTATGTAAAATAAATAATTTAATATAAAGTAATCACACCTAAAGAAGAATTTTAATTATTGAAAAAAATATTAAGAAGGAAGAAAAGGAAATGTTTAATGTTAATCTAAGAAAGAAAATGAATCTATGAATCACTCTTAAAGAAAGCACTCTAATGACTGAAAGATAAAACTATCAAGAAGGAAGAAAAGGAAATGAAAATTTATCTATGATAGATTTATGTTGTATCAAAAGAAATCAATCTAAGTGATAAATACTAAGCTATATCAAATCAATCTATGTCGGAAACTATGATAAATTATCTCAAAAACATCTATCTAAATCACTTCTAAATCTATTTAATCAAGTAAAAAAATATCTAATTAAATCATCTCTAAGTATAAACAAAACATTAATCTAAAATATGTCTTAAGTGTAGCAAAGTATATATCAAAACTATATTTAATCTACAAAATAAAACATATCTCTGAATTATCTCTATAAAACAGAGTGTCTATCTGAATTATCTCTAGGCCTATTCAATGATAAAGTAAAGCATCTATCTCAATCATAACTAAGTTATGCAAATGGAAATAATAAACAAACAATATCAAATCTAAGTAACTATGCTAAGGAAATTCAGAATCTATTTGCAATGAGGAGGAAAACAGAGCATGTATCTACTGTGCAAAACAAGAATGCCTACTTAATCTATGAAATGAAAACAAAATATTTTTCTACTATGTAAAATAATGAAATAATTATTTAACCTACGAAATACAAATGAAAAGAGAGTTATGTTATCAATTAAAATAATAAAAACGCAGTAAACAAAGCATCTAACTATGTGGAAAACACAATAAAAAGTATGAGGAATTATACTATGAAATAACAGAAAGCTAAACTACTAAACCTCTTCTGTGTAGGGGCATTGGCACAACATAATGGTTCTGAATTTACTTGAAACTAATTACACATCGATGATTCTGAAAATGAATTCTCCTTGGATTGATAAAAACAGAGTTTTAATAAATGACAATTTGATAATAAAAATAAACTTGTTTATGATTTACAAAACCTAGTATTTATAACAGAGTTGAATTAAATGTTTGAGGTGATCATACCTAAAAAGACTAATAAAACTACACAATTAACTCTAAACAAAAATTCCATCTTCATAGATTTTACGATTTTCAACGTGGAGAGGAAATCGTGAAGCTTAATATTCTCGCTCACTTCTCTTAGTTCTCTGCTTTGACTGACCCTTTGATTTTAATTTGAGGCGCTATTCTTCTCAATTCTAGACAGGTAGATAGGATATAATCCATGAGTGTATTATTTCGAAACTGCCCATGTACTTCAATCCTTCATTCATTCTTCGGAACCTATTAAACAATGACAGTAGTTGCAGAAACAAAGATTAGCTACAAAATTGCATGAATTTTGTAGCTAAATACAATTTTTATTCAAATAATAAGGAACATTGAAAATATTAAAAATAGATCATTTAGGTACCTTATCAGACTAAAAATGTGCAAACCAATACTGAATGATCTTATGGACTTTGACAAAAGAGGAGGAAAAGGTAGCGAAATGGATGTCAAAATAGAGACAATCTTGAGGATCAACAATACCTCAAAAGAGCTAATCTTCATTGATTCATGGTAATCATTATTATAAGAAAAATCTAATAATTGAATATATTCGTCCCATTTACCCAGTTGCCGCAACACATACATACACAACATATCTTCAACCACCTCAGTCACACATTTAGTTTGACCATCGGTTTGCTGGTGGTAAGTTTTACTGAAGTGAACTTGAGTACCTAATCTTGTAAAGAGTTCCTTCCAAAATGCACAGGTAAACTTTACATCTCGATCAAAAATTATAACTTTAGGCATTCCATATAATCTGAATATTTCTCTCATGAATACATTTGCTACCTAAGTTGTTTGATAGGTAGTTTTAATAGGAATAAACTCAATTTGTCTACTACCACAATAATAGTTTCATTTTTTCTCTTATATTTAGCTAGCCTGGGTATAAAATCTAAGGTAATTGTGTCCCACATCCACTCTCGAATGGGTAATGGATGCAGCAAACTGGAAGAGTATTGATGCTCTTGCTTAACCTGCTGACATTCTATGCAATTGGCTAAATATTCTGCAATGTCTTTCCTCATCACAGGTCAATAATATTTTTTCTTGATTGCAGAAAATATTTTTTGATATCCTGGATGAGTGATATAAGGACTTCTATGGAATTCATCAAATAACAGTTGTTTAATAAAAAATTGATTTGGAAGGTATATTTTACCTCTTTAAAGTAGTTACTCATCGCTATTAATATCATATTATATTTGTTTTATAGAATTTTGTGCAAGCTTAACTTGTTGCTAAAGATATTTTTATTATGGGTCCTTTAAGGAATCTTCTTTGATTGGATTGGAAAATTTGATATTCACTTGACTATATGAAATTTCATACACATAATGCAACCACCTACTTAATACATCAGCCACACAATTTTATTTTCCTTTAATATGTTTAATGTCGAAATCAAATTCACCCAAGAACGTAGTCCACCTAGCTTGGTGTGCATTCAGATTGGGTTTTTTAAAGAAATTGGTCAAACTACTATGATCCATCATTAGAAAAAAATATTTTCCCTAAAAAATAATGTCTCCATAATTTTAGATAATGGACCATTGTTTTCAATTCTAAATCATAAGCATAATATCTCTTCTCGTGGTCCTTCAACTTGTGGGAT
The DNA here is from genome assembly GCA_034641835.2 of Pinus albicaulis. Classification (NCBI taxonomy): domain Eukaryota; kingdom Viridiplantae; phylum Streptophyta; class Pinopsida; order Pinales; family Pinaceae; genus Pinus; species Pinus albicaulis. The sequence goes on along the minus strand of CM076583.1, from coordinate 1,284,874,507 downwards.
TCATACACAATCACCTTCCCTTATTGCATTAATACACCCCTACACCTTCCTGGAAAACATCCAAGCATACTATAAATTCTTTTTCCGGGTCTTCCACTTTAAACGTAGGGGTTGTAGTAAGAAGTTATTTTATATGTTCAAAACTTTTCTAACACTCCTCTGACCATTTAATTTCTCCCTTTCTTTTGTAAGTAGGTGATAGGATAGGAGGTGATCGGCGATAATACCCAACTAGGCCCATAAAGGAGCATATATCAGATATATTTTTTGGTACAAACCATTCCATGATAGTTTTAAATTTCTTTGGGTCTACTACTATCCCTTCCAAAGAAATGACATGTCCTAGATATTGGATTTGATATTTTGTAAAATGTCACATATATTGAGTTTAGCATAGAGCTGGTTTTCTCTCAGAGTTTGAAGTACAATCCGCAAATTATTTTTATGCTCCTCCAAAGTTTTGGAATATATTAATGTATCATGAATGAATATGAGTTCAAATTTATCCATAAAAGGATGGAAAATTCTATTCATCATGTTCATAAATGTAGCTGGGGATTAGTGATCCCATCTTGGGAAAAATACTGAGAGAGGGGAGGGGGGGGGGGGAATTGGGTGAATAAATATTTAAAACTTACACATGTTTTTAATTTTCTTTACTGAATTCTATACGCGGTTTTACTTAAGCCAACTAGCGTATGTGCACATATTTCATTCAGGAAACTAGTGTACGCCCAGAGAACATATAATTCATAAAAATCTTCAGTAACTTTACTTAGACCGGTCCATTAATGATTCATCAGAGATTTAGTAAGAAGTAAAAATGTGCAGTAATAATAGACTAAATCATCACACATAAGCAACACACATGAAAACTAGGATTTAAGGTGGAAAACCAATGTGGGAGAAAACCACTGTTGTTGTCGTCTCTCTCTTCAATATTTATTATATATAAAACTGCTTACAATCTTGTACTAGCACAGACTCATATGAGCATGCAGGAACCCACCTACAGAAGGCTGGTACCTTCACTCGTTCTCTAGCTGGTAATGGAAGGGAGATCCAACCCCCTGATCTCATTTACTAGGCACCATTAGAAAGGAACTTCGACCCCCTGCTCTCATTTACCAGGGAGCTACAACCCCCTAATTTGATCACCAAATCCTATTGGTAGGAAGCTTCGACTTCCTCACTAAAGGCTCCAACCCTCAACACCACTGTGAACTACATTTCATAAATTTTCACACTCGATCCACAAGATTTAATACATGACTACTTGTAGGCTTCTTTTAATCAGATTTTCAGACTGGACCCACTGCACTCATTTGAACCCAATACCGTACATAAAACTAAAACATATAACTATACCAAGTCATTCACTGAATCATCAATCTACTAACCAATCACTGATCTGTAATCACAATCAACTAGCAACATAATCAATACTCAAACAACCTAGATCTATATAAAGACATGATTGAAAAACAACACAAACACAACAAAAATGATCAGACATTTCCTTCAGCAAAACCTTGGCTTGCATACACACCTTTTAGTAGAGTTATTCGCATATATACGTGCTTATCCCGAAACCAACTCCCGTATAGATCTCAACATATTACTGAACATATAAGCTACTATGCAGAACCAAACTTGTGTGTATACGTGCCTTCCTAGTGTTAAACCAGCCTATATATCTGTAAATAATTCAGGACTGCACAATACTTTAGAACTTCAAAATTACTCAGATCATACCCTTCAATGCAACAAACATGTGCCAGACTGTTGGGTGCTAAAATGTGTCTTTTAAAACTCCTAATCGCATCACATTAATTATCAACCTAGGTAATTTTTTTTGTTTCAAGAGGTACACAATATGTGCAAGCTATAAACCTAGAGAGTAATGGTAAAACCGATCGTTGAATACAGATGCAATCATAAATCTCAAGCTTTAAAGAAAAGGATTCATCTATGCGTTATAATCCAAAACTGTGATTCATTCTTTAATTCAAATTATTTAATCAACCGAGAGCACAGAAGCAATAACCAAGCTCTTTTAGTTGGATCTGAACAACAGGAAAGTAAATGGAAATAACAGGGTGTGCTTTAAATAATAAAAACTAATTCATTTAACAAACAACTTCAATAAACTAGAAATGCGCACGCAGAGGAATAAATACAAAGATCTAAATTATCAAAGGCAATTCATTGTAAGCAAAGACACATACGGTACTTGCAGTAAAAGGAAATGTATAGCACAAAGAATAGCAGCGAGATTCACTAGAGACCGGGCCCTTAGCCACCAGCGAATACTGCTTAGTTACTCCAGAACAATCTAATGAACAACAACGCAAACTATGTATTAGTCATTGCAGCATTACAATACAAATCTGTCTTTCAGAACTATGTTCTGTTCATTACAAATGATGTGTAAATTAAAGATACACGACATAATAAATGATACGGTCTGATTTACATTCCCTGCTTTCTGCTATGTCCTCCTATCATATCCAATCTAATAATCCTCTAATAATCCCATTCTAATCATATAAATCATCTCCTTCTTTGACCTCTGTTTTTCATTTAAATACATAGAGAGTAGAGAGAAGTTACCACAGAAATGATTACAAAATGATTTCCATAACAAAATTGGATTGTTCACAACAAATTGATCAGCAAGATCATATATGAAATATCTTTCCATCAATCATTCAATACGAACAGGTCGAATTTGGTATTGCAACTGAGATAATTTGGAAAACGGCCGCAACAACGAATCTGAGAAAATAGTCTTCATAGAACCTTCTGTTTCTCTTAATATGAACCGAATTTTGGAAAACTGCTTCTTAATAAAGTTAACTCGGTCCGTTCTAGACAAAATCCATGTTTCAAATTTTCCAGATTATTCTCCATTTGCCCAAACTGTCCAATGCAAAACTGTCACTTCTTATTCCAACGAATTTCTGAGTTGGAATATTTAATGATGAGGCTAAAATGGGGAGTGATGTTACAACAAATTTATTAATAAACCATCATTGGTAAAATCATGCATAATAATCATCAATTTATTAAAAATAAAGGAGAAGAAATAATATTTTTTTTTTGTAAATTAGTTTAATTCTATTATAGAGAAAGAGTAATATACATTGTGGCCGAAGCCTTAGCTTTGCCCAAAAATTGTGGCATGTTCAGCAAAAAAACTGATAATTGACTGCCCACTAGGGGAAACCAGTCCAGACATTGTGTGAATGTGCTACCCACATAGGGGTATTAGCCTTGTATTCCACGATTCTTTACACAGTTTGTAGACTTTCAGATAAAAACTACTTGACAATATTGCAAAAAACTCAATATTTATCCCATAGAGTTGGGCCTCGAAAAGAAAAAACCAACAACATTTAAAATGACTAAATTGCATGATGAGGAGGAGGTTCTTCAGTAATGAGGCACCTGTAGGCCTCCATGTCATCTTCATCATTTTTCTTGTCCTCATGAGAGGCTGCGCTATGCTTGGAGCGCCCAGACCTGCGAGAATCCTTTTCCTCATCAATTGAAGCTTTCGCTTTGTGCATTTCCTCCTGCAGTTTCTTCGTTGCCACGTCCTGAGCCGACTCAGTTTCTTTCCTTCCCTAATGTTCGCTTGCTTCAGCCAACTGAGGTTCCTTCCTAAACGAAACCGAGATGGTTTCTATGATTCGGGGGCGATTCATAGTGAAATTGAAGTAGAACTGAGCAGTCTGAGGCTGATTGGAAGCGAGGGAAGCTGGAGTAACAGGGGCGGAAGAGGCCATCCTAAAACTGGCAAAGTGAGATATCCACGTTCCAATTCTAGTGTTTGGGTACTTGCCCGCAAAATATTCAGAGGAGGGATATGAGGATTCAAAATTGGATGAGGAGGGGGGGCACTGAGGGCTGCTTCTGGTGCTACCTCTTCTACAATGCATGCGGTGGCACAATCTCGGCATGGTGTCTTGATCAGAGTTGGGAAAACAAGGATGCGAGGAAGCAGAGATAGAGGTGAACGGATTGATGAGGAGGTCAAAGGTAGCAGTGTTCAGATTGCAGAGGTTGTTCCGAGATAAATGAATCCCATTGCCCAGCTCAATGCAGCATGAAATAATACATCGTCTTCCTGTTGCAGTGTGAGAGTAGGGTCTCACAGCGTTAGGGGAGCATAAGCTTTGCAACGGGGGAGGAACAACTGAATTGCCTCTATCGTCTTCCATCTTAATAACCAGGACATATTTTCCTCGATGAACACCCGGCTTAATTAACCCATAAATGTGATTTGTGAGCTGTAGTAGAGAATGATGGTTGGTTCTCGGTCTTCGTTCAGCTTTAATGCAACCTTGATGATAACAAAGAGTTGAAGGATTTCACGCATGGTAGTGGCGTGGGTGGCCAAATTTCCCAGCCACTTGCCAACCAAATTTCCCGTCAAATTAATCCACAAGCTCGACACCCGCATATGGTAGTTCTACATCATTCTATACCAAAGTGTTGCATTCCTGTATTTGGGTGCTATCATGTAAAATGTCTAGCGATCTGATGAGAAGAGTATGCTCACTGTCTACTCCCAGCTTAGCCAAGAGGTCATCTACCTTGTTGCCATCCCTTTTGACATGTTTGAAGATGAGCGCTCTGTTGGTGTTGAGCCATTATTCAATTAGCTCCAATCGGGCTGCTAGTCTCCAACTTATGGCTACTCTGTTTGCATGGGCTCCTTGGAGAATTTGATTTTCCATATTTATGAGAATGTTTGAATCTCCTTCAATCTCCAAAGGATGAAATCTATATTGATGGGATAATGAAAGACCCTGCCACAAGCCTTCTAACTCAGCTAAGTTATTCGAGTCCCATCCTATGTTGCCCAAAAAAAACAGGAGTGGTTTGCCTTTGTGATCCCTGAAGATGCCTCTATAACCTGCCCTGCATGGATTTCCCTTGGAAGCCCTGTCAAAGTTGAGTTTGAAAGTTCCTTGAGGAGGGGGCATCCATTTACTTATCGTTGTAGTAGAATTGGGAGATTTTCTTGGATCTTTCTGTATCTGGGGAATTTGAAGATTCCAATTCTCCCATATAGTATGCTCTTGTGGGAGTGTAGGAAAATATTCTTCATGCTAGGTTTGTAGAGCCAAGGTCTCCTAAAGATTAAGACATAGGTTGCTCCAGATGGTTTCTAGAGGTATGCTCTTATTCTTGAAAATGAACTGATTTCTTTCTTTCCAAATTGTCCAAAGAATAAGACCTGGTATTATTTGCCATAGTTGGTTAAGTAGCCTACTTTTGTATGGCTCCTTCTTCCAATTGCAGATTGTATTGATTAAATCCCCTGAAACTTTGCATCTTCTTTGACATCGAAAGCTGGTTTTCTCCCATAGTTGGTTAGTAAGAGAACAATTTTCCAGGAGATGTTGTATGGTTTCTTCCTGTTGAATGCAGTTGGGGCATCTAGAGGGTCCATGAAAATTTATTTTCCTTAGGTTATCCCATGTGAGGATTCGTTGATGTCTAAGCAGCCAGAGGAACGTGGAAACCTTGGGCCAGATTCCAGGAGACCAGATTCTGTTCCATAGAGGATCGATGGGAGTTGGATCAGTGCATAAGATTTTATATGCCTCCTTGGTAGTGAATATCCCTCTTGGAGTGTAGCCCCACCTCAGAATGTCCTTTTTGTCAGAGAATCTGATTTTGTGATTCTAGAGTTCAGTATCTATGGCAGTGTGGATTTGCTCTGTTCCATTTATGATCAGTTGTGCTACTGGGCGCCATTGTCTGTATCTTTTATCTAAGGTTTGAGTCCATTGTTTCTTGACCGTTTCCATCTATTTCTCTTCCCATTCCTGACTTTGTGGAGGTATGTAGATATTACATAGCCTTGGTTGTTGTTTCCATGAGTCCATCCAAAACCGAGTTGTGTTGCCATCTCTGATTTCCCAAAAACTGTGTTGTTGAATCAAATGAAAGTGATGTCTGGCCGCATTCCAAATCAAAGAACCCTTTTCTGTAGGTGTGAATCTAATTAGATCATCAGGTGGTCTATGATTTTCATATTTGGCAGTCCAAATAACTGCCCAAGGCGTGTATGGAGCTGAGAGCCATTGCCACCAAATTCTAGCTCCCATGACTGCATTACTATGATGGGGATCTCTTAATCTAATGCCATCGTTCTCCTTGGGTCTATAAACAGTTGTCCATTTGACCAATGCTCACTTGCGATTTTTTCCTATGGCCCCCCAAAGAAAATTGCGTTGTGTTAGAAAATTAAATATTACAGAGCAATGCAACACATAAAATATGCGGAAAATAAAAGCACACAAAACACATAAAACTAGAGAGACACAGATATATGTGGTTCACCCAGTTTGGGCTACATCCACCCCAAACAGCCAGTCCTTCCTTTCTATTATCCAACAAAAATGAAGAGACAAAACCTACAGCAGATCCGCTGTAATATCCTTTGTTCTCTCTCACATTCTCCCTCTCTATTTCTCACTCCAAGAATACACATACAATGCACAGCCACAATACAATTCCCTCATAAAAGCGAGGGGTTGCCTTCTAGGGCAAAAAACTGTAATATAAACATAACTTCTACTGTCAGATAATTTACCTAATGAATGGCCCAGATTGACTAGAAATTACTATACTTTTACAAGGCAATTTTACATCTGTTTTTAGCTTTGCCGCCCCCCCCTAGACTCCCCACGACAGCGATTAATTACGGGCGGCGGTGCCGCCCCTTTTAAGGTATAGGGGTCCAATGTTGTGATACAAAGTAAACAAGATAATCAAGCTCCACACCCAACAATATCCCACTTGGAGACTGATTGTAGCAACTCCACCGCTGCTTCATTTGCTAGACAATGACTCCTCTTTGGACCTGGTTGTTCCTCATCTTCATCGTCATCCTTGAAGACCAATTGAAATTGAGCACATTCTCAGTTTCTCCCTGGTTAAAACTTTTGTTAGCATATCTGCGGGATTCTGGCTAGTGTGTATCTTTTCCAGCTTCAACTCTCCATCTTCTAATACTGACCATATAAAATGGTACTTGAGATGTATGTGTTTAGACCTGGAATGAAATGCTGAGTTCTTTGCAAGATGAATGGAACTTTGGCTATCACTGTATAGCATGCCCATATCATGCTTCTTACCCAATTAACCCATAAACCTTTGTAACCAAATCATTTCTTTACTAGCCTCTGTAGCAGCAACATACTCTGCTTCTATTGTTGAAAGTGCAACAAAACTTTGAATTTTTGAAACCCAACTGACAGTTGTTCCACCTACAGTAAATACATATCTTGTAGTGCTCCTCCTGTTATCTCTGTCACCTGCCATATCTGCATCAACATATCCCTGTAGAGCAATGTTTGAACCACCAAAGCATAATGCTTGATTTGTGGTACCTCTCAAATATCCGAGAATCCATTTTACTGCCATCCAATGTTCTTTTCCTGGATTATTCATGTACTTGCTTACAACTCCCACTGCATGTGCAATATCAGGCCTTGTGCAGACCATTGCATACATTAAGCTTCCAACTGCTGATGCATATGGAACTTTAGATATATAATCCATGTCTTCTTGGGTCTTTGGGCACATCTCCTTACTAATTTTGAAATGGCTAGCAAAAGGTGTACTAACTGGTTTTTCATTCTGCATATTAAATCTTTTTAACACCTTTTCTATGTACTCATTCTGAGACAGTGTTAATTTACGATTTTTCCTGTCTCTAGTTATCCTCATACCAAGGATTTGTTTTGCAGCTCCCAAATCCTTCATTGCAAATGAATTTGCCAATTTTATTTTGAGCACATTTATTTCCTGCATGTTAGATCCCGCAACAAGCATGTCATCTACATACAATAACAATATAATATAGCTTCCATCATTTTTCCTTTTTAGATAAACACAATGATCAGAGTGACATCTAGTATAACCTTCTTCAGACATAAACTTGTCAAATTTTAGATACCACTACCTTGGAGCCTATTTTAAGCCATACAAGCTCTTCTTTAACCTGCACACCAATTTTTCTTTCCCTTTTACCTCATATCCTTCTGGTTGCTGCATGTATATCTCTTCCCCCAAATCTCCATGGAGAAATGTTGTATTTACATCTAACTGTTCAAGATGTAAATCTTCCGCTGCTACAAGACTTAAGATAGTTCTGATTGAATTCATCTTAACAACAGGAGAAAATATTTCATCAAAATCAATACCTTTCTTTTGTGCAAACCCCTTCACCACAAGTCTAGCTTTGTACCTCTATTTTCCTCCATCTTCTTCCTTCAGGCTGTTAACCCATTTATTCTGCAATGTAGTTTTACCTGTAGGCAACTTGACTAAGTCCCAAGTCTGGTTATGCATTAAGGAGTCCATCTCTTCATCCATGGCTAGCTCCCACTTCTTCCTATTTTCAACCTGCATTGCTTCTTCATAACATTCAGGTTCACCAGAATCGGTCAGCAATAAATAATATAATGAAGGAGAGTATCGTTCAGGGGGTCTACTTATCCTGGTAGATATTCTAACACCACTTTTAAGTGTTTGAGGTGCCTGTTGCTATTGTGGTGGTTGCTGCTACTGTGGTTGTTGATTATTATTATTTTCAGGGACCTTTACTTTTTCAGATATCTCATCAAGAACCGCGTATTCCTTGCTTTCTTTTTCCTGTTTCTTTTCCTGCAACTGATTCTTATACAAGACCTTTTCATTGAATATTACATCTCTGCTCTTAATGATTTTGTGATTTTCATAATCATATAAGCGATAACCAAAATCATTAGCACCATATCCAATAAAGGTACATTTCTTTGATTTTGCCTCAAGCTTTGTTCTCTTTTCTTTATTAATATGGACAAAGGCCTCACAACCAAAAGGCTTTAAAAAAGAGTAGTTTACCTTTTTACCTGTCCATGCTTCCTCTGGAATACCACCATCCAAGGAAATTGAAGGCCCTCTGTTTATTAGATAAACAACAGTATCTACAGCATCTGCCCAAAATTGTAAAGGCAATCCTGCATGCAATCTCATGCACCTTGCATGCTCCATGATTGTTCTGTTCATCCTTTCTGACAGACCATTTTCTTGTGGTGTTCTTGGAACTATCTTCTCTCTACGAATTCCATGCTCTGAATAGTACCTATCAAAATCTTTGCTGCAATATTCACCTCCATTGTCTGATCTGAGAAACTTCAACTTCTTTCCTGTCTCAATCTCAACCAAATCTTTCCATTTCTTGAAAGTATCAATTACATCAGATTTATTGTGAATACAATAAATCCATGTTTTTCTAGTTGCATCATCAATAAAAGTAACATAATAACGAGAGCCACCAAAAGATGATACTTGAGCAGGTCCCCATACATCTGTATGCACAAGCTCCAATTTTTGGCTCTTCTTTTCTTTCCCAACTCTGAGAAATCTGACTCTCTTTTGTTTTCCATAAATGCAATTCTCACAGAAATCCAAATCAACATTCTTCAAACCTGGCAACAAATTTCTTGAGTGAAGAATCTTCATTCCCTTCTCACTCATGTGTCCGAGCCTATGATGCCATAATGCTGCATCTTCTCCTTTCGAAGTTAAAGCATTAACAGAGTTAGAAATACCATTGCATAAATACAATGTACCAACCTTTTCACCTTTTTCTATTACTAGGGCTCCTTTGGTGACCTTCCAAGTTTTATCTGTGAAAGTTATCACACAACCTTCATCGCCTAACTGCCCTGTTGAAATCAGATTTTTCTTCAGATCTGGAACATACCTTACCTCCTTTAGTAGCCATTGGTTTCCATTCTGTTGTTTTACAAGAACTTTACCCATTCCAACAATTTTACAGGGTTTATCATCACCCAAACGAACTTGTCCAAAATCTCCTTGAACATAGTCATGAAAATATTTTTTATCAGGTGTGGCATGGAATGAAGCCCCTGAATCTACAACCCAAGAATCAATAACATTTTCGAAAGAAAGAATCAAAGCATCTTGTAACACATCACCTGTCACATTTGCTTCATGATTTTTTTCTTGCTGTGTGTCTCCTTCTTTTCCCTTCTGAGATCTACAGTATTTCTTTAGATGTCCTTTCTTTCCAAAATTCTAGCACACTATCCCCGATCTGGACTTGGATCTTCCTTTCCTTGATTTACTGCGATATCCCGAGCTCTTTCCTCTTTCCATTCTTCTTCCCCTAGACTCTTCACTCAAAGCATTACCTGACGTCTCACCGGAGATTTTCCATCGCATTTCCTCACTAAGGATAGCACCAACAACATCATCAAACTTTAAAGTACTAGATCCAGAGACAAAGTTACTAATGGCCATTACTAAACCATTCCAACTCTCTGGCAATGAGCACAAGAATAACAGAGCTCTAACTTCATCATCAAATTTTACCCCTACAGAACTTAACTGACTGGTAACTGTATTAAATTCATTTCAATGGTCTGCAACAGATCCACCTTCTGACATATTCATATTAAATAGTCGTTTCATAGGAAATACCTTGTTTGAGGCCGAGGGTTTTTCATATAGTTTCGCCAACGTATGCATCAAACCCTCTGTTGTTGTTTCCTTCGAAATATTGAAGGCGACTGAAACCGCAAGACACAACCGTACTGTTCCGAGTGCCTTTCTATCGAGAATGTTCCATTCCGCGTCTGTCATGGCCACCGGCTTCTTTATTTTTCCACTCAATGGTAGGTATAGATCTTTCTAATATAGATAATCTTCCATCTGCATCTTCCACAGTGGAAAGTTTTGGCAGTTAAATTTCTCGACCCTAAACTTACCATATTTCGCCATTGCTCCCACTTGAACCAAAAACCCTTCTTTCCTGCGAGTTTATCAGCCAAATACACCTTCGGATCTGATACCAGTTGTTAGAAAATTAAATATTACAGAGCAATGCAACACATAAAATATGCGGAAAATAAAAGCACACAAAACACATAAAACTAGAGAGACACAGATATACGTGGTTCACCCATTTTGGGCTATGTCCACCCCGAACAGCCAGTCCTTCCTTTCTATTATCCAGCAAAAATGAAGAGACAAAACCTACAGCAGATCTGTTGTAATATCCTCTGTTCTCTCTCACATTCTCCCTCTCTGTTTCTTGCTTCGAGAATACACATACAATGCACATCCGCAATACAATGCCCTCATAAAATCGAGGGGTTCCCTTCTAGGGAAAAAAACCCTAATCTAAACATAACTTCTACCGTCGGATCATTTTCCTAATGAACGGCCCAGATTGACTAGAAATTACTATACTTTTACAAGGAAATTTTACATCTGTTTTTAGCTTCGGGGGCGCTGCTGCCCCCCCCCCTGGACCCCCCATGGCAGCGATTAACTACGGGCGGCGTTGCCACCCCTTTTAAGGTATAGGGGTCTAATGTTGTGATACAAAGTAAACAAGATAATCAGGCTCCACACCCAACACATTGCATAATTTTGATTTTCTTGAGTACCCACTTTGGTGCAGCCAGGACAGAGAAAAGATAGAGAGGCATTGTTTGTAGTACTGCTTTGACTAGCACCAGCCTACTAGCCATATTAAGAGCTCGGTAAGTCCATGAAGATAGACGAGTTTCCAGTTTTTCCAACAACAATTGCCAAGAAGAATGTTTAATAGCCGAGTCAGTTAGGGGTGCACCCAGATATTTGGAAGGTAGAGAAGCTATGGAGAAACCAAGAATGCATTCTATAGTAGATTGCGTCAAGGCTGGAGTATGAAAGAAGAATATTTGGGATTTAGCTGTGTTGATGCTGGCCCCAGAAGTCTCAGAGAAATCGTCAAGTAGCGATTTGAATTTTGATGCTTCTAGCATAGAGGGATGCCCAAATAACATATTATCACCCACAAATTTTTGGTGGGTGATAGCAGGGGAATTATGAATAGAGATACCTCTGAGTTGTTGTGAATGGAGAGCATTCTTAATAAGACATCCTAATCCTTCAACCATTAACACAAAAATAAAAGGTGAGAGGGGGTCGCCTTGCCTGATGCCTCGAGAGGGACTGAACAGTTGAGAGGGAATGCCATTGATTAGGATGGAGAATAAAGTAGAAGAAACAAGACTCATTACCCAACGGACCCAAGGGGGAGAGAAGCCATAGGCTGAGAGTATTTTTTGAATATAAGTCCAACTCAACTTTTCAAAAGCTTTATATAGGTTTATTTTAACAATCATACCTGCCTTTTTGGAATGCTTGAGAGAGTGTATAACCTCATGAGTAAGGATTATACCATCCAGAATTTGCCTTCCTTCCACGTATCCTGATTGTTCTAGCGATATGAGCAAGGGAAGAAGAGATTTCAGCCTTGAAGCTATGACTTTGGATATGACTTTATAAATTACATTACATAAGGCAATTGGTCAGAATTTGTCTGACGTGATTGAGTGCTCTTCTTTAGGAATGAGGGCGATGAAAGTCGCATTTAAAGATGGAAGCAGCCAATGAAGAGTCCTTGATTCTTCCACCACCTGCCAGACTTCCTCTTTGATAAGGTCCCAAAAAGTGTGAAATAAGGTGGTTGTGAAACCATCTGGCCCTGGAGCTTTACCTTCCTTGAGCTGTTTCATTCCCAATTCAACTTCCTGGAGAGTAACTGGGCTAAGGAGCAATTTATTATGTTCCTCCGTGATGATTCTCGGTATATGTTGAATAATTATTTCTATTGCTGGTAGTCTATTGATTTGGGGCTCCTGGTGAACATTCTGGAAATGATTGATGAGCTCTGTTTCAATTTCTGTGTGATCTTCAACCCTTTCCCCCTGTTGATTCTAGATTTGAGTGATCGTGTTATGCATCCGCCTTTTTATAGTAGTTCTATGAAAGAAATTTGTATTATGTTCACCCTCTTTTAGCTATCTGACGTGTTAGTGTCAGCCTTTGCAGCCTTCCTTCAATGATCAAACATGCTCTTACAAGGTGATTTTAAGGTGTCAAGGTCAAATTTTGTCATTTCAATGAGTCTTCAAGCAAAATTTGGTCACTAGGCATTAGGTCTAGGGTTTGCTTTTACTCCTGTCAAAGTTGTCCAAATGTCGGTCCATGTCGCCATTCAGCTGAGTGTACCATCATTCAGAGCATTTTCATCATCATGTCAGGTTCCAAAGAGTCATTTTACACCTTGTTCATGCTTCAGTTGTGCCTAGGTAAGGTCCATTTCCCTCTCCTAGGGTTTTGGAGGTAATTTCTCTTGGATGGTCAAATCATCAGCCAAAATTGTATCATGAAGTTCATACACCTTCCCCTATCCTTAATTTACCTTATTAAACACTTCCCATCATTGAGATCCCCCAAATTCCTCATTTTTGCACAAACCCTAGTTTCTTGCTACAACTTGGCAATTTTCTAGGCTAGGCCTGTGTTTTTCCCTTTTGGACCCCTTCCCCTCACTCAATTTCTGAGATTCCACTTTCCCCTACTTCTTAACATCCCTCCCTACTTCCAAAAATTTTCTCAAGAATTTAGAAGCCCCTTATCCCCTTCATTTCGCTTCATTTCGACAAATCCCTTGTTCCACACATCGGGATAGGTTTCACTAAAATGATGTTTCTGAGAAATAAAAGATGAATTTGGGAAAAATGAGAGAGTTTTTTGTCCAAAACACGCCAAGGAAGAAAAAAATCCTTCAATTTTTACACAGGTTTCATGGTTTTAGAGAAATGTCAAAAAATACAGTCGCCTCAGGAGAATTGATGCACCTCTAAAGTGACCATGGTAAAATCAAGATTTCTCCTAGCTTGGTTGGCCAAATGACTTGCTTGATAAGTAAACTGCTAGCTAGACAAAAATATATTTCCAATGAGCTATCATGAGCTCAATTTGGAGTTGAGAAAGACCTTCAAAATTTGACTGCAACAGCACTCTGCCTTGAGGCAGCCTCATTCTGCTCATTTTGACCAATTTTGGGAGATTTGATTTTTGACAGGGTAAATGAACTCCAAATTGAACAATTCTAGTTGGGTTGGAAATTATACTTAAATATATTTCCAACGAGCTATCCCATGCCAAATTTTGGCACTGGGAAGGCCTCCAAAAGCCTCCTGCAAAAGTGCGCTACGCATTGAGCTTGGTGCGCGGCGCATTGAGCTGAAACACAAAATTTTTTGCCATTCCTCTCCAACATCGAATTTGCTTGGTTTCTCCATGATTGAGTAAGTCAAATATTCTCCTCTATTGCTCATAACTCGTGCTTGGTGTTGATTATGAGTTTTATTATGAAGATTTGAGTACAAAACTAAACCCTATTATCTTGTTGAGAAGTGCCTCCTTAGGGTTTTGCAACTTGTTTTGGTGTCAATCATCCCACCTCCCCACCTTGTTTTTTCCCATCTCCCATCACTGTTATCTCATCACTACACCATGCCATCTATCCCTGCAAAAATAGACAAGATTCATCATTCAGCCAAAAATCAAAGTGGAAATGAAAAAACAGAGTTATGTGAGAGTGCCAAAGTTTCAAACATTGTAAAATGGGTTTTTCAAATCAAAGAATAAAAATCATTGGGCATATAAGATATTTTCATTGTTTCTACAATCTATTTGCATGCCAAGGAACAGCATTGAGCAAAGAAAATCATGGAGGGGTGAAGAAACCACTTTGCAGGTTGAACTGTGGTGAAATTGATGTGCGCGGCGCATAGAGTGATTGTCGCGGCGCACTGGAGAAGCGCGGCGCATAAGGCCGCTTTTCACTGTGTTAATTTGTTCCTGCGCAGTGCATACAATGTGTGTGGTGCATTGGGTTATGCGCGCGGCACATTGGCCCAAAACAACATTTTGTTGCCATTTCTCACTCAAATTCAAATCGACTCAGTCCTTTCGCTCAAGTAAGTGCATGTCATCCTTTTAGTGCCCATGAACTCGTGATTGATGAGGTTATATGGTTGAATATGAGAGTTGGGATGCCAAAAATTTTAAACCCTATTCCTTTGTTTAAAATTTCTTCTTGGCGTTTGAAATTTGAGTTTTAAAATTTGATCTTGGTGCCAAAATACTTCATCTCCCCCATATTGTTCATTCCTTTCCCATCTTTCCCTATCCCTAAAACCTACCATTTCCTACCACTGTCCCTCCCTCATATCACTTATAAAATTCCCAAAATCCCAAATTCCCCAAGCAGTCAAGTGATTGTCCTCACATTGTAGACTTCACTTGATTGAACCATATCCTTTCCCTCACTCTATTATACCCACTGTTCCATATTCCTCACAGTCCCTCATTTCCCTTTGGCATATTCGGCACTTGGAGACAAAGACATCAAGTCTTCATTTCTTTTTTTCAACCAACCAAACATACACTTTTCATACACATTTCAACACCATGACGGACACAAATTCATCATATGACCGAGACAGTGATTCAACCACTGAAACTGCATGCACCGGGAGGGCACTGATGCGTCGAAAAAGCATGATCCACTTCAAATATTGGCCGAAGCTTCTTTGGCTAAACATGGAACCTGATGGGGAACCTTCACTCCAAATTTCAGCAAATTTGGAGAAAATTTTGTCATTTTTGAAATTTTGGTCGCAAAACAGATTTTTCCGCCCGACGTGTCGCGCCACTTGGCGCGCGCTTATGATTGGGACATCTTCTGGAGGAAAACTCGATATTTTTGAGTTTTTTATGATAAATTATGCATGCTCAAGAATGGCTGAGAGATTTCATCAAGTTCTAGGTGGTTAAAAGGGTCAAAAACACCTTGAAAATGGCCTTTCTGCCACCTTTTGCACACACATGAACTAGTCTTGGGAGATTGACGTTTTGGAGCGGCAAATGACATCCAAATCTAGAAATTCCACTTGGGTTGGAAAGTAGACAGGTAGGGATTTCCAACGAGCTATCAAGAGCTCAATTTTGACTTCGGGAAGTGCCTCTAAAGAAGCTCCCGCGACGCATTGAGTTTTCTGGCACAGCGCATAGAGAAATTTGGCCCCATTTTCACTTTTTAGCTCAGAAATTCGCCGAGTTTTGACTAGTTTTACATTTTTATGTAACCATTGATCTATCTTGATGTAATTTGATGACTATGATGTAATTTTGGCTCACAATTACTTGTTCTAAAGGATTCATTCACTAAAAAGTGAAAATTGAATGAATGAATCAGTTTCCTTCCATATAGAGGCAAGTTGTTTGATTGCCTATATTTCAGTTCCTTGTTTAGAATTGGTTGAAACAGCTCCCAGAAGGATGAGATCAACCCCTAGAGGCATGGGGAGGGGTTAGGATGGTCTATATTATGTATTTTCTGAGTCATTTTTCAGGGTTGGACTCTGGGGAATAGTTTGGCACCTCATTGTATATTCATTTCAGTATTTTTGGAAAAGGAAAGACCAGAGTTTTGCAGCACTTGTTGGGATCCTTGTGGCTCTGAGTTTTGATGGTGTTTTTTTTTCATGTAATTTTAAGTTCATTAATGTTCTTTTTATACCATTTCTCTGCACCTTTCTTCTTAAATTAAGCAAATCAGTGTTAAGGGTAGAATTCAGTAGCTTGCTCTGCTCTGCCTTTTATTTTTCTTGATTTTACATGTTTTCATCTGTTTGGGGAGGATCCATGAGTTATTTTGCCCTCTTCAGCCCCTCAGCGGTCTAAACCATCCGTCCTTTCAATTCAAAACACCAAGACCATTGCTTACCCTGCCCCAATAAGAATTCTGCAAAAACTAGGCCTGATCCCCGGACCCAAAATTGCCTTTCCCTTTTTCCGAAAAACAAACCTACAAAATCATTTCAAACTCCTTTATTTATATACCTAGCCTAAAATTAGAATTCATTTCAGTCATCTCAAACCCTATTGATACATTTTTCCTGAGATTGACCTGGAGAGAGCCCTCTCCTGTTCTGGTAGGGCTAGCTACCAAATTGAGCGTGGTATGATGTTACCTGAACCCTACCTTCCTTCAGCCTGAGGTAGATTTAGGCAATAACATGATGCTGGATTTTTGCTTCCAGAGTATTTCCTCCTTCTTTCTTCTTTCATCCAATTGATTTTGAATCTGTTGTTCTTGTTCCAGTGTCTCCTCTGTTCTTCCTTCATTAATGATTTTTTGTTGGAGAGCCATCATTTCTTGGTTTAGAGCATTCTATGCCTGAAATATGTTTCCAAAAGTGGAGTGATTCCACTTTTTAATTTGCAGTTTAAGATGTTTGAGCCTCTGTTGGAATTGAAACATTTTTTATCCTTCTGGGGGAGTGAAGCCCATCCAAGTCGATCTGACCAAATCGTTGAAAATTGGATGAGTGAACCAAAAAGCTTCGAAACAGAATGGTCGTCGAGTAGAATTTCCTGGTATTTTCCATTGAAGAGATATAGGCCAATGATACGATCCATAGAGGGGTAGGATTGAGGCAAAAATATCCCCTCCGAGATGTATGGCATTATCAGAAATTAGGAAGCGATCTAATTTGGAAGCTATTTGTTTCTTTCCTGCTTTGTCATTACTCCAGGTATAGAT
Organism: Pinus albicaulis; assembly: GCA_034641835.2. NCBI lineage: Eukaryota > Viridiplantae > Streptophyta > Pinopsida > Pinales > Pinaceae > Pinus > Pinus albicaulis. The sequence goes on along the minus strand of CM076583.1, from coordinate 1,284,857,019 downwards.
TCAATTGCTGAAATACAAATCAATTAACCAATTGTTTTGTATAAAATCCTTGAAGTGGCCACCTTCATTCGCTAGATTGGCTCTTCCCCCTTGCTTTTCTTAAATTCTAGTTATCATGTTGAAGTCTCTGCCTGTGATCCAGAGAGGATGGAGTCTGCTGGAGTTGAGCTCTGCTATAGTGTCAAGCAATGCGATCTTACTGCTGGTGTCCTGAGGAAAATATACATTGGTAAGATGTCCATGAATATTAGTTCCTATAATGTGGAATGTGGCTTGAATGATATGATGAGATGCATGAAAATCTATGAGTGAGATAGCTTGCATATTCCATGCTATAGCTAACCCTCCTGAAGCTCCTAAGGCGTCCACTGCAACTGAGTGACATCCTGGCCACGCTTTCGAGAGAATGTTACCAAGTATAGTACTGTTACATTTTGTTTCTTGCATGAAAAAAAATTGAGTTTGCTCCTACTTTATCATGTTTTTTATCATTATGTGTTTTCCAGGGCTGTTTAGCCCTCTTAAATTCCATGAAGTGAGCTTCATGATTCACTATTAGGGAGGGTTTTGTAGTACTTTGTCAACTTGGAATATCTTCCTGACTCCACCAGGATCTAACCGATGATGATGGTTCTTTGTAGCTCTGTATTTCTACCGCGCTTTTTGGAATATTTGGGAATTTGTGCTCCATCCCATTGACTACCTAGTTTTATTCCTAGTATTCGCTACTGATATGCTCTAGAGATGATAACCTCCAGGTTGGCTACCTGGTTTTCTGGAATTTTATCAAATTATTTCTTTGTACAGGCTTGCTCAAGACTGAAAATATCTATGCCTCTCAAGTCGATACTTTCTGGTTCCTCTTCCATATTTTGGGCCTGACTTCTTCCTTCCATGGATTCATTTGAGTGAAAAGGCTGTTGAAGAAAGAAATCGATATCCATTCCATTCAGTTTCCAATCGGGATCCTTAACAAGCATTTCTTGTGGGTTATGGTTGTCATTTAATGGCAAGAGAATCGGGATTGATTCAGAGGGTGGGGGGCTTTGGGATGGCTTGGTGGGAGATGCATCTTGCTTGTGTGGTTCAGGGTCTTGTGCATTTTCCTTGGCTAGAACATAAAAGCTATTGCTGGTGGAAGGCATGGAGGAGTTATCTTGGATAATATTTTTTCCAGAGGCAGGCTTTTTATGATTCTTTTTTCGATTGGTAACTTTAGCAAATCCTTCAGAGATAGGTTTGTCTGAGACATCAGTATTCTCGGGCTGAGCATTTAAAGGGTAGTCATAGAATAGATGTCCATGTACATGACATTTTCGACATCTGAAAGGTACATGTTCATAGTCTAAAGGCTGAATCCATTCAAAATCATCATGATAAAGACTTACTGAGTCCGAGAGATCTTTGTCTAGTCGCATATAGACACATATGCGAGCATATGAGGTATATCTTCGAAGTTTTGTTTCTTCAGCAATCTTTATGAACTCGCCCAGGCCATTTCCAATGTCTTTCAGTGGTTCTTCATCCCAGAATTCCAATGGAATAGAATACATCCGGATCCACACAGGTGCCCAACTGAAGTCCTCCTTGTCTGGGATATATCTTTCAACCCAATCCCGTAAGTACAGACTAGTTGAGTTAAAAAAGTAAGGACCACCATCTAGGACTCTAATTCGTTCTTCTATATAGTTGAATACTGCCGTGAAGAACCCTTTTGGGCCTAGCTGTAGGATAACATGTCCTTTAGGTTTCCATTTTTCTACTATCCAACCCTGCAGAGCTTTTTCAGTCGACTAGAAGTCGATAAATTTGCCTATGAGGTCATGGTCCCTCATAAACTAGATTTTTCCATTTATCCTGTGACTCGGTAGTTCTATTTTGGGTCGCTCTGCTACTATGGGCTTGCATGTTGGAGATGTCGCTTTGGGTATTTCCTTGTTCACTGCAATGTCTGCCTGTGCATCACGGGGCTTTTCTGCCGTATCTTGTGACTCTTTTTGTGATTCCTGTGCCGCCGGGATGTCTTGCATATCGGCATTGTCAGGCTGAACAGGAATAGAAGCCGTATTTGTTTCAGAAGCCGGATTCACGCTGGAACCTGGTGGGGGAGGTGTTGAAACCCCCCCAATGGGGACGCCATTACAGGGAGTCCTATTACAGTGATAGGCTATCGTTCAGGCGCACAGTATTGGCAGTCAGAAGGAAGGTTAGGATGGAGCCCTCCATTGTAGAGTCTAATAGAAACCCTAGACACTCAGGGTTCACGGGCCATTGCCTCGAAACTTCCTCAATTCAGCAGAAAAATTTGAGAAGAAATAATATTTATCCATAAGAGCATAAATAATTATAAAATGGAATTATATGATAAACCATGATAAATGACGTGATAAATAATGGTAGAAATGGATGAAATAGGTGTTAAAAAGTGATAATAATAATGAAAAAATAGCAGCCCAACATACCCCCAAACTGAATATATTGCATGTCCTCATGCAACCCAAAGCCTCTTTATTAACCAAACAATAATACAAAAATTGTTTATCCCAACTCATGAAATGGATGGAACAAATGAATTCTTCCTCAAACAATGAATATTCAAATTTAGCAATCTTGATGAAGGTGTAACAATTTTTACATTTGACGTTCAACTATATGTATATGAAGTTGCAACAAAATATGATATAATTAATAGCAAACTTCATTAACCATTTTCTCAAAAACTAGATTTCCACTATATTAATGCTTATATGATCCAAAAATCAGATTGTTTTGATGCACGGATCATGAGATATAAACAAAATGGATGTAGGTGATAGTGCATGATTTTCAAAATTTTATGAACTAATTTAGCGTGAAATTATTTGGGTTTTTGTATTTTAATGATATCTCTTTGTTATCTAGAAATCACAAGAATTCATTTCATAGTTTTAAAGATATATGCAAATCAATTTCTGCACTCTATAAAAATGAAATTGTATGCCTTAAATGAGAAAGAAAGTAGAAAACATCCATTATGTGTAGCAATTCCTCCCCCAAACTGAAGAATTAGCATGCCCTCATGCAATTCTAGAAAATGAATAGAGGTGGTTGCTACAATCTATGGAAATCTATGCTTGGTGTAAAACAATATGGAAGAAGGAAGGTGTTGAGAATGAATAAGATGGTCATAATAAATAAATAAATGAAAGGAACACTTACCCAAATTGAAAGATTTTTTCTTTGAAGAATGGAAAGTGGTAAAGATGTGGAATGAATGATGATAAATAATGCTCAATGGATTTTGCAAGAAATTCTCCTAAATTCATAATAAATCAAAAAAGTATGCTATTTTACCTCAAGTTTTACCTCCATAAAAAAATGTTGAATGACATGTATGGACTTCCATTTGTTGAATTTGATGTAGGCTGAGCAGATACTGAAAGTGATGCAAAATGTGGAATCCATGCAAGCATGTCATGTCTGAACAATTGTGCACGTTCGCAAGTTGCGCGAGCCTCTGTTGTTAGGGGCAATAGTGTGACCTTACTGCGAATAGAATTCCCCCCATACTTGTTGTTCTCCTGTAACAAGTCACTATTTTTCATGCAAATTTCTTGAATCCACAGTTTTAGTTTTGAGTAGCAACAGATAAGATGCATGCAAAAATTTTAATCAGAAAAACTTTTGTATAAATGCAGTACTAATGTTTTGTCAAATCATCAAGTTATGGAAGAGTTCAGTAATTATATCGCATGTTATCCCAAAATGCATACATTCCCCCCTCTAATTGGAAAAGGGATTCCATGACCATAAATCATATGAAAGGTGTTGTGCTGACGGCAAGGCAAGGGAATGATCAATATGGCAGTAAATGAAGCAGAGTACACATATCAATGATATAACGACAAGAGGTATGGTTATAATGAGAGAAGAGTGTGTAAAGATAGTTATGAATAAGAGATAGGATGCTTTGGATTGATGATAAGTTATGCGAAAAAGAAAAGGACAGAAATATGCCAAAAAGATGCTTTGCTGACAGTATTCTAACCAAAAATGATGTGATTGATCGGAAAACAATTTCTCATGTGTAAAGGTTCAAAACAGGGAAAAATTAAGGAAATAACTTCTCCGATTAAAAAATAATAAGAAAAGGGTATTGTAGTAATAATTGAAAATAAGATATAACTTCAATTTCATAAGCAGAGCCTCTGCTGCTAGCAGGCATCCATAGCCTCGGCAGGGTTACATTTTAACCCGTTTGAGCCAGGATCCTCAATTTATAAATGGAGATTTCTAGTGTTGTTCTACAGAAGAGATCATTGTGCTAGCGTGGTAACCAAATAATCACACTGCCATTCACTAGGATTTAGCAAAAGTGATTAGGCCGGCTCATGATGAGACCTCATGTTCTAAGGATATTTTGGCTATCCAATGGATCATAACCCTGGTGTGGTGTCCATAATGGGAATGTCACTTCGTTACAGCCTTATGAACATGGTAGGCTGGCTCGTAATGAGACCCCCTATCCTCCATCTGCAAACAAAATTTTGTTGTGATTACACAGTTTTATGATAAAAAGAGGGAGGCTCAGTACTCCTTAAGAGTAGGGATGGTGGAAGAAGTTGAACATGTCAATAGAAAAAAAATATACCCATAATCTCATTTACTATAGACAGAGAAGATTATAACCAGGAAGGGTGGAACCATCATGGTATTAAGATGATCAATCAATATCATGTACAACAAAAAACGATGCAGTAAAGTAGTATATAAATAATTGTGTCCCTTTTCTAAAAAGAATCTCTCATCTAGAAGTTGTCCTGTTAAAGATCATAATGTTAATGATATTCATCTGCTTCAATAGAATCCATAACTCTTGTCCTCATATAAGTATTGTACTTCATGTCATGAAAGGGAATCAGAAAAATGGGGCTGAGATGAGCTAGGAATAATCCCACAAGAGGAAGGAAGTGTTATTCACAAAACACAAAACTTAGAAGAAGCAAAAATTTTGTTTCAAAGATGGAACAATAGCTATTCAAAAGTGGGAACAACAAGACACGCTAAGAGAAAAAGGTGTTGTTCAAAATTTTGAACAGTAAACAACAAAAAGTGTTGTTCCAAAGTTGGAACAATAGACACACAAAAGTGTTGTTCCCAAAAGGGAACAACAAAAATGAAGAAAAGTGTTGTTCCAAAGAGGGAACAACAAAAACTCAAAAAACTATTGTTCCCAAGAGGGAATAGCAAAAACTCTCAAAAAGTGTTGTTTCCTATATGGAACAGCAACGAAAAATCACACGAAATAGTGTTTTTCCCTATATGGAACAACAGTTGTTCCCTATATGGAACAGCAAGGAAAAATCACACGAAAAAGTGTTGTTCCATATATGGAACAACAGATGTTCCCTATATGGAATAGCAAGGAAAAATCACACAAAAAAGTGTTGTTCACTATATGGAACAACAATTGTTCCCTATATGGAACAGTAAGGAAAAATCACACAAAAAAATGATGTACCCTATATGGAATAGCAGTTGTTCCCTATATGAAATAGAAAGGAATAAATCACACAAAAAAGTGATATTCCCTATATGGAATAGCAAGGAAAAATCACACAAAAAAGTGTTGTTCCCTATATGGAACAACAAGGAAAAATCACAAAAAAACGTTGTTCCCTATATGGAACAACAGTTGTTCCCTATATGGAACAACAAGGAAAAATCACACAAAAAAGTGGTGTTCCCTATATCGAACAACAGTTGTTCCCTATATGGAACAATAAGGAAAAATCACACAAAAAAATGTTGTTCCCTATATGGAACAGAAAGGAAGAATCACACAAAAAAGTGATGTTCCCTATATGGAACAACAGTTGTTCCCTATATGGAACAGCAAGGAAAAATCACACAAAAAAGTGTTGTTCCTTATATGGAACAACAATTGTTCCCTATATGGAACAGCAAGGAAAAATCACAAAAAAAAAGTGATGTTCCCATATGGAACAACAAGGAAAAATCACACAAAAAGTGTTGATCCCTAAATGGAACAACAAGAGAAAACACAGAGAGAGAAAAAAAAAACAATCATCCCTCCTGCTCTAAACAATAAAAGTGCGATGATATAGAAAGAAGAAAAATATAAAAAATAGAGAAAAAATGATTGTATGTACATATATAAAGAAAAAGTAACCTTTTACAGAATTGGTGCTGCCGAAGAATTTACTTCTGCAACTGAAACTTGCATGGTGGGGTCCTCATTGTTCAATCACCAATGGAGCGAAAACTACAATTTGAAGGAAGCAACACCTGAAACACAAAAACATAAGAGAAATCAGAAAAGAAACAACACATTATTTAAAAACAAGATATAAATAAATAAATTAAGTTACAACAGCTATGATGTTATTTCCTAAAGGAATATCAATCTGTCAATGGAAAAAGAAATGATCTCTTGGAAAAATGTTTTGGCAGCAGTGACATGAATCTTCGAATGGGAATCAATTATTCATTTTTTCTATTATGAATACGTTAGGTAATTAATTGGATGAAATTCCCTTGTTTCATTATAATTTCTTTCAAGAATCGCTCGTCCATAAATTGACCCTCTTTATTCTCCTAAGACCTGCAAAAAAACGAGTGTATACTTGCAATAAAACATTAAATCATGAAGAAAGAGAGGTGATTGGGCTCCCCTAATCCAAGAACTATGCAAAAAAAAACTAACAAGTAGTTACTCTGTAAAACAAATCCACGGAAAAAATCAATTTATTACCTACGGGAGAGCAGTGGCCAATCATGCTAACCTGCATTGTTTTGATCATAACTTCTTTGTTTTTTGTCCAATTTTAGTGATTCAAAAGCCAAATGAGAGCTAATTCAAAGATATATTACTAATATAAATATTTATTTTTAAAAATTCAATGATATGATATGTCAATTTTACTTAGAACAACATGCATAACAGAGTCATTTTCGATTACCCATCTTAGACCAACAATGGATATCTTAAGCATAACTTTTTCGCTTGAAGACAGATTAAGCTGATTAAAATTGGAAATGAAATTAGAATCATATATTTATCTCCAATAGAAACAATTTTTTAAGAGTAGAAGAATTGATGGGTCAAATACTTTAATGAACAGCTGGAAAAACAAAGTTTTAAGAGTCTTGATTTAGGATAGATAGTCAGTATTTGGGTCATATTTTTCTCATACGATATTGAAATTGAGTGATTAAAATTTCCTTGTAAACTATATTCATATAGGAATATACCATAGAAACATGTGTTAAAAATATAATCATTTAATCCTCCAAAAATGCACTATCCCAACTCTGTTCCTGAGCTACCTACTAGACACCTTGTCAATGTTTCAGTTATAAATTTTTCGTTTCAAATCCAAATGGGGTGATTAAAATTGGAATGGAAATTAGAATCAAGGTATACTTAGGATAGAAATAGGTTTTTAAAATATTCATTTTTAGTCCCTCAAAACATGACTGTCCCGACTCTATTCCTGAGTTGCCTACTAGACGCCCTGTCAATGTTTTGGTTCTCACATTTTCATTTCAAATCCAAATGTAGTGATTCAAATTGGGTTGGAAAGTAGACATCAAGGAATACTTATTATAAAAAATGTTTTTAAAATATTCACTTTTGGTCTCTCAAAACATGATTGTCCCAACTTTGTTCCTGAGTTGCCTACTAGATGCCCTGTCAATGTTTTGGTTCTAGCTTTTTGGTTTCAAATCCAAATGGAGTGATTAAAATTGGGTTGGAAAGTAGACATAAAGTGATAATTAGGATAGAAATTTTTTTTTTAAATATTCACTTTTGGTCTCTCAAAACATGACTGTCCCGACTTTGTTTTTAGAAATTTCATCAAGCCCGCAAGCCAAAAAAATATGATATTCAAGAAATTTTTCCATATTGGTGATAAAAATGAATATGAGTGTTTTTATAACTGTTATTTTCAATATAATACATATACATACACAAATAAATTAAAATATTTATCACCGATGTTGATTTCCACAGCGTGTTGCAACAGAAACAATTATTTTTACCTAATAATAAAAATGTATTTATTTATGTCCTTATTTATTTATTTTCTACACTAACCTAATCTTCTTTGAAAATTGAATATGATTACGTATAGGAGTACTTTCAGTAGAGCCATTTTCGAAATAAGGCCTCTAGTATGTACATACCCAAATTTGAAAAATGCATGTTAATAAATAGTAGGGTATGAGAAGCCAACTTCCCTTGAAAAGATGGTTCCAACAATTGTTGAAGTATGGAGTGATGGTGCATCCAAATGGAGTGAAACCAATCTTCAATGTATCCCTTACTTTCTTGATTTCCCATAGCTATCATATCATGAAGTTATTGAGTGTTTAAAAAGGATTGTTGATGCAAGCTAGAAGAAACCTCATTTTCTTTCATAACCTCTAAAATTTTTGGATTTGATACATTTTGAATCTCAGTATAAGTTTTCTCCAATGGTGCATGTGAGATAGAATGGGTGGGAAGGGTCGGTAAATTTTGCAGTTCAACATTGTAAGCATGTTGTGGTGGTTTATTATGGTGAGGGTATGGAATGAGTTGAGCAGGAAATTGTGTATGGAATGGAGCATTTTGATGATTTAGTTGATTGGGTTGAGTGGATGATTTTGATAGGCAAGTAAGGTGTTGTGGAAGAGATGGTCGAGAATATGGAGGATGTGTTTATGCTACAAGATGAGGGAGAGTAGTCATGCAATCATAAGATGAACCATGCCAAAATTGTAGACAAGATTGGTGGGGGTTATATCGAGATTGACATTGCTGCCCTAACACATGAGTATTCCATAATGGACTATACAAGTAAAAAAATGGAGGGGAAGTGTTTTGAACCATACATGTAGGCCACGATTTCCATGGTGTTGACATTGTTGCATCTTCCCCATGTTTTTGATATGCTACTTCCATCCTAGATAAGGAAGAGTGAGTATCTATGGGATGCTCCTTTTGAAAATGAGGGAAAAAAAATTCTTTAATTTCTTGATTTTTATAAACCTATAAAACATCCAATTGTGAATTTAGAGAGCTAATAAAATCATATTTAAAATTTTCAAATAAAACATTGATTTCAGCTCTTATGTCTCCTCTTCTTGTAGTAGATTTGGAAAAGAAATAAGAAGCTTCTCTAGAATTCTTACCAGCCTTGGAGATACCTCTTGAATACCTAATGCATAATTCACAAACATCATCATATAATAACTAAAAAACATCGCCTTTTCCTATCAGATTTAAGAGTTCTAAAAATTCATCTTTGATTCCTTTGAGTAGGAGTGTTTTTAAGATCTCTTTTTCCAAATACTTATGCTTTGATTTTTGAAGGTTGTATCGAAATTGCTCCACATAGTCCTCCAATCTTTCATCTTCCCCTTGTATCATATTGAAAATATCTTCATAGGCCTTGAAATAGTCTTGGTACTTCTTGAAGAATACATTATTCATGTCCTCCCAAGTTTGGATGCAATTCCCACCAAGGTTCATGAACCATCATAGAGATACTCCTTTTAGAGTAAGAGGAAACACTTCCAACCTTTGATCATTAGTACAATAATCATATCCTCTACAAAGTATTTAAAACTCAAATAAGAATGTATCTGGATCTTCATTTTTCAAACCATGAAAATTTGGTAGAGATGATGGGGAAATTATGTGCATTTGTGTCACTCCTCCTAGATCTTTGATAAGAAATTCAAAAGTTGCAATCTGAACCATTTCTTACCTTAATAGAAGATGTTCTTCATGCGTTTCTTTGAGGATCCTCCTTCAAATTTTCCTGTCAATTGGCTAGTGAAATGGGTGGTGCTTGCATCACCACTTGAATGGAATTACAAGATTTTTTTCAAAAATTTTACCTCTAAAATTCCTACTTCAATTCCTACGCAACTCTGCTGAAAAGCAGGCGGAGGAGCAAGCACTTTACTTGTTCGTTACACAGGTTCTTACCTTCCATTTTTAATACCCAATTCTTTCATAGTAGACAAACATAAAACACCTACTTCAACATCTATGTAATTGTGCTGAAAAGCGGGCAGAGGAGCAAGCACTTTACTTGCTCGTTACGTAGGTTCTTACCTTCCATTTTTAATACCCAATTCATTCCCAGCAACAAATATCAAACATACATCACTCTCTGTGAAATTTCAACACTCTCCCTGGAAATGGCGCCAAAATGTTGGGTGCTAAAAGGTGTCTTTTAAAACTCCTAATTGCCTCACATTAATTATCAACCTGGGTAAGTCTTTTTGTTTCAAGAGTGTAAAAAATATGTGCAAGCTATAAACCTAGAGAGTAACGGTAAAACCAATCGTTGAATACAGATGCAATCATAAATCTCAAGCTTTAAAGAAAAGGATTCATCTCTGCGTTATAATCCAAAACTGTGATTCATTCTTTAATTCAAATGATTTAATCAACTCAGAGCAGAGAAGCAACAACCAAGCTCTTTCAGTTGGATCTAAACAATAGAACAACGGGAAAGTAAATGGAAATAACAGGGTGTGCTTTAAATAATCAAAACTAACTCATTTAACAAACAAATTCAATAAACTGGAAATGTGCACGTAGAGGAATAAATACAGAGATCTAAATTATCAAAGGAAATTCACTGTAAGCAGAAAATCATATGATACTTGCAGTAAAAGGAAAGGTATAGCACAAAGAACAGCAGTGAGATTCACCAGAGACCGGGCCCTTAGCCACCAGCGAATATTGCTTAGTTACTCCAGAACAATCGAATGAACAACAATGCAAACTATGTATTAATCATCGTAGCATTACAATACAAATCTGTCTTTCAGAACTACGTTCTGTTCATTACAAATGATGCGTAAATGAAATATACACGACACAATACATGATACGGTCTGATTTACATTCCCTGCTTTCTTCTATGTCCTCCTATCATCTCCAATCTAATAATCCTCTAATAATCCCATTCTAATCATATAAATCATATCCTTCTTTGATCTTTGTTTTTCATTTAAATACATAGAGAGCAGAGAGAAGTTACAACAGAAATGATTACAAAATGATTCCCATAACAAAATTGGATTGTTCACAACAAATTGATCAGCAAGATCATATCTAAAGTATCTTTCCATCAATCATTCAACAAGAACAGGTCAAATGTGGTATTGCAACTGAGATAATTTGGAAAACAGCCGCAACAACGAATCTGAGAAAATTTTCTTCAAATAACCTTCCATTTCTATTAATAAGAACCGAATTTGGGAAAACTACTCTCCACTAAAGTTAATTCGGTCCGTTTTGGAAAAAACCCATGTTTCAGATTTTCTAGATTCTTCACCATTTTCCCAAACTGTCCAATGCAAAATTGTCACTTCTTATTCCAGCGAATTTCTGAGTTGGAATATTTAATGATGCGCTGAAGATCTAATTTGCAATCTGGAAAATATTTTGGAGGCTAAAATGGTGAGTGATGTTACAAAAAAATTTATTAATAAACCATCATTGGTAAAATCATGCATAATAATCATCAATTTATTAAAAATAAAGGAGAAGAAATAATATTTATCCATAAGAGCATAAATAATTATAAAATGAAATTATATGAGAAACCATGATAAATGGCGTGATAAATAATGGTATAAATGGATGAAATAGGTGTTAAAAAGTGATAATAATAATGACAAACTAGCGGCCCAACACAGACCACAGATCTAATCAACTCATAACCAGATCATACAAATACGTAGTCATTTCAGGTCTAGATATCTTGATCCATCATTTTATTCATGAGTGCATCTTTATTTCAAATATAAAAATAAACTATAGCCCATACCATACAACTATACTTCAGATTGAAGTATGCATTCATTGATCAAGTGGTGCTTAGTTTTATCCTCAAAAATAAAAGTTCTCGGAATGGCATGAAACCTAAACGACCTCATAGTGCTTGTCGTTCTGAATTTAGCGCACTTTGTTTCATGCGAAATGGACTCTGTATGCTCCTGGAAATGATTTTTGTCTGTTTGCACAAATAAGAAAAAAAATGATGACAGGGAGCCCAGTGAATAGTCTGTACTGCTGACATGGCATGCTGACTGGGCAAGTTCAATATTGGTCAATTTTCCATTGGTGAATGTGTGAATGACATGTGGCAGCATCCTATTGGTTTGAATTTGTGGTTATGTGGAAATTTATTATTGGTGGAAATTAGGTCCAATGGGGAGAGGACATGTGGTGCAGCTTGGGGCTGCCACGTGCCTCCCTCTCCACGGTAGTGTAATTTTTTTTTTTTGAAGACCGGATGGAGGCGTCAGGGTTCGACCTCGTGACCTCCCACGTCAAAGCCACACAGTTTAGTAATCCGACTATATGTTAGTTCTTGACATATATGGTATACCACATATATTTGAATTTGAATTACTATGTCATCGAGGGGGAGAGGGGGCCAAACCCCAACGCAGCATGTGACCATAGTCGATAACCACCAGTGGAGATAAATGTTAAGAGCGGAGATTAGCCATAAGCGCCATTAATTAACACTAAACCTTATTTAATTTTGTTAAACTGGATTTAGCATTAAGAGCAGGATTAAGCATTAAATTGTGCTTAATTATTATTAACCGCATTTAATTAAACTAAAATGGATTAGTTTGGCATTCCACTAAATCTGGTGAAACTGCCAGTTTTAGTGCCAGCTAACTAGATTTAGCTCTAGTTAGCTAAATTTAGGCCGGAAATTGTGGAGAAACTAGAGATGGTCATAACTTATGGAGTTTTTGACCAAATCAGGTGGAAAAAGAGGCTAGATGACCATTTTTGGGCATTATGGACTCGTTGGTGTAAGTTTCAAGAGAAGAAAAGTATTTAAACACATAATTTTGCAAATTTGAGCATAATATAGAGGCCCAAACCATGGAAGCTAGACCAAGGAGATATATCCCACGAGGGGTGAAATCCTTCATCAAATTCCCGTGTTGATGTGTTGTATGGTGATGTACTGTACTTTTATTTTATGTTTTTCAAACTTTATTTTATGTTAAATTTTTCATGAAATTAACATGAAAAACACTCATGAGACTCAATAATTTGCAAGAGAACTTGAACCCTTAAGCACATATAAGACATTGTTTAAAGAATCTGAAAGAGTAACTAGCACAACAACTCTAACATACTTCATTCAGATAATTTTTGGTATTAGAGCTTTAGGTACTTATGTTTTTTGTGCAATAAGGGATCTAATTGTTTGTAATTTTGTGTCATGATTACAAGGTTTAAACTCAAAAGAGGAGAAGGGAAGCTGGTTGAAAGAACTGCAGTTGGGTCAAGAGGAAGAAGGGAAAGGTTGCCAAAGTCTTGAACACCAGTGCATCCTCAAGTTGAAGTTGAGGGCTTAGTGAACATGTCACATGAAGGATAACCTACCATGAAAAAAGATGAGAGAGTATTCAGAAAGGATTTTTTTGATATGACTGAGATGGTTAGAGAGGAATTTAAGGATGCACGGAAAACTTTCTAGGCCTCTAAGAGGAGAGGGTTCTCCAGGAGGAGGATGCCATGGAGATGGTAAGAGCCACCATCCACTCCACCATCATCCCCACCACCATCTTCACCTTCCTCTTCATCATATTCCACTGCCACAACCTTTTAATCTATTCATCCACATACTTCAAAAGGAACTGATAAACCACCCTTACTTAAACTTGATTTTAAATTTGATCTTCCGATGTATAATGGTGAAGTGAATGCAAACAAGTTGGATAATTGGATTCATTAATTGGAGGTTTATTTGAAAATTTAGAACCTTCAAGAGGATGACATAAATATTTAGTCGTATTCCTTAAGAATGGAGGGAAACACTTGTATGGTGGGAATAAAGGACACAATATGAGATTAAAAACCACGGTAATATCTCAATGTCTTGGTCTAATATTATTGTTTCTATTAAAATTTAATTTTACCCTCTAGCTTACATGAAAAAATCCATTATGGACTAGAAGAATTCTAGACAATTAAAAAGACAAAGTGTGCAAGATTACACTAATGAATTTAAGATAAGGGCTCTTATTTTGGGTGTCAATTTATCTTCTCGAGAAACTTTGTTAAAGTATATTTGGGGTTTGCACAACTATCTTAGACATACTATTCTCATGTTCAATCCCACAAACTTATATTAGGTTTGTGTTCAAGCCATACATATGTAAGAAAGAGGAAAACATAGTACAAATGAGAAAAGTGATAGTTTCCTTGAGTATGAGGGAAAAGTAAAGGGTAAGTTTAATGGAAGAGGAAATAAAAATGGTTCCATTAAAATAGAGAAAGAGAAACTTATATGTAAACATTATTTGAAAAATTTCCATGATGAAGACCATCGTTGGCAACTCCATCGAGAGTTGAAGCCAAACAAACTTAAAAACCAAGAGAAGGAAAAAATTGTTGCAATCATTGAACATGACTTAGGTTTAGATTCAGGACATCAAATCAAGATTACAAAAATGGGTTTGAAAGGTAAGAACATAGAAAGCACTAGTTCTTAAATTTGTTCTAATGTAACTCAAGATGAAGATACAAGAATTGAACTCTTTCATATTAGATTTGTTTCAATGCATACCAAAATAAACACACTATTCGATAGTGGTTCTCAAGCTAATTTTATTTCTAAAGACTTGGTTAAGAGGTTAAATTTAGAAACTGTTACACATCCAAGACCTTATCCTTTAGGCTGGATATGCAAGAATGAAAACTTGCATGTAACGAGGAAGTGCATCCTAAGGTTTGCAATCAATTCAAAATTTCTCAAGGAAGTTGAACTTGATGTAGTGCCACTTGAGATTTCAGGTATTGTTTTGGGAATTCCTTATCTTTATGATGGGAGGGAAGTATTTCATCTCCATGAGAATAAGTACCACTTGTTCAAGAATCGAATTGATTACATAGTTAAAGCACATTAGAAGAAGAAAATTTTGTCTCTTATACATGCAAAAGAAATGAAGAGAATAGTGAATGCAAGTCAAAATTTGGCTTTGTTAATGTTCAAGTATAATGATGTTTTGAATGAGACCTTTCAAAAAGATGCATAAAATGAATAAGATGATTTCATTGAAGTTTCTAATGCTTTCAATAAGATTTTTCAAGACTCTAACATGTTTCCTTTAAAAAGAGGTAAACAATATGAGAAACATTTGCTCCAGCCAACATCAGTGTTGAACAATGATGGAAACAAGATGTCGGTGTAAGAGAGTGCAAAGGTCAAAGAGAAAGAACCAAAAAAAATTGACAAAGAAGGCATAGGTTCCAGAAGTACTATTTTTTGGTCACAAAATGGTACATGGCAATGGTGAAAACACTTGGTCAAAAATCGATGCAAGTACAAGGCAAGAAAGCTAAAAATCACCATCAACAGTGTTCAAGGTGAGAGGGTTTTCAAGTTTCCTTTGATTGATGACATAAGTGGAAAAAAGTTTGTTTATTCAAGGATATCTTGTTGTTCTGAAAATTCAGGGAAATTGCAACATGATGGTGTCTACAACAGTAAGAGAGGGTCTCAAGGATCAAGGAAAAAGATTAGTTTTTATGAAAAGCTCAAATTGTCGCAATTGGGCAAATTCTAGTGGATTGAGACTGGAAGGGTGAGGGAACTGTACCCACATCCACATGTTCAGTAATGAAAGAGATTTTGAGGTCTAAAAGGCTTCCAGTGGGTAGGAATAATTAGCTACTCAGTTTTATGCTAAAAACTCAAAGTTCTCAGAATGACGTGAAACCTGAACGATCACGTAGTTCTCATTATTTTGAATCTCATGCACTTTGTTTCATGAGAAATGAACTCTATATGCTCCCGGAAATGAGTTCTATATTTTTGCAGAAACTTGTAAAAATATTGTGACATGGAGCCCAGTTAACAGTCCATACTATTGATGTGGCATGCTGACGGGGCAGGGTCAATGTTGGTCAATTCTCCATCGGCGAATGTGTGACTGCTAAGTGGAAGCATCCTATTGGTTTGAATTTGTGGTTATGTAGAAAATTATTATTGTTGGAAATCTGGTCCAAAGGGGAGAGGACACATTGTGCAGCCTGGGGCCGCCACGTGCTCCTCCCCTCCACAGTGGTGTAATTTTTTTTTTGGTTGAAAACTGGATGTAGGCACTAGGGTTGGACCCCATGACCTCCCACGCCAAAGCCAAACAATTTACCAATCCACATATATGTTAGTTCTTAACATATATGGCGCACCACATATATTTGAATATGAATTACTATGTCGTTGGGGGGGAGAGGGGTCCAACCCCCAATGTAGAATCTGACCATAGCCCATAACCACCAGCAAAACTAAACGTTAAGAGAGGAGATTAGCTATAAGCGCCATTAATTAACACTAATCCTTATTTAATTATGTTAAACTAGATTTAACATTAAGCGCAGGATTAAGCATTAAATTGCGCTTAATTATTGTTAACCGCATTAATTAAACTAAACTGGATTAGTTTGGTGGTCCGTCAAATCTAGGGCAAACCTGCTAGTTTTAGCGCCAACTAACTAGATTTAGCTCGAGTTAGCTAAATTTAGGCCAGAAATTGTGGAGAACTGGAGGTGGTCATAAATTTTGGAGTTTTCGACCAAATCAGGTACAAAAAGAGGCTAGATGACCATTTTTGGGAATTCTAGACTCATTGGTGCATGTTTTAGGAGTAGGAAATAATTATAAATACATAATTTTTCAAATTTGAGCATAATATAGAGGCCCAAGCCATGGAATCTAGACCAAGGAGATGTAGCCCAGGAGGGATGAACTCCTTCATCAAATTCCTCTGTTGATGTGTTTTATGGTAATGTACTGTAATTTTGTTTTTTGTTTTTCAGCCTTTATTTTATATTAAATTGTTCATGAAAATAACATGAAAAACACTAATGATACTCAATCATTTGCAAGATAACTTGAACCCTTAAGCACATATAAGACATTTTTTACAGAATCTGAAAGAGTAATTAGCAAAACAACACTAACACACTTCATTCATATCATTCATTATCATTACTCATGCATACTTAGCACTTTGATCTTTACCTTGTTATAAATTTTTAGCCTTAGATAATACCATGAGTCAAAACCACACAAGTGCGAATGGTATTCTTGGACGGGATCAAATAACTATTGCTACGCTCAATATTGTGGGCTAATACCATGGTAAAGACACTTTATTTTATTAAATTAATGCGCTAATACATACGCAACTTTATTTCTTCATACCCACATGTATATGTGACTTTCCTTTGATGAATCCGCATATAGATATTCAAATATGTACCTTTAATAATCTTCTTATTCTGACCTGTAAACCTCTGACCCATTATTCTATAATTTTGTTCCATCAATGAACTCTGTTACAAGTGGGTTGCCATCAAGGACAACACCTTTATCAACATGCCAACAATACCCCCCTTTGGACTTGATGGCAACAATATTGGTGTTTGATCACCATAACCTGAAGATACATGTTAGACACATTAATATAAGCCTTATTCAAACACCAAGTTACTATCCCCTTTTAACATCAAGGGAAAGGGATGGACCAATGCTGAAACAAGGTTTTTCGTTCCTTGTAGATAAAAGGGCTCTATAGACCTCAACTGCACTATATTGACCATGCTCCCCCTAGGCATATGTTGAATCTTAAAAATATTTTCTATGAATTACATGACTCGAAAACTCATCAGAGTATGAAATTTCCTATCACCAAGAACTCAGACTTATATCAATCACCCAACCAAGTGGGGCTACAAATTTGAATAAAATACCAAACCAAGTGGGATTACATATTTGACACAATCACCCAACCAAGTGGTTTTACATACTTGACATGACCTCAAAAATCCATACAAGACTGAATATGAAAATATTTTCATCACAGGTCTCAACGTGAAATTTATAGATATGAGTTTTATAACCAATACTAAAGGACCACAATAGAGAGAGATCATCGAACATAATTCAGTAACCATTATAAACATGATACCAACAATGCATTATACTCTTTAAGACTAATGCTCCCCCTGAACTTGTGTTTCTTCTTCATTGTCAATGACTCATAAAATAATCTTCATAAATTAGATAAATATCAATGAAAAATCATAACTCATTACCATATTAGCAGAATTTGTACCAATCAAATCATAACTTTAAACAACATGTCAGAGTCTGATCTTAAGGCTATGACATTTTTTTTCTTTTTTCTTTTTTTTTCTGTTAGAGAAAAAAATACCCGACTGTCTGCAAAACACTCACGTATACACACAACTATACTTAATGAAACCAACGCGCAACAAACAACCTTCTAAATTTTCATCTATAGACTAAGAAGACTGAATTAACAACAAAGTGAGACAGAGACAACTCCTAGTTTTTGTCTAAGATATTGAAATGGTTCTATTGGGAGAGGTTTAGTAAATATATCAACAACTTGTTATTTGGAGGGAAAATACTCCAATTTAACCTTTTTCTCAAGAACATGTTATCGTAGAAAGTGGCACTTAATAGGAATATGCTTGGTTTTGGAATGCATAACAAGATTTTTCGAAATACTAATAACACTTGTATTATCACATTGGATAGAGGTGGGTGGAGAATATTTAATTTGAATATCTTGTAGTGTCTGCATCATCTAGAGAACTTGTGTGAAACAATATGTCATAGCCACATATTCTTCTTCCATTGTAGATAAGGCAATGGAACTTTGTTTCTTATTGAACAAGATACTAATTGGGGCCCCATATAAAATGCACCTCCCCTATTTCTTTTCCGATCATCAACATTTCCAGTGCAGCCAACATCTGTGTAAGAATTAAGAGTAACATCAAAAATTTTAGGATACCATAGACCAAATTCTTGAGTTCCTTGGATATATTTGAATATTATCTTTACTTCCTGAAGATGTGATTCTTTCGGATAGACCTAGAAACGTCTAACAATCCCAACAGCATGCATGATATCTGGTCTAATAACTATTAGAGAAAGAAAACTTCCAATCATAGACATGTATTCTGGTTGGTTTATAGTGGAAGAATCATCATAAGAACCGAGGCTACATCCTCTCATCATTGGAGTACATATAGGTTTGCAGTCTTCCATCCCATACTTCGTCAGAATCTCCTTGACATATTTTTTTTGTGAGATAAAGATGTCATATTTTTCTTGTTGCACTTGTAAACCAAGAAAATATGTTAGTTACCCAAGTAAAGACATTTCAAATTCTTGCTGCATAACAGAAGAAATTTTTTGAATCATACATTCTTCATTACTCCCAAAGATGATGTCATCAACATAAAAAAAAAAATATTTAGTAGTTTATCATCCTCAACTTTTTTATACAAATTATTGTGTTTAGATCCTTTTGTGAAGCCTTGTTTTTTAAGATACTTGTCAAGATGATAATACCATGCTCGTGGAGATTGTTTTAACCCATATAAATCCTTTTTGAGTTTGCATACAAGGTTTTCATCATTCCCCAAAATTAATCTCTGGTTGTTCTATATAAGCCTCTCCTTCTATATATCCATTAAGGAAAGCATATTTTACATCCATTTGATAAACTTTGAAATGTTGAATTCTTGATAATGCAAGAAAAATTCTCATGGCTTCAAGTCTCGCTACTAGTACAAATGTTTCTTCAAAGTCTTTAACTTCTTTTTAAGCATAACCTTTACAAACAAGTCTAGATTTGTTTCTAATTACTTCTCCATTTCCATTCAACTTATTTTTGAATATACACTTTGTCCCAATAGCATTTTTATCATGAGACCTTGGAACAAATTCCCAAGTATTATTCTTTTCAATTTAATCAAATTCTTCATCCATGGCCTTAACCCAACATTAATATTTACTAGCTTGATTTACATTTTTTGGTTGAATGGTGGTTAATAAAGCTATATAACTAGGATATCCTACAAGGGTTCTTCTTGTTTGTACCCCAGATTATTTTTATCCTAGAATTTGAGTTTATGGATGATTCTTTTGAACACACCTAGATGGATCCTTTTCTTTATTTGATGTGTCTTCTTCTGATGCTTCATTAGTTTCTTCTTCTATATCATTTTGATTTGATGTGGGAAAGAATTCATAATAATCATCCTCTTTTGTTGTTGTTACCCTTTTGGGAGTTGTGCATGCTTCATCAATACATTCAACAATTTTCCGAAGTATCTTATTGTAGCATTTGTATCCTTTATGTCTAGAAGAGTAACTAAGAAGTATTCCTTCATCTGCTCTAACTTCAAACTTACCAATTTTTTCATCGTTAATTTTGATGAAATATTTTCTTCCAAAAACTCTAAAATGCTTCATAGTGGGAGGCTTACCATACCAGAGTTCATAAGGAGTTTTATCACTATTCACACAAACATGAACCTTGTTAAGAATATTCACTGCGATATGTGCAACTTCACCCCAAAAGGGGTTAGAAGTTCTAGACTCATCAAGCATAGCATGGGCCATTTGCTAAACTACTTTATTAATTCTTTCTGCCACGACATTTTTTTGAGGACTTCTCACTACAAAAAATTGTCTTTTATGCCACGTTGTTCACATAAATCGAAGAATTAATCTCTTATGTATTCTCCTCTGTGGTCAGATCCAAGACATTTTATTTTTAGATCTAATTCATTTTCAACTAATTCTTTGAAGACCTTAAATTTATCAAATTATTCATCTTTGTGTTTCAAGAAACTAATCCAGCACATTCTAGAAAAATAAAAAATGAATAATATATAGTATTGTTCTCCACAGGTTGAATTTTTCCTTCCAGGTCCACATAAATCAGTGTGTATAAGTTCAAGGGGCTTACTTTCAGATCTTTCTTTGGCATTGAATTGTACTATGGTTTTCTTACTCAATTGAAATGACTTGCATATGGTACTTTCTAGTAGGGTGATGTTGGGTAGGTCACGAACAAATTCGAGCCTGCTTGATTTGATTATTTGAGAAAAACTTAAATACCCCAACCTTCTGTGCCATAACCAATTTTCCACTGCTTTACCTAAGTAATATTGTTCTTGGCGACCTTTCAATATATACAGATTGCTTGGTGTTCTTGTTCCTTTTATTATGGTCTTTCCTGTGTCAAGTTCACGAACCACACATTATTTTGATCGGAAAACCACCTCATTTCCTTGGTCACACATTTTGCAAACACTCAAAAAAGTTATTCTTTAATCCATCAACATACATAAAATTACTACCTTTAACATTTTTTTTAGAAAAACAAATCCTTTACCCTTAATGAAAATAGGGGAGTCATTTCCAAAAGTGACATTCTTTTCTTTCTCTAATGCATTGTATGAAATGAGCTTATCTTTATCACCTGTCATGTGTTTTGAACATCTGCTATCAATGTACCATTTATTTTCTTCTCCTTCTGAAAATACATCTATGCCACAACTTTCAGATTGTAAGTCCTTCTTTTTCCATGCCATAGAATTTATTGATAATTTCTCCTTTGGCTGTAATTTTCTCCTGCATTTATATTCCTCATGTCCAAAGTTATTGCAAAATGAGCATTCAATTTCATCTTTAAGAGGAGAGAATTTTTTATAAGTATTCTTCTTGATTCTTGTATCATTCCTTTTTTTTCTTGCTTCTCTAGTCATGATGGTTTTGTATGCAACACATTGAGCAACTTTGTGACCAAAATTATGACATGAGAAACATTGTCCATTAAAGAAGAAATTTATGTGATCATAGAATCTTCTAGTGTTGTTTAGAATTTGACTGATGCTTCTTTTATTTCTCATCCTTGAATTAGACTGAACATGGTTTACCTGCGAAGTGTCTTTGTTCTTCTACTTAAGTTTGAAACTTTTTTGACTGGATTTTGCTACATTTAGATAGATTCTAGTTGTGGCTGAGGATTTTTCTATCCATGATGATTCACCAATGTATCCAAGACCTGTCTTCATAAAAGGAGAGCATTGAACCTTGATAATTTCATCTAAGGTTTCAGATCCTTTAGCAAATCTAAGATTTAGAGTTTTTATTTTCTCCAGTTCCATTATTAGACTTACTATTTCACATTCTAACTTCTCATTATGCTTCTCCTTTTCTATGAGTTGATCCTTTAGAGTATTTATGGCTACTTTTTTTTCTTCTAGGAAGATTTTGAGTTGAGTAATTGTTTCAAATAAATATTTTTCTTCTAAATCATGCACAAAGTTATCGTTAGACTCATTATTGTTTTTGACAAATTCCATAAGAAAATTAAGATCTTGATCAAATTCTTCATCTTCACTATTTGACAAGCCATCACTATTTTCATGAGTATAATAAATTTTCCTATTGTCAGATCATATCCCATTACCTTTTGAAATATCCTTCCCCTTTTCATGATTATCTTTATGAGAACATTTAGCAACATAATCACCCACTCTACCACAATAAAAAAATTTGAAGGGAAGCTTACCTCTGAACCTTCTGGTGACAAGTTGAAGTTTCTTTACAAAATTTACCTCATATTATTCTGATACATACCCTGATTCCTTTTGTTCTTCCTTTTCCTTTCCTTTTTCAGTTGCTTTAAATGCGGTTTCTCTGACTTTTGAGGTACCTCCTTTTCTCATTTCAAAAGTAGTCAAGATCCCATGAAGTTGAACAACAATAAGAGTCTGCAGATCCTTCTTTTCTTCAATGGAAACCAATTTTAACTTGAATTTAGGAGTTAGATATCTCTACTAAAGTTGTGTCTTTTATGTCTTCAACCATATTTCTAATATGATTTACAATCTCATCTAGACATAGAAAGAAACTAGAAATACTTTCATCATTATGCATTCTGAGATTTTCATGTTGAATTCTGAGAGTTTGGAGTTGAACACTTTTTACCTTTTCATCACCTTCATAGCTTAGGATTATTTTGTCCCATATTTCCTTCGATGTATTTAACTACATAACTTTGAAAAATTTTGATTTGGTGAGGCTTCCCAATAATGCATTAAAAGCTTTGACATTGGTTTCATTTGTCTTCTTTGTTGTTGCATCTATGGGAACTGTGGCTGGATATTGGTAACCTCCTTCAAAAATTTCCCAAACATCTACTCCAAGAGACTGAAGATAGGATCTTTTTCTTTTCTTCCAGAAGATTAAATTATTTCCCTTGAAGTGTGGTGATCTGATAGATGCTTTTCCATCTTGATTGCTCATCTTGGTAAATCTTCCTTCAAGTGATCAAGCTTCTTTTGAAGAACCTACTATGATACGAATTGTTGGGAAAAATACTAAGAGGGGGGGGGGGGGTGAATCCGTATTTAAAACTCAAACATATTTTTATTTTTCTTTACTGAATTATATATGTGACTATACTTAAGCCAACAAGCGTATGTATGCGACTTTAATTCAGGAAACTAGCGAATGCCCAGAGAACTTATAATTCAGATAAATATTTAGTAATTTTACTTAGACCAATGCGTTAATGATTCATCAAGCATTTAGTAAGGATTAAACATGTGCAGTAAGAACAGAATAAATCATCACACATAAGCAGCACACATGAACACCAGGATTTAAGGTGGAATCATAATGTGGGAGAAAACCAGCGATGTTGTCGTCTTTGTCTTCAATATTTATTATATATAAAATTGATTATGTTCTTGTACTGGCGCGGACTCATACTAGCGTGTAGGCACCCACCTGTAGAAGTTTGCTACCTTCACTCGTTCTCCGGTTGCTACTGGAAGGGAGCTCTGACCCCCTGATCTCGCTTACCAGCCACCACTGGAAGCGAGCCTCAACCCCCTTCTCTTGTTTACCAGGGAGCTATAACCCCCTGATATGATCACCAGCTCCTACTGGCAGGAAGCTTTTATTTTCTCACTGAAAGCTCCAACCCTCAGCACCACAATGGACCACGTTTCATAAATTTTCACACATGATCCACCAAATTTAATACATCAGTTCTTGTAGGCCTCTTTTCATCCGATTTTCAGACTGGACCCACTGCACTCATTTAAACCCAATACCATACATCAAAATGAAACATATAACAATATAAAATCACTCACTGAATCATCATTTTACCAAAAAATCATTGATCTGTAATCATAATCAACTAGCAACATAATCAATACTCAAACAACCCAAATCTATATGAGGACATCATTAATTGACACCAAAAATACAACAAAACTGATTAGACATTTTCTTCATCATTCTTCATTAAAACCCTTGCTTCCATACACACCTTTCAGTAGACTTATTCATGTATGTACGCAATTATCTCGAAACCAAATCACGTATAGATCTCAAGATATTACTGAACATATAATATACTCTACAAAACCAAACTCACGTGTATACATGCCTTCCTCATCTTAAACCTGCATATAGATCTGTAAATAGTTCAGGAGTCGACAATACTTCAACACTTCAAACTTACTCAGGTCATACCCTTCATTGCAGAAAACATGTCCCAGACCACAGATCTAAATAATTCATAACCATATCATGAAAATATGTAGTCATTTCAGGTCTAGAGATCATTATCCTTCTTGTATTCATGAGTGCATCTTTATTTAAGATCTGAAAATCAACTATAGCCCATACCATACAAATATACTTTAGACTGAAGTATTCATTCATTATCATTAGTCATGCACACTTAGCACTTTGATCTTCACAGCCTTATATAGTTTGAGCCTTCGCTAATACCATGAGCCAAAACCACACAAGTGTCGATGGTATTCTTGGATGGGATCAAATAAACGTTACTGCGCTCAATATTTTGGTCTAACACCAAGGTAAAGACCCCTGATATTATTAAATTAGTGCGCCAACAAATACACGACTTTTTTTCTTTGTACCTACATGTATATGCGGCTTTTCATTGACGAATCCACATATATATCTTCAAATATTTACCTTTAATAATCTTCTAATTCTGACCTATAAAACTCTGACCAGTCATTTTTTTATTCTGTACCATCAATGAACTATGTTGCAAGTGGGTTTCTATCAAGGACAACACCTTTATCAACAACAACTTTATCATAATTCCAATAATTTACCCCTTTGGACTTGATGGAAATCATATTGGTGTTTGATCACTATAAATTGAAGATACATGTTAGACACATCAATTTAAGCCTTATTAAAATACCAAGTTACTCTTCCCCTTTGACATCAAGGGAAAAGGGTGAACCAATGCTGAAATAAGGTTTTTCGTTCCTTATAGATACAAGAGCTTTGTAGATCGGATCTACACTATACTAACCATGCTCTCCACGAGCAGATGAAAAATCTTAAAAATATTTCAATGAATTACATGACTCAAAAACTCATCCAAGTATGACATTTCCTATCACCAAGGACTCAGACTTACATCAATCACCCAAAAAAGTGGGGCTACAAATTTGACGGTGTTGTAGTCTTATGTTTTGATAGATTGGCTAACCAAAAGACAAGGCAACATCAGAACCAATCTTTAGAGTTACAGGATCTAGTCCTCTTGTTCTCAGAGAGGGATCTCTCAAATTTTTTGCAAAGGTATGTCTTGTTTTCTTTTAAGTATTGATTTTAGACTAGTTATTAAGTGCAAGTGTTTGTTTTGTTTGTTTGTTTGGTTGAATTAGTATAGCATAACATGAAAGGTCTAGGCAGTATAAACAGAAAGAAGAAGTGTCAGATTCATTGGGCAATGGAGTCAAGAAGAAGTAAATAACAAGCTCATCAATGGATATGGGATATCAAAGGGCAAATCTAACTTGGCCACAAGATCCTTTAGTTTTTTGAATGAGATGGACATTAATGATTTTCAAAGAGAGTTTGAATTCTCAACTAAGGGAACTTAAAAACATAACTTTAACATAAAGAGGTATTTGATAGACAGGGCTAACTATGAATTCTACAAACCACACTTTAAGTAAATGATGACTTCAAGACAACTTTTTAAAATGAAATCTAAGATTTGGGAACACATCCTATTTCCTCAAAGATTTTATTTCAAAGGACTTAGAAAAAATAAAAGATTCACTGATAATTACAATCATAGAAGAGGGAACACCTAAAAAAATCCATCATTATAATTATAAAGACCTTTAAAACAATTTTTCAAGCATGGACAAAGGTTATGATTGAAACGGACCTCCTTGGCTAACTATAAACAATGTTACTTCAAAGGGAGACTTCTAAAACAGTTTTCAAGTGGCAGCAGACAAGCAGGGAAAACCATAATCATGCTGGAACCAACTATTTGAAATATTTGAGAAATAAACAAGCATAAGGGTTCAAGAGAATGATTAAAGACTCTAAAATGCCTTAGCAGAAGAAAACATAAAATATTGAAGGACAAACAGGTCTAAGGTGCTTCCAGGAGTCATTTCTTAGCCTAAAATTTTCATCCTATTGTAGTAAGAATTTATGAAACATAATGAAAACAGGAAAAACAACAGACAATTCAGAATACATCACCAACATCCAAGCTCAGGGATCCAATGATAGAGCCTTCTCAAGAACAAGCATGTCAAAACATCATCAAGCTTCAAAGACTTCAATTTCTTCTTCAACTTCAAACAGACTATGTATTATTTCAGAGAGTTTCAATATTACAACTAATGACCAATCAACCAACAACTTCTCATCTTCTTCAGAAGTATTTATAGAAGAAATGAGGAGGTGGAAGAGTTCTTGGGTTGAGTATCATTAATTCTATACTAAATGCAACTTCCATCCTTGAAAACCAAGCAAGGCATAAGGCAGGAATGCATCGAATTACAACTCTATTTCATTTATTCTATTTCTGCTTTTTAGGCTTAGTGGGAAAAAAATATTGACTTTAAGGAACTTTCTTATCTTTACAACAACTTCCGCTGACAGTCGAGATATTTTTTTTCTTGTAATCACTGTTCAGCTGCCTTTGGCCTTAATGTTTCAAACTGAGATTTGATCTGGGTATTCCTTTGAGGCAGAGAGGCTTCAAGTGGCAATTTTGGTAGCTGGGGTTTCAATTAGCCCCTTTGATGTGGCTCTGAGGTGTCCTTCGACTGATATTTCTCTAATTTATAAACACAGTGATTTATCCTCTAATCTGTGTTTAGGCTTAATTAAGCCTTGATCTTCAACTTCGGGTCTTTATTCTTTGATACACTTTGTTGTCCTTTGTTTATACAGGTGGTTGTCCGTCATTTGATGGTTTCTTCGAGGGTCGGGGATCATGATCCACTGATTTAAATATGAATTTACAACCCTGCTAGTTCCTTTTCTTCATTGATTTAAGGTCAGAATCATCACTCTGAACTCAAATAGTCACCTGTCTGTGACTGTGGAAATACATAGATCAAACACTACTAAATCCTGCAAAACACAATAACTAATTATAAAAATCCTACGAATTGTGGTAAAATTGTGTTTCCGAGGTTTAATGGAGGTGGTAGGAATGCTTGAGGATGGGGAAATGCAGCGGCGGAGGACATAAAACCACGAAGAACAGCTAACCAGGTTCGTATTTGAATTATGGCACGAATATGAAGAAGGGTGGTTTTGGGAAAACTAGCAACGGTTTTCGCGTAGCATTTGGTGGGGGAAGCAGTATTAGATTTTGGAATGCAATATAGGTTAGCATTCGACATGTGGATTTATAAAACCACTTTTATCGCGCAGAAGTAGTGCACTGTGGAAAGGGTCCAAAAATTACGCGATATGGATTCTGGTTCATTGGATTGGAGGTGGCAGATCCAATGGTGCAGGTTGAGCACGATGGATGAAGAGCTGCGGGGTAAAAGCGTACGCGGGGTCCATGGTGATGTTAGAAAAATTGGCGTGTAGGGGGAAGGGAACGGGCAGAAGGATGGAGCCTGATGGCCTTTTATCTTTGTAGATTGATGGTTAGGATTTTTTTTTAAACTATTTTTCTCGGGAAACAAAAAATATAGAAAAGGTAAGGTTTGAAGGAATTTGGCAGAGAAAAACGAAGAGAAGGGAGGGCCCACATTTTATAAAGGGTGGAAGGAAGGATCAACGGGAGCCGTCGGATCATGAGGATCGACAGCCGAGATCTGTCCATGGGGGAGAAAGAGAAGGGCGGGGTTTGAAAATCATAAGTAATGTGGGCCACCGGATTTGAGAAGATCAATGACTAAGATTTCATCGCAGAATCGTACAGGACGTGAAATGGTGCGAGGGAAGGAGAGAAAGGCGATGATGCGATTGAGCGTGGACTGTCCGATCTAAAGGAGATCGACAGTGGAGATTTAATCTGAGGTCGGGATGGTGGAGGATCACGTGATGGATGGGCATGATGCGATGAAGCGTGAACCATCGGATCTGACGGAATAGACGGCTAGGATTACATCGCATCAGAGAAAAGAAAAATGCCAAAGCACCGGGATGTTTGAGTTTGCGATGTGTGATTAAGCGTCGGCCGTCGGATTGGTATGAGAGATCAACGGTCAAGATTAAATTAGCGGGCGTGATGGTGAAGGGCTTATGAGAGGAGCGTGATTGAATCTAGGCCATTGGTTCTTATGGATTCAACGGCTGAGATTAAATCGGAGGATCTGCATCGAAAGAGGAAAAGGGAAAGGATAAAGGGAATTTGTGATTTGCCGATTGCGATGGAATGAATATTTGCGATGCGATGAGCACTTTGTGCTCGGTCACAGCGTGGGTTATATGTGGAAAAAGGGGTTGGGGCTTAAGGCCGAAAGGGGCTTAAGGCCTTATAGAAAAATGAAGGTTTTATAGGATTTTTGAAGGGGTTTTTGAGGGTTTTGAGGGTTTCGATAAGGGAAAAAAGGGCTTTTAAACCTTATAAATGGATTTCACAAGGCTTTGAAGGAGGATTTGAGGGAATGAGAGGTAAATGAAAGGGTTTATGGATGAAATGAAAAAGGAAATGGAGAAGTGTAAATAATGAAAAATGGAGTTTTCAAGTAGTCTTTCTCTTTGTAAACAGTAGGTCTTTGAGGGTTAATAATGAAACAACAGTGAAGATTAATTCAAAGGGTAATAATCATCATAATACTTCAGAAGACGATGAGTTTTCAAAGGGAACTATCTCTTGAAGGTTTAAAAGACAAGCTTAGCCACCATTTAGTATGACAGAATTTATAGGTGGCTAACAGTGGCTCCACTTGGGGAGGAGATCTGGTTCTTTTAGGTGTCCAGAACCTTAGCTATTGATCTCTGGCTTTTTCAGTAAACCAGTGCCTTCATCCATTGGGCAGCAACTTTCTTTTCCTTTAGCTGACTTTTCTTTGATTTGATAATCTCTGTAGCAATCTGAAACAATGGAATTGTATCAAAACAACATCTCTACCTACCCATTCCTAATGATCCTAAAAATTTTTCTTCTTCAGAGTGCCTTTGGACTAGCAAACTCTCTTCATCAACATTTTATTCTTTTAAAAACAGGAAACTAGTCTAAGTCTAATCTTATTTCTCCATGAGTTCAGATTAAGCAGTTGAACTCATAGGTTTCTCTACCTAACTACTATTTGTCAGGATTATACTGTCTGACAGACCTTTATTCTCTAAATTCTAAAAGCAAAAATTTAAAAGCAGCCAAGCCAGGATTAAGCAGTCTGACTTGCTGCAGATCTATGGCATAAAAACAAGCTACACATAGATTTTATTTGCAAAAAGGTAAAACAAAATTGTGAAGGCTTAAGATATGAAAACTAAAACATCCTTCACTTTTTCTTCAGCTCTGGTTTTGAACTTGTTTGAGCTGTGTTTTTTCTCTCATCTGTTTCAAGTTTTGAGCATATTTGAACCAGTTCGTTTCTATCTTTGGCTCAAGATTTAATCTAATTAGAGCCATTCTTATTTTGAAATTCACAGGTTTAGATTTTGGATTTGTTTGAACCTTTGTTTCTTCTATCCTAAGGTACCTCTACAGATAAGCCAATATTGTGCTATTTGGCTGATCTAATTCACTAACCTATCAACAGCAAATTGAAAATCTAATTAGTCGTGATTAGGCTGTATGACTAACTAGAAGTATGTTTTTTAGGACTGACATTTAGGCTTGCACACTTTTAGATTTTGTCTCTGTTTTTGGTATGGGGTTGTATCTTTCTTGTTTTTATCTGCCCTCTTTTCTTTTCTATTGTTTTTGTATTTTTATTTTTTCTACTTTGAATGAAATATTCAAACAATGATATTTACAATGGAAAGTAAAAAGCTTTGAAACTCATGACTCTTGATAGAAGTAATGCTTGAGAATCCTACCATTGACAGGACCTCCATATAAATATTGTCCATTCAATTCTTTCAATAAAAATGCATTATGACCCCTCTCAGCATGAATAATATAGGGTCCTTTCCACAGGTTCTCAAACTTGCCATGTTTTCCCTTTTCTTCCCTTCTTGAATCCCATTTAAGAACTATATTTCCAACTTGGAAATTATTTTCCTTATTCCTTTTATCAAATAGTTTCTTGATATTTTCTTGGACTAGTTGTGTTCTTTCATGGACTTCTTCTTTGGATTGTTGTAAATGAATTGTTTGGTTGATTCTTCTCTGCATATCATTTTCCTCAGTTTTTACTTCTTGAAGGAGTTTCATGACTGGAAATCCTAATGATGTTGGGAAGACTGCATCCATGCCATAAATCAACTAATAGGGGGACATATTTATTGACTTTTTTGTAGTTAATCTATCAACCCATAAGGCATGAACCAACTTACTATGCCATGATTTTTGATTTTGTTCCAACAGCTTTTTGATGATATTGATGAGGCTCTTGTTGGAGGATTCAGCTAATACATTTCCTTGGGGATAGTAGGCAGTAGAGTAGTCCAAGCTGATGTGGTATTTGTAACATAAATCAACCATTATTTTAGACTTAAAGGCAACAGAATTATCTGTGATGATTTTTCTAGGAAAACCAAATCTGGATAGGATGTTTGTTTCAAGGAACTTGATAATGACAGAGTTAGTAGCATTCCTAGATGGTATGTCATCTATCCACTTGGTAAAGTAGTCAGTAGCAGTGAGGATCCACTTATGCTGGGCTGATGAAGATGGGTGAATTTCCACAATGAATTCCAAGCCCCATTGTTGAAAGGGTGCCTCAACACTGATGGGATGTAAGGGTAAGGGAAGGAGCTTTCTTTTGCCATCAAAAATTCAACACTTATGGCAAGACATGACTAAATTTTGAGTGTCTAAGAAAAGGGTGGGCCAATAGTGACTAGATATGAGGATTTTTTGTTGTTGTGGTATTCCAGTAGAGGTGTCATCCACATTCTCCTTCATGCAGCTCATGCATGATTCTTCCTGCATCATCCTCAAGTAAACATTTAAGCAAAATTCCAACAGCATTTTTCCAATATAATACCCCATTTAATATGCAATAATTCAAAGCCTTCTGTTTCAAAAATCTAGCTTTAGTTTTAGACAAAGAAGGAGGGGCATTTAGATATAAAAGAACATAAATGATGTCAGCATACCAAGGAGAATTCAAAAATGTTTCTTCAATGTAAGGAGCAGTGAATTCTTCTATTTCTTCCAACACATCCACCATGCTCATATCTAGCGCTTGGAAGTTTGACTCAGCCATGAGTTTTGCTAATCCCTGCCCTTTAATCAATTTCGTGGGCCTGATTTCTAAGTCATATTCAAGAATAGTAGCAATCCATTTTACCCTTTTACCATCAGGGTCTTGACTTAGAATATCCTTGACAACAGTATGTGGAACAAAATCAATTATGTGAGAGTGTAAAATGTAGACTCTAAAGTCTTTTAATGCTTTCACTAATGTTAAGGCTTGCTTCTCCATGATGTTATATTTGAGAGGAGCATTTCTTAAAGCCCTACTAAAAAAGGATATTGATTTTTCTTGCTCCAAATCATTATTTTGAATTAAAACTGCAGTTATTGTATGTTCAAATTCAAAAGAAAAGATATAAAAATCTTTAGTGAAATCTGGACTAATCAAGACTGGTGTTTGAGTGAGAGCTTGTTTAACCAGTTCAAATGATTGTTTAGCTTGTGTAGTCCATTTCACACCTACCTTTTTCTTAAGCATGTTTGTAATGTTCCTTCATAACTCAGCAATGTTGGGAATAAACCTCCTCAAAAAATTAATCTTACCAATGAAATATTTTAATTCTTCGAGGCTTGTTGGATGGCTGATTTTCAATATGCCATCAATCCTTTTAGGGTCTACTTTGATTCCCTCTTCTGAAATTATGTGACCAAGAAGTTTACCTTCTTGGAGACCAAAGAGTGTCTTTTTGGGGTTCAAAGATAAGCCAAATCTCCTACATTTCTCAAAAACCTTTCTTAAGTGGATCAAATGTTCTTCATCAGTCTTTGAGAAAACAGTTATGTCATCAAGGTAAATGATTATAAAATAGCCAATATCTTCTGAGAAGGCTATATCCATGGCCCTTTTGAAGGTGGCCCTACATTCATCAAACCAAATGGCATTTTTACATACATAAATGTGCCCCAAGGTGTAGTAAAAGCAGTCTTGTGTTGATCACTTAGGAGCACTAACACCTGATTGTAACCTGAGAACCCATCAAACAGTGATATTATTTTTGACCCAACTACCCTTTGAAGTATATGGTCCATCTTGGCTAAGGGGTAGTTGTCTTTTAGGGAGGCTCTATTTAGATTTCTGAAGTCAATACAGAGCCTTATTTCCCCTATTTTCTTCCTAACAGAAACTAGGTTTGACACCCATTCTGAATATCTAAGGGGTACTATAATCCCAGCATCATACATCTTTTCAATTTCTGTCTTAACTAAAGGCAATAAAACAGGGTTTATCCTCCTTAGTTTCTGTTTGAAAGGCTTCTGATTTTCCTTTAGAGGAATGTTGTGTTGGATTATGCTAGTGTCATACGATTTCAGATCTTTGTATCCCCAAGCAAACACATCTCTAAATTCTTTGAACAACTCTATGTATTGTAATTTTGTGTGAGCTGGGAAAGTGCTGGACAGTTTGATCATCTTGGGTTCTGTTGGGTTTCCTATGTTATGTTCTTCTACATCTGTTTCCACAAGCTCCATTCTTGGTTCTTTTGCTACATCATTGAAGTTAAAAAGGTGTTCTAAAGGTGTGGGACCTCTTGGAATTGTATCATTCTTGCATTGTAACACTTCTAAGTCTTTCTAGTATGTGTTTTCAATCACTTCTGCTTTAAAAATATTCTCACAGTGATTTATATCAGCAGAATATGTCATTTTGGTTTCTGGGATTTGTTCATTATACAAACAGTTTTCTTCATGGCTGGTTTCTAACTCTGGTATGGCAAAATCATTTTCTGATTTTAGGAAATCATCTATGTGTTTGTCAGTGTCAAACACTTGCCAGTGGTCCTCATTGTCAGGCACTGTAGGCCTGTTTTTGACCTTTATGTTAGGATGTTCATTTATCTGACGTACTTGGCAATTGCTGGCAGTGAAGGCAAGTTCATTTTCTAGATGATTTTGTTCTCTTGGAATGAAAATGAGTTCATATTTTTCAAAAGTCTTTAATAAAGCAAGGGCAGCATTTTGATATTCTCTAAGTCTTGGGTTTTTAGCTGAATATTCTCCTTTTATTTGTCTTATGATAAGCTCATAATCTCCTAGGATTGATATTTTCTAGGCTTCTAATTGTTTAAGAAACTGTAAGCCAAGGAGAAGGGCTTCATATTCAGCGATGTTATTTGTGCATGGAAAATCTAGTTTATATGAATAACTTTAATTTTTTTTTCACCTACCACTGCACTTGTGTTATTACAAGACCCATCAAATTTTATTGTCCAAAGTATTTCTGCCTCATTTTGATTTTCTTGTTGTTGTTGATTGCTAATGTTTTGTATTTGATTTGAGGGAAGTTTTAATTGTTCTGGTAAACTGATTTCCTCTTTGTTTTCCTTTTCTTGTTGAGTGTTTTGATCTTCATTGTACAAGATAAAGGAATCTAAACTTGATTGAATGGAATAGATTGGAGAGTTGTTTGGTTTGTCTATGTTTCTCACCATATATTTCATATGGGATTCCCTATATAATCTTCTGCTTTGGTTAAAAAATGGGATGGTGTAATAAGAAATGTCCATTTGAAGACTCCCCTAAAGTTTGGCTTCCCATAATGTTGATAAAAGCATTCCATACCTTGGGGGAATGTCAGCTACTGCTATGTCCATCACTAGAATTTTAGCAGGGATTTGAGATAAGTTAACACATAAATCTTTGATTAAACCCAAACATTTGACTCTTCTTGAATCAAAGGAACACAAATCTTTGTATGGTTTAGTAATTTCTAATCCTAAGCTTTCCATTGCTACGTTGGGCATAAGATTATGTGAAGCTCCAGAGTCTAACATGGCATTGTTTAATATCCTATCATGTATATTCAAACTAACATAGAAGGGAGAGACAACTCCTTCTTGGTATTTTCCTTCAACTTCTGGACCAAACAACAACTCAGGTTTGTCATCTGTCAAGTTCAATGTATCAGTGTCATTTCCTAGGTTCAAAGCTTTCAAAACTTGGTTTTTGTACACTTCTTGGGTCACTAGTTCAGCTAGAGGTATGGTAATTTTTATGTTTGAAATCTCTACCTCAAGGCTAAAAGGAAATATTGATTTTGTCATATTTACATCTATTTTTTCAATTGAATTCCTTTCAGCAATTCTGATTTGCTAAACTTTGTTTGGACTGCTATTTGGGACAATTTTGTTAAGGCCACTAGTTGAAATGCTAGGGCTGATTTGTTCAACATTTGGCTGGCTGCTTTTCTCTTTGTTTAAATCTGCTTTCTTAGCCAAAATGTTGTGTTTCTCTGTTGTTTTCTTAGGCTGATTTTCTGCATCTTTCCTAACAACAGTGCTAGTTTTTTTATCTTTTGAATTATCTAGGTTCCCTTTGCTCCTAAGATCATATTGTTTGTGTACCTCTATGATTGCGTTCTAAAACCCCAATCTATAATCTTCAGAATCCTCATAATTGTTTTCATTTTGTTCTGGAGAGAAGAATCCTTGTTCCTCTTCATTGAGAAAAACATTTGTCTCACTGTCAGATTCTATCAAGTTTACATGATCTTCTTCCAACCTTTCAACTTCCCTTTCTTCTTCTTGATCAACATAGCTTTGTAGAAAGGGAGGCCTAATCTGTTGGTCATTATCTCTTTGCCTATATTTATTAGGGTCTCTTCTAAGATTTTGGTTTCTATTCCTGTTTTGGTTTTCTCTAGGAGGCACTCTATCATTCAAGTTGATATTTTCAAGCACCCTCTCCATTATCTTCACTAGGTTGTCAATTTTGGTCTCAGAAGATGAGGTTGAGGGTACAATATCATCTTTATAAGTTACCCTCTTATCTGATCTTGCCCTAGCTCTTTTCTCAATTAAGTTTTCTTCTACACTCACAACTCCCTTCTGCATGTCTTCTAGAGTTAATTAATCTCTCTCTCTTAGTTGATAGGCCATTTCAACATCAAAACCTTCAGGATATCTTACTAAGGCCATGCCTTGGGGAGGTTTCATGTGAGGTGGAAGAGCATTGTAAACACTGTTAAACCTAATGCAGTAGTCATGAACACTCTCCCCTTGATTTATTTTAATATTGCTATACTCTGCTAATATTTGGAGAGGGTTCTTTTTGATTTCCCATTTGTTTATGAAAGCTTGATATAGATAAGGGAGATCATTTATGTTGTGAGGAGATAAATTTTTGAACCATTTCTTGACTTCTCCCCCTAAAATTTGGGCAAAGATTCTCGTCTTAATGGTCTCATCATCTATCTCCATGTAATCAAATGCATCATTCATCCTGTCTACATGTTTTTGAGCAGTAGTAGGTTCATTTGCAGTGAAATGGGGAATTTTAGATTGATAGTCATTTGGTAAGGGAACCAGAGGTTGTGGTAACAATAATGGGGCATACCATGTTGCCATGGCTGGAAAGAAAGGTGGATTTACAAGAGGGAAAATGGGTTGAGATGGGGTGTTTTGAACAGTGGTAGTATGTATTGGAGTGGAAGAAACACTTGGGCCAGCAAACTGGTTTTGAGCAGATTTTTTATGGAAGAGGCTGAAGTGGTGAAGAAGCTGGGAATCAGGAGGAGTAGAAGGTGAGGCTTCTCTACTAAAGCTCTGATGAAAATCTGCAGTTTCAAGATCAGCTTCGTTTAAATCACTTTGAGACCTAGTTTTTAAGATGTTATTTGTATGATATAAGTCAAAGTGTAAATCCTCTAAGACAGCAAGGTTTTCAGGGACATATTGTGTTGTTAAGAGGCTCCTATCAGCAGCTGATTTTCCAGACTTAGAAGTATACCACAAAATATTCTCTAGATTGTAAAATATTGTAGGAGGATTAGGGTCTGGATGAGATCTAGTTTTGATCCTATGTGAAGCCAGACTGCTTGTTCAAAAATGAAAGAGGCTAAAGTTTTTTAGGGCTTGTTTTGAAAGTTTTGCCTCTCACAATGAATATTCTTGTATGAGACTAGGTTTCTAAACTTCCTCAAGGCTGGTTAACACATTCCTAAAGAGATATAGAGACCTAGATGAGTAATAGGCCTACTGCGGCTATTGGAGTCACTAGGTGGAAACTTTTTAGCTTTTATGAAGGTAAAATGTTTTATGGTTCCACCACCATGTTTATTATGAAGCCAATCTGAAATATTTTTGGATTTTATATATTTCTATGGTTATGTGAATGTCCTATGTCTAATTTCAACACATAACTAAGGTGCTCAAACAAACAGAGTCTATTCTATGGCTTACTAATTGAATTTCTTAGAGATTTGTAGGACTAAAGAGTTTATAATAGTTTGCTAGGCTATCATAGATTCAATAGGTCCCACCGTGATCGACATTATGTTGTAGTATTATGTTTTGATAGATTAGATAAACAAAATAAAATGCAACACCAAAACCAATCTTTAGAGTTCCAAGATCTAGTCGTCCTGTTCTCAGAGAGGGATCTCTCAAATTGTTTGCAAAGGTATGTCTTGTTTGCTTTTAAGTATTGATTTTAGACTAGTTATTAAGTGCAAGTGTTTGTTTTGTTTGTTTGTTTGGTTAAATTAGTATAGCAGAACATGAAAGGTCTAGGCAGTATAAACAGAAAGAAAAAGTGTCATATTCATTGGGCAATGGATTCAAGAAGAAGAAAATAACAAGCTCATCAATGGATATGGGATATCAAAGGCAAATATATCTTGGCCACGGGATCCTTTAGTTTTGTGAATGAGATGGACATTAATGATTTTGAAAGAGATTTTGAATTCTCAACAAAGGGAACTTCAAAACATAACTTGAACATAAAGAGGTATTTGATAGATAGGGCTAACCATGAATTCTACAAACCACACTTTAAGAAAATGATGACTTCAAGACAACTTTTTAAAATGAAATCTAAGATTCGGGAGCACATCCTATTTCCTCAAAGATTTTATTTCAAAGGACTTAGAAAACATAAAATATTCACTAATAAATGCAGTCATAGAAGAGGGAACACCTAAAAACATCCATGACTATAATTATAAAGACCTTTAAAAAAATTGTTCAAGCAGGGAAAAAGGGTATGATTGAAACAAACCTCCTTGGCTAACTATAAACAATGTTACTTCAAAGGGATACTTCTAAAACATTTTTTAAGTGGCAACAGACAAGAAGGGAAAACCATAAATCATGTTGGAACCAACTATTTGAACTGTTTGAGAAATAAACAAGCATAAGGGTTCAAGAGAATGATTAAAGACTCTAAAATGCCTTAGCAGAAGAAAACATAAAACAGTGAAGGAAAAACATGTCTAAGGTGCTTCCAGGAGTCATTTCTTAGCCTAAACGTTTCATCCTACTGTAGTAAGAATTTTTGAAACATAATGAAAACAGGAAAAATAGCAGACAATTTAGAATATATCACCAACAACCAAGCTCATGGATCCAATGATAGAGCCTTCTCAAGAACAAGCATGTCAAAACATCATCAAGCTTCCAAGACTTCAATTTCTCCTTCAACTTCAAATAGACTATGTACTATTTCAGAGAGTTTCAGTATTACAAATAGTGACCAATCAACCAACAACTTGTCATCTTATTCAGAAGTATTTATGGAAGAAATGAGGAGGTGGAAGAGTTCTTGGGTTGAGTATAATTAATTCTATACTAAATGCAACTTCCAGCCTTGAAAACCATGCAAGGCATAAGGCATGAATGCATCGAATTACAACTCTATTTCATTTATTCTATTTCTGCTTTTTAGGCTTAGTGGGAAAAAAGATTGACTTTAAGGCACTTTCTTATCTTTACAATAACTTCTGCTCACAGTCGAGATACTTGTTTTTCTTGTAATAAATGTTCAGCTTCCTTTGGCCTTAATGTTTCAGATTGAGATTTGATCTGGGTATTCCTTTGAGGAAGAGAGGTTGCAGGTGGAAATTTGGTAGCTGGGGATTCAATTAGCCCCTTTAATGTGGCTCTGAGGTGTCCTTCGACTGATATTTCTATATTTTATAAACACAGTGATTTATCCTCTGATCTGTGTTTAGGCTTAATTAAGCCTTTATCTTCATCTTTGGGTCTTTATTCTCTGATACACTTTGTTGTCCTTTGTTTATATAGGTGGCTGTCTGTCATCGGAGGGTTTCTTCGAGGGTCGGGGATCGTGATCCATCGATTTAAATATGAATTTACAACCTTGCTGGTTCCTTTTCTTCATCGATTTAAGGTCAAAATCGTCACTCTGAACTCATATAGTCACTTGTCTGTGACTGTGGAAATACATAGATCGAACACTACTAAACCCTGCAAAACACAAAAACTAATTATGAAAATCCTGCAAATTGTGGTAAAAATGTGTTTCAAAGGTTTAATGGAGGCGGTAAGAATGCTTGAGGATGGGGAAATGCAGCGACGGAGGACATAAATCTAGGCAGAACAGCTAACCAGGTTCGTATTTGAATTATGGCGCGAATATGAAGAAGGGTGGTTTTGGGAAAGCCGGTAGTGGTTTTCGCATAACATTTGGGGGGGGGGAAGCTGTATTAGCTTTTGGAACGCGATATAGGTTAGCATTTGACACGTTGATTTCTAAAACCACTTTCATCACGCAGAAGTAGTGCACTGTGGAAAGGGGCCAAAAATTACGTGATATGGATTCTGGTCCGTTGGATTGGAGGTTCCAGATCCAACGGTGCGGGTTGAGCGCAATGGATGAAGAGCTGCAGGGTAAAAGGGTACTCGGGGTCCATGGTGATGTCAGCAAAATTGGTGCGTAGTGGAAGGGTGCAATAGGCTATCTGGTTAAGTCCCGATCATTAGATTTATTTGATGGAGGGTTTTGATTAAGAAAAGGAGCGGATATGAAGAAATGAAGGGGAAGGGAACGGGCAGAAGGATGGAGCCTAATGGCCTTTGATCTTTGTAGATTGATGGTCAGGATATTGTTTAAAACTATTTTTGTCTGGAAACGAAAAATATAGAAAAGGTAAGGTTTGAAGGAATTTTGCGACGAAAAACGAAGAGAAGGGAGGGCCCACCTTTTATAAAGGGCGGAAGAAAGGATCAACGGGATCCGTCGGATCATGAGGATTAACGACCGAGATCTGTCGATGGGGGAGAAAGAGAAGGGCAGGGTTTGAAAAGCAGAAGTATTGTGGGCCATCAGATTTGAGAAGATCAACGATAGAGATTGCATCGCAGAATCGCACAGGACGTGAAATGGTGCGAGGGGAGGGGAGAAAGGCGATGATGTGATTGAGTGCAGACCATATGATCTAAAGGAGATCGACGGTGGAGATTTAATCAGAGGTTGCGATGGTGGAGGATCACGTGATGGATGGTCGCGATGCGATGAAGCGTGAACCGCCGTATGTGATGGAATGGACGGCTAGGATTACATCGCATCAGAGAAAAGAAAAAGGCCAAAGCACTGGCATGTTTGAGTTTTCGATGTGTGATTAAGCGTTGGCCATTGGATCAGTATGAGAGATCAATGGCCAGGATTAAATCAGCGGGCACGATGGTGAAGCCTTATGAGCGGAGCGTGATTGAATCTAGGCCGTTGGTTCTTGTGGATTCAACGGCTGAGATTAAATCGGAGGATCGGCATCGGAAGAGGAAAAGGGAAAGGATAAAGGGAATTTGTGGTTTTCCGATTGCGATGGAATGAATATTTGTGATGCGATGAGCGCTTCGCGCTCGATCACAACGCCGGTTATATGTGGAAAAAGGGGTTGGGGCTTAAGGCCGAAAGGGGATTAAGGCCTTATAGAAAAATGAAGGTTTTTAGGATTTTTGAAGGGGGTTTTGAGGGTTTTGAGGGTTCCGATAAGGGAAAAAAGGGCTTTTAAACCTTATAAAGGGATTTCACAAGCTTTGAAGGAGGATTTGAGGGAATGAGAGGTAAATGAAAGGTTTTATGAAAGAAATGAAAAAGGAAATGGAGAAGTGTAAATAATGAAAAATGGAGTTTTCAAGCAGTCTTTCTCTTAGTAAACAACAGGTCTTTGAGGGTTAATAATGAAATAGTAGTGAATATTAACTCAAAGGGTAATAATCATCATAAAAATTCAAAATATGATGAGTTTTCAAAGGGAACTATCTCTTGAAGGTTTAAAAGACAAGCTTAGCCACCATTCAGTATGACAGAATTTATAGGTGGCTAACAGACGGAACTACCCAACCAAGTGGGATTACATATTTGACACAATCACCCAACCAAGTGGAGTTACATATTTGAGATGACCTCAAAATTCCATACATGACTGAATATGATAATATTTTCATCAAAGGTCTCAATATGATCTTTATAGATATGAATTTTATAACCAAGACCAAAGGACCTAAATAGATATATCATCGAACATAATTCATCAATAAGTATAAACATAATACCAACAATGCATTATACTCTACAAGGTTAATTCCCCCTTGAAGCTATGCTTCTTTTTCATTGTAAAAAACTCATCAAAGCATATTCATAAATCAGATAAATATCAATGAAAAATCATACCTCAATACCATCTCAACAGACGAGATAATAATCAAATCATAATTATCAGCAGCATGTCAGAGTTTGATCTTGAGGTTGTCCCATAGTTTTTCTGCTAGAGAAAAACATCTACGACTGCTTGCAGAGAAACTCATGTATATACGCGACTATACTTATTGAAACCTATGCACAACAAACAACCTTCTCAACTTTCACATGTAGACTAAGTAAACTGGATTAACAACAAAGTGAGGTAGAGACAACTCCAAAATTTTGTCTGAGATATTCAAATGCTTCTCTAGGGAGAGGTTTAGTAAATATATCAACAACTTGTTCTTTGGAGGGAAAATGCTCCAATTTAACCTTTTTCTCAAGCACTTGTTCTTGTAGAAAGTGATACTTAACATGAACATGCTTGGCTTTGGAGTGCATAACAGGATTATTTGAAATACTGATAACACTTGTATTATCACATAGCATGGAGATGGGTGGAGAAAGTTTAATTTAAATATCTTGTAGTGTCTGCATCATCCAGAGAATTTGTGTGAAACAAGATATAGCAGCCACATATTTTACTTCTACTGTAGATAAGGCAATGGAACTTTGTTTATTTCCAAACCAAGATACTAATAAGCTCCCCATATAAAATGCACGTCAACTAGTGCTTTTCTGGTCATCAACATTTCCAGCCTAGTCAACATCTATGTAAGCATCATGAGTAAGACCGGTATTTTGAGGATACCATTGATCAAAGTCCTTATTTCCTTCTATATATTTGAATATTCTCTTTACTACTTGGAGATGTGATTCCTTTGGATTTGCCTAGAAACGTCCAACAATACCAACTGCATGCATGATATCTGTTTTAGTACCTATTAGATAAAGCATACTTCCAATCATATACATGTATTCTGGTTGGTTTAGAGAGGGAGAATCATCTTGAGAAACGAGGTTACATCATGTCATCATTGGAGTACATACAGGTTTGCAGTCTTCCATTCCATACTTCTTTACAATATGCACGAGATATTTTTTTGTGAGAGAAATAGTGCATCTTTTGCTTCTTGCACTTGTAAACCAAGAAAATATGTTTGTTCCCCAAGTAAAGACATTTCAAATTCTTGTTGCATAATAGAAGAAAACATTTGACTAATAGATCCTTCATTACTCCCAAAGATGATTGCATCAACATAAACAATAATAATTAGCAGTTTATCATCCTAAATTTGTTTGTACAGGTTACTGTCTGCAGATCCTTTTGTGAAGCCTTATTGTTGAAGATACTAGTCAAGAAGATAATACCATGCCCATGGATCTTTTTTTAGCCCATTTAAAGCCTTTTTTATTTTGCATACAAGATTTTCATCATTCCATAATGTCATTCCTTTTTGTTGTTCTATATATACTTCTTCTTCCAAATCTCCATTAAGGAAAGTAGGTTTTACATCCATTTGATAAACTTTGAAACGTTGAAAACTTGGAAAGGAAAGAAACATTATTATGGATTCAATTATTGCTACTGGTGCAAATGTTGCTTCAAAGTCTATACCTTCTTGTTGAGCATAACCTTTATAGACAATTCTATATTTTTTTCTAATTACTCCGTTTTCATTCAACTTAGCTTTGAATATCCATTTTGTGCCAATAAAATTTTTATCATGAGGCCTTGGAACCAATTCGCAAATATTATTCTTTTCAATTTGATCAAGTTCTCCATCCATGGCCTTAACCCAACATTCATCTTTACTAGCTTGATTTACATTTTGTTGTTCAATGGTGGATAATAAAGCTAGATAACTAGGAGTTCCTACAATATGAGAGTGCAAGCTTCTGTGATCCATAACATTTTAATTAAAAATCTTCCGGGAAATCAAATAAGAAATTTAGGAACCAAATTTCCTAAATTTCTTATGTGATTTCCTGGAAGATTTTTAATTAAAAATTTCCTACAAGAGTTCATCTTGTTTGTAAGCTAGATTCATTTTCTCCTAGAATTTGAGTTTCTAGATGATTCTTTTGAACATACCTGGATGGAGCCTTTTATTTATCTAATGTGTCTTCTTCTTATACTTCATTAGTTTCTTCTTATATATCATTGTGATTTGATTTGGGAAAGAATTCATCATCATCATCCTCTTTTTTTGTTTTTACCCTTTTGGTAGTTGTGCATGCTTCATCAATCACAACATCAATACATTCAACAATTTTCCAATGTCTCTTATTG
Organism: Pinus albicaulis; assembly: GCA_034641835.2. Classification (NCBI taxonomy): domain Eukaryota; kingdom Viridiplantae; phylum Streptophyta; class Pinopsida; order Pinales; family Pinaceae; genus Pinus; species Pinus albicaulis. The sequence continues at coordinate 1,284,813,869 of CM076583.1, read as the reverse complement.
TATAATTTGCATCCTTTACTATAAGAGCAACCAAGAATTATTCCTTCATCTGCTCTATCTTCAAACTGTAGAAATTATACAAAATTCATGTATGTCCTACATCCTCCTGATCTAACAATATGCTACTATTAAATACAGAATCGCTTCTACAAATCTTTGTGGAATTTAAAACACAATCGCCAGTTACAATATCATGAAGAAATATCAATCACACACAAAACATATAATTTACCGAGGAAATCTTATAGCTAAAAACCCCACTATCTTCTATTGTATAATATATCATGGATCATGAAAAAATTACATACAAAGCTCGAATCCAATAGCTCTCAGTACATGAGCTAACTGTCTCACACTGTTGTACAAAAATTGGCAAGTTCTTTAGCCAATTTAGTGTCTCCAGACAACCTACCTCCACTGTGAAATCCCAATTGATAGAAATCCATGAATGAATGCAATGTTGCCTGCCTTTATTGGGCAATCCTCAAGGGCACATCAAATTTGTGTGTGGTTGCATGTGTGCAACTAGATAATGTCACAACTGATACTTTACTTCCCTTTCACCTAGAACTCAACTAGGTCTCCATTGGATCTGACATGCATACAGTTAGCAATAGTAAATCTCTGGTTACATGTAAGACCACTGATTGTGAATCAATTAATAATTAATTCACTTGATCTTTCACTAGTGTATATTCAGTTACAACTAGCACAACTACGTTTAACTCACTTAACTGTGTTAAACTACTTTACAGCTTGCATAACTTCACTTCCAACTCTGTTACAACTTCGAATCACTCAGCTACAGCTAAGTCAACCTGCATGTCCCACCAACCAACCACTTAACTATAAATTCCTTTAGCTAACTAATTTTCCACTTTAGTTAACTATTTCCAAGTGCTCATTGAGAATATAATATAGCTTATTGTCCAACTAATATTAATGGATAATAATAGTAGACATGCATTTATAAATATACATGAAATCTATAAACAGAATTTGCACATACACCTAAAAATAGCCTGAGGCTCCATCCTAGTGTAGGTGCTTCATTTTTCACTCGGATCTTCTTGTTGAATCTCAACACAAACTTACCAATTTTTTCATCATTAATTTTGATGAAATATTTTCTTCCAAAAACTCTAAAATTCTTCACAGTGGGAGGCTTACCATACCAGAGTTCATAATGAGTTTTATCACTATTCAAACGAACATGAGCCTTGTTGAGAATATTCAATGTGGTATTTGCAACTTCACCCCAGAAGGTGATATGATTTCTAGACTCATAAAGCATAAGACGAACCATTTTTTGAACTATTCTATTCATTCTTTCTGCCACACCATTTTTTTGAGAAGTTCTAGCTATAGAAAATTGTATTTTTATGTCTTGTTGTTCACAGAAATCAAATAATTCATCCAATATGTTTTCTCCTCCTCGGTCAGATTTGAGACATTTGATTTTTAGATCTAATTCATTTTCAACTAATGCTTTGAATACCTTAAATTGATCAAATTATTCATCTTTGTGTTTCAATAAATTGATCCAACACATTCTACAAAAATCATCAATGAATAAGATATAGTATTGTTCTGCATGAGGTGAATTTTTTGTTACAGGTCCACATAAATCAGTATGTATAAGTTCAAGGGGCTTACTTGTTGATCCTTATTTTGCATTGAATTGAGCTCCAGTTTTCTTACCTAATTGACCTGACTTGCATATGGTACATTCTGGTAGGGTGATGTTGGGTAGATCATGAAAATCTTTGAGGCTGCTAGATTTGATTTTTTAAGAAAAAATTAGATGTCCCAACTTTCTATGCCATAACCAGTTTTCCTCCTCTTTGCCTGGGAAACATCGTTCTTGACCATATGTCAATATATACATATTTCTTAGTTTTCTTGTTCATTTTACTATGGTATTTCCTATGTCAATTTCACAAACTAGACATTATTTTCATCAGAAGACCACCTCATTTCCTTGGTCACACATTTGGCTAACACTCAAAAAGTTATGATTTAATCCACAAACATACATTACATTACTAGCTTTAACCTTTTCTTTTAGAAAAATAGATCCTTTACCCTTAATGACAACAGGGGATTCATTTCCAAAAGTGACATTCTTTTCTTTCTCTAATGCATTGTATGAAATGTGTTTATATTTATCACCTGTCATGTGTTTTGAACATCCGCTATCAATGTACCGTTGATTTTCTTCTCCTTCTGAAAATAATATTATGCCACAACATTCGAATTGTAAGTCCTTATTTTTGCATACCTTAGAATTTGTTGATATTTTCTCCTTTGCTTGTAATTTTCTCCTGCATTCAAAATTCCTCATGTCCAAAGTTATTGAAAAATGAACATTCAATTTAATCTTTAAGAGGAGAGAAATTTTTATAATTATTATTCTTGATTCCTGTCTCATTCCTTTTTTTTTCTTTCTTCTCTAGTCATGATGGTTTTTTATGCAACACATTGAGCAGCTTTCTGACCAAAATTATGACATGAGAAACATTTTCCATTAAAGAATAAATTTATGTGATCATAGAACCTTCTCGTGTTGTTTACCTTTTGACTGATGCTTCTTTTATTGTTCATCCTTGAATTAGAGTGATCATGATTTACCTGTGAAGTGTCTTTGTTCTTTTGCTGAAGGTTGGAACTTCTATGACATGTTTTTGCTGCATTTAGATAGCTTCTAGCTGTGGCTGAGGATTTTTTATATTTCTGATGATTCACTAATGTATCCAAGACCTGTCTTCATAAGAGGAGGGCATTGAAACTTGATAATTTCATCTAAGGTTTCTGATCCTTTAGCAAATCTAAGATTTATAGTTTTTATTTTCTCAATTTCCTTTCTTAGAATTACTATTTCACATTCTAACTTCTCATTATGCTTCTCCTTTTCTATGAGTTGATTCTTTAGAGTATATATGGCTACTTTTTTTTCTTCTAGGAATATTTTGAGTTGAGTAATTTATTCAAAGAAATGTTTTTCCTCTAAAGCATCCATAAAGTTATCATTAGATTCATTAGTGTTTTTCTCAAATGCCATGAGTAATTTAAGGTCTTGATCAAATAATCCTTCTTCACTATTTGAAAAGCCATCACTATCTTCATGAGTATAATATTTTTTCATATTTTCAAATTTTCTCCTATTACCTTTTGAAATATCCCTCCCCTTGTCATGATTATCTTTACGAGGACATTTAGCAGAATAATGACCCACTCTACCAAAATCAAAACATTTGAAGGGAAGCTTACCTCTAAACCTTTTGGTGCCAAGTTGAAGTTTCTTTACAAACTTTACCTTATCTTCTTCTGATACATACGTTGATTCCTTTTGTTCTTCATTTTACTTTCCTTTTGGAGTTTCTTAAAATGTGGCTTCTCTGACTTCTGAGGGACCTCCTTTTCTCATTCCAAAAGCAGTCAGGATCCCATGAAGTTGAACAACAGTAAGAGTCTACAGATCCTGCTTTTCTTTAATGGCAGCCACTTTTGACTCGAATTTAGTAGTTAGAGATGTTAATATTTTCTCTACTAAAGTTATGTCTTTTATGTCTTCACCTAGATTGATCATACAATTTACAATCTCATCTAGACGTAGAACAAACTAGAAATACTTTCATCATTATGCAATCTGAGATTTTCATATTGAATTATGAGAGTTTGGAGTTTAGCACTTTTTACCTTGTCATTGTCTTTCATAGCTTAGGATGATTTTGTCCCATATTTCCTTCTTTGTATTTCCCTAAATAGCTTTGACATATTTTGATTTGGTCACGCTTCCTAATAATGCATTAACAAATTTCGATTGGTTTCATATCTCTTCTTTGTTGCCGCATCTATGGGAACTATGACTCAATATTGGTAACCTCTTTCAACAATTTCCCAAACATTTGCTCCAAGGCATTGAATATAGGATCCTATTCTTGTCTTCCAAAAGATTAAATTATTTCCATTGAAGAGTAGTGGTTTGATATATTTTGTTCTATCTTGATTTCTCATCTTGGTAGATCTACCTTCAAGTGATCAATCTTCTTCTGAAGGACCTACTCTAATAAAAATTGTTGGAAAAAATACTGAGAAGGGTGGGGTGGGGGGTGAATCAGTATTTAAAACTCACATAAAATTTTACTTTTTTTTACTGAATTCTATATGAGACTGTACTTAAGCCAACTATCATATGTACGTGACTTTAATCTAGGAAACTAACGTATGCCTAGCGAACTTATAATTCAGATAAATCTTCAGTAATTTTACTTAGACCAGTGCATTAATGATTCATAAAAAATTTAGTAAGGAGTAAACATGTGCAGTAAGAATAGAATAAATCATCAGACATAAGCAACACACATGAACACTAGGATTTAAGGTGCAAACGCAATGTGGGATAAAACCACCATTGCTTTTGTCTATTTATTCAATATTTATTATATAGAAAACTACTTAAAATATTATATTGGTGTTGGCTCATACCAGCATGCAGGCATGCACCTGCAGAATGCTGCTACCTTCACTCATTCTCTAGCTGCTACTAGAATGGAGCTTCACCTCCCTGATTTCATTTACCAGCCACCACTGGAAGGGAGCTTCGACCCCCTAATCTTACTTACCATTGAAATACAACCCCCTGATCTGATCACAAGATCCTACTAGAAGGAAGCTTCAACTTCCTCACTAAAGGTCCCAACCCTCAACACCACCGTGGGCCATGTTTCATAAATTTTCACACATGATCCACTAGCTTTAATACATTACTGATTGTAGGCCTCTTTTCCCTCATTTAAACCCAATACCATACATTAAAATGAAACATATAACTAAAAGAAAGCATTCAATGAATCATCAATTTACCAACCAATCACTAATCTGTAATCACAATCAACTAGTAGCATAATCAATACTCAAACAACCAATATCTATATGAAGACATCATTGATAGCAAAAAAAAACACAAAAAAACTGATTAGACATTTTCTTCAGCATGCTTCAGCAAAACCCTGGCTTGCATATGCGCCTTTCAGTAGACTTATTCGCGTATATACATGCTTATCCCGAAACCAACTTACGTATAGATCTGACCATATTATTTCATATACACTGAACCAAACTCGCGTGTATACGCACCTTCCTCGTGTTAAACCTATGTATAAATATGTAAATAATTCAGGACTGCACAATACTTAATAACTTCAAACTTACTCATATCATACCCTTCACTGCAGCAAACATGCGCCAGACCACTGATCTAAACAAATCATAACTAGATCATGCAAATACATAGTCATTTCATGTCTAGATATCTTGATCCATCATTGTATTCATGAGCGCAACTTTATTTTAGATCTAACAATCAATTATAGCCTATACCATACAAATTTACTTCAGATTGAAGTATGCATTCATTATCATTAGTCATGCACATTAGCAATTTGATCTTCACCTCCTTATATAGTTTGATCCTTCGCTAATACCATGAGCCAAAACCACAAAAGTGTCGATGGTATTCTTGGACAGGATCAAATAAGCATTATTGCGCTCAATATTGTGCGCTAATACCATTGTAAAGACCCCTGTTATTATAAAATTAGTGTGCCATCACATACATGGCTTTCTTTCTTCGTACCCGCTTTTATACATGACTTTGCATTGACGAATCTACATATAGATATTCAACTATTTACCTTTAATAATCTTCTGATTATGACCTGTAAACCTATGACCCATAATTTTTTCATTATGTTCCATCAATGAACTCTGTTACAAGTGGGTTTCCATAAAGGAAAACACCTTTATCATAATGCCAACAATCTCACCCTTTGGACTTGATGGCAACCATATTGGTGTTTGATCGCCATAACCTAAAGATACATGTTAGACACATAAATATAAGCCTTATTCAAACACCAATTTACTCTCCTCCTTTGAAATCAAGGGAAAAGGGAGGACCAATGCTGAAACAAGGGTTTTCATTCCTTGTAGATACAAGAGCTTTGTAGATCTGATATACATTATACTGGCCATGCTCCCTCTGAGCACATGCTAAATTGCAAAAATATTTTCAATGAATTACATGACTCGAAAAATCATCAGGGTATGACATTTCCTATCACCAAGTACTCAGACTTACGTAAATCACCCAACCAAGCGGGGCTACAAATATGACTCAACTACCCAACCAGGTGGGATTACATGTTTGACACAACCACCCAACCAAGTGGGTTTACATATTTGACATGACCTCAAAAGTCCATACAAGACTCAATATGACAATACTTTCATCATAGATCTGAACATGACCTTTACAGATATGACTTATATAACTAAGACCAAAGGACCTCAATAAAGAGAGATCATCGAACATAATTCAAAAATAATTATAAACATAATACCAACAATGCATTATAATTTGCAAGGCTGATGCTCCCCCTGAAACTGTGCTTCCTATTCATTGTCAACAACTCATCAAAGAATATTCATAAATTAGATAAATATCAATGAAAAATCATAACTCAATACCATATCAGCAGACTGTAGACCAACCAAATCATAACTATCAGTAGCATGTCAAAGTCTAATCTTGAGGTTGTCCCAGTGTTTTTATGTTAGAGAAAAACATATGTGACTGTGTGCAAATAAACTCGCATATATATATGCGACTATACATAATGAAACTTGCATACAACAAAAAACCTTCTGAATTTTCACCTATAGACTGAGCAGACTGGATTAACAACAAAGTGAGGAAGAGACAACTCCCAGTTTTTGTTTGATATATTCAAATTCTTCTCTAGGGAAAAGTTTAGTAAATATATCAAAAACTTGTTCTTTGGAGGGAACGTACTCCAATTTAACCTTTTTTTTAAGCACTTGTTATCATAGAAAGTGATACTTAATAGGAATATGTTTGGTTTTGGAGTTCATAATAGGATTATTCAAAATACTAATAGAATTTGTATTATCACATAGGATGGAGATGGGCGAAGAACATTTAATTTGAATATGTTTTTATATTTGCATCATCCAGAGAAGTTGTGTGCAACAAGATGTAGCAGCCACATTTTCTACTTCCATTGTAGATAAGGAAATGGAACTTTGTTTCTTTCTGACCCAAGATACTAATCGGGGACCCATATAAAATGAACTTCCACTAGTGCTTTTCCGATCATCGACATCTCCAACCCAGTCGACATATGTGTAATCATGAAGAGAAAGATCAACATTTTTAGGATACCATAGTTCAAAGTCTTGAGTTCCTTGGAGATATTTGAATATTCTCTTTACTACCTGAAGATGTGATTCCTTTGGATTGGCCTAGAAACATCCACAAATATCAACTGCTTACATGATCTGGTTTAGTACCTATTAGATAAAGAAAACTTCCAATCATATACTTGTATGTTAGATGGTTTACAGTAGGAGAATCATCATGAGAACCAAGGGTTACATAATGTCATCATTGGAGTACATATAGGTTTGCAGTCTTTAATTCCATACTTCAAAATTTGTTTGAGATATTTTGTATGTGAGAGAAAGATCCCATCTCTTTCTTGTTGCACCTGTAAACCAAGAAAAATATGTTAGCTTCCCAATTAAAGACATTTCAAATTATTTCTTCATAACAAAAATTTTTTTGACTCTTAGATTATTTATTACTTGCAAAGATGATGTCATGGACATAAACAAAAATAATTAGCAATTTATCATCCTCAATTTTTGCGTACAGGTTATTGTCTGCAGATCCTTTTGTGAAGCCTTATTGTGGAAGATACTTGTCAAGACTATAATACCATTCTCATGGAGCATTTTTTAGCCCATATAAAGCCTTTTTGAGTTTTCATATAAGGTTTTCATCATTCCCAAAAACGAATCCTTCTGGTTGTTCTATATATACTTCTTCTTCTAGATCTTCATTAAGGAAAGAATATTTTACATCCATTTGATAAACTTTAAAATGTTGAAAAATTGAAAGTGAAATAAACATTATTATGGATTTAAGTCTGGCTACTGGTGCAAATGTTTCTTCGAAGTCTATGCCTTCTTGCTAACCATAACCTTTAAAAATATTTCTAGCTATCTTTCTAATTAGTTCTCCAATTTCATTCAACATATTTTTGAATATCCATTTTGTCCCAATAATATTTTTATCATGAGGCCTTGGAACCAATTCCCAAGTATTATTCTTTTCAATTTGATCAAGCTATTCATTCATGGCCTTAACCCAAAATTCATCTTTACTAGCTTAATTTACATTTTGTGTTTTAATGGTGGATAATAAAGCTAAATAACTAGGAGATCCTACAAGGGTTCTTCTTATTTCTACCCTCAATTCCTTTTCTCCCAAAATTTGAGTTTCTCGATGATTCTTCTGAACATACCTAGATGGAGCCTCTCCTTTATCTGTTGTGTCTTCTTCTTATGCTTCATTAGTTTCTTCTTTTATATCATTGCGATTTGATATGGGAAATCATTCATCGTCATCATCCTCTTTTATTGTTGTTACCCTTTTGGGAGTTGTGCAGGCTTCATCAATCACAACATCAATACATTCAAAATTTTTCCAAAGTCTCTTATTGTAGCGTTTGTATCCTTTACTTCTACAAGAGTAGCCAAGAAGTATTCCTTCATCTTCTCTATCTTCAAACTTACCAAGTTTTTCATCATTAATTTTGATGAAACATTTGTTTCCAAAAACTCTAAAATGCTTCATAGTGGGAGGCTTTCCATACCAGATTTCATAAGGATTTTTATCACTATTCACATGAACATGAACCTTGTTGAGAATATTCATTGTGATATTTGCAGCCTCACCCCAGAAGGTGTCAGGAGATCCAGACTCATCAAGCATAGCACGAGCCATTTTTTGAATTCTTCTATTCATCCTTTCCGCCATGCCATTTTGTTGAGGAGTTCTGGCTAAAGAAAATTGTATTTTATGCCATGTTGTTCACAGAAATCAAAGAATTCATCCGATATGTATTCTCCTACTCGATCGGATCTGAGACATTTGATTTCTAGATCTAATTCATTTTAAACTAATGCTTTGAATACCTTAAATTTATCAAATTATTCATCTTTGTGTATCAATAAACCGATCTAGCACATTCTTGAAAAATAATCATTGAATAAGATATAGTATTTTTCTCTGTGAGGTGAATTTTTCCTTACAGGTCCACATAAATCAACATGTATAAGTTCAAGGGGCTTACTTGATGATCCTCTTTTGACATTGAATTGAACTCTAGTTTTCTTACCGAATTGACATGAATTGCATATTGTACTTTCTGGTAAGGTGATGTTAGGTAGATCACGAACATCTTTGAACCTTCCTGATTTTCTTATTTGAGAAAAACTTAGACGTCCCAACCTTTTGTGCCATAACCAGTTTTCCTCTGCTTTGCCTAGGTAAATATTTTCTTGGCCATATTGCAATATATATAGATTGCTTGGTGTTCTTATTCCTTTTATTATGGTCTTTCATGTGTCAAGTTCACGAACCACACATTCTTTTGATTGGAAGACCACCTCATTTCCTTGGTCACACTTTTGGATAAAATAAAAAATTCATGCTTTAATCTATCAACATACATAACATTACTAACTTTAACCTTTTATTTTAGAAAAACAGATCCTTTACCCTTAATGACAACATGGGAGTCATTTCCAAAAGTGACATTATTTTCATTCTCTAATGCATTGTATGTAATGAGTTTATCTTTATCAACTGTCATATGTGTTGAAAATTTGCTATTAATGCACCATTTATTTTTTTCTCCTTCTTCAAATAAATCTATGCCACAACTTTCATATTATAAGTCCTTCTTTTTCCATAAGTTATAATTTGTTGATATTTTCTCCTTTGGAAATAATTTTATCATGCATTCAGATTCCTCATGTCCAAAGTATTGAAAAATGAGCATTCAATTTCATCTTTAAGAGGAGAGAAATTTTTATAAGTATTCTTCTTGATTCTTGTCTCATTACTTTGTTTTCTTGCTTCTCTAGTCATGATGGTTTTGTATGCAACACATTGTGCAACTTTGTCACCAAAATTATGACATGAGAAACATTTTCCATTAAAGAAGAAATTTTGTGATCATAGAACCTTCTATTGTTGTTTACCTTTTGACTGATGCTCTGCGGCTGAGATGACAGGAATTTATCCCTTCCGGTGGGTCTTCCTGGTACAAATATTTCCTGGATGTAGTAGTCATCAATCTCCAAGTTCATTGAACCACATAGAAAAAAAATAATTGTACTAGCACATAACCATTATTCTTAGGAGTAAAAAATGAATTGAAGTTCCTTTCTAACATATTATCCAAAATTCTTTTCATTGGGAACATGTATGGATAAAATATATCTAGTTGGGTGTCTGTATTACCTAGTCTACTCATGTAAATTTTGTACATGGCTATATAGTAGGAATTGATATGATATAGTAGGAATTGATGTGGTAGTGTGAGAATTTATTTTATACAATGGTTCTTGGGTATAAAAAACTAACATCATTCCCTTCCTATTCCACAACCTCTAACTATCAAAATCCTTGGCAACAACACCATAATCATCTCATAATGTACCCTAAGTTTATATGAACAATAAAAAGGAAGAAGACCATACCTTCTATCCCATGAACCTCCTCTAAGATCTAAGTTTATCCTACCACACAACAAGGATTATATACAATTTTCAAGGAGATATTCTTATAACAATTTTATTACAAAAATCTTCTTGGCACGAACCCACAAATCAATATTGTTGTTTTCAACTTAACATTCCTTGTTAAAAAGATAATAGAACATAACATGCATAATTATTTCTACTACATATTATCACTACTATCAATCCAATTAAACTCATCACAACAATAGCATGTACATTGCATCTCTTAAATAGTGCAACTCTATGATATTCACTATTTAAGTCTTACATTATCTAAGTGACATACTTGATTTCTAAGAATAATTTCTATAATTTAAAATATTCATTTTGCTACTAACAATTCCACATACAAAAATTATCCTTCTTGAAATATCAAAATCAATGGCACGTGTCATTTAGTGCATGCATTCCTTCATGAATTCACTTGAGATAAAAACATATCCAACAAAAGACATTATTAAACACTTCTCTAAAATTGATGCCAGTCTATCCAAATAATTGAAGGTGACCAATTTTCCACCCATTTGTAGGCTTCATTTCACCTTGAGCTTCTACAATTGGCCACTCCTAGCCAGACCATGATACTACACAGAGAATTTTGGGAAAAATCTCAATAAATATGGGAAATTAGCAAACTTCTTCAAGTTCCAATGCACAAGAAAGCTCCTCACTAGATATCAAGATGCTACAAATGTAGGCACATCTCATGTTGTCTCAACAAAATACAAGAATGAGCTCCCATTTGCTACTTCGATGGCCCTCAAGGCAATCCCCCTTATTGTGTCTCTTGTGTGCCCAATGAGATCCCATTCTCTTTGCCCTATATTCTATCAAACCAAAGAATTTCCCACATGAACTCTATGATTTAAATAAAGGAAATTTTGGCTGATTAAAATCAATAATTAACTTAGTCATGTCCCAACTCTTAATTCACTCTATTCTCTATCTCATTTTTGTGCACCTTCCCCAATATGTGATTTTCTCCTCTCCCGATGTAGGCACAGGGTTTTCCACAATTTCACATGGTGATGGAGCACTTTCAAATTTATATTTTACTAATATTTATATTTTTGTTATTTTTTTAATCCTATTTTTTAAAATGTAAATATTTATTATCCTCTTATTATTTTATAAAGATCCTCAAATTAATGTATCCATTGAAGAGTTAAAATATGACAAAAATCTATCTACAAATATCATCTCATTATATTTTTGGAACAATGGTTAGGTATGTGTTATATTCTTTCCACATTTAGGCCTAGGGTTCGTTACTTTGAGTCGAGCGCAGTGGGGGGTCGCATGGGAGGAAGCGACCCCCCACCGGCTGCACGGGGTCTAGGGCAGTGCCCCGGGATTTTATCTTTTATATGTAGACCCAGGGATGCGAGGAAGACCCAAGGATTGTGGGAGAACCTAACCATGTTTTTGTGGATGGTTTAAGCATATGGTTTTCTCCATGATGGTTTTTTTCCATGGTATTTTGTAGATCCGGTCAAGTGAACTACATTATGTTCTAATATAGGGTTAATGGATTGGGGTTATGAATGTTTCAACATGTATATAATGTATTGTAACATTGAAAGGAATATAATGAAAAATCAATCTGGTTTTCCCAGTTTGGGTACTTGAAGAAAATATTTTTGTATATTTTATGCTCTCACCATTGTATATTTCTGTTAGAATGAATTCTTAATGCAAGTGTACGAAAAGAGATCACATTAGTTGCACGTGAAAAACAACCCTAACAACAAATATGGATGTCTAAGTTCTTTAGATTTGCAATAGAAGTTCAAAACAAATGAAAAACAAACCCAAATCTATGCAAGTAAAGCAGCTAAATAGTAAAATGAAATAAGAGTTTCTCCAAATATCCAATGGATAAGACAATATTTATAAGGAATCTTTATATTATGTTAACACCTGTGAAGGGAACAAAGAATGATGTTACCAGTCCCTCTCAATGGGATGGGTTCTTGGTTGTCCTCAACACTTCAGCTTTAGAGTTTCTCTCTCTCAATGGTGTAGAAAACCCAAGACGTGTAGAACTCAAAGGGAGCTCAATAAGAAAAAAGAATAAAAGTAATCAAAGTATGACAATGATAAGAGGATCAAATTCTGACCATGATAAAAGGATCAAAGGTAAATAATGAATGGAAAATCCTCCTATTTATAGAAAAAAAATATTGAGTTATCCTTGATAATGGTGCATAATAAAATATTTTTAACCAAGATCTAGATCTAACTCCTTGGAATATTTTATTCTATTTTGTTGGAGGGAACAAGAATTTAAATTGGTTAAATCACTTTATTTAGAAATAATAAACAAATAAATGATTTTTTTATTATTTCAAGGATCGAGTTAAGGAACAATTTAACAAATAATGATTTATTTTATTATTTCTAAATGATTTAATCAAATTTAACAAGAAATATTAATTAAATAATGATTTAATTAATTATTCCTAAAGAATAATAAGATAAATAATGATTTATCTAATTATTTCTCATTAATTAGGTTAAATATGACCAGGAAATTATTTAAACAGTGGTTTAATTAAGTATTCCTAGAGGAAATCAAATAAATAAGGATTTATTTAATTATTCCTCATGGGGTTTCCTTTTTGGACTAGAAATAACTTAATAAACTATGGTTTATTAAATTATTTCTTATAGTGAAAGCAATTTTACTATGGTAAATTTGTCTTACATGGTGTATTTTGATCCATCTAATTGTAAATGATTAGATAACCAAAAATTGGTGTAACAAATTTCCCCCCAATGTGCAAGCATTAGGAGCTAATCATATGACCGAAGTACATTGAAAGAACACAATCACTAGACACCAAAGGGTAGTCATAGAGAGAGATACGTAGGTGAAGAAAAGCGAGTGAGGATAATAACCCTGAGGGGGTGAGACCTACAATTGAGATAAGTCTCCTTTAATGTTTGGGTAGATGTTCTCAGTGAGGCGGGGGATGCATACCTATGCCTGTTGAGATGACAAAGTACAAAGAATAATGGTGTGCCAAGTAAAATGAGACTAAGTTATAAAGTACATGATATTATGGCGTAAATATGGGCCAGAAAAAAAATATAATGGATCCCACATACATACTGCATCTGGGAAAACAACTAGGACTGAATACAATAATATTTGAGTACATGAGATATAATAAAAACCAAAGAAGCCCTGATAAATATGAAAGGACTTTGAAAATATGATTGGATAATCTTAGTGATACATGCATGCTATAGGTATTGCAAGCAGCTGGGGTCGAACCCATCGAATCTGCGGAGCTGCATCTGAGGTTTTGGAATAAAATGAAGTCATCTGGGAATGTGGGGGAATACCTGAAGGAACGCCCTCTCATGAGGTCTGAAATGTCTCACACACACCCGGGAATCACTACATCAATATTTTGGAACACCGAAATATGAGTATATGAATCATGATCATGAGAAACAACCAAGTCAAAGGGTAATAAGGAGTCCCTTTTCCTGATCTGAGGCACTGAACAATAATGGAAGTTGGAACCAAGATACATCACCCTATAGACCTATCTTCTAGAATGAATGTGTTGATTTCGACAGAAGGAGGTCTGCCATAAGTGAGGCAATGAGGGTCCTCAACTAAGGCATGAGGGGACATAGTAGAGTGATTGATCAACTAACACTAGGTATAATGATGGAATGGGGGATACTGAGTAGAAAACAAAAAAATTCCCTTGTCAGAGCATAGAAATCATGGATGACCTGGTAGCGACTGACTCGAGCCTTGAGGGGCTGGGTGAAAATGGGACTGGAGGGTAAAATGGGCTACACAAGAGAGGTAAAAGGCATACATTGATGGGATACTGTAACAGGAGGCAAAGGGACTCGTGATAGGCTCCATGAATGCGATGATGACTCAACTCAGATCTCTGAGCAAGGGTTATTCGATGATGCTCCCACACAAAATAGGCTTAGTGGGGACCATAAAAAATGAGAAAAATATGGTTACTCATGACGAAACTCGGCACACGTGTCGAAAAGTATGAAGGCGAAGTGGTGCCCCAAGCACAAGTGGTGCAAGTGAAAAAATTTGATTTTGAGAGGCGGTGAAGTGACCCTTCTTGGAAAAAGGCTTCCAGATGAAGTATCAAATCACCAAAAAAAAACAAATACCCATTTTAGATCTCGGTGAGAGCTTTCCAACGGTGCTAACAGTTCATCAAAATGAGTTACGGTTTGGTCGCAATTGGTGAAATAAAATTTAGGGTTTCTCTTTTATGTTGAGAAGAATACTGAGAGGGGGGGTGAATCAGTATTCAGGGTGAACAATGAAACTTTTCTTTTTCTTTCATAAAACCAATACGCTACTTTCTTGAAGGAAACTAGCGTATATACACGGATATCCTTTACTGAACTCGTGTATGCTCAGAGATCTAATTATGCATTAAATTCTTAACTCAGATCATTACTTTATTCATTCATCAGATATTTCAGAAAGAAGTAAACAGATACAGAAAGAACAGAATAATCATCACACATAGGCAACACACATGAACACCAGGATTTTTAGGTGGAAACCCAATTTGGAAGAAAACCACCGCTGTCGTCGTCTCGGCCTTCAAAATTTTATTATTAAGAAAAATTCTTACAACATGTATTGGTGCAGACTCATACCAGCACGCAGGCACCCACCTGTAGAAAGCTACAACCTTCTCTCATTTACCAGCCTAACCTGGAAGGGAGCAACAACCCCCAGCTCTCATTTACCAAACTCTCCTGGAAGGGAGCCACTACCCCCTGATATTCACACCAGCCTCTACTGGAAAAAAGCTTCTTCTTTCAGAATGAAGGCTTCAACCCTCAGATCCACTGCAAACCACGTTTCATCAATTTTCAGACTGGATCAAACAGCTCCAACACAACCCTTCACTTATCAACATACTTTCCTCAATGCTTCCAAACCAAACAGTGAAGCCACTGTAATCAGTATATCAGAGATAACCCACACTTCAGAATAAATATGTAGAAACACATTCAACCTTGAGCAACCATCAGTTCAGATATCATACGTGCTTTTCTTTAGACGGATCCGCGTATATACGCTCTTTTATTGAAGACAACTCACGTATACATTAGTGCAACTTTTCAGAAAAACCCTAACAGGTCATACGCGCCTTTGTTGAAATAGATCCACGCATATACGCGATTTTCATGAAGCTAACCTGCGTATAGATCTATAAAAGATAAACTTTGCAGAACAGACCAGATCTATGAACTTACCCCGATTTCTTCAACTTCTTCAACAGATTTGCGCCAGGTCTTCATCACTTCTTTTCAGATCATCCAAGAGATTCACCATTTCAAGATCTAGAGATCATGAACCTTCATTATGTTCATAGATGCATCATAGAATCGGATCTATAAATTAAGAGCAAATTTCAACCATGCAGATATACTTCAGAGTGAAGTATTCATTAAAACCCAGACCCATGCACCCTTTGCACAATAATTTTCTTCTCCTTATATAGGTTTAGCCTTTATCAATACCATGAGCCAAAACCATACCATACCAATGGTATTTCTGGATGGGATCAAAAAGATAAACAAGCGCCCAATACAATGGGTCAATACCATGGTAGTCAGCCCTGGTTTTTCACTTTTAGAGCGCTTTTGCCCATACGCGACTTGGCATGTTATATCCCGCGTGCATACGCTACTTCGTCTAGACAAATCCGCGTATGCCTTGAGATATACTCTTTTTATCATTGTTTCAATACATACTAAAATTCCTTTCATCATTTCCTTCTGTACTCATTGACGATACATCAGATTTACATCATTACCAAGTTCATCAAGTAGGTTGCCATCATCTTCATCAAGTGGGTTGCCATCAAGGACAACACTCATCATCATATTGCCAACAATCTCCCCCTTTGGACTTGATGGCAACCACGATGGTGTTTGATTAACACAACAGATACATACATTAAGAATACAATGACACCATGTCATTTCTCCATTCTTTCCTTTTATTCAAACACCATGTCACTCTCCCCCTTTGACATCAAGGGCAAAGGGCAAGCGTTCGGCAGATCTATTGTACACTGAAGAGATCATGCTCCCCCTGAGTTCATGCTGAATCTTCAAACATATTTTTCAATGAAGTACATGACTCTATGACCTTCCTATCACCAAAGACTCATACTTACATCAAATATCCAACCAAGTGGATTTACAAATGAGACTCAAATACCCAACCAAGTGGGTTTACATATTTCAACACAACTACCCAACCAAGTGGGTTTACAAAAATGAACAAGTCCTTACATGACTGAAAATTACAATTTTACATCATAGGTCTCATCATGACCTTGCAAATATGACTTTTTATGACCAATACCAGAAAGACCTCCAGATAGAGATCATATTTCAGAACCATCATAATGCCAACAATGAATTATACTCAATAAGGCTAGTGCTCCCCCTGAAAGTGTGCATCCAAACAGTCTTTTCATATGGCCAAGGCGCCTCCTTAGGTTGTGCAATCTGAACATCTTCAACAGCAGGCCATCAACAACAATCTCTGCATGATCTATCTATATTCTCTGAATCATAAGTTTTCCATCTCATCCAACCGCTACTCTTTGTCAAAAGGCAATCCGGGCTCTTCATCATTAGAAACTATGTATCATATCATCATCATTTAGAACTGAGACGTAGGCAGATACAGTGCCAATAATACAATCATTAATAGTCAGACTGATGCTCCCCCTGAACCGATGCTCCTGATTTTTAGCTGTCATATAAATTTCCTTATCATTACTGAATACAAAACTGTGTCAGCTGCAACGTGCGTGTATACGCGGCTTTAGTTCACTGAACCCGCGTATGGAAAGTGAAATATGAAAACTTTCACATTCCTTCATCTCCCCCTGAAGCAGTACCACTTGTACCTGTCTTCTTCACAGTAAATGCTCTGTCAGAGATCAAACAGTACTGAAAAATGCTGACCCCCAACCAAAAAAAAAGTCAGCAACTATACATACGCGGTTCTCTGTATATAAACTCGCGTATATACGCGACTGTGTTTCATTAAACTCGCGTATCCAATTTAATCTTCTGAAATTAAGTAGATTTTTTCTTCTGGATGGCAGAGACTACTCCTAGCTTCTGTCTTAGATACTCGAATGCTTCCCTGGGCAGAGGTTTGGTAAAGATATCAACAATTTGTTCTTTGGAGGGAACATACTCCAATTTCACCTTTTTTTCAAGCACTTGTTCACGAAAGAAGTGATACTTGATGGGAATATGCTTGGTCTTCGAATGCATAACAGGATTCTTTGAGATACCGATGGCACTTGTATTATCACACAAAATGGAAATAGGAAGTGAGCATTTGATTTGAAAATCTTGTAGGGTTTGCATCATCCAAAGAAGTTGAGTGCAACAGGATGCGGCAGCCACATATTCTGCTTCTGCTGTAGATAGTGCAATAGAACTTTGCTTCTTGCTGAACCAAGATACTAATCGGGGCCCCATATAGAATGCACCACCACCAGTGCTCTTCCGATCATCAATGTTTCCAGCCCAATCTGCATCAGTGTAAGCATGAAGAGTAAGATCAGCATTCTTTGGATACCAGATTCCAAAGTCTTGAGTTCCTTGTAGATATTTGAATATTCTTTTGACAGCCTGAAGGTGAGACTCTTTTGGATTAGCTTGGAATCGTCCAAAAATCCCAACTGCATGCATAATGTCTCGTCTGGTCCCTGTGAGATAAA
Source organism: Pinus albicaulis (assembly GCA_034641835.2). Lineage (NCBI taxonomy): Eukaryota > Viridiplantae > Streptophyta > Pinopsida > Pinales > Pinaceae > Pinus > Pinus albicaulis. Next base: position 1,284,795,420 of record CM076583.1, on the reverse strand, counting down.
GAAGACTTCCAATCATAGATCTGTATTCTGGTTGATTCACCGTGGGAGAATTGTCATGAGAACTGAGATTACATCCAGTTATCATTGGTGTACTTACAGGTTTGCATTCTTCCATCCCATACTTCTTCAGAATTTGCTTCAAATATTTCGCTTGTGATAAGAATATACCTTCTGAAGTTTGATGCACTTGTAAGCCAAGAAAGAATGTTAGTTCCCCTAGTAAAGACATTTCAAATTCTTGCTGCATAACAGAAGCAAATTTCTGACTCATAGATTCTTCATTACTTCCAAAAATGATATCATCAACATATACAACCACAATCAACAATTTATCATTTTCAAATTTTGTATATAAGTTGCTATCAGCAGAACCCTTTGAGAATCCTTGTTGATGAAGATATTTGTCAAGACGATAGTACCATGCCCTTGGAGCTTGTTTGAGACCATATAGAGCCTTTTTCAGTTTACAGACCAAATTTTTGTCATTTCCCAAAATGAATCCTTCTGATTTCTCTATATAAACTTCTTCTTCTATATCACCATTGAGAAATGCAGATTTAACATCCATTTGATAGATTTTGATTTGTTGAGAACTTGAAAAAGCAAGAAACATTCTTATGGTTTCAAGTCTAGCTACAGGAGCAAAATTTTCTTCAAAGTCTATACCTTCTTGTTGAGTGTACCCTTTGCAAACAAGTCTAGCTTTGTTCCTTATAACATCCCCATTTTCATTTAACTTGTTTTTGAATATCCATTTAGTTCCAATGGCATTTTTGTTATGAGGCCTTGGAACTAATTCCCAAGTGTGATTCTTTTCAATTTGATCAAGTTCTTCATTCATGGCTTGTATCCAACATTCATCTTTGCTAGCTTGATTGACATTGTGTGGTTCAATAGTGGACAAAAATGCCAGATAGCTAGAAGATCCCACAAGAGTCCTTCTTGTCTGTACACCAGATCCTTTGTCACCCAAAATTTTAGATTCTGGATGGTTCTTTTGAACATATCTAGATGGAGCTTTTCTAGATAAATCATCTCCAGATTCTTCATTGGGTTCACTGTTTGTATTATTTCTATTTGATGTCGAAGGATATACGTCATCATCACCTTCATCTGTTTCTTGTTTTTATTCTTTTGAAGCTGCAGGAGACTCATCAATCACAACATCAATACATTCAACAATCTTTCGAAATCTTCTATTGTAACATTTGTATGCTTTAATTTGAGAAGAATAGCCAAGGAGTATACCTTCATCTGCTCTTGTTTCAAACTTACCAAGATTTTCATCATTATTTTTAATAAAGCATTTTCTCCCAAAAACTTTAAAATGATTCACAGAGGGAGGATTACCATACCAGAGTTCATATGGCGTTTTGTCACTATTTACACGAACATGTGCCTTGTTGAGAATATTTACCGCTTTGTGAGTAGCTTCCCCCCAAAATGTGTCAGGTGTTCCAGAATCATCAAGCATGGCTCTAGCCATTTGTTGAACTGTTCTATTCATTCTTTCTGCTATACCATTCTGTTGAGGAGTGCCTGCTACGGAAAACTGTCTTTTTATGCCATGTTGTTCACAAAATTCAAGGAATTCATTTGATGTATATTCACCTCCTCGATCAGATCTAAGACATTTGATTTTTAGATCTAATTCATTTTCAACCAAAGCTTTGAATATCTGGAATTTCTCAAATGCTTCATCCTTGTGTTTAAGCAACCTAATCCAACACATTCTAGAGAAGTCATCAATAAATAAGATATAATATTCTTCACCACGTGGTGACTTTTTCCTCATAGGTCCACATATATCTGTATGAATAAGTTCAAGGGGCCCATTTGATGATCCTTCCATGGCATTAAATTGCACTCTGGTCTGCTTACCGAATTGGCAAGATTTACATATGATATTTTCAGGGAGAGTAATATTGGGAAGACCACGAACAGCTTTAAGTCTGCTTGATTTGTTGATTTGAGAGAAGCTCAGATGCCCCAGCCGTCTATGCCACAGCCAATTTTCTGATGATTTGCTCAAGTAACATTGATCTTTGCAGTTCTTCAATACATACAAGTTGTTTGGAGTCCTTTTTCCTTTTATAATTGTTTTACCTGTATCAAGATCACGTACCACACATTCTTTTGAACTAAAGACAACCTCAGTTCCTTGATCACACATTTGACTTACGCTTAACAGGTTATGTCTCAATCCATCCACATACATGACATTGTTAGCTTTCATATTTTCTTTTAGAAAAACAGATCCTTTTCCTTTAATGACAGCGGGTGTATCATTTCCAAAAGTAACATTCTTTTCCTTTTCTAGGCCATTATAAGCATGGAGTTTGTCTTTGTCACCTGTCATATGTTTTGAGCATCCACTATCAATGTACCATTGATTTTCTTCTCCTTCTGCAAATAAAGCTATACCACAATTCTCAACCTGTACATCCTTCTTTTTCCATACTTTGGTGTTGGAAGGAACATGTTCTTTTGGCTGGACTTTGCTCCTGCATTCAGATTCTTCATGGCCAAATTTATTGCAATAAGTACATTCAACTTCATTTTGAAGAGGAGAAAAGTTGTTATAGGTATTCTTCTTTGTTCCAATATCAATCCTTTTCTTTCTTGCTTCTCTTATCATGATAGTTTTATATGCAACACATTGAACAGCTTTATGACCAAAATTGTGACATGAGAAACATTGTCCATTGAAGTAGAAATTTCTCCGATCATGAAATCTTCTATTTGAATTTACTTGCTGATTGGTGTTCTTTTGAAAAGTATTCGTGCTGAATTTTCTTGACTTGAACTGCTCATGCTTTACCTGTGAAGAATCTTTATCCCCTTTCTGAGTGGCAGAATGTTGTAGACCAGTTGTAGCTGCTTTTAGATAATTTGGTGCTGAAGCTTGAGAAGATTCTCCGGTATATCCAAGACCTGTCTTTACAACAGGAGAACGTTGTACCTTGATAATCTCATATAAGGTTTCAGATCCTTTAGAAAATCTAAGATTCAGAGTCTTTACTTTCTCAAGTTATTTTCTTAGACTTACCACTTCACATTCTAATTTTTCATTGTGCTTCTTCTCTTCTTCAATCTGATTTTTTAGAGTCTCTATAATTATTTTACTTTCCTCTAAGCATATTTTGAGTTGATTGTTTTCATTAAGAAAATCATTGTCCTCTAGGGCATCCATAAAAGTATCCTTATCTTCTTTAGAATCATTTTCAAATGCCATAATAAGTCTAAGATTTTGTTCACCTTCTTCCTCACTATCAGATAACCCATCACTGTCTTCATGAGTATAGTAACTTTTTCTAGTGCTAGACCGGTTCTTATTTCTTCTTGCTACTTCCTTTCCTTTTGCAAAAGTTTATTTATGAGGACATTTAGCAGCATAATGACCAACTCTTCCACAATTAAAACATTTGAAAGGAAGTTTACCTCTGAATCGTCCTGTGCCAAGTTGAAGTTTCTTTACAAAATTTACCTCCTCTTCTTCTGAGACATATCCCGATCCTTCTGCTTCTTGTACATCTTTCCCTTTTGTAGAAGCTCTAAAGACGGCTTCTTTGACATCCGATGATCCTCCCCTTCTCATTTCATAAGCAGTTAGTATCCCATGAAGTTGCACCACAGTAAGGTTTTGGAGATCCTGTTTTTCTTCAAGTGCAGAAACTTTTGACTCAAATTTTGCCGTTAGTGATCTTAAGATTTTCTCAACCAAAGTAGATTCAGCTATTGTTTCTCCCAGATTTCTCATACGATTTACAATGTCATCAAGACGTAAAAAGAAACTAGCAATACTCTCATCACTATGCATTTTTAACTTTTCATATTCTATTCTGAGAGTTTGGAGTTTTTCACTTTTTACCTTTGCATCACCTTCATAACTTAGCATGATTTTGTCCCATATTGCCTTTGCTGTATTCAGCTGCATGACCTTGACAAATTATGATTCAGTTAGACTCCCCAATAGAGCATTGACCGCCTTTGCATTAGTTTCATAATTCTTCTTTTCTGTCGCATCTGTTGGTACCGAGGCTGGATATTGATATCCTTGTTCAACAATGGCCCATATATATGCTCCCATAGACTGAAGATAGGATCTCATCCTTATTTTCTAGAAGATTAAATTGCTTCCATTGAAGAGTGGAGGCTTGATAGATGTTGTTCCCTCAAGATTGCTCATCTTGCTTGATCTTCCTTCTAGCGATTAAGCCTTTTCAGAAGGACCTGCTCTGATACCAATTTTTGAGAAGAATACTGAGAGGGGGGGGGGTGAATCAGTATTTAGGGCAGACAATGAAACTTTTATTTTTCTTTCATAAGACCCATACGCTACTTTCCTGAAGGAAACTAGCGTATATACGCGGATATCCTTTGCTGAACTCGCGTATGCTCAGAGATCTAATTATGCAATCAATTCTTAACTGCGATCATTACTTTATTCATTCATCAGATATTTTAGAAAGCAGTGAACAGATGCAGAAAGAACAGAATAATCATCACACATAGGCAACACACATGAACACCAGGATTTTTAGGTGGAAACCCAATTCGGGAGAAAACCACCGCTGCCGTCGTCTCAACCTTCAAAATTATATTATTAAGAAAACTTCTTACAACATGTACTGGTGCAGACTCATACCAGCACACAGGCACCCACCTGTAGAAAGAAAGCTACAACCTTCTCTCGTTTACCAGCCTAACCTGGAAGGGAGCAACAACCCCCTGCTCTCGTTTACCAAACTCTCCTGGAAGGGAGCTACTACCCCCTGATATTAACACCAGCCTCTGCTGGCAGAAAGCTTCTTCTTTCAGACTGAAGGCTTCAACCCTCAGATCCACTGCAGACCACGTTTCATCAATTTTCAAACTGGATCAAACAGCTCCAACACAACCCTTCACTTATCAACATACTTTCCCCAATGCTTTCAAATCGAACAGTGAAGCCACTGTAATCAGTATATCAAAGATAACCCAGACTTCAGAATAAATATGCAGAAACACATTCAACCTTGAGCAACCATCATTTCAGATATCATACGCGCTTTTCTTTAGACGGATCCACGTATATACGCTCCTTTATTGAAGACAACTCGCGTATACATTTGTGCATCTTTTCAGAAAAACCCTAACAGATCATACGCGCCTTTGTTGAAATAGATCCGCGTATATACGTGCTTTTCATGAAGCGAACCTGCGTATAGATCTATAAAAGATAAACTTTGCAGAACATACCAGATCTATGAACTTACCTCGATTTCTTCAACTTCTTCAACAGATTTGCGCCAGGTCTTCATCACTTCTTTTCAGATCCTCCAAGAGATTCACCATTTCAAGATGTAGAGATCTTGAACCTTCATTATGTTCATAGATGCATCATAGAATCAGATCTATCAATTAAGAGCAGAGTTCAACCATGCAGATATACTTCAGAGTGAAGTATTCATTAAAACCCAGACACATGCACACCTTTGCACAATAATCTTCTTCTCCTTATATAGGTTTAGCCTTTATCAATACCATGAGCCAAAAAAATATCATACCAATGGTATTTCTAGACGGGATCAAAAAGGTAAACAAGCGCCCAATACAATGGGTCAATACCATGGTAGTCACCCCTGGTTTTTCACTTTTAGAGCGCTTTTGCCCATACGCGACTTGGCACGTTATATCCCGCGTGCATACGCTACTTCGTCTAGACAAATCCGCGTATGCCTTGAGATATACTCTTTTTATCATTGTTTCAATACATACTGAAATTCCTTTCATCATTTCCTTCTGTACTCATTGAAGATACATCAGATTTACATCATTACCAAGTTCATCAAGTAGGTTGCCATCATCTTCATCAAGTGGGTTGCCATCAAGGACAACACTCATCACATTTTAATAGGGAAATTTCCCTCCAATTTGATTCATTTTCAAGTGTAGTTGTGGTGAATGTGGAGAGGAGGAAAAGGCCCTAAATATTTCTGTGTTCATAGCGGACAAATTAACCCTTGAAATCGAGATCCTTCAGCTGCAGGTAGGTGGCCTAAACATACCTTTCAATTTCAGTGGTTTAGAATTTCAGATTAGGTGCCTAGAGCTTGGGAACAACATTGTGCCCCTCCTCACGTCCAGCTCGCACTTTATGGGGCATTTTGTATGAGCTGGGTGGCAGGTTTCAGAGGAAAAACTGCGACCTCGTAGGTACAAGGCTGAAAAAAGTGTGAGCTGCCAAAAGCTGGGTTTTGTCCTTTTTTTGGCTGGGAACTAGGGCTTGATGTTTTTTATGATGTTTTTCCTTCCTGTGACTAAACAATTGTTGGTTTTATGTAGGTATGGTAGAGTTAAATATCAACAAGAGAGAGAGAGACTTTGAGGCACTTCATTCTGAGATCTAGGGGGATCGAGTTGTTTGAGGCGCGTTAGTGAGATATGGGGTTCTCAAGTTGGTTGAGAACCCATTTATGAGGGCAGGACAACCCTTGTTAGCCAAGATAGTCAATTATTGGGACCCGGACCTGGAGGTATTTATATTGCATGGGCACCGGATCGAGCTGGTTGTTCTTGAAATCTATTTCTTGACCAGTCTCCCGCCATTGGGGATGGTGGGAAACATCTAGCCAATATTACCATGGAGGTGGAATATTTCTGAGTTTGTGGAATGCCATTTTCGACTAGATGTTTGTGTCAAGGGCATGGCTATACCGATTGGAGACCTAGAGAGACTATAGCCTCGGGTTGTCACCACAACAGTGTTGCATATCTTAGGCAACCAAGCCTTCCACCACATCACCGGAGGGTAGATGATGCTTGTTAAGAGTGTGTTGAGTGGGATCTACTATGGGTGGGCCCAGATGATGTTGTTGTCACTGAAATGACAGCTATCGCTAAAATGAAAGTTTTCACTATGCAAGCAACAAGTGAACCATGACTGTTCTTTTTGTACAGTTTTATGCTTAATCTTCTTCGAGAAGATCCCTACAGTTCGACCTCGTGAAGATTAAGGATAGGGGCCCACGATAGCCCAGGATGCACTACTAGGGGAAGATATTGCATAGAGGAGGAGGTGGGGGAGTTGGAAAAGTGTTTTGACTTGAGTTATTCGCACATTGGGACCAAATGTCGCTGTATATAGATGACTATCCATACAGTGGGATGGAATATTAGGGAGACCCAGACTTGCCTCTTCCGCCCGACCGAGCATGGGCACTAGATGGTAAGTGACAAGTTGTTATATTTCATGATGCATTTAAATTTTTAGAATGATGTATATGGTATTGATTAGTTACTTTTGGTATGCAGATATAGCACCATTTAAACCAACTGGGTATATGGGGCAACCCGCAGCGCCAGGGGCTGCAGAGTCGAGCACAACTAGAGGAGATGATAGAGTGGATTTAGAGGCACTATTGGAGGATTTCCTTCCAGATGTTATTTTTTGATGACCAAGGTATCGAAGCATGTTTGGAATGATCTAGATGACTGCTACATTGAGGCATGTGTCGGGCTACCCTCGAACTAACAAGGAGTCATGTGGCGCATGGAGATGGCCGGGTAAGGTGGTATCTGCGGGCTGGAGGAGCCGAGCCATTGGCTTGGGACCCTCTAGACCGTGATTAGATGTAGGGCATGAGGTGCCCCCAGTTTTGAGTTTTGTAACATGCTATGGGTATGTTGGATGTATTAGAGTAGAGAACTCCAAAAAATTTATGATTTTGTGGACAAATATTATGGATATGCATCTTTTTATATATGACGAGTATATGGCTTGACATTTATTCAGGGTTAGTGTCTTGTGTTAAATGCATGTGATAAGTGCTAATATAGAATATTTTTTGCAATGCTATATACATAGTGATTTTGGGCTCTGGGTACATGATTGAATGTAATGGTTTCAAATTCACGCATTAAGAGTTTCACTCATAAATATCTTATAAAAAGGATATGGTTATGCACACAATATATGCCATTCAATTGTCTGACAAGAAGAAAAGAATATAAACGAACAAGAATATGAAATATGTGATGGTCAAGGGCATCGACTAAAAAACCTATCACTTCATCATATTCGGCTTGATTATTGGTGGAAGATCCAATACATCGGCTGTTGGAAAGCACTAAAAAATGTATGGGGGTAAAAATGGCCCAGGCTTCTGAGGCTAGATTCCGCGAGTAGCGACTTGCATCGTCGGCATAGCCGATGTGTGTTATGGATGAAGGATCCATATGAAAGGCGTCACAAGACAACAAATGAGAAGATGATCGAAAATGCAAGTAACCTAAATGCATGGCAGAAATAAAACACGCATGGGTTATCCTGTTGGTAAATTTTCTATGCCCCTTACACTTGTTAAAGATATGGTAAATACATGGTGTAGGGAAGTTTTCTTGGGGAAAAAATTTATTCAGGTCACTAAATTCTATACAGGCGTGAACGATGCCTATTTTCTTGAGAATTGGATAGGAACGACGATCCTTCTTGAGCTTATCTATTGCGGTTTTGAGAGCTTCTCATCGAGAAACAGGTCTCAAATTTTGACTGAAAAGGTAGGCATCGGACCATGTGTTGATATGGTGTTCGACAATGGCTAGATCAAGTCCGGGAATCTCTAAATAGGACCTAGGGGAAACATTGTGGAATTCTTTGAATATCTTGGTGTAAGCCTCAATTTCTTCTAGGGAGATATAGGGCCCCAAGGAAATGTTTTATTCATTGAAATCATCAGGTGCAGGAATGGGATTTCTCAACCGATAGACCTCATAAGAGGTGAATTCTTTAGACTCCACAGTGTACTAGCCATGGGACTGCTGCGGAAAGAAGTACACATGGTGGTGCATATCATCCCAAGGAAAGTTAGGGGTGGGCATTGCTTCGATAATGTCTTCACCAGAATGAAAGATGGGGGGACTGATAGAATAAGGAACACATGACACAGCGGGGCTACCTGACGCATCATCATGAGAGATATGGTTCACATATGAATCACTACGGAGGGTAGATGAAGAGCTAGTAGATGAAACATCTACCGATGTTGAGCCTAAGGTGTGACAAGAATTAAGACACTGAAAACCAACTGGAGCAGAGAGATGCTCTTCACAATATTACGAGTAGATTAAATAGATTACATTGGAAACATCAGCAATAAATAACTGGAGATAAACTCGACTAAACTGGACTGACTGAAACTAAACTTGGACACTTGGACTGACGGATTTGACACCTAGAAAGTGGTTGAGATTACGTTCTTTAACACTCCCCTTTAATATCAACCACAAAAAAATTAATTAAGATACCTGCTGGTCTATGTCTCAGCGAGGTTTACAATTTAAAAAAAAATTACTTCAATTAAACTTAGTTTTCTTCTTCTCTTTTTCCATATTCTGTAGCCTCTAAATTGTTTTAGATTTTTCGTTTTGTTGTATCCTTGAGAACTCTGTTTCTTCATTTGCTGTTGCGGGTCTTCTATTTTTCCAGGTTGTTTAAGCATGTTCTGGACATCTTCAAGAAATGTGGGCTGCTGCCACATATTGTCTTCTGTAGTGCTCTTTTCATCATCAATCTTCTGCAATATAGGATTAGAATAATATCTTATCTCTTCAAAACTCCAATGCATGAAAATTTCATTGACATGTTCATCATGCATATCTTCATCATTCATATCTACATCTTCTGTGTAGATCTCATCAAGACATGGTGTTGCAAGCCATGTTTCAATAAACTTTAGCTCTTCTTCATAATTAATTTGTGTACCTGTACACTGAAAATCAATGTTAGAATAAAAAACATTTTCAGAACGACATTGGTTCTGGTCTTTTTGCTCTGTAATGAGAGCTTTCTGCTGTTGCGCTTCCTTATCTGCTTCTTCACCTGTCTCTGTTTCTGCTTTCCCTTTGCAGACTTCATTCTTTGCTTTTGTCTCTTCTTCTTTCTCTGTTTCTTCTTTCTCTTTGCAAACTTCTTTCTTTGCTTTTGTCTCTGCTAATTTCTCTGTTTCTTCCTTCTGCTCTGTCTCTGTCTTTTTCTCTGCCTCTTCTTCACTGACCTGTGCTGCTGCAAACAAGTTTTCTTCCACTAACTGAAGTGGGGTAATCTCACCAAATAACATCATGTCGATATCATATTTTTGCTGCATCATCTGCAACCAATCATCATTATCAAAAATTTCATTATCAAAGTTTACATCAGCCATATCAATCATTGGATTTACCATTTCATCAGCAAGCTCTGTTGCTGGTATCATTAAAACTTCGTCAGCAATCTCTGTTGCTGGAATCTCTTCATCCACTTGTGGCCATGCACAGTGGGGTTCACGAGCATCTTCATGCTGCTTCTCTGTTTCATCTGCACTTTCTTCACATACATTAGCCACTTGTGACTGCGCACAGTGGGATTCAACAAACTCTTCATTTCGATGTAGATCTGTTGCTACAGATCCACCTTCATCTTCATCTTTAAAGCTCCCCTTTGATTCAATGCTCCCCCTTGTACCAAAACATCTCTCAAGGGTATCCCATGCCTCCTTGGCTATCTTGGCATCTGAAATCAAGGGAAGTATACTTTCATCAACTGATTATTTTATGCATCTTAATGCATATGCATCTTTTTGCCTCTTGATTTCTAGATCTAGAAAGATCTCAAACATAATCTGCTTTTGCTTTAGCCTCTTGGCTTTTCCCATGTCCTCGTTGTCTGACTTCCACAAACAGATGAGTTTACATATTCATCAATACCTTGCTTCTTCAAAAAATATTTGCTGCTCTTGAATGAGTCTTATGCAACTTGACTTCTCCAAAATTTTGCTGCTCTTGAATGAGTCTTATGCAACTTCACTTCTCCTTCTAAAAAAAATATCTTCCTCAAAAAATATCTGGTAAACTTTCACTTTCATCTCATATCACAGCTTTAAGTGTGTTTTTTTTTTTTAAAACTCCCAAAAAAAATTCTTTTAAATCTCTTCAGTGCATGCTCTTCCAAACCTTTTTAAAAAAAAAACTTTAAAAAAAAATATTTTAAGTTTTTTTATATAAAAAAACTTTAAAAAAAATGTTTTATATAAGAAATAATTTCACTCTTTTTAAGTCGATACCACTTAAAATGAAAGGGCTTTGACTTTTTTGATCACATGTAGCGTAAATGACTTGACAAAGTTTCATAAAAGGCTTTCACATAAAACGTAAACTTCCTTTCTTTCATTAACTTATGACCCGGGCTCAAAACCATTCCTTTCAATGCGTTTGCCCTTCATGATATAAAAAATAGCGCAATTTCTTCCGTAAAAACAACTACCTTAACGCATTAACGTAGGGATTTACACGTATGAACCGGATAGGTTCACGGCTTCAGGGTTTTAAAAGTCACGTACCCTTTTTGACTTTAACGCAGATGCATTATTTTCTGCATACAGATTGGCGCGGTCCCGATTGAAACAGTTGCGCCTATCTCAAAAACGATGTGAGGCATGAAAATGGCATGGGTATGGCATGTATTCTAGTGCCAATCAACTCACAGTCGTGCCAATTGACTGCTCTTCTCTTCTGCTCCTTCGTGGCTCTGTTGCTGCTCTCCAGGGAGGCTTATGCAACTCGGCTCCGATACCATGACAAGAATTGAGACACTGAAAACCAACTGGAGCAGAGATATGCTCTTCACAATATTACGAGTAGATTAAATAGATTACATTGGAAACATCAGCAATAAATAACTGGAGATAAACTCGACTAAACTGGACTGACTGAAACTAAACTTGGACACTTGGACTGACGGATTTGACACCTAGAAAGTGGTTGAGATTACGTTCTTTAACAAGGTGATCACCGAAGGAGGTTAAGTGGAAACATAAAGGAATGCCTCGGAGGGGTTTTCTGCTAAGGATGTAATGGATGATGTCAGATAGAGGATAGTAGCTGAAGGCTCCGTCATCTCGGCATTAGGTGGAGGTATCACAATGGGTGGATAAATTTCCTCTGGTTCGGGCTGAGATAATCGGACAAGTAGAGGAGTAAAGGATCCACTACGTTCAGCCTCGATTATGCGGACAGCCTCAACGGTGTTGTGAAAATCATCGAGATGGGGATAGAGGTGAGAATAGTGGCCATAAATATCACACAAAGCCTAAGGGTGATTTGTGTGCAACGTTTTTATTTTATTAGCTGAATCAGGTAAGGTAACATGGACCAATGGGATATTAGGTTTAGGAAAAATTTCATTGACCATAGGTTTTAGAAGAGGAAGTTCAGGACAATTTTTGGTAGCATGCCCAACAACATCAAAAAAAGTGCATGGAGGTGATTTCTTTGGAAGCTTAGGAGGGGTAGGACTTTTTTGGGAAACCTTATCCTTAGGTTCCTTTTTTCTGTCTTTTCACCCCTAAACATATGCTTTCGCAACAGGAGTATATTCCTATTGAGGTGGCTAAAGCACTGAAGCAAAGGTAGAGGTCGTGGCGACCGGTTGGACCGGGGTCAAAGTGGTATAAGTTTTGAGCTAAACAGGCGACGTTTCAACTAGGGGATCGATGTAGTAGACATCAGTGCCTAAGGTCAAATTGGGAAGGCTCAATGTAGCCATGACAGGCACCAAAAATACTCCAAAATGGGGAGCGAGAAATAGTATCTTATCGAAGGGGAAATGGCCTGGCAAAATGGCTCCCACTCATTAGGCGAGGGGGAATTTTTCTTAGTTGAAAAGGTGTGGAAGAGACACTAGCAGAATAGGAAGGCTCTTGAAAGGAGGGCCCGCCAAGCTTCATTGGGTGACCACCAGTAGTTTGCGGAGGCATATTCTGCTAGGTAATTGAACCAGACCACTTGTGGCTAGTCCGAGATGATTGAATCATGAAAAAATTCGACGAGCTGGGATCTGTGATAAGAGGGGGGGGACCAAGGAATGCACCAAGTAAGGTGGAATATTTAAAGACTCCAAGTGAAACAATGGTAAGAGGTGTGACTACTTTTTTATTGACCATCGAAGATATGATAAACTCGGGGGAGATCTGAGACTTCGGTTTGTAATATGTCAACTGATCAATGGTAACGATATTTCCATTGTGAGGAAAGAACATCTTACCATGAACCACAAATGCGACAATAGAAAAGGCATATATGTAGCTATGACTCAACAGGATGTTGTAATCCAAAGTAACATCAATGACTTCAACATTAATACAAACAGTCTTTCCCATAAGAGTGATAGGAAAATTGTGGTACATGCCAAGGGGCTAAGAAGAGTGACTGTCCCAAGAACGCAATGTGATGGTGGATGGTGTTTGGTGGTTTAATTGTTGGATTAAACCTTGCAATATTAATTATCAATCCGAGAGTTGTAAACGTGAGTTGTACTGCGTATTGGCTTAGCTTAATGGTCAGAGTATAAATATATTCCTTTGTAATGGTAAACTAGGTACTGGAATGAAACACACCTTTGCTAGCAAATAAAAAATATTGAAAAGGGAACCTACGTAACTAATTTTATCAAGAAAAATCCATACTGCAATTAAACTATAAGAAAATATAAAGAAATCCTCAATCATGTAAAATTGTGGCACTCGCATTCTACTTTTTAAATCTCCTATGATAACTTAAAAAAGCTAATCTATGTATTCCTCTCAACAATGTGAAACTATCACTTGAAACTAATAAGCAAAAAGGTCACACATTATTCTAATGACAACTTCACACCTTAGAATACTAGAATTACAAATTCAAGATTCCAAATTAATTATTTCTGAAAGAAAACTACTTTGCTTCATATAAAATAACACTTAAAATATCCTATTAAAAATGGCATTGCAAATAATCTATGATAACCTTCAATTAAAATATTTTAATCTAGGTGAAACAAGTTATTCAAAAACAAGCTCACTCTTTGAAAGCATGAAACTCATAATGAAAAATAAATCAAAATCATATAAATCAATAATGAAACTAAATCACCATTCGAATTGATATCTCTATCTGCACAATAAAATCCACACTCAAACTTATTATTATAAGGAAACGATTACACTACGAAAACAAGAATGATTTTAATTAAAATAAATATAATTATTAAGTGAATTCCCTGGATGCATAAACTAATTAAATGAGCATTAAAACCTGCAAAAATTCAAACGAAACTAAGTAAGGAATACCATTACTAAAACTCAAAGCATTAAAATATTTTCTAACTCCTGAATCAAACTCAAGAATTGGAAAACAAAATAATGATCTAAGTGCAGAATTAGGAAATCTGAGATACTATATAAAAAAAACAATTCAAAACAAAATATAATTTTACAAATTACACTAAAGAATAATTCCTAAATCTATGAATAAGGAGGGACTCGACTCCAAGTTGCAGTGGATCCTTTCCACTCCCTAGAGCAAGTCCTAAACTAAATCAACACTAAAAAATAAATAAAATTATAGTACTTACATAAAAACAAATGCCGGAACCAGAATTTTATTAAATCAACTCAGCACATCGCTTCAAATATCAATTAATAAATACATCAGCTGATAATCCATTACAATTTCTTGTTCTCGGCAAATTTGACGCTGGTTCTACATCTCTGAAATTAATTATGGTTCTACATTTGAAATATTCGACCTCACATATGAGAAATTCTGCCCTGAGAAATTCGACCTGCTACCAATTACATTCCTATTTTATTCCTATCGATCCTAGCTTCCCTCTATCTAATTGACAGATTAACTCTAATTGATCTGAGAAATTCATTAGTGCACAGCTTTTTCTTTATAGCAGCAACGTTGCTCTAATTAAAAATCGATGGTTACATATAATGCAAATTTAGGAGATTTTATTAATACAAATTAAAAAAAATAAAAAATATGAGATTTGATTTCCAATTTAGTTATGAGCTAGTGTGATGAGTTGGTGCAATCGAGCTTCTGGAAGAATGTGACCTCACACACTTTGGTGGGGGCATCGTACAACTAGAATTGGTGCCTTAATGCATAATGGGACGGGATGCCGACCTGGGCGTTGAACATCGTGTAGCTTGGAATGTAATATGACCAACAATATCATTCCCAACATTAGATGCACAATTGTAGTTTATTTTTGTAATAAAAATTTCTCATTCTCAACTTGGATAGTTCACGCTTTATTACCACTCCTCTCTTGATCTTAGCTAGCATCACTCTAAATCACTTTTCAACAATTAATTTCCGACTCCCTGAACTATTCTCATGCCTCTTTTGAACATCCACGGTCTTCCTTAAAGATATAAAGCATGGGGATTCCAGTCAATAGCTCTAGACTTATAACCTCCTGAGAATATAACTTGTCCAGATACATTATTATAGACCACAGAGAATTTCCATGAGCAGCAATCAACACGTTTTTCCCACAATGAAGTTGAGGCACAATCTATTCTTTGAAGTAGGAAATAGCTCGTTCTACGCCCTCAAGGATCTCACGATTTGGAGGAGGGATATCATAACTACGACGCCATTGATGGACCTTTTCTTTTCCAAATATATCAGTTGTCTCTTGTTTATTGAATCCTTGAAATTCACCATACATGCGCTCATTGAATTGCCAAGTTGTTATTATTGGAATAGACTGTTTCTTAGTATCTTCACTGTATATTGTACTCCATGCCTTTGCCTGCTCACTCTCGTTATGTATTACCATTGGTACTCTTGTGTGCAGGCCAACCGAGCTTGAACATTCTTATCTCATTATGCTCTAAGAGGTCTCCATACCTCAGTAAATTATGAAAACAAAACCATGACTAGCATACAATATTTCTTCAACACTAATCTAACCTAAACAACCTGCTTCAAATGATATTCAAATTCCTTCTTGGATTTATACACCTGCCACCAAGAAGGCATTTATTATTGAAACTACTACACAAAACACTATTTAATTTAATTAATAACAAGAATTTATAAATTAATAGCTATTGTTTCTAAATTCCTCTAATTAACAACATAATGGATTAATAATGATTAAAAACACCAGGTACAATTATGTATTGATGTGATAAATATCATGAAAATTTGGGCAAAAGTGCGGCTCAACATCCCCCCACACTGAACTTCTTGCACGTCCTCGTGGAAGAAAAACCTCTAAGATGATGAAATAAGGTAGGGAAAATATCAACAAAGATTCTAGCAAGTAACGATGAAGATGCCTGATGTTGTAATGCGTTCATTAGCCCGCAACATTGGTATTAATATTACACTACTAGCTAAAACCATGTGAAATGATAAAACAAGATCGGTTAGACATTATGGAGAAAAGAGTGTTGGACATACCTATTACCTTGTCCCATAGTTTGTTTTTGCTCAAATTCTTATGAAAAAAATAAAATTTTGTTGAAAAAGTGCAGTTTCAAAAAGAATAACACAAGATTCCTGCACCTACTATAATAATCTCGTACCTCAATCATGCAGCATATATTTAGAGGCAATTACAATCAATACACATTGATGGCAACCAACACCTTGTGAGTAGTCATCATTGAGTAATTCATCACTTTGAATACCATGAGAATTAAAGTGAGTTATGATACCAATCAACAACCTCTTTATTTGAACACTTTAAATTATGTTGTTATCCATATTCAAAAATAATTTTCCTCTTAATCTAGCACAAAGAATTTCCTTCACTAAGGATACCACTTCAATAAAGATTCTTGATTTTTGAAAGATATAACTCAAAGCATCATCTTCAAATTGTCTTAAAATGATTGCTCAAGAAAAAGGATGAGTTTTAGGGAAAGAGAAGGATAACCAAGCAAATCACAATATGCAGTTAACTTTAATACCACATACATGGCCCTGCTACCCGCAGGTGTCCATAACCTCGACAGGGATGTCTTTTGATCCATCGAAATTTCTGTGTCCCACTTACTAGATACAGATTCAGGGTTAGCTTATTTTCCTCTTTAGATGAAGGGCACTATCTTGGCTTGGTAACCGGTTGATGGAAGTGCCACTCACAAGAAGTAACATGAATGAACATGTCATCTCATGATGAGACCTCTTGTCTTCCATATTTTTGTCTAAAAGCTATTACTCTAGCTTGGTGACTAGGAGTAGTAATTTCATGCATGTTAGGTCTCATGATCATGGTCGGTCGGTTCATCACGATACCTCCTATCCTTCCCTAAAAATTTTTCAAGATCTGATTATGATTAACCTTAAAGGTTACTTAATAAGTGAGGAGACAAATCTACTCCTTAAGAGTACAGGATGGCGTAAAAAAATTTTAATGACTAATTATTACTAGCTAATTCCTCTACCCTAAAGACTTATTAAAGACATTCGATACAATGATTGAAAGATTCCTTGAGTTAAAAATGCTAGTGTTCTCATGAATAGCTCATTATGATATTTACAAGATTGGTCCACCATAGGGGTTTTCCAATAGTACCTTCTAAGGGAAACTGAAAATATATATCTGAGATGACAACATATTATAGTGATTAATCATGGTGACTTTTGCAAAATCATGAGGTATTAGAGTGAATTGTACTTAACAAGATTTGTCACAAATGTGTGTGTTAACAACTAATGTGGATCAAAGTAGTTTTAATAGCCATGATTTAAAATTCAAAACCCTAATAGCATTATAAAAGCTTTATTCATTTATTCTCCTGCCCTAATTTACCCTAAGAGGTGAAATAATCTCGTTTAAGTATAGGATTACTTCCAATGAAGCCATGTGCATAACAAAATGCTGGTAATACTCACACTTAGTTTTAAAGAATAGACTTCAATACATACCAAAGCAGGAGAAACCCGTTGCTTCAATTGATATGGTACCAAGAGTTTTTGAATGTTGAGGAAATAAGATGGTGTGATGACTTATAGAAACCAGGATTCAATGGAATCCACATATTTATGATTTTCCAACTGATGCAAGTCTTCCACAGTTTGATAGTCACTCTCATGGAGGCACAAAGAATATGGTGAAAGACAAAAGATAAATCCCTCAAGTTCAAGTTCAAATATCTACTTTTAAAATTGACAAGAATGGTTGAGAGAGATTTCAGGGTTTTGAGTTTCAATAACATTTTTAGAACAAGTTCCAATGAAATATCTATCCTCTAGTGGTGTTTGAATTACATCTTCCCGGGGTGAATGTTCTACGGTAATGGGGGAAGTTTTCAGATTCATTCCCTTTTCCAACATGGAAGGTGTAACATTTTGTTCAATAGGGGAATCAACAGAAAGAATAGGTGGTTCAAACTATTGTGCAACCTCATGGTTTAGATTAGTGATTAGGATGTGGTTTAGGCTAGGGTTTTGGTTAATGCTTGGACTAAGGTTTGGATTTAGATTCAGATTAAGATTTGGACTAGGGTTAGGTCTAGGTTTTAAATTATAATTAGGGCTAGGTCTAGGGTGTTGATTAGGGTTAGGTCTAGGGTATGGATTAGGGTATGAACTAGGGTTAGGGTAATTTTTCACATGCTGTTGGGACCATGGAGGAGGATAACTTATTAGTGCATTGGAAAGAAATTGTGGTTGTTGTAGGTGTTCATATGATTTAATTTGCATGGGAGATTTCCCTAGAGATAAAGATCCAAATGATTCTTGAGGCCATGAAGATATCTGGCTTGAGGATGAGGGCCAAGGAGAGGGTCACTACGGCCACAAAGTAGGATATTCAATTGGAGGAGGATTAAAAGTTTTCCATGAAGTTGCAGGATTATAAGCATGTTGAGGAACCTGCTCAGGGAAATAATCATTATTCCAAGTATAAAATGGTGTTGGGTTTTGAGTTATACCTGGAAATTGATTTGATTCCTTACTTGATTCCCTGAGTACCTTCCATAATCGTGGCAGTGATGGGTGGTGTTCGGTTGCATGACCATCCTTGAAAATTTCACAAACTTTTAGACCACTAAGTAGACACTTTCCAAGGCAGTGTTTCTTTCGACAGTTGGCACAAAGGATAAGCAGTGGTTCTTCATCCATCTCTTGCTCCTGAAAATCATCCAATTATGAAATAAAATATTTAATAATATTGAATTTATGTTCAAGCAAGGTGTTAAATTCTGCACTTGTGAATTCTTCATCGGATGACTTTTCTGTCTCTGTAGCAGCATTAAAACTCCTCATTGAATGATTCCTCAAAATAACATTTTCTTGTTCTCAACAATCCAACTGGTACATTCTATCATCACATGGATTAGTACACAAGGGTTATTACAGTACCCCAAAACTGATATAACGTTGGAATCTGAAGATGAATTTAAAAGCTATTGTCTAAAATAAAACTCACCACACTTGCATGAAAAATAAGTTTGCATAAAATGAAGGAAATGTCGTGTTGGGAAAATGTGGAATCAAAGCAATATTTAATCTATTGAAAGCAAATAAATTCATAAATTAAATGTCTAAAGCTTGCTTCTATAGGAAAGGAAATAAAATTTCAAGCGATAAGAAAGATGGCCAGACTTTGGAGCAACCCCACAATAGTGGATGTGTGGCTCTTCACTCACGTCTTACCGTACTCTCTCTGCCCTCTGACTTCCCTGCAACATCCTTGAAACTCTGTAAGAAAATTTTACCTGAGCCAAAATATAACTCCCCCACAACGACACCAAAATGTTGGGTGGTTTAATTGTCAGATTAAACCTCGCAATATTAATTATCAATCCGGGAGTCGTAAACGCGAGTTGTACTGCATATTGGCCCAGCTTAATGGTAAGAGTATAAATATATTCCTTTGTAATGATAAAATAGGTACTGGAATGAAACACACCTTTGCTGGAAAATAAACAATATTGAAAAGGGAACCTACTTAACTAATTTTATCAAGAAACATAAATACAACAATTAAACTGTAAGGAAATACAAATAAATCATCAATCATGTGACATTCTCACACTCGCATTCTACTTTTTAAATCTCCTATGATAACTTAAAAAATCTAATTTATTTATTCTTCTCATCAGCGTGAAACTATCACTTGAAACTAATAAGAAAAAAGGTCACACATTATTCTAATGACAACTTCACACCTTAGAGTACTAGAAATACAAATTCAAGATTCCAAATAAAATATTTCTAAAATAAAACTACTTTTCTTCATATAAAATAACACTTAAAATATCCTATTAAAAATGGTATTGCAAATAACCTACGATAACCTTTAGTTTAAAGATTTTAATCTAGGTGAAACAAATTATTCAAAAACAAGCTCACTCTTCGAAAGCATGCAACTCATAATGAATAATAAATCAAAATCATGTAAATCAATAATGAAACTAAATCACGATTCGAATTGATATCTCTATCTGCACAATAAAATCCACGCTCAAACTTGCTCTTATAAGGAAACGATTACACTACGAAAACAATAATGATTTTAATTAAAAATAAATATAATTATTAGGCGAAATCCCCAGATGCATAAAATAATTAAATGAGCATTAAAACCTGCAAACATTCAAATGAAACTAAGTAAGGCAAACCATTACTAAAATTCAAAGCATTAAAATCTGTTCTAACTCCTGAATCAAACTCAAGAATTGGAAAACAAAATAATTATCTAAGTGCAGAATTAGGAAATATGAGATACTATATAAAAAAAAAACAATTCAAAACAATATATAATCTTAAAAATTACACGAAAGCATAATTCCTAAATCTATGAAGAACGAGGGACTCGACTCCAGGTTGCGGTGGATCCTTGTCACTCCTGGAGAAAGTCCTAAACTAACTCAACGCTAAAAATGAAATAAAATTACAGTACTTACATAAAAACAAATGCCGGAACCAGAATTTTATTAAATCAACTCAACACATCGCTTGAAATATCAATTAATAGATACATCAGTTGATACTCCATTACAATTTCTTGTGATTTGCAAATTTGATGCTGGTTCTACATCTCCGGAATTAATTCTGGTTCTACATCTGAGATATTTCACCTCACATATGAGAAATTCCGACCAGAGAAATTCGACCTGCTACCAATTACATTCTTGTTTTATTCCTATCGATCCCAGCTTCCCTCTATTTAATTGACGGATTAACTCTAATTTATTTGAGCAATTCATTAGTGTGCAGCTTCTGCTTTATAGCAGCAACATTGTTCTAGTTAAAAATTGATGGTTACATATAATGCAAATTTAGGAGATTTTATTAATACAAATTAAACAAATTAAAAAATATGAGATTTGATTTCCAATTTAGTTTTGAGCTGGTGTGATCTAGCTTCTGAAAGAATGTGACCTCACACACTCTGGTGGGGGCATCGCACAACTAGAATTGGTGCCTTAACACACAATGGGACGGGATGGCGACCTGGGCGTTGAACATCGTGGAGCTTGGAATGTAAGATGCCCAACAATATCATTCCCAAAATTAGATGCACAATTGTAGTTTCTTTTCTTAATACAGCTTTCTCATTCTCAACTTGGAGAGTTCATGCTTGATTAACGCTCCTCTCTTGATCTTAGCCAGCATCACTTTGGATCACTCAAAATTATTTAACTTGGTTCTTCACTTTTGCAAAATTAATTTCCGACTCCCTGAACTCTTCTCACGCCTCTTTTGAAAATCCGTGGCCTTCCTTGAAGATATAAAGCATGGGGACCAGTGGATAGCTCTAGAATTATAACCTCCTGAGAAGATAACTTGTCCAAATACATTATTATAGATCGTATAGAATTTCCATGAGCAGCAATCAACACGTTTTTCCCACAATGAAGTTGAGGCACAATCTGTTCTTTGAAGTAGGTAATAGCTCGTTCTGCACCCTCAAGGCTCTCACCATTTGGAGGAGGGATATCATAACTATGACACCATTTATGGACCTTTTCCTTTCCAAATATATCAGTTGTCTCTTGTTTATTGAATCCTTGAAATTCACCATGCAGGCGCTCATTGAGTTGCCAAGTTGTTATTACTGGAAGAGACTGTTTCTTAGTATCTTCATTGTATATTGTACTCCATGCCTTTGCCTGCTCACTCTCATTATGTATTACCATTGGTACCCTTGTGTGCAGGCCAACCGAGATCAAAAATTATTATCTCCTTATGCTTGAAGAGGTCTCCATAGCTCAGTACATTATGAAAACAAAACCATGACTAGCATACAATATTTATTCAAGACTGATCTAACCTCACAACCTGCTTCAATTCAATTGATATTCTAATTCCTACTTGGATTTATACACCTGCCACCAAGAAGGCATTTATTAATTAAAATATTACACAAAACACCTTTTAAATTAATTATGATAGTGTTTCTAAATTCCTCTAATTTACAGCATAATGGATTAATAATGATTAAAAACACCAGGTACAAGTATGTTTTGATGTGATAAATATCGTGAAAATTTGTGCAAAAGTGTGGCTCAACAGATGGGGCTCACTCTGGTGATCCGATTTTATTGCAAACAAAGGTGGACATCACATAGGTGGATGTGCCCTTGTCAATGATACATCACGAGACATGGGCATTACGAATCTTAACTAGTATTTGGAAGGCGACAGATGAAGGTAAGGTGGGATGTTCTGACTTATCAACATCAAAGACAGATCATATGAAGGATCCACATCAACCAGAGCAGATAATAGATCTTTACGTTGTGAAGGGAACGAATGGAGGACTTCCATTGCTGACATAACAGTAGGAGATTGTGCTAAGTCATCTATTATGTTTTAATTGTGGGAGGCTTTTGTGGAAGCAGTAGTTCAGCATAATGGCCCTTTGGGGATCTTGCGAATGACCTCTTCATGTGGCTGAGGGATCTGTAAAGGGGAATTTGGTGTCGAACTGGACTCTATGGAAACTTTGGTTTGAGACTCAGTTGCAGACGAAGTAGGGGGCTTACCATATTGGTGCGACCAATTTTGAAGGTTCACATCAACGGTATTAACCACTTCAAAATTAATCATGAGAATATGGTAATCATAGGTACCAGATTGTGAGGGTTTAGGGGCGGCCTAAGCTTGAAGGGGTTGGGCAACCACATATCCTTGCTGAGGGAAAGGATTAGTAAAAATATCTGGTTGAACAGGCACACTATTTGGAGGACCTGAAACCATGGCTTGCTGTCCTCTAGATGCTGCTTGTGCTTCCCACAACTAACTCATTTAGGGTAAAGGGGGAAAATCATGAGTATAATGGCCATGGACACCACAATAAGAAAAAGGATTGTTTGTAAGAAGAGGCTTGTCCTGCTTGGGCTGATTTCCCTGTTGCTGGTTGTTAGTGTTTGGCAGGTTCTCTTGGTGCCCTTGATTACCTTGTGTGGATTGGTTTTGGTTGTCTTTCCTCCTTTTCCTGGCATTTGGAGGGTTGGTCACGCTCTGCTGCACATACACTTTATTCAGAGGAGGAGGTGGTTGTTGCGGCGGTGGTTGAGAAGGCATAGGATGATGGGGTTCTGATTCTAGAGGGGCTGGATAACTAGGCTATTGATAAGGATAAAAAGGAGGTTGAGAAACATTGGCGTAAACAGTTTGAGCAACCGCAAGCCTTGGAAACATTTGATGCAATGGGGAAAATGTGCTTTTTCCTCTATACATGTTGCCGGGAGGGGGATAAGTGCTAAATGAGTTGGCCCCTACCTGAGAGAAACCATAGCCCATGGGAGGATGAGTATAAGGATTTGAAAAAGATCCAACGATATATTCGACGGCGTGATATTCCCTCGATGCGTTGGCACCACTAGGTCTAGGAAGATCTGGTAAAACAGTATAAACATAACCAAATTGGGTGTAAATCAAGTCATATTTCAACATGATTTGGAGAAATTCTTCCTCTTTTTTAGGAAAATGAGATGCGACATCTTTACCAATAGAAGGAAAAATCATTCTAAAAAACAAATCCATATATACATGGTCGTCGAAAGTAGGAGCTCGACAAAAGCTCCTCATTCTACACCATTCTTGGACATGGTCAGAAAGGCGGGTGGAAAAAGTTTGACGGAATGTTGTCAAAAGCTCGGTATCGGTATCATATCAGAGAGGAAGCTGTAAGTAGGACAGAAATGCTTTAGCAAGAGTCGCAAAAGTGGAATGAGAGGTAGAGGATTGGACAACATACCACTTTGCAGCGTCTCCAGTGAGTGTACACTGGAATAACCGAAGACAAATAGAGTCATCAATGATAGAATTGGAAGAACACCACATGTGAAAGGAGAGGACGTGATTATTAGGTTCCTCTCCATCGTTTCCTTTGAACTTAGGGATGTCAAAAGGAATCTTAGTTGCCATAACAAGCCAACCTAGATCATGGTGTATCGGGTCATTAATTAACTGGCCGAAATCGGGGAGGCTTTAACTTGCCATAAAAGGTAGGAAAGGAGTAGCTGGAATGGTTCCAGTATTGGTTCCATTACTAACAGCTCTAGAATTAGGGTCGGGGCTACCACCAACTTGAGGAACAATACCTACATTGGCACTTGACATGGTGGTAGAATGAGGTAGATGGGAATGAAGTTTGGAATCATAATTTATATATAATGATGTCCTTATAATTTTCTTACGGTTGATTTGTTGTTGTAAGAAAGGATATTATTAGAAATGGTATAATATCTATATAATGATGTCCTTATAATTGTCTTACTTCAGCTACAATGGCTTGAACAACATGTTTTTATAGCTATAATTAATATAGGCTTCTTCATTTAAAGTTTTTTTTTAGTAATTTTATCTTAATTGAAAGTATGTTTAAAATCCTTTAGTAATTTTATCTTAAGTGAAAGTACTTAGTGAAAGTATGTTAGATATCTTCCAAGACTAAGATAATGTCCAACAATCAAATAAAACATTTCAGTTATAGATATACTTAGTCAATATTTCAATATAGTAGAGAAAAAAACGTAACATTCATTTAACTAAAACAATCACAATAGGCTAGTATACGCGACACTCAATTTGTATGCCTTAACTATATTTATATAAAGATTGTTACAATGTACATGAGAGTAAAATTGGAAAATATAATACCTACTTGTCTTAGTTGTGATGCTTTCGAAGCATAGGAGTATGTTCCTAGTGTTTAGGAGTTAGTTGAGGCCTAGTTGGTTGAGAGATTCTCTCCAACTAGTTAGCTTCCTAGATTGGTGTGTGGTTGAGATATTCACCCAACCAAGAGATTGTATGTCCAAGATAGACTAGCTATCTCGATGTATTTATATTGTATTATTATTTTCATGTGAATACAATTTAGAGTGCATTTAGAAAATATTTTTTGGTGTGACAGCTTGTATGGGCCTCGGCCTTGGCCCATTTTGAGCCAAGTGAAATAAAGAGTTTGGTGAATGATTGTCAGTTCCTTTTTTGGTTTATCCATTCATTCAGGTTGAGCTTGGCGAAGTTAAAGTGTGGACGCATGTTTCCATTGTTTCAGAAATATTTTGTTGACTATGTTGTTGTGAATTTGGTGTTAAAGTATCTAATTAACTCCCGCATGAAGATTTAGATAGTCAGTTAAATAAGCATTGAGTAAGTCAAGTTGTGTGATAGATGAATTTGGTAAGTGAGTTAGAAATTTAGTTAAGTGAGCGTTGAGTAAGTCGAAGTTATGTGATAGAAGAGTTTGGTAAGTGTGTGCAAATACCCTTCACTGGGTTCATTGTATTCAGAGTGATTGAAGTTCATGTGATCAATAGAAGAGCCGTAGTTCGTGTGTAATTGTGTGTGAATTATTTGTGTGATTTTGTGCATTTACTCTTCTGCCTTTCCAAAAAAATTTGGAAGAGCTGATCAAAGCGGTGGAGTTCTTGCTGGAGCCTGAGCGAAGGTATATTGGAGCAACAGTGCTTTTGTTGGTGCTCATCATTTGACCATGTGTATTGCATTTGACCCTAGTGCAGGACTGCATCGACTGTATATAGTACTGTAGCTCCCTACAAATATACACAGTGCAAAAAAATATCCTTGCATTGAACATGATGGATGGATCTGCAAGAATATAATCTGTTGTGTGTACACCTACTCATGTCGTGGATGGATTGTGTATCTTTATAACTGTTGAGCTTTAAACGTCGAGTGAAACATCACACAAGGGGCTTTTTTTTTTTAGAGCCATTGCCATCCACCTTCATTAAACTCTATTTTTTACTTGTCTGTTGATGAAGCTACAATGTTGTATCAAAGGCATGAAAACGTGGTTCGGTGAAGTTTCCTTCTGTCATATGTTGGTTCTTGTTATTCTTTGAAATTCCCTACAAGCATATATGTTATATTCGTAAGCATAGAAGCTCTCTGCGTGAAACGTTTGGAGTCTGTCACCAATTAATGGATTCATATCTAGTATGATGTATATCATTGGTGAGAAATGAGTTGGGCCAATGATTAGTTGCAGTTTCAGGTCACATCGAAGTATGAGGTGAAGTGGAATTACAATACAACTCTTGTGGATCCATCCTATTTCCCAACCATGAACAAAGGTGGAGTTCCATAAAAAGCATAATGGGGATGAGAAAAATCATCTCCTATGCCTTCGGCTTCAGAGTTGACTACGATGTAGCCATTATGTACAACATTTTACTGATGCACTTTTTCATTTATTCGCGCCAAATATGATCCCAAGTTGCTTGAAATATCCCGAAGAGGATTTTTGTGACGAATTTTCTCTCTAAAACAACCAACTGATTTAATGATTTGGGGTCCCAGCAAGAGCACGGTGATCGGATGCTCCACGTACTCCTATCTCACTTCCACCTGTCACTGCTCTTTTTTTGTAGGTATCTTGCATTCTTCTAAGCGGGTCATCTTGGTGTTCATGTGATGTGAGATTTGGGAAAAAAGAAGAAGAAGAAGATGTAGATATTTGTGATGACTTTTATGGGGTAGAACATAACCCTGGAAGTGGAAAGCAATGATTCCATTGAGAATATCAAGGCCAAAATCCTGGACTAGTGAAAATTTATAGTTCCATCTTTGAAGTTCCATGCATGAGATATTATTCATCGTGATTATTGTTGGAGATCCCAATGCCCTAGTTCTAGGTGGATTCGAGCTAGGAGCATGTATTGTAGGCCTTCCAAGACACAGGCAATGTTGTAATATTGTTAAATACTCTTCACGGCCCCAAGGGGAAGGCTACAAGCATTGTAGCCAAGGAAATAGATAAACATGGTGTGACTGTTGGGGTCTGTTAATTATTATGCCAACGAGAATGAACAAGATCTCTATAGTAAGGATGTTGAGGTGGAAATGGATGGTCAATTTGGATACAATAGCTTCCAATGGTGAGAGTAACAAGGTTACCATAATCCGATTTCTGTTACTATATCAAGCGAGTAAACTTTTTCTTATGGTTATTACCAGTTGTTTAAGGAAAACAAATTCACTATCAAAGGAAAGCATCAAAGAAAAGCTAATTTTCAACTCTTTGAGTTTGTACAAGATACATATTCAGTCTATTCAACTCATTGTGAGTGTGATTTTGTTAGAGTTGACCACTCTAACAACTATCTCATAAAGAGAAACTCAGAGATTGAATGACGATGCCCATGGTGAATAATGAAGAAAAATATAGTTCATGAAAGAAGTGGAATCTATTTGTTGGAGTAATAGCTAGGATTGGATGGTGGACATATGTAGGTAAAATAGTTGTAGGTTTAACCCTGCACAGAAATTATCTGCGAATGAATCTTAAAAACAAAAAATAAACAATAGCTAGAGCATAAAACATAAAATAGATATACACAGAGATTTTCCCCTGGATCCCGAACCGGGATGACCAACTTGATTTTTCATTATATTCCTTTTAGTGTTACGACACATATATATAAATGCCGAAGAATACATAAACCCCAATCCATCAACCCTGGATTAGAACATAACCGTAGTTCCTTTGACCGGATCTTCAAAATACCAGGGGCCGAAAACCATCATGCCCCAAAACCATGTGCAAACCCATGCACAAAACCATGGGGGGTCCTCCCACCGGAAAATAAGGTCCAAAAATGTTTTCTCGGGGCGCTGCCCCAGACCCCGACAGGGGAGGCTACCGCCCCCCTGTGACCCCCCCATGCATGACTAGTCGTGGAAAGAATATAACACATACCCAACACTTGTGTGGAATAATGACTCCTCACAATGCTGATATATGAGTCTCATATGTATTAGTAAGCAAGTATGATTTTTTTAGTGGTCCTTTGAAAGTATGTACCTGGTAACTCCATGAGTTGGAGTGTGTAATGTAAGCATGATGAGGCATGAGTACCCCCACGAAGTTTCTGGTAATCTTAAAACCACTCGTAAGAGTGTATGTAAGTGCAGGTTTGTGGTAAGCAAGAAACCAATTTGTAGTGTAGGTTTGTGGTAAGCCAGAAACCACATGTGAGAGTGAAGTGGACATGGGTTCCCGTAGGCATGGTTTATGGTCGGCCGAAAAAACCCTGGGCATGGTTTAGGGTAAGTCCAAAAAACCTGGAGCATGGTTATGGATAATCCAAGAAAACCCATGATAATGATGATGGAGGCGATTTACAGGTACGGGTACATGTATGCAAACAATGGTTAACTGAACCATGTACATGAAGGACATCCTAGTAGACTGGTGGTTGCAACAATTGGTATTCATGCATTCTGGTAGATGGTCATTCCTTTATATGGATGTCGACATATTCTTTTTTGATAATGTTTGTAAACACTAGGACCACAGTTAAAATTTATTGATTAAGATCAAGACAATTAGTCATTAAAGGGGCGAATCACAAAATATAATACCTACTTGTCTTAGTTGTGATGCTTTCCAAGAATAGGATTTTGTTCCTAGTGTTTAAGAGTTGGTTGAGACCTAGTTGGTTGAGATATTCTCTCCAACTAGTTAGCTTCCTAGCTTGGTGTGTGGTTGAGATACTCACTCAACCAAGATATTGTATGTCCAAGATAGACAAGCTATCTCGATACATAACTTGATGTATTTATATTGTATTATTATTTCCATGTGAATACAATTTAGAGTGAATTTATAAAATCTTTGTAGTAACATAGCGAAGATTACTGCAATGTACATGATATGAACATGGACAAATACTTCCAGTTCATTTCTAAACTACAATTACACGTGGCACAAATTATTACAAGAATCATCTATTTTGAAGTCTAAAATGGGCCTCCTAAGGAATATTATTAAGTAATAGTAGAAATAATAAAATAATATTAGATTACATCATCAAATTTTTTAGAGAAAACAGAAAAAACTACTTTTTCAACTGATATTTTAAACTTATCTCCCTACAGTTTCACTCAAATTTCAAGCGAGAGCACTCGTTGGATGCATAATTTAATTCCTCATCCAAGGACTACCCATGTTGCATACTTTCAATAGACCCGACTACACAAAAATTATAAATACGTGCGTGATTGCAATCACGCTTTTCGTGCATTTCTGATTTTTCGTGTAGCAGGGTCCGTCAAAAGTATGTAACATGGGTACTCCTTGGATGAGGAATTAAACTCCGCATCCAACGAGTGCTCCTACTTAAAATTTGAGTAAAATCTTAAGGATATAACTTTAGAATATGAGTTGAAAAGATCATTTACATAGCTTTTTTAATCTTATTTGAATGACCTTTTAAATCTTCTTTCATCCTTGGTAATTTTGAGGCATCATGGTTTTATATGAGACTAGCCTTGCACTTGCAAATTTCTTCAGCCCAAGGTGAACTCAAACTTTATTGATCCTTTAGTACCTTGTCTACTAATTGTTCATATTCAAAAAAATATGCTTAACATTTGAATTTCCACTACTACATTTGGGGGAAATTCCGACACTTGGTTCCGACGCTTTTGACCAAATGTCGGAAATTTCCCCAGATTTTTTCAATCCTGCCCGAAACCATCGCTATACCGACATTTATAGAAAAGTGTCGCAATACTGACACTTATACAACGTGTCGCAATTGCGACGTTTGGAGGAAGACGTCGCAATTGCAACACTATGCCCCAAAGTGTCGCTATTGCGACAGCTGCCTCCAAACATCGCAAGTGCAACACAATGCCTAAGTGTCGCAATTGCGACATTTGGAGGCATCCGTCCCAATAGCGACGCTTTTTCCGTCGTCGGTATAATGACACTTATATGCGCGCTACATAAAAATACGAAACTTATATGCGCGCTACATAAAAATGATTTTATTAAAAATATGAAACTTATATCCATCGCAATAGCTACATTAACGTTTGATATCACGCGCGCATTCGCCCTCCGCTCTTGCAGAACAGCATTCGCCCTTAGCATTCACCCTCAGCTCTTGCAGAACAGCATTTGCCCTCATCATTCGCCCTCAGCTCTTACAGAACAGCATTCGCCCTCAGCATTCGCCCTCAGCTCTTGCAGAACAGCATTTGCCCTCAGCATTCGCCCTGAGCTCTTGCAGAACAGCATTCGCCCTCAGCATTCACCCTGAGCTCTTGCAGAACAGCATTCGCCCTGCATTTTCCCTCAGCGTTCGCCCTCAGCTCTTGCAGAACAGCATTCAACCTCAGCTCTTGAAAAATGGTAAGTTCTTACTACAGGCCCTTCCTCCTATAGTAGGGTTGACTCTATTTGGGTTTTTTTGGTCAATTCCATTGGATTGTGTTAGGCTATAGGGTTCTCTCTAGATGTCAAGAATCAAGATTCAATGCCCTCTATTATCTTCATCACCCAATACAAGATTTAAATTTTTCCCAAAGAAACG
This sequence comes from Pinus albicaulis, assembly GCA_034641835.2. Classification (NCBI taxonomy): domain Eukaryota; kingdom Viridiplantae; phylum Streptophyta; class Pinopsida; order Pinales; family Pinaceae; genus Pinus; species Pinus albicaulis. The sequence goes on along the minus strand of CM076583.1, from coordinate 1,284,764,803 downwards.
CTTATTAATTTGGCAGCCATTATTTCTCCCTGCTTTAAAAACCCTACTTTTAAATGAAAACAAGCATTGCATTTCAACTACAAAAATCTATTAGTGTTCAAATGTACATGTGTGCATCACTTGTGTAGGGTATTCCTTTTCCACTTTCACATTATCCAAGAATATGTGCAGTATAGTTCATATTTTTTGTGATTTAGATTATCTTGAAAAAGGAAAGGTAAATTATTTCCCATGGGAAAAGAAGGTTTTCCCTTTTTACTACTGGAAATGGTACAAAAAAGTTCCATTTCTACCCGAAACTCCTATGAAACAGGAACCAAATAAAGGCCATGTCCTCAATGGACATCATTTGGCTTTGAAAATGGCCATTGCACAGTGTTGTTTCTTATATTACATCACGATAGTTTCTTAGGTCATTTCTTGTTTCTTGAGATGAAAAACAACCAAATAAATTGTGAAGATCCTTTCAAGAAATAAATGACCATTTCTCAATCATATCTCAACTATTTTTTATTTTATTCAATGGTTGCTTACTTTGAGAGAAATTTGATACTTTTATAAGGAATATAACATAAAAACACAAATGGGAAGGAATTGATGAGGTAGATGACCTTTAGTTGTTGTCAATTAAGAATTGATAATACACGATGCATGTTCTGTACTACAAACTAGATTCCTTCCTGGAGTTAGGACACAGAGTACTGAATCAAAGTTGTAGTTTCTAACTTCTTGTATTGGTTCATCAATCTTGAAATTCAAACATTGCATGTCTTCATTGCTTCATGTTTGAATAATTTGCATCATATCGTACAATAGGAAATTAGGAATTATGATTATTATTACTTTATGGATCTGTTAAGTTACTTTTAGGTTTGCATGGTTTAGTGTGAAATTATTCTAGTGTGCCCCTAGGCCCAGGTGAAGGAATGCCAAGGACTGAGAACCCTAGTTTTTAAATGGTATTGTTTCTTATACCCAAAAACCCCTCAACATCACTTCTTATTAGTTCTTAACAATAGTGTTGTAAAACATTTGAGAATTGATATAGAAAAATCTCGCACTTCTCAAGATAAAGTCCCAAAGCTAAAGTGTGATACCATGTGTTATTCAATAGCCCCATTGTCACCTCACCAACCTCTTTTCACTTCGGGCTAGCTCTCCTCCAACTCAAGGGGGGTTCTCCCTAGTAGATTTTAGGGATCTAATGGCCCAACCAAACCAAGTAAAGAGCCCCCTAACTCTCTATGTTTACTACTATCAATCAAAATATTGAACAATAGGGTCAGACATGCATCCTGAAGATAAAATTCCTAGGGTATTTTTGGGTAATTTCAAAGGGAAAGTCCCCAAACACATATAATCAAGGAATTATAACGTGATTTCAAACATTAAATATCAAAAAAATCGTTTAAAGGATATTGAAAGGAAAAAGGTGATGGAAGATAGAAAGTGCCTTACTTAAATGCTCTAAGGGTTTTTCAATAGTTGCTCCAAAAGCTTCACTTCAAGGCCCTTCAAGATCGTCTCCAACAATGCTATACATTATTATAATATTGCTCAAAATTTCTGAAATTTAACGAAGTTACAGTGCTCTGACAATATCATTAATAGGTCTTCATTGTAGTCGTGTGCGACAAACGGGTGCGTAATGTGCGATGAACGGCATGTTTCGAGGACTAAATTCAATGCAGATATTTGAAACTCTAACTAAATATTAATTGTCTTAATGAAAATTATTTAGTTTTGTTTTGTTTTTCAATTATATATTGCTTTTCAGTTTTGTTATAATTTTGTTTACAATGCTTATTAAATGATCAGTGATCACAAAGAACAACCCCAATACGGGATGATGCGTGGAAAGAGGCAGTGAGGAAGAACATGTAAGTGGTATTGCTCTATCTTGGGTATTTTGATTATTCATAACGTTGATAATATTAATTTTGTTCAAATATGCAGACACCTAGCCATGGTACGCCTGATGATTCCCTCTTTGAGGAAGAGCTTTCTTCATCCCTATCTCCAGTCTTCTTGTTGCAAAAAAAGGCACGAGATGCAAGGTCGGAATTTAATACTTTGATAGGCGTGCCTCAAACACCTGAAACAGAAGAGAGGATAAAAAAACATAGGCGGTAGAAACATATCAATTCGAAAAGGATGTTTTTTTATTATTGTAGATGAATTGCGATAGTTTGATTTTATTTTTGTTGATTAACTTAACAAAAATTTCTTTTTTGTGTGCTAGCGTTTCTGGCATTGTTGACTGGTGTTTAATTGGTAGTGGGACGCGAGAGACGAGATTTTAGCAATACCTCTTATACACATACATATTAGGTGCAAGCCAGCGCTGGCTAGAGCCATGGTAGGACTGAGCGTGTTAGCAATGGTAGAGCTAATGGCCCAGCTACATTTGCGTTCCCTGAAACTACATAGCCGCCAAACAAAGACCCGATAATGTGTTGTTGTTAGTGAGCGATGAGTGTCCTATGACACGTCTGACTCAATTAAATTTTAATATTTTAACTATTTCATGTACTTTATCTAAAACATATTTATCATGATTTTTATTTTTAAATTAATGATAATATCCTTTTTTTTCTGTGTAGGAGATAATGAGTTCTACAGGTTTTTGGAGAGCCATGCGTTGGTAATTTTTGGCCCAACCATACGCACAGGGTGGAATTCCCAGAATTCCAACCTGAAAAATTAACTTCTAGATTATCTAGAAGCCCTTTTTGGGGTCGGCACATTTGACAGAACAGCGGTGGCTCGAGTAGCCAGAAAATATTTGAAATATACCAGGGACACCTATAGGACGCAATTACAATTTAACCCTAGATACGAGCATCCTCTCACAGTTCCAGAGAGTGAGTGGAGAGAACTCATCCATGACGGAAAAGAGAAAAGGGCAAAGAAAGAAGGAAAAATGCCAACTGGACCCGCAAGGTAAATTACAACTTTAATTCAATAGCTTTAATTTTCTCTATGTCTAAAATAAAAGTGTGCTACGTCATATCTAACTTCAATCTTTTGATGCTAGGTTTCTTGACACCTCAAAGGCAACCAAAGCTAGGATTGAAAAAAAGGGCCATCACAAGCTAGGCCAGGGCGGCTACTTGAAATTAGCTGCAAGAATTGTAATTAAGTAGTTAAACATCTTATAATTAATTGTATCGCCTTCCAACGTTTTTGTAATCCTATCAAATGTTATTAAAAATACACAATCATATGTAATTTAAGGTGATGACTTCGGAACAGAAACTACAGAGGAAGATAAAAATATCGCTTTCCATTTCGGTTATCAAGTCGTAGTTGAACGTCGCAGAAGCTTGGGGTAGGTACCAAGATCTAGAATGCCTGATAAGGTAAAACATTAACCTTTCAATATGTTTGTTTTCGTCCATAAATTTAATTTCTAACAACTTTGTTTAAATCAGGGGAGTAGCACTACCGACGAGGCAAATAACCCAGTTTTAGAGCCAGATGTAGATGATCCTCTCGTGCAACCTGATCATTGTAGTGGGGACCAGGCCGACAATGCTGCTATCAGTGAGGGCCGTGACGGTAATTAATTTCCACTTATAATTTTTTCTAATTATACCTTAATGGTTGTCCTTATAACATTTTTTGTTTAAATGACAGAGAATGTTTCCCTTGAGGATCTTACCACCAGAGAGGAAGACAGGGCAACAGTCTCAACGGCGACAACTGGTGCACCAGGTAAATAATCTCATTGCAATTTTTTTTATTAATATTACCGAACTAGTTCAATGATATTTAAAAACTCATAATTAAAATTTAATATTATCTATTTTTGTAGGCGATGCCCCGTCACTGGATGAGACCAGACATCGTGACAACGCAACTAGGTCAGCGGCGACAACTCGTGCACCAGGTAAATAATCTCATTGCAATTTTTTTTATTAATATTACCGAACTAGTTCAATGATATTTAAAAACTGACAATTAAAATTTAATATTATCTGTTTTTGTAGGCAATGCCCCGTCACTTGATGAGACCAGACATCGTGACTACGCAACTAGGTCAGCGGCGACAACTGGTGCACCAGGTAAATAATCTCATTGCAATTTTTTTTATTAATATTACCGAACTAGTTCAATGATATTTAAAAACCGACAATTAAAATTTAATATTATCTGTTTTTGTAGGCGATGCCCCGTCACTGGATGAGACCAGACATCGTGACTACGCAACTAGGTCAGCGGCGACAACTGGTGCACCAGGTAAATAATCTCATTGCAATTTTTTTTATTAATATTACCGAACTAGTTCAATGATATTTAAAACTGACAATTAAAATTTAATATTATCTGTTTTTGTAGGCGATGCCCCGTCACTGGATGAGACCAGACATCGTGACTACGCAACTAGGTCAGCAGTGCGGGTCGAAAGGCACGAAATAGGAGCAGAGCATGATGATATTGATGATGTAATTAGGAGCTTTAGAAATAGGAAGAAGAAAAAGAAAATTCGATAATGTAAAATATTGTAATATTATAAGACAAAAGTTACCATACTTGGAACGTTTTTTGCGTTATATAAAAAACTCATTTATCATACTATTTTTATGTCAAGCATTAATTGCAATGTTTCCTTGCGTACTTTTTGTTGAATTGTTTTTTTATTAGTTATTGAATATTTTTTTTTATGCTCATGAAAGTAAAAAATAAAATATAGATTGGGTATTGGGGAATTGAGAGTGATGTGAGGGGGGGGGAGGGGCCATAAGAGCTTCCACCTTCACATGGTTGGCCCTGTTTAGTAGAGAATAATTTATTGGAGCGATTTAATCTTGGAGCAAACCTCCCTCGATCCAGCGTAGCAACAAAAAAGTCACCGTTGACTTAGTTGCTACTCTTTCAGATCGTGGGAGGCTTGTTCCAAGTTCATGCGACTCCAATAAATTGTTCTTGAAACGAAGAGGAGCTTATTCATGTATGTTTTGACATTTTCAACATATGTTCTAACATTATCATAAGAATGCATCTTAGAGTAAAAAATACTACATCAATTACTTGTATTTATTGTATAGATAATGATTGATTTTGATTGACTTGGCAGTGCAGGTACAAATCCTCTTGCATCATGAGCAATACAACTTGTCAACCAGGGTCATGTCCAGGATATTTTTTCTTGTGCGCTTGACCAAGTTCGTAATGTCACATTTTTTAAGTTCCTTTACAGTTCATAATTCAATATTAAGCTTGTTCATGATTATTATCTAGGTTTTTTGTATGTGTTTTTTCATCTATTTGATTGTAAGCAACTCTGCATGTTTCTTGTTGTTCACTATGATTTCTCCCATTACCACTCCCAGGATGAATCCGACTTTATTTTTACATAGGTTACTTTATTGTTACTATGATTTCTCCATTTACGATTTCATAGGTTACATCATGTAAAGTTGTCAATCTGAGGTTGGTGATGAGCTTTAGTTCTCCAGATTTGGGGCTTTTCTGATATTTTCTCCCTCATGTCATTCTTGCATCACCTCGTTATTTGAGAATGCCAATTGTCTACCACTTGTACCAATTTTCACATGTCAATCTCTGAGTGGTGCCACATTTCACCTATTTTCAGTGAGAGTTTAGGGTTTCTCTAACATAGCTTCAGAAATCCGATTCAGTGTCTGCTTGAATATCGTCACATAATACTCATGGTTTGGATTGATGAGCATGTTCTGAATGGTTGGTTGAATCATAAGAACCACCCATATAGTCATCTTGAGATATTTCAGAAGTTTTCTCGGGTTTCCTTTTTCACCATTTCTAGTGGGTGGGATGGTGTGGGGTGATCCATCAATATTGGTGCTCTTGTAGTAGGGAATTTTTTTTTGGGGATATAAAGGAGCATTTGATGTAGATATCCCATTGGATGCATTCATAGATGGGCATGAGAGGTCAATAATTTAAATTAAAAATATGCAACCTCTAGCATGGCAACCTGAAGGCTGCGAGAGACACTGGTTAAACATTGTTTTTTGTTGGCCTTAATATAGTCGTGATTCTCATTAAGATGAGGATTGTGTTTGTATTTCTCTTTGGTTGTTTCTCTCTTAATGCTCCAGAAGTTGCCAAAAGTTGCGATTGTTGTTTAGTTTGCCTGTTACAACTTAAAAGTGGTTTTTAGCAATGGGAGTCATGTTTTTTAAGGTTCATACTAATATGAAGATCTTGTAATGCTATATTCAGGATAAGAGAATATGGCCTCTACTTTGGGTAGTATGACAACAATTTCCACATCTACCTTATTGGGTAACAATGGAAAGGGGAAGAAGTTGGGTGCAATGTTTGATAATTATGGCAGACAATTGTCTTCTCTTTCAGTTTTTCACCCATTTCCTTTAATCGTTCAAGCAGAAGAGGGACTCTGAGATTACGCGACAGAGAGAAGGTAGTTAATACAAGAGCTATGGAAAAGGAGTTGTACTTCAACAAGGATGGCTCAGTGACAAAAAAATTGCAGGTCAGAGAAAAAATTATGTTTAAAGGAAGGTCACCTGCACGTGAAACTTCACTGCGGTGGATATTTCCTTGTCCACTTATATTCGATTTTAATGTGTGATTTTAATTTTTCATGGAGGGTTGTTTTGGCATATGGTGTGACATTCAATTGCACACTTACTGAAAGCATTTTCAATTTGTCTTGCAGGCGGTGTGAACAAACTTGTTGATCTTGTTGGAGTCACCCTTGGGGTGAGGGGAAAAATGTCATCTTGGAGAGCAAGCATGGTTCTCCGAAAATAGTTAATTATGGTGTGACAGTAGCTAAGGAGGTAATTTGTAGATGTGTGCTCTGGTTTTCTTTTTAGCGTTGTATTAGTTCCCCCTCTTAAATGTCTTAGATTTGGTAGGCATAATTTGAAAACTCAAAGGTGAAAGGAAACATATTTGTTACCCAGTGATCTACTTGGCCTATGGACTAGCCACATTAGAGTAATGCATAAATATTTTCACAACAATAAAAGGAAAGGGTTATGGCCGAGTCAAATTTTATTGTTATTGACAGTGTAATGAAATGTATCTCAATGCTATGGTTTTGGCCTTTTTATTGGTTGAATTAGAGGACCTAGTTGAAAATATTGGGGCCAAGTTGGTAAGGCAAGCTGTGGCAAAGACAAATGATTTAGTTGGGGATGGAACCACAACATCTGTTGTTCTTGCACATGTTGGAATATTGAAAAATTCCAGAACAATGAATGGAGAATAAATCTCCCTTCCTCTAACACAGAAAATAAAAATTTCTTTGATAGGAGACAGAGTTTCAATACTTTGAAAACAAACTTCTATTCCCTTCAATAACTCAAAAAAAAACTATTACACTTCTTCCTCACTGAGAGGGATTACAAAATTATGACTGCTACAAAACGCAGTGCATAAAACCAACTCACTGTCTGTTCAAAACAAACATACTCTGTCTCTAAAACACTCTGCTATGTTTTTCACTTTCGCACCCTTGTGCATACACACTTAAAAAGTTACACTCAGTCTTTCACTTTTTACACACTGTTGTGTAATAAAAAATTTACGTACTGTCTATAAAAAAAACTACCAAGATTTTTTGTCCTTTTTATTTTTATATGTCGTAACATATAAAACATATTATAATAAGCCCTATTTTAAAAAAAAAAAATTAAAACTAAATTCTATGGCCCACCTTTCATTTTGCATATGATATATACATAACATATGTTTAAAACATATGTATATATTAAAGCATACATAAAATTAAACTATCAAAACATTAAAGAACCCTTTCTGTCGGACTTCAAAAGTCTGAATAGATTGAATTTCAAACCAAATTCTCGTTCCAAAATGGGATGCTGATGTCTTCCTAAATTGTAACGCAAATTCTCAATCCAATATGCCTTATAAAAAATTCGGGTCTGCTTTTCAGGTTTTCAGATTCCCTTCAATTTCATGCGATCCAATATTAATGCTCCACGTGTCCTCCTTTTGAATTTACAAAACTGGGGGGTAAATTTCTATCTGTTTAATTTCTGGTTGGTGAATTACGTTAATGCTGGTTGTTGTGTTTAAATACAATCCTATACAGAAATATGGCTGCGACCGTCTACAAAAAAAACTTGCAGGAATTTTAAATGCTGAATTAAATTTCTGGATGGCGTGCAAGCAACCTCCAAAACAAAATGTTGTTGATGCATCCGTCCTTCTGCTGCAGCAGTTGAAGTTAAAATTCAACAGTACAGGATTTAATAAGTGAGGGTGTAAATGTAACTTTTTTTTTATAGTACTGGATTAAGATCATCTATTCATTTTTGTAGGGTCTTATGGTGTTTGGTTTTTTAGTTTTGGGTTGGGCTTATTGAGTCTAAGATATTTTTTGAGTGAAAAAATTGGTATCAGGTATTAAAAAATTTTGGTTCTTTTGTCAAAATTTATGAGCTTGTTAGGAAATACAAAACTGACAATGGTTGTATCTTAAATTTGTGGAAAATAATTTGAAATGAAACCTTTTTGTTTAGGTTGTTGCAGCAGGTGCAAACCCCATTCAAATTATTAGGGTCATTGACAAGACAATAAACGCCCTTGTTTCGGAACTCAAAATTTTGTCAAAGGAGGTAAACACTTGCCTTTTGCGTAGGCTGGTTTTCCTTTTTGCTGATGGTTTGGTGTATCTAATTGAATTACTTGCCTAAGGTATTTTTGGTTGCAAACTCCTTTTCATTTTTCATACAGTATTGGCCTTGTGGAATAGATTTGATTGTGTGGTCTTGTTAGATCTACAACATTTGTAGTTGTTTATTCTTATGGCCGGGGTGCACTTTTATTATGGAAACAGTTGATGCAATATTGTCATTTAATCCTTACTGCAGGGTAGCATGTTGAGAAGTTTCTTGTGAAACATTTGGGATTCAAAATGACACTTGATCCTATACAGCATCATGCACTTGACTTCAAAATTAATATTCAAAGTGTGCCAGACAATTCTTGCAAAATTTCAAATATTTATGTTGTTTTAAACCATTATCTTTTTCATGTATTGGATGCTGAAAATGAGAAAAAGATTTTGGTATGAAACCAACTGGTGAATAATTTCCAGCAAAACAACCACTTCCAAGACATGATTTAGAAGTAGAACATATGTACTTATGAAGCATAGAAAGATATCCTTGATGCATTGTCAATGTTTGGCTAGGGTTATTTTTGGAGAAAATAACTCTTTATTCCTAGAATAGTGATCTTCAATACAAGTAAATGCCAGAGAAGAGAGATCATCGTGTGACATAAACCTATTAACAAAAGTGAACAGGGAATGATTATTAATTATGGCATACTAAGTTGTCAGTGATTTTGACTATTTGTCTTTAACATGTAAAAATGTTAAATTCAAAACTTACATCATCATGGTTTGGCATCATGAGCTTGACTAATTTTCCACCATGCTCATAATTTCATTGTTGTCTTCATATCTATAAACAACGTTTCAAATAATAATAAAAAAGTTCTATAAGAAAAATACAAACCTCCATGTTGCTGCTCCTTGTGAGACAAAGTCAAAATTGCATTACACAATCTGACACATAAGAATCTCCTATATCCCGGTGGTATGTATCCAAATTCTTATAATAGTATCTTCAAGACTTATGTTGACATTGCCAATGAGATATTTAAGCAATGAAAGATGGAGCCTTCTTCATTGTTTTATATGTAACAGTATTTTATTAATATAAAGATTGATGGTTTTGTCTTTCTGAAAATGAAATGTAAAAATAATTTATTGTGGTCAATTGAAAAGTTTTTTTTAAAGATTTTCATTATGGAAGGGCAACATAGATATATGCCCTTCTAATTGAAATTCGGACCTGCCCTTCAAATTTGATCACTATGTGGGACCTTAACAAACAATAAAACTATTCCACCACGCGTTATATAAAACATATAACAAAACCTTTGTCAAAACTTCAAACGAACCCTTTAGCCGTGGGTATTTCATCACGAATTGATCATTTTACCATGTACCTTCTTCTAGAGGAATATTATTCCACTTGATTAGGTACTTCATAATGGTTATATGTCAAAGAGATACATAATGTTTATCTATAAATTTTTGTGGTTCAAGAATCAACTTTCATTCTTCATCTAATTTTGAAAGTTCTATTTACATTGGCATATTTTTTCCCAAAACCTTTTTTAGGCAAGATACATGAAAAACCTTATGAATGCAAGAAGAAGGAAAATATAACTTCTATACCACTTGTGCAATCCTATGAATAATTATTTAGGGCCATAACATTTTTGAGTTAATTCTTTATTCTTCTTTTTCTTGAATGAAGATTGCTTATAATGCTATAATCTAAAAAATACCCAATTACCCTCCTCAAATTATCTTTCACTTCAATATTGTTCCCCTTGTTGTTTTATCATGTTTCATGTCATTTGAAGGTTTTCCATAATAATTTTCAAAGTTTCTTTAGTATTTTCCATATGTGACTCTGTTTCCTATACTTTGGACTTATCTTTCAAAAAGTATGAGATACTAGGAGTTGGATATCCATAAAGGGCCTTAAATGGGGAAATTTTAGTAGATGTGTGATAGGTAGTATCATATTACCATTCTTCCTTGACGAACCCACTTCATCCATTAAGATTTATTTTCTAAATAGTAACATTGTAGATAACCTTAAAAACATTTGTTAACTATTTTTGTTTGACCATTTGATTGTGTTTGATATGTAGAACTCATGGCAACTAGTGTTTCTCCACTCATATTAAATAATTATTTCCAAAAGTTTCTTGTTACTATTACTTTAGGAAAACCATGAAGACTATGAATTTATTTCACGGACACTTCTTCCACTTGGCTTGTTGTTTATGTACTTTGAGCTCTACAAAAAAAATCTACAAAATTTGTCTATATAAATGACCACAAAAATGTAATACTTACCTTTATATTTCAGTAACCCTGTAATAAATTCTATTGATATATCTTCTAGTCTTTGAATATGTATGTGGAATGGTTGAATTAACCCTAGAGATTTTACTATCTCTCTTTTATTTATTATGCAAACCTGACCTTCTCTTACAAAATTTTGAATATCTTTCTTCATTCCTTCCAAAAATATATATTTTTGATCCTTTGAGATGTTTTAAGGAACCCTGCGTCCTACCATCAGAGAAACATGGGACTCCCTTAATATTTGTTTATTCAAATATTCTTGCGTGCATAAAAATATTCTACATTTGCACCAAAGTATATCTCTCTTTCACTCCCAATGCTCCATAGAGTTCATCCCATCCTTTATAAATTTTAGTTTTTGTTTAGTACTATTGTCATTTTTCCATTATGGCAAACTTCTTCTAGCCACCTAGGAATAGAAAATGTAATTGGATATAAATTTGAGGCCTCTTCTATTTTAGAAAGAGCATCATGTACTAAATTTTCCTTACCCTTTTTGCAGATTATCTCAAAATTAAAACTTTGCATTTTTCTCCTCATTTTTGTTAATCTTCCAATGAAATCCATAGCTTCAAAAAATAATTTATGCTATCATGGTATATCTTGACTTTAAAGTACCTCCCAATGATATACTATCCCCATTTTTTATTGCATGTAATATTGCTTCCATTTTTTTTTCATACGTAGATTTCACCAAATATTTTCTTTGAATTCCTTGCTTTTAAAAGCCAATGATATCCCTTATTGTGTTAATGTTATGTAAATTCCTTGTCCTAGTGCCTCACACTCTACTATGAATGTTTTACCAAAATTAGGTGCAACCAATGTTGGTGTAGAAGACATGGCATCCATTAAAAGAGAGAATGCCAAAGTAGCCTCATCATTCCATATAAATGATATTTTCTTCAAGAGATATGTGAGTGGACTTGAAATGCATGCATAATTCTTAACAAATGATCAATAATATCATGTAAGTCTAAAAAATCTTCTAGGAACCTTGATTTTATTAGGAATAGGTCATTTTGTAATAGCTTGCATCTTTTGAGGCTCCAACTTCACTCCTTCCTTTAAAACAATATGAACCAAATACTCAAATTCTTATTTCCCAAAAGCACATTTGGATATTTTTACATAAAAATGATCGTTCTCAATAATTTATATAACTTTTCGACATATTTAGCGTGGTATTCCCATGATTTATTATAAATATGTGTATTATCAAAGAAAGCCAACACAAATTTTATAAGATGGGTTCAAACAAAATTGTTCTTAAGTCGAGCCCGTCGGACTTCAAATGGAAATAAACCATAATTCAAACCAAATTCGCGTTCCAAAATAGCCTGCTGACGTCGGCCAATTTTGTGACGCGAAAACCAATTGAATTCCGCCCTAATCTTTTTCGGGTCCGAAGTTGGGCTGGCGTATGGAGAGAGAGTTGTGATGTGAATTTCTTATCAAATTCACCCTAATCTTTTTCAGGTCCGGATTTCCACTGCACAAGCGGCCCAAACAAAGATCCACTCCAATCAATTTCTGCCATGTGTCCTGAATCAAATGTTGCCCTGTTCCCGGATGCGGGTGCATTCAATGGCGTTTAAGGCGATGGGACATGGATGTGGCGATTTCATATCAATCGCATTAAGTTTTAACGTTGTTCAATTAAGTTCCAAGGTTTTCACATCTAATCTCATTAAGTTTTAACACTATTCAAGATCGGACCTCCACTCCTGTTAGCGATTCCGCATGCTCCAATATGATCTGGCCTTCGGCTCTCATTAATGATCAGAGATTAATTATGACGGGCGTCCTTCGATTGCATTGCAGTCAGGTCGATAAAATGGCATTTCACTATGGTTTTTCAGACGAGCCGATTGCTGGGTTACACTACTTGCTCACTGTGACGAGAAGGAGAAGTGGCCAGCTGAACTGCTGTGTAGACCTTGCTGCATATCTACATTTCTCTCGATCTTTTCCTTTTCTGTCTTCATCTGTTTCTTTGAATTCTACTTCTCCGTCTCCTCTTGTGCCCACTGCTAAGACTACACCCATGCCTCGCCTGCGTCAAAGGATGTGTTGCCGCAGGAGGAGCACTAGAGGTCAACCCCTGCACGCTCCCTCCAGCCCCTCAACCGAGTCGAATTCCCAGTCCAGTGATTATCACGCAGGTCGCTATCCAGATACTAGAAGAGGGCAGGGTCGGGTTCTAGGATCTGGCCACCGTATGGGTTCCCCTGCTCCTCATTTCCCCATAGCTTCACCTTCTCCCATGACGCGCACTTTGCTTTTTTCTTTTAATTTCTCTCTGAACCACCCACGAATCACAGCTTCAATTACTATGGTTTTCCGTGAGGAGGCCCAAATGGAAGAAAAATGCACCCATCCGGCGGGTCTGAGCTTAGAAAAAGCCGGCCAGCATCCGGGCCTTCAGGAGGGGAGCGGTGGCATGACTGTGGAGGTAGCACCTAGCGATCCTGGACCTTCCGAAGGATGGTGCCGAATCGTCGAGGAGTCTGAGGAGTAGTTTGGTTAATTTGTTTTTCTTGCTTCGCGACCCACTTAATTGGGTTGCTTTTAGATTATTTTACTGTGCTAGACCTTTGTAATATTTTTGAATTCTGTAAATTAAACGTTCAAGACTGGTTTCCCCGTATGAGGGCAGTCTTCTTAATTTTTTTATTTTTTGATGACAAATTTGCCATGAGTCTGGGCAATGATTTTGACTTCGGTGTAATTTTATTCCCACTGTTAATAGATTAACTTTACTTAGAAAAAAAAATGTTGCCCTGTTTCTATTTTAAACCTGTTTTTTGAAATACAAAGCCATGTTTATATGGTCTACGTATTATACTCTTTCTCTATATATCTACGGGAACCTTTTTGCTATGAACAGGGTGGATGTTGTAGCGGGCTACTAATGGAAACAAGCGAGCCTGAACCTTACATCTCGGATGCAACAGATGGTTACCAATTTTGGAATCAAGCGAGCCTGATCTTACAAGCAAGCCTGGGTTTTTGCAGATGGTTTTTATTTCCGGGAACAAGCGAGCCAGAACATACAATCAACCCTGGGTTTATACATATTTTTGCTCTATCATGGATGCTTTTTGTGTGAGGTGTATATCAACAGTACATGTCTCTGCACATTTCCTGTATCCGCTTTATGATACTATTTTATGTGTTGCCAGGTTATCACTCTTCCTTCAAAACTAGCGATGCTGGTTTATTGATATGGTCTGATGGTATTTTTATATTTTGGACATATCACACTCCTCACATGATTAGCGTTTTTCTCTGTTCAAGGATTTTGGGTACTTTAATTTGTATTTGGAACAATGGACGCCGGTACTCTATCTGTTGCTTTACTATTCTACATACTGCTATTTCACTTTCTTATAGATGCCTCGGGCATATTTGGATGCTTTCTCAGATTGTCGATAATCTCCATGAGGACCGTTACTGGGTTTTATATCAAGTCCCTGTATGTGACATGGGGTATTTTTCTATCACTGTCTGGGGTGGGACTTCCACTTTTCTGGATGGATATTTGGGTTCCAATCTTCGGATGTGAAAATGTAATGACTTCATGGACTATTTTACTTCATATAATATATTCAAAACAACGTTTTTTCTCTTGTGAAAAAAAAATGATTAATGTTTATCACTCTGCCTTCAAAACTAGCGATGCTGGTCTATGTTGCTGGTTTATTGATATGGTATGATGGTCTTTTTATATTTTGGGCATATCACACTCCTCACATGATTAGCGTTTTTCTCTGTTGCAGGATTTTGGGTACTTTAATTTGTATTTGGAACAATGGACGTCGGTACTCTATCTGTTGCTTTACTATTCTACATACTGCTATTTCACTTTCTTATAGATGCCTCGGGCATATTTGGATGCTTTCTCGGATTGTCGATAATCTCCATGTGGACCGTTACTGGGTTTAATATCAAGTCCCTGTATGTGACATGGGGTGTTTTTCTATCACTGTCTGGGGTGGGACTTCCACATTTCTGGATGGATATTTGGGTTCCAATCTTTAGATGTGAAAATGTAATGACTTCATGGACTGTTTTACTTCATATAATATATTCAAAACAACGTTTTTTCTCTTGTGAAAAAAAAATGATTAATTTTTATCACTCTGCCTTCAAAACTAGCGATGCTGGTCTATGTTGCTGGTTTATTGATATGGTCTGATGGTATTTTTATATTTTGGACATATCACACTCCTCACATGATTAGCGTTTTCTCTGTTCAAGGATTTTGGGTACTTTAATTTGTATTTGGAACAATGGACGTCGATACTCTATCTATTGTTTTACTATTCTACATACTGCTATTTCACTTTCTTATAGATGCCTCGGGCATATTTGGATGCTTTCTCAGATTTGTCGATAATCTCCATGTGGACCGTTACTGGGTTTTATATCAAGTCCATGTATGTGACATGGGGTATTTTTCTATCACTGTCTGGGGTGGGACTTCCACTTTTCTGGATGGATATTTGGGTTCCAATCTTCAGATGTGAAAACATAATGACTTCATGGACTGTTTTACTTCATATAATATATTCAAAACAGCGTTTTTTCTCTTGTGAAAAAAAATGATTAATGTTTATCACTCTGCCTTCAAAACTAGCGATGTTGGTTTATTGATATCGTCTGATGGTCTTTTTATACTTTGGACATATCACACTCCTCACATGATTAGCATTTTTCTCTGTTCAAGGATTTTGGGTACTTTAATTTGTATTTGGAACAATGGACGTCGGTACTCTATCTGTTGCTTTACTATTCTACATACTGCTATTTCACTTTCTTATATATGCCTCGGGCATATTTGGATGCTTTCTCAGATTGTCGATAATCTCCATGTGGACCGTTACTGGGTTTTATATCATGTCCCTGTATGTGACATGGGGTATTTTTCTATCATTGTCTGGGGTGGGACTTCCACTATCCTATATGGATATTTGGGTTCCAATCTTCAGATGTGAAAATGTAATGACTTCATGGACTGTTTTACTTCATATAATATATTCAAAACAACATTTTTCCTCTTTTAAAGTTTCATTTTTTTTTTTTAAATTGAACCCGTCGTCGGTATACCGACGCCTTGTAAGTGTCGGAATTGCGATAGCTTAAAAACGTCGAACGAGCGACGTTCAAAACGTCGGACCACATTTCGTCGGAATTGCGACAGTTTACAAATGTCGAAATAGCGACGTTCAAAACGTCGAACCACATTTCGTCGGAATTGCGATAGTTTACAAACGTCGGAAGAGCGACGTCCAAAACGTCGGACCACATTGCATCGGAATTGCGACAGTTTACAAACGTCGGAAGAGTGACGTTCAAAACATCGGACCACATTTCGTCGAAATTGCGACAGTTTACAAATGTCAGAAGAGCGACATTCAAAACGTCAGACCACATTTTGTCGGAAGTGCGACAGGTTACAAACGTCAGAAGTGCGACGGTTTGGGAAACGTCGAAAGAGCGATGCTTGTTTGGAAGCGACGGAAAAAGTGTCGCTATCGACACTTTTTAGTTGTGTCGGAATTGCGACGATATGGCAAACCACGTTTTGCCCGTCCTCGAACTGTCGCTCTTGCGACGACAATGTGTCGGAATAGCGATGAATTGGCCGTCAGAAATTCCGCCAAATTTTCTAGTGTTTTATTCATTTTAATTTTTTGCATTAAAGGGGTAAATGTAACATATAAAACAAGGAAAATAGTAAATAAATTTTGAATTTTGATAGAAGTACATAGAAAATCTAAATTAATTAGGAATTAGTTATGAAAATATGGTTTTTATTCTCAAACTTATATAGAAAATACCATTTTAATTTCTAGTAATTGAAATGTTAATTTTACACTAATAAATAGATAAAAAAATTATATATATATATATATATATATATTCCATGTGAGAAATATACATGTTACATGGCAGACTCAAAATCATTACATTAAAGTTCATCATGTTACCTTTTGGAAATTGAACTAGATGGGGAAAATCACAACCATTCCTCCCCACCTGGAGAGGATCACAACCCACGTTTTCAGTAAGTTGCCGTATTTACAGAATGACAGATGCACAGAATGTAAACAACTCAAAATTGCCACATAAATATGCCCTCCATTTAAAAAAAAAACGACCAACGGATTTAGATATTATGGTTTTAATATATGATCTCGATAACAAACAACAGGCCTATGCTTAAACTTTAGTAGCCATGGATGGTGTCGTTTCTCCTGCTCTCACAGCAATGGATAATAAGCCAATGGCCAAGGTTCATGCGCTTAATTTAAAATGGCAGCAACTATTTAAAAAAAAGTCGATGAATGGCAGGCTCCAAAAAAAAATAAACTTCTCAAAACAACTATTTAAATCTGTGAGAAATTCCATACCTATTCATTTAATTAATCAACATCGTACAATTTCGTTATTTCGTTTTTATTCAGTCTTCTGAAAAAAGTAAATTTATTTGCTAACTAAATGAAGTAGATTTATTTGCTAAATAATATTTTTATGGATAGTCCTTTCTTCCTAGATTTATTATGCATCGTTTGCAGAGTAGATTTATTCAAGTTACAACTCATTCCTTTGCTTTCACCAAACAGTGATCTTGAACAATCATAGAGCTTGCCTTTTACCAACCAATTTTCTTGCACCTTTTATGTCAACCACCTTTGCTAAATTTATTTACTCATAAACAAATTTTTGGTACTTTGTTTAGAATTTTGATTAAGTTAATTTACTTCTGAACTTTGTTGAAATTTTTTATTAGAATTTTTAGCTTAATTTGCTTCTTAATTTTGTTAGAAATTTTTGAAGTGAAAGGTTGAACTAGTTAATTTTTACAGATTTTGTTTTTATGTTTTAGAAATGGTTTTACTTTTTCTTTCAAAATAAATTTTTAAATATAAAAAAATAATATGAGTATTATTTATTTTAAATATTCTAAATATTAAAATAAATAATTTTTTTATTTTAATAATAAATTTATATATTAATGATATTTATATTTTAGTAGTTTCAAGTGTTAGTTTAAGTGGTCTAAAATCATAAGTGAAGTTCTTGCATATTGTTGCTATTTGTTGGATTATATATATATATATATATATATAAAGATTTGAGTATAGTAATTGATTTATGTTTCCATTTTTAGAATCTACGTTTCTGTGATTCATTATATAAATTTGTTAAATATTTTTTGGTAATAATCACATGCAATATAACATTGTCTACGTCTTTCGAACCAACCACTGTGGTTCATCATGAGGACTAGGTGAGAGATCAGATCAGGACATTAACTTTAAATAGATGTAGAGATGGCTAAACTAGCCATTAGGAAAACAACTAGCTTGACTTTTAAAATATAATTAATTATGTATTTATCAATTTATTAATGAATTAATAACGGCTAGTTTCATTTTATTATTAAAATATTTGATTGATTATTCAATTAATTAATAGATTAAATAACTTATTAATTAATTACTATATATATATATATATATATATATATATATATTTCTTATTTTATTTAGTTCATTTAATTATTTAACTTTTAATTTTATTTATGTATTCATGTGCGAGGTCCAACTAAAAATTAACCAATGACCTAAAAAATAAAAAATAAATATATAATAAAAATAAAAATAAATAATTTAAATAAATAATAATAATGACAATAAATAAATAAAAAATAAAATAAACAATAAAAAATATATAAAACATATAAAAATATAAATAAAAATATAGAAATAGAAAAATATAAAAAATATAAAAAATAATAAATAAATAAATCAAACAAAGTAACAATAGGCAGGGCAGAAATAAAAGGTAATCATGAATACAAGGTAGGTATCCAACACCTGTTGATGTTCCAGCCATCATCTCTATTGAGATTAACGGGTATTTTTTCAATTTCTAAGGCCTCTCTTAACTTCCGATGATGGAAATGGTCAATCCTAGCAATGACCTTAGCCTCTTCGATGCAGATATGATGGTCAGTCTTTTCTACATGCTCAGCTAGGGCAAACGAGTAGGATCTTCCATGTTTAATGTCAGCAACATGCTCACAGATCCTTTGATTTATAGACCGACTAGTTTCACCAATGTAAGGAGTCCCACAAGAACAAGGAACGATGTAGACACCTTTCCCATCCCTAAGGTCAATCAGATCTTTAATCGATTTGAGAGAGATGTGAATCATGTTAAGGGGCTTGAACAACGAAGACACCTTATGCTTCCTAAGGACCCTAGCAATTTTATCAGTGGTTCCCTGAATGAATGGAAGACGCACATTGCTGGACCAATGACTAGGGTATTTATTATTTTTAATTAAATGACATTTTTCTGCTTTGAGGAAAGCTTTAAGGCCTTGTGACCTACCATAACCATTTTTACAAAAGACACTTAACAGATGGGACTTTTCTCCCTCAAGGTGAGACTCATTAGATATCCTCAACGCCTTCGTGGCTAAGGTGTTTAGGACACCTAATTTTTGAGCAGGGAATTAGTGTGAACTAGCATGAAGATATTGCTCAGTATGAGTTTTCTTTCGAAAAACTTGATGGGAGAAAGAACCATCATCCTTTCTAGAGATAAGAACATCAAGGAATGAAAGACTACCATCCACCTCATATTCCATGGTGAATTTTATGGAGCCTGATTGATCATTAAAATGAAGGAAAAAAATATCTAACTTTTCTTTTCCATGAGGCCACATGACACAAGTATCATCCACAAACCTTTTCCAAAGCTTAGGCTGGAAAAGAGCTGAGGAAAGAGCCATAGATTCAAATTCCTACATAAACAAATTAGCAAAAATCGAGAAAAGGGGAGAACCCATTGTAACACCACATGTTTGCTCATAGAATTCACCTTCAAAACTGAAGAAAGTGGAGGTTAAGCAGATCCGGACTAAATGGGTCGTATCTAGATCAGTAATGCGATTAATGACATCAATAGCCTCATTAATGGGGATATTAGTGTAAAGAGAAACCACATCAAAACTGACAAGCCTATCCTCATGATCCATTTTAACATCCTTCAACTCATTAACCAAGGAAGAAGAATCTTTAACAAAGGAGTCTGTACAACCTACGAGAGGCTTAAGCTTATGGACTAGATACTTGGTGAGAAGACAAGTCGGCCCACCAATGGTATTAACAATGGGACGAAGGGGGGCACCTTCCTACGGATTTTAGGAAGACCATAGATTCTTGGAGTAAGAGGGTTTCTTTCAATCAATTTCTTACTCAGAGAGCTCACCGAGCTGCTTGATTTAATAGCATTAGCAACCACTCTTGAGATCTTTTTTAGGGGATTTTTAGCAAGTTTCTTGTAACTCCTACTGTTCTCCAAATGATCTAACATTTTCATCCTATAATCCTCCTTATTAAGGATGATAACCGCACCACCTTTTTAAGCTTTAATAACAACAATGTCCTTATTATTATTTAAGGATTTTAGAGCCTCAAACTTGGGCTTGCTCAAGTTTCTCTTGGGGGGCTTGGCTTTCTTCAAGATGACTGCATAATCTTGTCTAATGATGTCCTTGGAGGAATCCGACAAGTACCTAATACCAAATTCTATGTCATAAATAATATCATGGATGGGGATTTTTCTAGGGGCCAAGGTAAAATTAAAGCCTTTCTCTAAGAGACTATAAACAGACGGGTCAAAAGAGATGCTAGAGAGATTGACTACTTTATTACTAGAGTTTTTATTAATGGAATTACTATTTCTATTATTAATTTTACCTTCATATTCAGAATTATTGCTAATATTTTACAAATTTATATGTTTCCATTATTTAACTAAATATTTATTTTTTTATTATTTTAAAAATGATATGTAGGGACTTAAGTTTAAGGGATCTAAATTCATAAGTGAAGTTTTTTCATATTGCTACTATTTGTTGTTGATCACGGGATTATATATATATATATATATATATATATAAGAGTATAGTAACTGATTTATTGTCCATTATTAAACTAAATTTTTATTATTTTATTATTTTAAAAATGATATATGTGGACTTAAGTATGGACTGAATCACACATTATTTTAGTATTGGGTTGTAGAATGTGTCTCTCAACATAATTATGTTTTCCTTAGGAATTTGAAATAATGGGAAATACCTCCACCCTGTCCAAAAACATAATACTAGTACAACCACACTAAAAATATTAATGTGGTTGATATAGCCTAAGGCTTCATAAATATAACAAAAAATGATTGCAACAAATAAAATATTCCAATACTAAGAATGCCTTACCCATGCACACAATTACTATGATGTATAAAAAAAAGTTATGAGTCAACTTCAACTTGAGAAAATAAAAAAAAATTACACATATTATTGTAAAATGGACCATTTTGCTAAATAAAACTTTCTAAATAATTGTAATAATCTTAAATCCCAAGGAAATTGGTGGGGAGAGGGCCACCTACAACAAATCTATTTTTTTAAATTTATTAAAAGTAACGGACCATTTTGTTAAATAAAATTTGATTATATATAAATAAATGTTATAAATAATAATGAGGAACTTATCATGGAGGAACTTATTAAAATTGTAATAATCTCAAATCCCTAGGAAATTGGTGGGTGGGGAGCGACTTGACACGAATCTAATTTTTTAAATTTAGTAAAATTCAATGCAACCTAACAAACTTTGTAATACATTATAGTCTTTAATAAACATTGAGAATAAGAAAAAATAAATCAACATATCCTCATCCACCTCAGAATTAGAAAAAAAAAAAAAAAAATAGATCCTCATCCACCAAGTTGAAATAAGATGCTCATCCACGAACTTGAAATGAGATGACCAAATTGAAATAACAAGTGAATACTAAAATTTAAATTAAATGTTTTATATATTACTTTTTTTTATCTAAATTATGGATCACAAAAGTCTTAGATCTAATAGTATTATTATTTGTTTTTGTAATTATATTTTATTAAAATAATAGGATGTATATATTATTAAATGTACACTGGTCGGAGCGGGAGGGACTATTTTCTACCCCAACGAAAAATAGAATTAATCTTTTCACAGGGACTATGAAAGAGACTTAATAAGTAAAAGAATATGTCCTTCTCTAAGGGTTGATGTTATCTAAATCCATTAACCCTAGATTAGAACATAATTGTAGTTCGCTTGACCGGATCTACAAAATACCATGGAAAAAAACCATCATGGACAAAACCATGCATAAAACCATGGGTAGGTTCGCCCACCATCCTTGGGTATGCCTACCATCTTTGGGTCTACCTCCCATCCTTGGGTCTGCATTAAAAAAATTCCCTAGGCACTTCCCTAGACCCTGTGTAGCGGGTGGGGGTGGGGTTGTTGATCCCCATGCGACCCCCCACTGCGCCTGACGCAATGTGACGAACCCTAGGCCTAAATGTGGAAAGAATATAGCACATACCCAACCATTTTTCCAACAGTATAATGAGATGATATTTGTAGATGAAATTTTGTCATATTTTAACTCTTCAATGGAGATATTTGAGGATCTTTATAAGAATAATAAGAGGATAAGAAATATTTATTATTTAAAAAATAGGATTAAATAAACGATAAACTATAAAAAATAGTAAAAGAAAAATTTGAAAGTGCTCCATCACCATGGGAAATTGTGGAAAACCCTGCACTTACATGGTGAGAGGAGAAAGTCACATATTAGGGAAGGTGCACACAAATGAGTTAGAGAGTAGAGTGAATTAAGAGTTGGGACATGACTGAGTTAATTATTGAGGTTAATCAGCCAAAATTTCCTTGATTTAAATCCTAGAGTTCATGTGGGAAATTCTTTGGTTTGATCGAATATCAAGAAATGAGTATGGGATCTCGTTGGACACATAAGAGACACTATAAGGGGATTTCTTTGAGGTACATCAAAGCAAAAAATTGGAGCTCACTCTTGTGTTGTTTTGAGCCAACATGAGATGTGCCTAGAGTTGTAGCATATTGAGAACTAGCAAGGATCTTTCTTGTGCATTATACTTGAAGAAGTTTTCTAATTTCCCATATTTATTGAGATTTTTCCCAAAGTTCCCCTTGTAGTATGATGGTCTGGCTACGGGTGGCCAATTCTAGAAGCTCAAGGTGGAATGAAGCCTACAGATGGGTGGAAAATTGGTCACCCTTAGTTATTTGGATAGATTGGCATCAATTTTAGAGAAGTGTTTAATAATTTCTTTTCTTGGATATTCTTTTATCTCAAGTGAATTCATGAAAAAATGCATGCACTAAATGGCATGTTCCATTGATTTTGATATTTCAAGAAGGAATAATTGTGTATGTGAAATTGCTAGTAGCAAAATGAATATTTTAAATTATAGAAATTATCCTTAGAAATCATGTATAGCACTTAGATAATGTAAGCCTTAAATATTGAAGATCATAAAGTTGCACTAGTTAAGAGATGCAGTGTACATGTTGTATTTGTGATGAGTTTAATTAGCTTGATAGTAGTGAGAATATGTAGTAGACATAATTATGCACGTTGTCTTCTATTATCTTTTGAAAAAGGAATGTTAAATCGAAAACTACAAGATTGATTTGTGGTTCTCAAGTTCCAAGAAGATTGTTATAGTGTAATTGTTATAATAATCTCTCCTTGAAAATTGTATATAATCCTTGTTGTGTGGTGGGATAACCTTAGATTTTCGAGGAGGTTCATGGGATAGAAAGTATGGTCTTCTTTCTTTTTATTAGTCACGATAAACTTTAGGTACATTATGAGGTGATTATGGTTTTGTTACCAATGTTTATTATAGTTATAGGTTGTGGAATAGGAAGGGAATGATGTTAATTTTGTATACCGAAGAACCCTTGCGGAAAATGAATTCTCACCTTACCACATCAGTTCCTATTATATAGCCATGTACACAATTTACATGAGTAGAATAGGTACTACACAAACCCAACTAGATATATTTTATCCATACATGTTCCCAGTGAAAAGAATGTTGGAGGCTATGTTACAAGGGAACTTCAATTCATGTTTTACTCTTAAGAAAAAAATTTATGTGCTAGTACAATTGTTTTTTTTCCCGTGGTTCATGAATCTTGGAGATTGATGACTACTACATCAAGAAAATATTTGTACCAGGAAGATCCACTCGAAGGGATCACTTCCTGTCATCTCAACCACAAAGCCTGGCCTCGAGGGTTTCAAGAGAATTGAACCCATGACCTCTCAATAACAAAGGTACTTTAACAACTAGGACTTGACCAATTGAGCTAACCCCTGGTGCTTTATAGTAAAAATTTTATTGCAAATAAATCATTCATATTTATTTTGCAACTTAGCCATATCAAATCTAACTAATTCTAATATAAATGGACCAAATAATTTAGATAGATTTAATTATATGCATGATTTAGATAGATTGAATTATATGGATTGGAATTTTAAGATGCAAATTATGTTGGAATGACACATTGCAAAGGAAATTGTGAGAAGAGTTGAAGCTAAACCAACTACTCCTACATGCTCAGTTCAAGATTGAGAGAAAAAATAAATAAAGTGAAGGTTATGCTAGGAATATCTATGAAACAAATCATCATTCCTTATTTAAGGGAATGAAAAAGATCAAACAAGACATGGCACACACTAAAAAGTTTGTTTAGTAAAACTTAGATTCTGGCTATAAGGATGAGACATATCTTAAGTACTTGGGGAAACTAATTTAGGGCATATACCTCATTTATGATATTATATGGTATGGATTTGGAACAACTATATAATGAAATAGGTTGGGAATATATTCTAATTTCTGCGATTTGATGGGCCTATCCTAGGTAGTTATCAAGGGGAAATAAATGTGGGGAGAGTTTGATTTTGATGGAACAATTCTAAAGAAACTATCGATAGAGTAACTGAAACTATAAATACAAATAGAGTGATATTGTTGAAGAGAAGGCCTCTTTCAATAATAATGGAAGAAAAAAAACATTACTTATTATCTATTTGGAGTTAAATATTTAAAAGATAAGTTGAGCGATATTGGTAAGTAAGTATCAAGTAATAATCTAGTTATTATAACATTGAATGGTATGTTAGATGAATATCAAGTATTTGTCATTAGTCTTGTAGTAAGAGAAAAAATTTCCTTCAATTGATGATTTGAAGGATAATCTAGGTACCATACAAAGAAAAACCATGGATAAATAACAAAAGTGGAGTTTCCTCCAAAATATCTACAAATGTGAAAAATAATGGTAAATGAAACTATTTTGATAAATTTGGATAGTATGCTTATGAATGTATGAAAAATAAGTTTAATGAATTTGAATATAAAAGATAAGAAGAACTT
Organism: Pinus albicaulis; assembly: GCA_034641835.2. NCBI lineage: Eukaryota > Viridiplantae > Streptophyta > Pinopsida > Pinales > Pinaceae > Pinus > Pinus albicaulis. The sequence continues at coordinate 1,284,739,502 of CM076583.1, read as the reverse complement.
TGTTGATAGAGGTAACTGATGAGATTAAAAATCTAAAGTTGTCTATTTCAAAATGTATCCCTATTAGTAAAAGTAGATGATTTAATGCATGCTTCATATATTTCAAGAAAATATATTCCTATTAATTTCAATAGAGATTAGTTTAAAGCATAACATGACAAAAATAATAGTGATAAACTTTATCTATTTAATGGTAGATTTTATGAAAAAAATATGACAATGTATTTCACCATCTAATGATGTGAAATAAATTTAAAATATAATCCATATATATATATTCTTAGTTTCAACCATCACATATCAAGGTTTAAAAGTTGAAATTGTAAAGCCAACTCTTTTATGTGAAGGATATATAAGATCGCTATTGAGTCATATAAAAAGATATGAGTGAGAGGCCTATACAAACTTGATGATGATACTATTGACATACATTAAGATTTGTTATTTGCAAGTATGTTTGCAAAATATTTTGATATTTAAATCTAAAAGATCTATTTTACTTCAATAAAAAATATAGTGAAATATCTTCTACTCTTTTAAGATGAATTTTTTAAATGCAATGATTGTGTAATAAGAAAAACAGATAAAAATGAGTTATCATTTTGGGAAGATTTTTATATTCTTATATCCATTAATGAAAACCATATTCACATGTGTCTATTTCATTATAAATAAATAAATAAATAAATGATTTTTTTGAATAATTTAGAGTCTTTAAATATAATTGAAATGTAATACAAATACTAAAACATATCAAGATATTTAGATCATATCAAGGGAGACAATAAAATTGAAGAGAATTCTTAAACTACTGTAAATATAATGGAATTTAGAAATAGTGAATGCTTCCACATATCCACCAACAAAATGGTTTGGTTGAGAGGAGGTGTAAAATCATAGTAGAGTGTGGCTAGAAGCATTCTCAATATAAGAATATTCCTAATGAAAGTTTTGAAATGAAATGAACCAGATGTCCAAAGAACCTAATAGCAAATTAGGAAGAGAAATAAAAATTGGCATGTTAGTAATTAACTTGGTTATCATTACATTACATTTAAGGAACCAAAAATTTACAAAAATCATATATTTGGTAATTATAATATTGTATTTAGGAATATGGTTTTGAAAATTTTAGTTTAACTATAAATAATTATTAGATGGATAGTAAAAATTTAACCTCCACCAAATATGCTAGAATATTATAATAATAAAATTAAAATTGTGATTAAAATTTTAATTAATTTATTTGTAAAAAATATGACCATTGTTTATATTTTTTCCATCGGACTAAATTTATTTATCATTTAATTATAAAATTGATTGTTCATTGACAATACCGGTAAATTTGTTTATCACTCCAATAAATAATTTAATAGATAAAATCTATCATAGAAATTGAAGCTAGCATTTAACTTCTCCTTTTGAGATGATCCAGTGTCCATAAACGTAAATTTAAAAAACAAGCACGCACATAAAACAATCCCTTCGTACATAATCAAACTGCCATACCTTCAAGGAATTTTAAAGTAAGGTGCACATTCTGATTACAGATACAGGTATATATATTGCATTGCTAGGGAAACGGTAACGGGGAACACACTTTATTTTTAACACTAACAACTTTTGGATGGTGCAGGCATATCCACTGCCGCTTGAAGAAATGTTCAGCAATTAGTAGAGATGGAGAGGAAGGCGAGGAGTGGCCTTGGCCACCAGAGGCACAGCCTTCTGGAGTGCAAGTCCAAAAGCTTCGTCCATATTCAGCCCCTCCTTGTTTGATGGCACATCCCAGTCGAAGGCATGGATTAATGACCCCAGATTGTACTCCACCATCGTAATCCCCATGCGAGTGCCCGCACAGATGCGCCTCCCTGCCCCGAACGGGATCAGCTCGAAGTCGTTGCCACGGGGATCAATCTTGGAACCCACAAACCTCTCTGGATTGAACTCCTCCGGCTTCTCCCACACCTCCGGATCTCTTCCGATTCCCCAGATGTTAACCATTAGCCTCGTGTTCTTGGGAATGTAGTACCCATCAACCTCGCATGCCTCTGTGGAGACGCGCGGGAGGCTCAGCGGTGTGGACGGGTGCTTCCGAAATCCCTCTTTGCAGACGGCCACAAAGTATGGCAGGTTCGCAAGGTCTGACTCCTTGAGTCTCCTCTCACGCCCGATCACCTTGTCCATCTCTTCATGCACCCGCTTCAGTAACTTAGAGTTGTTGATTACTTCTGCCAATGTCCATTCGATCACGCTGCTGGACGTGTCGGTTCCTGCTGTGAATAAATTCTGCAAAACAAAGAATGGATGTGCATATTCAATACTCAAATTCCTATTCGAAACGTTATCCTGGTCTGTTATCAATATTCAATGTTTTGAAGTCTAATCACAATGGTTGGTTCCAAAGTTGTTTACAAAAATCTTCTTTACCAAAGATTTATATAATTATATATGATTATTTGGGAAAGATCTCTATATAACAATTATGAATGACAGAAACCAAATTTAAAAAATTAAAAACATTATCAATTTTCAAATTATTACCAACAGTAGAGCTTTGATATGAACATCGGAGAGCCTCCCGCCTTGGCCATCGCAGTTGTCTCTCTGAGACATAACAATGTCTAGGAAATCGGGCTTAGACGCTCGTTGCTTGGCCGTGGACTGGTGTTCCTCTATCATCCTCTGTATGAGTGCGTCCCATTTCTTGTGGAGCTTCTTCATACCCCGCTGGATGCCCTGCAAGTCCATCCACGCCACCGATGGAATGAAGTCCCCGATGTTGAAGTATCCCGCACAGGTCATGAGTTCCACTACCATGTCCTTGAACTCGTTGGCCTCGTCCCCTTCAGTCTCGAACACCCGCTTGCTCAGAATAATCTGCCCGATCATGTTGGCGGCGCAGATGTTGAGGAGGTCCGGCACGTTTACCGTCTCGCCGCGTTGCGAGTGTTTGAGAATGTTCCGGAGCATGAAGCCCATCTCCGCGTCTCTTACCGGCTGCCAATCCTCCAACGCCTTTCCTCCCAACATGTGCATGTTGCAGACCTTGCGCTCCATTTTCCACCGCCCTCCGTATGCCGCCCAGACCATGTCCTGAAATTAAACAGAAAAAATAATAAAGAAAATCATTTATCAAGAAATTCCACAATAACGGGAAGAATTCAATCAAAAAAACTTACAACCAGGGTACAGTGACTACCTGAGAATCGTAGGCGATGTACGTGGCGCCTGCATTTCCCGGCCGGTTGGAAAAGTTTATATCCAAAGTCTTCAGAAACGCCTTAGCCGCAGCGGGCGTGGAGGCCACCACCATGTCGGACGTTCCCAGCTTCAGATACACTACGGGGCCGTATTTCTTATACATGTTGTACAGAGTAACGTGAGGCATCGCTCCCAGCAATGGCAGACTTCCAACCAGTGGCCATCCGGATGGCCCGGGTGGGAGGCGCCTCTTCTTCAGCTTCAAGCTCGATCTCAAAACATAACGAAATCCAACGTAGAGAGCAAGCCAAGAGAGAACCCATAACATGAACTCGTGCAAATTCAAGGAATCCATGGCCGCACGAGCACTGCTTCAGTGCCTCTGCGTACGATAGTGTTATCTATATAGAGAAATTCCATGCTCTCATTAGTTGGGTGGAGGACAATCACGTGAACGTTAGCTGTGCACCTGATGTTCAGCTACCTCCCAATGGCCATTATTTCCGTCTACCGATCCCCACCATTTTGTTGATCTGATCCACCAGAGCTGGACGCAATGCGTCTTCTTTTTAGGGTTTTTTCATGTCTTTTTGAATTTTTGTTTATAACTCAATTAGAAATTGAGTAAAGTTTTATTTACAAAATGAGTAAAGTTTTCAAATTTATCAAAAAAAGAGTAAAGTGTTCGAATTTATTTAGAAATTGAATAAAGTGTTCAAATTTATTTAGAAATTGAAAAATATTAATGTTTCAGAATTTGTTAAAATGTTAAATTTATTTTTATATTAAAAAATATAATTTAAATAATAAAACAATATAATAATTTATTTAGAAATAATAAATTATTATTAATTAATTTATTAATGTTTCCAAATAATAATTTATTTAAAAATTGAATAAAGTTTTCAAATTTATTTAGAAATTGAAAAATAATATGAAAATGTGATTAATTCGAAACACATTTTTATCTATATTAATATGTGTAAATTTATTAAAATATTAAATTTATTTTTAATTTAAATAATAAAATAATATCATTTTTATTGTAATTAAAAATATATATATATATATATATCAACCAAAATTGTGTTTTTAATGAAAAAAAATCAATGGCATTTGTCCACTAAATAGGTCACTTCTTTTAGCCACATTTTAGGTTTTTGAATTTAATTTATTTAGAAAGTGAAAATAGTAATGTTTAAGAATTTATTTTTATTTTTAAAAATACAATTTAACTAATAAAATAATATATGTTTTAGTTATCAATCAGAATTGTGTCCTTAACAAAATTTCAAATTGAAATAGCCTTGTTTTAGTTATTAATCTTTAGAAATTACTAACATTGGTTATCAAATTACATCCACGCCACGCATATATGGTCGGACCACACACGAACTGTCATATCAGAAACCAGAAGGGATGCAACAATAATGCAGGATACCGATTGATAACAAATTTGGAGGTAACGGTGAGGACTCCTTTATGAGGTCCCACATCTTCCATAAAGTGCCGTAATGGAAGATGACGAATGCATGCAGCCCATTTTCTAAAGAGTACATGAATGCCACTTAAATGTTACACTAATTAAATCCGAGTCATAATTAGGTATTAAGACAAACCACACGCCTCTTCTGATTTACATACATGACACCATTATTCCTTTACTGCATTGTCCCGGTTGCAGGAATAGTTAGTTGGTAATGGAAAATAAGCCATGGAATCATGTCGAAAATGACCGGCACTCATATAAAACTACATTATTTACACCAGTAATAAATTTGGCGTAGTGTTGTACTTTTCGTGACGACGTCACATTTTTCACAGAGATAAAGCAGTATTTATTATGTATTTGCATTTCTAAGGTAAAAATGGGTTCAATGCTCTATAAACATTTATTTCTATGGTAAAAATGGATTCAATGCTCTATAAACATTTATATATGATTAGCAAAAATGTATTCAGTGCTCTATAAACATTTATTTCTATGGTAAAAATGGATTCAATGCTCTATAAACATTTATATATGATTAGCAAATTTTATTGAATAAATGGTGCATACATAACAAAATAAAATTATAATTTCTCAAATGAGATTTCTCATAAAATTGATAGAAATTTTACCTTAAAAATGATTCAGAAAATTGCTTTTCTAAACTACTATGACAATAAAATCCACAACAAGTGTGTTGATGGTAAGAGGATATTATTACAAATTATAATTTCTATATAATGTGTTGGAATATGTAATTCCTACTTGTCTTCAGTTGTGATTTTCTCTATGTATAGAGTCTATTCCTATTCTATAGGTTAGTTCCTAGTTTGGTGTGAGGTTTTTGTGCGTCTAAGATAGCTTCTCTATCTTGAAACAATTCCTTATGCATATATGTAACTTGATTTAATTAATCAACAGAGGTTGTAAGCTCAGTTTCTAAGTTGGTATCGGAGCCCGTTTGGGCCTGGGCCAAGGGAAATAAAAGAGCATCATTTATGTTGTTTCACTCCATCCTTCCTCGTGAGCCGCTACCGCTACCTGAACACACCGAGGACGGAGCTGGGCCGAGAGCCTGTGTGGAGGCCACTGTTTGCATGCTTCGTTTGGTTTGGAGGCTACGTGCTTTGTGGTGGAAAACCTGCCGCTCAGCAGGTTGTATTGTAGCCGGATTGTCGCTGGTTATAAAAACACAACAGGTTTGTGTATAAGTTTATCTTCCATGCATTTAAATCATTATGTGTTGTGTGGATCGCATTTGAAACAGAGCGAAAGGCAGCAGAGATTTCTTCAGACTCCAGGTCTCGTAGAATTTCTTGAGACTGTGAATCTAGCTATGAGACGACGAGATCTGTGACGCCCTGCAGAGTGCGTAGCGAATTGCCTTCCAGCAATTTCACATATAATTACAATTCTCCGGCCGAATTCGTATCTGCTTAAATCCATACCATCCACCATGAGATGAGTATTTCCTTCACGGTTGAACACCGGATGCAGCGTAGGAGCCTCCCGGCTTAGGATAGAGGATCTGAATTAATGAGGAGAGTTCGAGTCTGGGCCTGATTTCCGAGGAGAAGACAATCTATATGTCGAATCCAGAGAAGAACACGATTGATTCGGTGAAGGGGAGACATTCTGTATGTCAAATCCTCATCTCATGGCAGAAGATTCCGGCCTTGGACAATATGGAGTTTCACAATGGGAAGGAAAATGTCTGCGTCACTATTCGAATCAGGCCTATGAGTGCACGAGAATTTTTGTCCTGAATTTGCACATAGCAGTGGAGTTTTTCTTCCTGAACGGTCCTGTAAGCATGTTGTCTCTGAGCTGCAATGTCAAACAGACTCGACTACTGGAAGTCGGGCACTGGTCCAGTGAAGCTATTCACATTTAACCAGGCCTGCGTGAGCTGATTCATCGCCCACCATCGCAATAGATCCGCCGAGTTACCTGCCATTCTAGTTTTGCCAATAATCGCACATCATCAATGAAGTCCGTTCGCTGAAACAAAGCCTGTCCTATACAGTGCAACCCTTGAGATGTTGGTCGATGTGAGGAGCACTGCAATGGGAACGATGAGGCAAGCAGTAATGGCACCCATGGAAAGTTTTAGTGAAAAATCGATGGCCCACAACAGATTAGCAGTACTTTCTAGCCATTTATCGGTTCCTCCGGTGGGTTCTTCTTTGGGTATTGGGTATCTGATAGGTTCTCTGACTGTTATTGATAACCAAACGGGCAAGAAAATCGGTATCTGAATCTCTGCGTCGACGACGATGAATTGTTGCCGCAGGTGCCAACATTTGTGCCCATGGCCGAGGAGCATTGTGGGTGTGGATGAAATCCCTTTGAGGGATCAGCTGGAGCGAGACAAGGAAGATGACACTCTTCAAAAGTGGAATGTGAAACTGCTTGGGTGCGTTGATCATAAGCTAAATGAAGATAACTTGGAACCAGATGTTACACTACTCTCTCTCGGAATCATGTCTAAAGGCATAAATAATTTTACAGTTGCATTTTATTTGCCATTTTTTAAATTGTCATGTCATTAATGTAAATATGGTTGAAAGAATTGAGTTATTTATTGTGACATTTAGTTTGGCCGACTATTGTCATGATTTTGAGTCTTTTTTGGAATTGGCCATTCCAACAATAGACAAATTGATTTGCTACCAGATATGATGAAGACATGACAATGAAAATGGCATGTAAGAGTAGTGGTTGGAGCTACATCAGAGATTGGAGGATGATCAAGTTTTGTGTATGCCCAGAGTGATCACGGGAGTAGATTTTGATGGAAAAAGGAAAGGAAACAAAGTGCCTGAAGTTTCTTTCCCTGTGCAGCAATAAATTTAGTTGTTTGAAAGCTGTTAATAGATTGCAGACCTGAATGTTCAAGTGCGAGGAGATTATCTCAACAATGGGTCTTCGTTGTTGCAGCCTGATAACCAATGTGAGAAGGCATGTTTGGAAGTCTCTTATGTCGGCACCAGATGTCCATCGATGATGATGGAGAGCTGAATATGGTGCAATGAGCATGGATGTTTGTTGTGTTAGTCACATTACTGTGGCGACGTTACTGCAGATCCGACCTGTGTGTCGTTGCATGCTCTAGAAAAGAGATGGTAAGCCTTAATGGCTAGTGGCCCCTTTGTGGCTGGTGTGCCTTAGTGACAGATTTTTGGCCCTGGGTGGATAGTGAGCCTTCGTGGCTGTGTTGAGTCTTTGTGGCTTTGGTGAGCCTTTGTGGTTATGTTGAGCCTTCGTGGCTGTGGTAAGCCTTCGTGGCTGTGGTGATCCTTCGTGGTTGTGATAAGCCTTGTGGCTATGGTGAGCCTTCGTGGCTATGTTGAGCCTTCATGGCTGTGATAAGCCTTGGTGGCTGAGTTGAGCCTTGGTGGCTACAGTGTATCTCCTCAAGGCTCAGTGCCTGAGCGGTGGAGGTGAATTACTGCTTGTCGAAATGGGAACTAGAAAGTAGGTGAAAGGGTGTTGCTTGTGCATGTTCATGAAGCAACGTGGAGCGATCAATTGTCAGTGATCTGATAGGGATCAGATCGAAGACAACGTGCAGAGTATGATCTTGGATCTGCTCACAACAACAGTGTGGGCAATGTTCTGGTGAACTGAAATTCGAGGCAGTCTGTCCGTAGCAGTGAATGGCGTGGCCATGTGTTGAACGTTTTCATGCAAGTTTTTTCTTCATGGATATTGTATTATTGTCATGGTTATCGCTTGTTCTTATATTGTCATTTCGTATTGTTTTTGTTTGGTATGGATAAATATGGAGAAGTCTTTGAAATTTGTATAAATATTGAGATTTACAACCTCAATATGATGTCATTCTATTAGAATTTTCAACTCTAATTGATGACAGGTAAAACATGGAGACCAAGACCAGCTCGCCAAAGTAAAATGAAGATGTCAAAGACTCAAAAGTACAAAGCCAAAGTAATGGTGTGTCCCAGCATAAGAATAGTGCAGTGTTTGTGGAGGTGAATGGTATGGCGAGCACAAAGAAAGTGGACAATCCAGTTTCTGAGAGTTTGTTTTGTGTGATTTTCTTGGAATAGACTCATGACCATGGTAGAGTATGAGTCACAGTTTGTAATTAGAAGCAAATCTACATGTCATTTATTTTTTCTACATGTTTTAATACCCATAGAGGCATGCATACCCCTTTGTTATATGTTCCCTCTGTCAGAGAGTTTTAACACCCTTGAAGAGTGTGTCATGCGGGATGGATACACTTGGGTGGGCCGTATTGGTTTTAGACTCCATAAGGTGAAATTTTATATCAAGGGGGAGTTAATCGAGAGGTTGGATGAACCATGTATGTGAAGGACTTCCTAGTAGACTGGCAGTTGCAGCGGTTGGAACCCATGCATTTCGGTAGATGGTTGTTCCTTTATATGGACATCAACAACAGCATGAACAAGATACTAAGTGTAATTACCAAACATAATTTAAGTTATGACATGCTTAATAGGAAATTGTTTTCTCTCATAATAATGCAATTGTAAGAGCAGAAATAATTATTTCTGCCTACATAGAATTCTATGATAGGCTTAAATTGCATACATAGAATTTTTTTTCATCTATAAGAGCAACAACAGGCAAACAGTTGAAACATTCTATGAAAACCTTCCATATTTGAACATTGTACCACCGCTTACATTTATCGTAGAAACCATAAATTTTGTTGATTGAAGCGCATTCATGGTTTACCCTCAAGAAAAACCTTTTCAGGGAATTTTATTTTGTATGACAGAAGAAGGCATATTGTCTCTATGCTCTTCTTTCCACGATCTACATAATCCCCTAAAAACAAATAGTTTGCTTGTGGTGGATAGCCACCATACTGAAGTAGCCATAACAAATCTGAATATTGACCATGTATATCACCGCAGACCTTTATAGGCGCCTCGAGATCCAATAAATTCGGTTGATTGAGAAATATTTATTTTGAAACTTGACACAACTGCCGTACCTCGGTTGTCTACTTCTCCTCGGCTGCTTCTCTCGGCAATCTCACGAATTCAGGAATTCTGCACAACCACACATGCCGGATTCACAAACAGGTCATAATTACTCAACAAAGCTCAATTACACATAGGCCTCTGATCCTGTGCTCTGATACCATGATAAAACTAACTATTGATCAAATAGCTCTCCAGGTGAGAACCTGGAGAGTATATACACACATACACACACTCTCTGATCATTGAATCAGATGAGCCTAAATTATATAAGCTTTCACACTAACGGGATGGTTTCAACCACTCCCTCGATATCAAGATATGAGATCTATGATTAGAATCTCAATCCTATATTTATGATAACAACAACCTAAATATGGATTTCTCCATTAATTCCAACATAATGATGTCCTTATAATTGTCTTACTTTATTTACAATGGCTTGACAAACATGTTTTCATAACTATAATCAATATATAGTTTTTGATTTAAAGTATTTTAGTAATTTTATCTTAAGTAAGAGTATGTTACATGCATCTATAAGTACAACACAACAAAGATCATCCAACAACAATAAAATAATGCCTAACTATAAAGTTAAATCATTTCAACTATATTTATACTTAGTCAATATTTCAATAAAGCATAGCAAAAAGCATAACGTTCATCTAACTAAAACAACAACAATAGGTTAGTATAGGCCACACCCAATTTAAATGCCTTAACGATATTTATATGAAGATCATTACAATGTACATGAGAGTAAACTTGGAAAATATAATACTTACTTGTCTTAGAGTTGATGCTTTCCAAGCATAGAAGTCTGTTTCTAGTGTTTAAGAGTTGGTTGAGGCATAGTTGGTTGAGAGATTCTCGAAAAACTAGTTAGCTTCCTAGATTGGTATGTGATTGAGATATTCACTCAACCAAGAGATTGTATGTCCAAGATAGACTAGTTATCTCGAGACATAACTTGATGTATTTATATTGTATTATTATTTTCATGTGAATACAATTTAGAGTGCATTTAGAAATTTTTTGTTGGTATCAGAGCTAGTATGGGCTTGGGCCTTGGCCCATTATGAGCCAAGGGAAATAACGAGTTTGGTCAATTATTGTCGATTCATTTTTTGGTTTGTCCATTCATTCGGGTTGAGCTTGGTGAAGGCGAAGTGTGGACGAGTGTTTCCACTATTTTAGAAGTCTTCTGTTGACTGTCTTATTGCGACTTTGGAAGAGTCAATGAAAGCGGTGGAGTTATTGCTGGAGCCTAGGCAAAGTTGTATTGTAGCAGCAATGCTGCTGTTGGTGCCCATCATATGACCAGGTGTATTGCATTTGACCCTGGTGTGGGACTACATGAATTATATATAGTGTTGTAGATCCCTACAAATATACACAAAGTAAACAAATATCCCTGCATCGAACATGATGAATTGATGCAAACATAGAATTTGTTGTGTGCACACCTATGCATGTCGTGGATGGATTGTGTGCCTTTATAACTCTTGGCTTTGAACGTTGAGTGACTCATTGCATGAGGGGCTCATTTTTTTTAGAGCCATTTCCATCCACCTTCATTAAACTCTATTTGTTACATGTATGTTGATGAAGCTATAGTGTTTTATCAAAGGCATCACAACGTGGCTCGGTGAAGTTTCCTGTTGGCATATGTTGGTTCTTGATGTGATTTTAAGTTCCCCGCAAGCATATCTGTTATATTTGTCAAAAGAGAAGCTCTTTGCGTGAAAATTTTGGATTCTGTCAGTAATTGATGCTCTGAGATCTAGATTGATGTGTACCATCGGTGAGAAATGAGTTGGGTTAACGATTGGTTGCAGTTGAAAGTCACATCGAAGTATGAGGTTAAGTGGCATTATAGTCCAACTCTTATGGATCCATCCTATTTCCCAACCATTAACAGAGGTGGAGTTCTAGAAAAAGCATGATGGCGATGAGAAAAATCCTCGCTTATGCCTTCGACTTCAAAGTTGACTACGATGTAGCCATGATGTACAACATTTTACTGATGCAATTTTTCATTTATTCATGCCAAAGATGATCCCAAGTTGCTTTAAATATCTCGAAGAGGAGTTTTGTGATGAAATTTCTCTCTAAAACAACCAACTAATTTAATGAGTCAGGGTCCTAGCAAGAGCACGAAGATTGGATGCTCCACTTACTCCTATTTCACTTCCACCTGCTGCTACTTATTTTGTTGTAGGTGTCTTTCATTCTTCCAAGTGGGTCGTCTTGGCGTCTATGTCACGTGAGAGTGGGGCAATAAGAAGAAGAAGAAGAAGATGTAGATATGTGTGATGACTTTGATGGGGTATAACATAACCCTGGAAGTGGAGAGCAGTGATTCTATTAAGAATATCAAGGCCAAAAGCCTAGACAAGGGTCGCGACCTGGAAATTTATAATACCATCTTTGAAGTTCCTTACATGAGGGAGTATTCATCATGATCATTGTTAGAGATGCCAGTGCCCTGGTTGGAGGTGGGGTCGAGCTGGGATCATGTATTGTAGGCCTTCCAAGACATAGACAATTTTTTAATATTGTTAATGACTCTTCACGGCCCCGAGTGGAAGGCTAAAAGCACTGTAGCCAATGAAATAAATAAACCTCATGTGACTATTGGGGTCTATTAATTATTATGCCAATCTGAATGAATAAGATCTGTGTAGCAAATATGTTGAGGAAGAAATGCACGGTCGATTTGGATACAGTAGCTTCCAATGGTGAGAGTAACAGGGTTAATTTAATTTGATTTATGTTACTATATCAAGCTAGTAAACTTCTTTTCTTATTGTTATTACTCGTTGTTTCAAGAAATCAAATTCACCATCAAAGGAAAGCATCAAAGAAAAGGTAATTTTCAACACTTTGATTTTGTACAAGATACATATTGAGTCTAGTCAACTCAATATGATATTGAAAATTTTCCTGGTGTAAATTGTGAAACTTAATTTTTATTTGATGAACTAATTTGAAAAATATTTTGCAATGTAAACAGAGAGAGATATTCCTCAAAACATTGATGATGAGATACAAAATTTTGAAATAGAAATTGAAAGAGATATTGAAACAATGATTGAAGATGGTTAAAATGTTGAAAGAAATTCAAGTGAAGAAATTGAATCACAAGGTATATATATATATATATATATATATATATATATATATATATATATATATATATATATATATATATGTTGAACACATGCATGTATTATTGAAATTATACATATTTATTAATTTAGTTATTTATTGAATATGTAAACTTATTATGTATTATTACTTCAAATATTTATAGATGAAATCAATGTCGATGATGAGATGTTATAAAATGTTGACACTCACACATATGGAGATAAAAGAGCTGAACATGTTATACGATATCGTGTTAATCACATTTTTAATACGTACTTCATAAAGGAAAATGTGGCAGTTCAAGCCCAAATGTTGAAAGGTATCCTATCATTAGGGAAACTAAAAGAAGCTACGACTTTACTGGGTATTCGAAAATCAACAAAAGATAAAAAAAAATGAAGGAAAATGTGATAGAAAACATAAATAGTGTTATAAATTCAATTAGAAGATCTCACGGGGGATTCACTGCAGGAGCAATACCATAAGACGTGGGTTCATATTGGGGGATATATAATGAGGAAAACATGACATAATATATTGTGGGATATATAGGGAATAAAGGGTTTTTATATTTCCAAGTATAAAAAATAGAACTCAAATTTAATGAACAAATATAAAGGGGTATAAAAAAAATTAATAAAAAAATGGATACCTACAATATATAGTGAAAGTAGGGGCTTTTCAAATTGGGAATGTGTATTGAGTTTATATTGGTAGGGGGTTAACTAATGTTATTTTCAGGGGTATTTTCCAATATGTACTCAAATTAAGGGTATTGTTTAATATGCTATGATCACATGTGATATGTTAGAGGTTTATTGAGTGAAGCCCCCGTGGAAGATCTAGACAGAAAAATGTTTCAAGTTCACGTAGAGCAATACATATGGCAGTGGTTTCATGAAGTACTAAAGAGAATCGCTTGGTAAAATCTATGGCACGAGCATTAGGAACCTCACGAAAAACTTTTAACAAACATTGGAAATTTCAGTTGCAAATAGATGTAAATGATGAACTCGCTTGTTGGAGAGCTATTTGTAGGCAACCATACAAAGATAGACTTGGAGAAAATGTTAAAAAATTAATATATGAATATTGGAAGAAAAATTCACGTGCTTCACCAAATGTAAGGGATGTGATGCGAAGAATAATAACATGAAATTAGTACGAAACATATCCAAACATTTCTTGGACACCACTCAGATAGATTTCTTCAACAAGTTCAAAGAAGATAATTGTGAAATTGATGTCTCAATTAGTGCTTTTGTGCGACAAAAACCATGGTATGTAAAACCTATCACCATACGTGACACTTGTTGTTGTCATTATAATGTTGAATTTCAATTATATTATGACATATTCCTTAATTTTGGTAGAAAATTTTGGAAAGAGTCACCTCCTCCTTCCACTATCCGTGATTTCATATCTCAAATTCTATGTGGAAGAGAAAGCGACAAATTATTTTACGAAAAGAAATGTGTTGGTGGTAAAAAATGTGATGATTGTGGAAATTTGACTAAATTTCAAAACAAATATCATATTGATATAAATTATCAATCATTGTCCAACATGAAAGTGAAATGGAAGAGATATGATTATATCCATACATCGATTCAAGGTTCAAATAGTGCTAAAAGAATTGAATTACAAGAAGAAGAAATTTTTGTGATAGATTTTTTGAGAAAGTTTGAAGCAAAAATTTATAAATACACCAAGTGTTCCCATAGAGCTCGATGGCATGACTTGAAATTCAAAAAATCCCTTGAAGTTTTTCCACCAGGGATCTTTTTGTCAGTAATTGATTTTGCAGAAAACTATACATTTGTTCCACAAAAACAAATTTAGATTGAATACTATCATTATGACCAAGTCTCCATGCTCGTCCATATTCGATATAGACATGATGAAAAAAACGTTGATCATATAGAAAGCACCAGTGAAAATTGGCATGTTATTAAATAATATCACTTTTATATCAGTGACGATCATACACATGATACATATTTTGTACAACACTGTTTTGGAAAGATTTATGACTCCTTGAAAATTCGTGGAATAAAATTCAATGAACATTGGATATGGTCAAATGGATACGCAGGTAAATTCAAATCTTCACGATCATTCTTTTGGTTGTGTTGTCTTCATATGAAAACTTGCATTAAACATTGCTGGAATTTCTTTGAGACTGGTCATGGAAAAGGAGAACATGACAGTGCAGGGGCATGCATAAAATGAGCACTTCGAAGATATAAAATGGACCCCTATGCAAACTGACTTGTGGACGCTAAAGAAGTTGTTCAATGGTGCATCGCTGCACTAAGCTATGAGACTAACTGATCAAGGGAAGTGCAAAGGTACATTCAATTTAATTTTTACTAGATATCCAATTTTAAATAGTGTACATTTATCACAATTATTATCTTTGATGGTAATTTGATATCATATTTACATTCTTCTTTTAATTTTCCATATAGTTTTTTTTGGCATATTGGGGTCGAATATGTAGATAGATCGATTGGAAATGACATTGAAACAATAAAATGGACTCGAAAATTGGATTCAATTAAAACAAAGTTGTACACAAATGTGTTTGCATTGGATAATGTTGGGTATGTGTTATATTCTTTCCACGACTAATCACGCGCGGGGGGGTCACAGGGGGGTGATAGCCCCCCTATACGTTGCGCTGGGTGCAACGTCGGGGGTGGTAGACCCCCCTGTCGGGGTCCACGGTATCGCCCCAGAAAAAATTTTAGTCCTTATTTTCTGGTGGGCGGATCCGCCTATGGTTTTTTGCATGGGTTTACACATGGTTTTGGGGCATGATGGTTTTCACCCCCTGGTATTTTGTAGATCTGGTCAAGGGAACTATGATTATGTTCTAATCCAAGGTTAATGGATTGGGGTTTATGTATGCTTCGGCATGTATATATATGTGTTGTAACACTAAAAGGAATATAATGAAAATCAAGCTGGTTGTCCCGATTTGGGATCCAAGGGAAAATCTCTGTGTTTATCTATTTTATGTTCTATGCTCTCGCTATTGTTTATTTTTATTTTTAAGATTAATTAGTAGATAATTTCCGTACAGGGTTAAAACCTACAGATAAAATAAAATATTCTTGTTTTTGTCATGTTTGCATAGACAACACAGAATTCAATGATGTTTGTGAAAAAAAAATGTATGTAAAATATTGGAAACATACAGAGCTAAATACAAAGGGGAAAATGTTTGTTGCAATGTTTGAAGAAATGAAATTAGAGGAGACTACAATATCATCTGATGGTGATCGAGTTTCTGATCTTGTTAGAGAAGGTAACATTTGAATTGCTTTCAAATTATAGAGATCTATAAATAGATACTAAAATTATTTTAAAGTTAATTTTTCATGTTAATTATGATATAAATTTAAATACATATAAGTTTGTTTTATTATGCAAGAGATGTTTTTGCTATAATTGCACCTACTATCAATGATAAAAATGTGAAGTATTGTTTGATGTGTTGCACTGAATGAAAGATGAAATTATTAGAAAACTATAATGATCACGGGTTTCAATATGACAGAGGATCTATTATACTGAAAGGTTATTTTTTTTAGACAAACTAATCAAAGTGGATATTTTGTTTACTTTGAAGACTATGAACCTGATGTCATAAGTTTTCAATGTAGTCACTTGGTGTGTGCAACACACATAAAGTTGATAGACATTCAATCAAAGAAAAAAAATGAAAATTGAGAAATGGAAAATGTCAAAATACGATCATGAACAGATCATTGAAGATGGCACTCAATTGGAATGTTTTTGATTGAACTGCCCAAAAATTTCTTCTCTTTGGATTCATGTTTTAGAACTTCTAGAACTCAACTAAAAACTGAACTGCCTTGTTATGTTATCTTTACAAGTGTTTTCACATTCACATTATTTTGGTACATGGACACTAGTATCAACTGAAAGTAGCTTTTCTATGTGCATTGATGAAAAATGTTGCACGTATTGGATATATATGTTTTAGAATGCAATTAATTGAAATTATCTTTTCTATGTGCATTCATGAAAAATGTTGCACGTACTGGATATATATGTTCTAGAATGCAATTAACTGAAAGTAGATTTTCTATACATGCATTGATGAAAAATGTTGCACGTACTAGATATATACATGTTCTAGAATGCAATTAATTGAAAGTAGCTTTTTCTCTGTGCATTGATGAAAATTGTTGCACGTATTGGATATATATATGTTCTAGAATGTGATTAACTGAAAGTAGATTTACTATGTGCATTGATGAAAAATGTTGCACTTACTGGATATATATGTTCTAGAATGCAATTAACTGAAAGTAGCTTTTCTATGTGCATTGATGAAAAATGTTGCACGTACTGGATATATAAAAATTATATAATGCAATTTTAAAATTTTATGATTGTTTGACACATCTAACAAGACCTAGAATCTTATGATTGTATATATATATATATATATATATATATATATATATATATATATATATATATATATAGATATATATATATATATATTGTACTTCAATCGTTTTAACATATATATTCAAACATGTACTTAAATCATTTCTACATGTACATATATATTCATGTGAACTTTTTTTGTTTGGAAAACGTAAACTTGAATTTTAAAAACAAAATATTATATCATAATCACATGCCAAATGTAGTTCAACCATCCAAAACTTGAGTTTTAAAAACAAAACATTATATCACAACATTACTTCACATGCCAATTGTACTTCAACTATTCAATAAAAACAAAACATTATATCGTGCAAGAACATGCAAAATGTAGTTCAACCATCCAAAACTTGAGTTTTAAAAACAAAACATTATATGACAATATTACTTCACATGCCAAATGTAGTTCAACAATCCAAAACTTGAATTTTAAAAGAAAAAAAATATATCACAACATTACTAAACATGCCAAATGTAGCTCAAATATCCAATAAAAATAAAACATTAAATATCACAATCACATGCCAAATGTAGTTCAACCATCCAAAACTTGAGTTTGAAAAACAAGACAAAATAGTATTTCATGTCAAATGTAGTTCAACTATCCAATAAAAACAAAAAATTATATCGCGCAATCACATTCCAAATGTAGTTCAACCATCCAAAACTCGAGTTTTAAAAACAAAACAAATTATAACACAACATTACTTCACATGTCAAATGTAGTTCAACCATCCAAAACTTAAGTTTTAAAATCAAAACAAATTATAACACAACATTAATTCACATGCCAAATGTATTTCAACCATCCAAGACTTGAGTTTTAAAAACAAAAAATTATAGATCACAACATTACTTCACGTGCCAAATGTAGTTCAACTATCCAATAAAAACAAAACATTATATCACATTCACATGTATCAATTTTAGTTCACATAAAATATGTCCAAAATTTTTATCTCACAAGTATCAAGTATCAAGTATCAAGTTATATATGACTGCATCTAGATAACATTATATATAAAAAAGTAAATTTAAGACTATTTATTTATTGAAAATATAATGTTGCATGTGCATGAGCATCATCCATCAAATATAGATGGATGTAGTGTCTCTCCCATCAAATTCATGATCCTCGAGCTATCCTGCGAAGCGAAAGCATGGGGAACCTGTACACAATTTGTACAAACATTTCAATTTAATGTTTTAAAATTGAATGAGAATATATAGAACTTCATGTAAAAAAACAAAATGTAAAAAAAAATCATGTAATACCTCATGAGGTTCCCTCTCCATTTGTTGCTTGTCGACTGAAACTTCACCCACTGGAACATCTTCAACAATAAACTGTACAATATATATATATATATATATATATATATATATATATATATATATATATATATATATATATATATATATATATATATATTTCAAATGAAAATGCATATATAAACTTATTTTCAATAATATTAAAAATGATGTTAGACAACTTTTTCAAATGGTTGAAATGGTGTGGATGTTCCTATCTCCATCGCTATATTCCACGGAGAAAAGAAATCATCTATAGGAACCTAAAATTCAAAAAATTTAAAAGTATAAAATAACTCAAGATCTAGATCTCAATTTCTAGTAAAACTTTTGAACTTCAATTTATAACTTATAAATTAAAAACATATATTTAGGTGAAAATTTGAATAATTGTGCTGGTGGATTTGGCATATCTCCTAAGAGAGGCTCCAAAAGAAAATCTCCAAAAACCTAAAATTCAAAAAAATTAAAATAACTCAAGATCTCTAGATCTCAATTTATAATAAAACTTTTAAAATTAAATTTATAACTTATAACTTAAAAACATATATATTTAAGCGAAAAATTGAATACTTGTGCTGGTGTATTTGGCACATCTCGTAAGAGTGGCTCGGAAAGAAAATCTCCAAAAACCTAAAATTCAAAAAAATTAAAATAACTCAAGATCTAGATATATCTCATTTTTTAATGGAAATTTTTGAGGTGGAATATATAACTTAAAAACATATTTAAAAATGAAAATTTATTCATACTTGTGATGGTGGGTTTGGCACATCTCCCAAGGAAGAATAAGGTACCTCCATCCCA
Organism: Pinus albicaulis; assembly: GCA_034641835.2. Taxonomy (NCBI): domain Eukaryota; kingdom Viridiplantae; phylum Streptophyta; class Pinopsida; order Pinales; family Pinaceae; genus Pinus; species Pinus albicaulis. The sequence goes on along the minus strand of CM076583.1, from coordinate 1,284,720,068 downwards.
AAAACATCAGAATAAATTGGAATCTGTTAAAACATTTTATTATATATATACATGTACATGTGTGCACAGTTATTTATTTTAAAAATACTTCATCATGTTTCGATATATATAATAATAGATAAAAAATAATTGTACATTGTCACGTGTTCACTTAAAAAACACTAACATTTTCCAACATATCTTGATGGTGAGAACCATCTTGATTGTATGATTGATGGTGGGACCCATATTGATTATTTGAATCGGAGGCTCCGACCATGATATTAACATTTTCTTCATTCATCAAGTGTGACAACTGCAAATGGTGTTAACATATAATGATACATTTTTGCTAGATTAATGTATACAAATAAATGTATGTATATATATGTATTTATTACAAATTGTACACATGTTAAAATAATCACCCTAACCATTAACACATATTGTTCCCATGCCCTCTTGCTCATGAACAATTAGGTCTTTCCAACCATTGTGGCAATTCTTTGCATATGTTTTGAGATCTTCAACACTCATGTTGTCAATATCTTCATCTGTATAATACACAAAATTAGCGCTTGCATTCTCACGTGCTCTTTGTCAATTCATACAAACTTCGACTCCTCCCAATCCACTGTGAACATTGTCAATGATGCATCCCTTGCTTCTCGACTAATTTGAGAAGCGGAATCCATCTCTGACCACAAAGTTTAGACATGAAGAGGTCGACTAACCAATGGTGGCTCAGGGTGATCCAACTCAAAATCATGCCTAGTGCCCCTACGGTCACACAATCGTAATTCAGAGGGAAGGTAATCATAATTAGGTTTCATTTGCAAAAAGAATTATGCATAAAATAATTTTTCAAAATAAAGCAGAACCTCGTCATTCCATGGGAGCCTTCCATAGGCTGCAAGGTGTCTATCATACAAATAGTGAGCTATATGAGGGCGCTTGAAATATTGCACCTTCAGCATCTTTCTTTTCAGCCCCTCTTTGAAATTAAACATAGACTTAGCCATTTCTAATGTAACTCTTTGTTTAACAACCTCCCATGTATCGGGACCCATCACTGTTTCCTTTATTTTTCTCATCACTTCTACAAAAGTATCAGTGGTTGGCCCAAACTTTAGGTACACATATTCTAGTTCTCTTAAAGAGTGTGTAACTATTTCCAAGCTTTGTCGACTCTCAGCAGGTAGAGTCAAAGCCACGAGATATCTCTTCAATTTTGCATGAATATGTTGACACCTTTGAAAGGTGCATTGTTGGATGTTTGTTTCCCAAGGGATATCGAAAATGTCAAACGGATAAGTCGTGGTTGGTGTACAACCTTGTTCTTGAATGACGCATTTTGCGCTACATCTTTTTTGAGTAACATTTGGAGCAACATTTTCAGCCTCTGCATCAATATATAAAAAAATTTATATTAAAAAAACACATGTAAACAAATTTGTACAAATTGAATGAAAATAATATTCAAATTAATGGCCACCTCGATGTGGTTGGCTAGCATCTTGCCCACCCTGAGACTCTTGAGAACCAGAATGACCCTCCTGAGAACTAGAACGACCACCGATTGTTTGAGAATCAACACAAACATTAGTTGACTGGCCTCTGGGGGAATACATATCACCACCTTCACGCAATCTGTCAACACTTATTGATGACCCTCCAAGGGAATGTGAACCACCACAAACCTCACGAGACAAGAGATAAGCTTCATAAAAAAAATATAAATTTATAATCAATTCAAAAATACATCAATGTATAAATATATGTACATATTCATTGATTAAATTGTGTGAACCATACCACGATTGGGTGAACCATGGGCATGCTCCATTTATGCAGTAGACACCCTTGTCCTCCTAGCTCCTAAAAAATAAAAAAATAAAACTTATTAACAACTAATTTAACTCACAAAATTGATAAAAAATAAATTTCATATGTACACACATGTATGTATATGTATGGAGATTTAAGCTTATATTTAAATACTATGAACATGCCTCGATCCCTGATCCCCCTCTCTCGTAGAGATATGGGATTCTGTTGATCTTCATCGTTCATCCTCCATGATATATATATATATATCTAAAGTGGACATTTACAATTATTTTTTTAAATTACTATTTAAAAGAAATTCAAAATAAATTTCAAAAAATTAATGTAATTTAGTGTACACAAATTATGTAAAACACAACTTTCAAAGCACCAATTGATGTGTGAAACTTAATTTAAGAAAAAAAGTTATAAAAATGTTAAGTTCACCAAATTGCGCTTTACATGGTGGGAGCACCCTTGGTATATAATTGAAAACATGGTGGGAACACACTTGGTATAAAATTGAAAAAAACACATGGTCATTAAAAAAGAAGCGTGAAACTCCGCTTAAACAAAAATTTGTTGAAGTCCTCACATTTTAATTTTATAAAAATGTGAAGTTCACCACTTGTTCCAAACGTGAAGTTCACCCCAAGTTGCGTTTTACATGGTGTGGTGGGAGCAAACTTGGTATATAATTGAAAAAAACACATGGTCATTAAAAAATATGCATTTATAATTACAAAACACACACATATCCAAGATATGTTACAATGTCCATTAATAAATTTTGAAGGAGAGCGTCTCAACACTAATTCATCTTTGAGAGATGAATCTTGAATTTTTGAAGAAGAGCGTCTCAAAACTAATTCATCTTTGAGAGATGAATCTTGCATTGGCATTGCCCCGTATAATTCTAATTCACCTATTAATTCATCTTTGATAGATAAATCCTGAATTGGCATTGCCCCACGCAATAGATCAGCAGACACCTTATTAATATTTGTACAATGTATTATACTAAAAATTGAAGTTGGCTAACAATATTGTTGTCTTTTCCATGCAGTTGTTTTAGCCTCTCCTTCTTAATTTGGTACACGTCTTTCATCTGGTTGCACACAAGTTCGGAATTGGTGAAAAATACAATTCCATTTGATCTATACTCCCTAGTTGTTCTCAATCCTTCTGTCAATGCAATATAATATGCCTCGTTGTTTGTTATTCTTCCCGATATATTCATTTTCCTTTGGATGACCTTGTTACTCGCAATATTGGAAAGCACATATGTCATCACTTCTTTCCCTGGATTGGGATAGCAAGAAACATCTATGCATAATGTCCATTTTTCAACAATATTTAGTGGGTTTTTTTCTCCCTGGAAAAAAAAAATTCAATAAAATATATTAAATTAACATTTATTGCAAATGCATGGGAGAAATGACACATGTGCATGATATAAATGACATGTGCATGGTTTATCTTAAAGTTTGACTTAAATTTTATGGTAGAATTCACATCTAGAAATGAGATGCGTTAAATATTGCATTTCCTAGAGTTTAAGGGAGATTTATGACACATATACATGGTTCATGAATGGTTTGCCTTAAATTTTTCCTTAAAATTTATGGCAGAAATCACATCTAGAAATGACATGCCTTAAAAAAGGATGAGATCCAGAGGCTACTTGGCCCTTTACATGCCTTAAGAAAGAATACAATCCAGAGGCTACCTAGCCCTTTACAGACTCCTTTAGAAATTTTAGAAGTTAAGACTCAACAAACAAACTAAAATCCTATGGAAGTTCAGCCACTTTAGGTTCATTTTTTAGGCCTTAAATTTTTCCTTGAATTAATAGGGGAAAGCCTTGAGTTTGGGGGATCCTATCCTATGGAAGTTCAACCACTTTAGGTTCAATTTTTAGGCCTTAAATTTTTCCTTGAATTAATGGGAGAAAGCCTTTAGTTTGTGGGATAAATGACATTTACATGGTTTGAAAAATTATTGTATGCACTTACTAAAACAACTAGTGTGGTGGTTCATGAATTTATGTCAAAAGTCACACCTTTATGAGTTTATGGGAGAAATGAAATAAAAATGACACATGCCTTAAAGTTTGCCTAAAATTTTATGGGAGAAGGGAGAAATGACACATGTGCAAGATTTGTCTTAATGTGGTAGTGGTTTATGGATATTAAAATGAAAAACTTCTATTTATGTTCCAGAAATTGACTATAGGGGAATTTACTGGATATGTCACATTTGAGAAAATAAGAGATCTAGAGGCTACCTAGCCCTTTACAGACTCTTTCTTTAGAACTTGTAGAAGTTAACACTTAACATATAGACTAAAATCCTCTGAGAGTTCAGCCATTTTAGGTTCAATTTTTAGGCCTTAAAGTTTTCCTTGAATTAATGAGAGAAAGCCTTTAGTTTGTGGGAGAAATGACATTTACATGGTTTGCAAAATTATTTTATGCACTTACTAAAACAACTAGTGGTAGTGGTTGATGCAGTTATGTTAAAAGTGACACCTTTATGAGTTTGTGGGAGAAATGAAATAGAAATGACACATGCCTTAAAGTTTGCCTAAAATTTTATGGGAGAAAGGAGAAATGACACATGTACAAGTTTGCCCTAAAGTGGTAGTGGTTTATGGATATTAAAATGAAGAATTTATATTTCTGTTCCAGAGATTGACTGTATGGGAATTTACTGGATATGTCACCTTTGAGAAAAGATGAGATCCAGAGGCTACATGGCCCTATACAGACTCTGCCTTTAGAACTTGTAGAGGTTAACACTCAACAGACAAACTAAAATCCTATGGAAGTTCAAAATCATATGAGAGCTCAGCCACTTTAGGTTCAATTTGTAGGCCTTAAATTTTTCCTTGAATTAATGGGATAAATCCTTTAGTTTGTGGGAGAAATGGCATGTGCATGGTTTTCCTTAAAGTTTTCCTTAAAGTTTATGGGATAAATCACATCTAGAAATGACAGGCCTTAAAGTTTGCCCAAGGGCCTAGAGTTTAAGATAGAAATGACATAGAAAGATAAATCACATTTAGAAATGACATGCCTTAAAGTTTTCCCAAGTGCCTAGAGTTTAAAATAGAAATGACATAGAAAGAGAAATCATGTGGGGGAAATTACATGTACATGGTTTGCCTTAAATTTTTTTCCTTGAATAGAAATGATGATTTTGTGGGGGAAATTACATGTACATTGTTTTCCCTAAAGTTTTTGCCTTGGAGTTTATGGGAGAAATCACATCTAGAAACCTCTACTTTGACATCTATAAATAGGCTAAGAACATTAAAAAGGAATTTTCAACTTGCATTAGTCATGTTCTTAATAAGAAGTATGGTTTAGCACCTAACAGATTATTTAATAATTTATAATAATGTCATTTTTGGCTTGTACTATCTTGAAATTTGGTTATAAGAGGACAGGTGGTTCCCTAAGGCTTTGATCTTTGGCCTAGGGAAAAGTGTCCAAAAGAATTTAATTTTTCTCCTAAAGTGACTTTATAAAGTTATAAAGTCATATCTAATTTAAAAGTGACTTAAAGTGATAAAGTTACTAAAGTCTAATTTTAAAGTGACTTTAATAAAATCAATGTGAAATTAGAAAGGGAAAAGTGACTTTGGAAATAAATGACTAAGTGGGTATTTATTAAAGTGGGGTGAATTAAAAAATAGAAAGTGAGATTTAAATGAGCATTTAATCTCAGCCCTAGATCTAAATCTATCTCAGCAATTGGATTTAGGGATTCCCCAAAAGTCACTTAGGGTTAGGTTAAAGGAGGAAAAGGAGGGAAAAGGTCATTCATTCTTTCATGAGCAGATTGAGAGAGGAGGAAGAGAGCTAGAGACATTTTTTTGGTTTGAGCTTGAGAAGGTGAAGAAGAGGCAGATTCAGAAATCCATATAGCAGCAAGGGGCTGCACATTTTTCGAGGCAGCAAGAGGCTGCACGAATTTCGAGGTAGCAAGGCTATATAGCAGCATAGATTTTGAGGTAGCAGTCCGTACAACAGCTTGAGGCACATTTTTCGAGGAGAGGGACAACATAGAAATCGAGGCAAAGGTATAACAACTAAAGGCACAGATTCCAAGGTGGATGTGCATGGTTTTCAAGGCAGATAGCATGAATTTCAAGGAGGAAGTTTGTTGTATTTTTTTTGTACAGTCCGTACAGTTGTACAACTAAGTACTGGGCATGATTTCCAAGACTACCATTTGTTGTAATAAATTTATGTTTTGATTTTTTTGTTGTTTTTGCATGTTTTCCAAGGCAGTGGCAAGCACGGAAAACAAGATAAGTCTATACTTTATTCGTTGGAATTTTTCTTGTACATTTCACTTCTCTGTAAAAGCATTTTCTAGAAATAAGAAGAAGCTTTCGAACTGGTTTTCCCCAGAGTTGTAGGGGGTTTTTCCAGGGTCACATTGACCAAAAATTAGCGTGTCAAATTTTTTTGTGTGGCTGATTTATTTTCTGAGTTTTTATTTCTGCATTTCAGCATTGTGAAATTTCCAGAATTTGTGTTTTCAGAAAATATTTATTTTTTCCAGCTTCTTGAATGTATGGCTATGGAATGGGCATTTAACTATATGGGAGAAATAAGGAGAAACTGAAAATCGGGGCTGGGTTATCAAATTTCTACATGGTATCAAAGCTATTTTGCTGAAAAAGGTAGTTTGGGACAACAAGAAGAAAAATTACAGCAAACTGATTTTTTCACACAAAAATTACAGCAAGCTGATTTTTTCACAAAGAAATTACAACAAGCTAATTTTTCACACAGAAATCATTACCTTTACTACCACAGTGTTATTTTCAGTTTATTAGGACAGCAAGCATGTTTTTGGGCTTGAGGGTGGAGGATAGGTTGGATGGGCATAGTAACTACAGTGTATGGAAGGAGAGAATGCAAAGTATCTTTGAGGAGGCAGAAGTCTGGGATATCATGGTGCATACCGCACAACACCCTGTTAATGTGCCCACTGATGTTGTTCAGTTGGCAGTCTTTAATAAGAAGAATAACAAGGGTAAGTGACTAATTCTAGATGGAATCAAAGACCATTGCATTCCTCATGTGAGAGGAAAGAGAAATTCACATGAGATGTGGACAACATTGACCAATATCTACCAAAGTATGAATGAGAACAGGAAAATGGGCCTAAGGGAGAAGCTGAAGACCATTAAGATGGGTAAGACTGATAGTGCAGCTGGATATCTCACAAAGATTACTAATGTGAGAGATGAGTTGGCAGTAGTTAGAGAGGTCATTCCACCAACTGAGTTGGTGCGGATTGCAGTGAATGGCCTTCCTAGTTCATGGATAAAATTTGCTGATGGGGTTTGTGCACGTGAGATCCTTCCCTCTTTGGAGAGGTTCTGAGATGATTGCATACAGACATAAATCAGAAAGAACCAGCTTGGGGCAGCCAAATCAGTTAAGTAGGATGCGTATGTAGCACTCTTGGCAAGAAGCAAGAAAGGCAAGAGAAAGAAGCAAGCTTCCATAAGAAGTGGTGCGGGCAAAGGTAAAGGTAAACAGGGAAACACATAGGACTATTCCAAGGTGAAGCGTTGAAATTGTCAGAAGATGGGACACTATGCAGTTGTGTGTTCGAAGAAGAAGAAGAAGAAGGGGAAGAACTAGAACATGGCAGCATCAGCGGAGATATAGGACTTTACGGATCGCTTTGATCGGGAGTTTGGGTTCATTTCTTGTGAGTCCGCTACTACAGGATCACCTGCCATGGAGGTTGAGAGGGTGTTACACAGCATTTTTTCACTGTCCCTGCAATCCCCAACTTGCACATTGGAGGGTCATTTTTGTGACCAATGCATAGTGTCATGCTTTGAAAATTACATGCTTGCATTTCTTTTGATGAAGGCAACATTATTCTTGCTGACATTTCCCTAAGCAGAGCTGTGAAAATCCATATTTTTGCCTTGGCGTGAGTAGCCCTTTATCTCCTCACGCCGACCTGGGAATTTTACACTAAGCCCACGCCACTTGGCGCTCTGTCTCAGTGTGATGCTCGCACCAAGATATTTATGAAATGTTATTTAAAAATAGAGGTGAAGGTTCCATTCCAACCACCTCGGGGATGAGTCATTGGGAGTGGTTGAACTGAAACAACCATAGGCCTCCTTTTTTAGCTAGTAGTTTCCACCTCCCTTGGAACACTCCTAAAGGATAGGCTTCCCTTCCACATTTGTAGGGATCCCAACCTCCTCCTTTGCCTCTATATAAACAAGCCTTCTCTCTTTATGAAAACTAGTTGAACAAAGAGAATTATACAACTGAACTAGTTGTAGATGAAGTGTTGAACTTGAGAGACTAAGCTATAGTTGAATAACCAAGTTACGAGAAAGTATAACAAGGAGAAATCCATCGAGAGGTCCCTTATCCCGTCTGAATTCCCCGACGAGCTTTGAGACGTGCTTCACTCGAGCCTCGCTGGAGGAAACTGCAACGTCAGAGCATCGTTGTATCTCTTCTTTCTACCTTGTAATATAAGTGATTGTTGTCTGGTTCCCATCTTGTGTTTTATCTCTATTGAATGCAATATTCTAATCTTCTCTCACTGATTAGTAGATTTTGGATGAAATTAGCATGTGGGATATGGTTTTCATTTTCTGATATTTTTGCAGGTGTCCAAATGCGATAAGCAAAGGGATTGTGACTTGTCAAATTGGGAGCGATCAGTTCTCATCACCACTACGATTTCCGACAGCAGCATTGGACCATAGGTAGGCTATCTTATCGCGTCTTTTTTCATTCGAATATCTAGGAAACTAAACCTTAGCATGATTCCTTGTTACTAGACCCACCCTAGGGCTAGAGGGATCATCTCTGTCCGTAGAGAGGATTTACCTACATAACAAGTTGGTGACTCCACTGGGGAGACAGTGTGAGTTTGTCTTTGATTTTGTTGGGTCATTTTTGGGTTTTTGGTCTTGTTTTTTACTTTTATGGTTGTTTAACTATGCTTCAAACCTTTGTTCAGCCCCAGAGTGTCAAGATTGACCTCTGCTTTGTTGAGTTTTTTCCCTTTTCATTGGTTAACTAGCTTGGCGCGATTTTCCTTTGAATAGTCGTGCCGATTGGCACATGTTGCTTTTGTAGCACTCGCACCATCGCCTGTTTGGTGCTAATTATTGCCTCACAGTCACGCCGACCCCTGTGAGTTTTTGGGCAAGAATTTTGCATGAGTTTTTGGTTGATTTTACTTGTTTCTGGGTTATTCTTGAGAGTAATTGAAGTGTTCTGGACTGTCTTTGATTGCTGGAAGCTCATTTTCGTCAGTTTTTGGTCCATTTCGTATCAGTGTGACTTGAGGTATTAGGGTTTCTGATTGCCTTGGTGCACTGAGCCTTCTGTTTGGAGATCGAGTTTCTTGATAGTTGTCGAATTTTTTCCCTGTTTAATTCCTCTTGGTCTCTTTTATCCTATTGAGTATGTTAATTGGTTGAATGATAATTGCCTTGCTTGTTTGATTTTTCTTCCTCTTACTCCAAGCATCGAGTATACTGCTTTCATGGGTAATTTTCGAGATTTCTCTTTGATCTGAAAATTTTGTAGCATTGGTTTGGGTCTTGTTGTGTTTGTTTTATGTTGGAGGAGTCATTCTGTTTCAACTTTCCCATTCGCTCTCTCAAACTAATGTTTAGTTTTGTTTTTTATGACATTTAGTGCATTATTTGCTCTATTACATTGAAAAAACAAAAATATTGCATTTCTTTTGCTTTGAAAATGAAACGTTCTTTCGCATGACTAACATTCCATTGGCTAGGAAAGAGATTTTTATTTTCCGTAGATTGCATTAGATGCATTAGTGGGTGTTTTCGCATGATTTCAGTATTCGCTATTGCTTGAAAGTTTTCTTTCCTTCTCGTAGATAGCTTTCATTGAACGAAAATGGTATCCTTCTGCATATAGTTTTGCATTTAGGAAGATTTCAGATCCGACATACGTTAAGGCCTGGAAATTGAAACTTAATCCAAGATCAACGTTAAAATTTATTTCAATTAACCTAAGGCAACATTGAAACCTAATGAAATATTCTAGTGGTCTAAGTTAGAGACGTGTTTTGGCGTCTTAAAACCTAGAAGTTGTCGTTTGCCATCTGGCTTCAGACAGCGCTAGTAGGGACTTGTGCTCCCTGTACTATTGAGTATATAAAGGGAGACCCCTCTAGGACGCAACCCTTTTATCCATAGGAAGCCGATTCTGCTACCCTATAACCGTGATACACCAAACACAACATTCGGGGAGACTACCTGCACATACGTCAAGTCCTTGGTCATTTCTCTTTCATTTGATCACCAAGGTGTATATGGAAGTTCATGGAAACTTGGCATACCTTCTTGCTTAGATTACCTGATCAGTCATTTTTTATCTTTACTGACTCCTTAAATTTGAAAAGATCATTGAGAACTTGTCCTTTCGTGCTTGTTCAACATTAAAAGTGACTAGAGTCATATTTTTCCTGTTTCTTTACTCTTAAAACATGAAACAACAAAGTTTGGTTTCAGTGTCGTAAAATAAACTACCCACGATCATACACCCATAAAAATTATAACACTTGGCTTGTTTTTTATTTCCTTGGTTTTTTGAGTCTTTACTCGGATATTTCTTTTTCCTTCTTGTTGAGAAGTAGTCATGGTGGTGGAACCACCAGTTTCATCATCCTCACTCCCTTCTAGAGGTAGTCCTTTACCGGACAGTTCATTTGAAACTCCTCAGTCCTCTAGGTCTACTGAGCTTTAGCAGCCTATTCTCTCGTCGATCTTACCCCTTGCTACCCAGTCTCCCGCTGACGAGCCAGTTGAGTTCAATTTGCCTCCCATGGGCGCTTGGTCTGGTTTTGGGGACGAGGAAGAATTCCATCCTTTACGTCGGGATCACCATTTTTATCTATTGTTATACCTCCTAGTCCTCGTATTATTTTTGAAGATCTTACAGAGGAGTCAGACATGGACACATTAGGTCCTACTGGCAGTGATGGAATTCTTGTTTCTACATAAGAGTATCAACTTTTCCCTAAAAAAACCACTCAGGTGTCTACTCAATCTTCATCATCGCTGTCATTTTCAGCTGGATATAGGACTTTGGGTCAGATTATTACTGGTGTTGCCTCCATGGCAACATCTACTCTGTCTAGGAGTCCAGTCCTTCCATCGTTACGATCGTCACCGATGACACCTACTTCGTCGGTTGCAGTTACATTTGTCCCAGTTCAACCTACTATCTGTGTGGCTGCATCTACACCAGTCACTCAGGCACCAGCCGCCTTGACTGAAATACCTGGTGGCCTCAATTTTGAAGAGTATCTATTGGCTATCCATCAACAAAACTCTCAGGTTTCTCAACAGCCTCATGCTCCTATTAATCTGCCACACCATTTTGACGAATATGGTAATTATGTTTATTTGCCCTATATTACTCCTCATCACTATGATGCTGTCGATAACCCCATCTATGTGTTTCCTACTCCCCATCATTATGATGAGCGTGGTGTTCCTATTTATGACCCCTATGAAATTGTTCCTGAGATAGGGAGGACTTATCAGGTGCAACCCCCTGGCCCACAAGGACAACCCTTTCAGGGACAACCTTCAGCTCAGTTGGGATTTGCATATGGTCCACAAGGACAACCTTACAGTCCATATGGTCAACCTTTACAAGCCTAGCCCATGCTCCAACAAGGACAACCTCAGGGGCCTTCCGGTCAACCTTTGTATCAACCGGGACCTTCTTACGGTCCTGGGGGGCAAATCTATTCGTCTCAAGGACAACCTTTTGTCCAACAACTGGTATCATATACTCAAATTGGTATGACCGTTGGGAAACAAGGACAACCCTCTGGTCCTCCTCTGGGGCAACCTAGTTCATCACAGCCATCAGGCCAACCTACTCAACCAGGGAAACCATGTTAGCTCTCAGCGTCCAGTTCAATCTGCTCCGCAGGGGCAGCCTACTCAACTGGCCCAAAAACCGGCTCAATTTGCCCAACAACAATTTTACTCTGCTTCAAAATAGGGTCCTACTTTTCAGTAGCCTGTTCAGTCTGCTTAGCAGCCAGTTTACCCTATTTATTCAGCTCAACAGGGACCCACTTATCAACAGCCAAATCAACCCCAAGGCGTTTATTATCCTCGTGGTAAATATCAACCAGTATATAGTGCGCCTCAAGGTTTTACTTATCACCCTCAATCTCAGTTTTCGTATAATCAACTGCAAGGCCACACTTACATTCCACTGCAAAATTCTCAACAGGGACCTCGATGGTATACTTAGAATCAGTATCCTCAATATCAACAAACTTATTCGGCTTATCCCCCATATCGTCTTAATCCTTCGGGACAAAACCCATGGTGGAAAAAATTTTCTCAAACAGGATGGAATGCAAGTTCAAGTTCTTATCAAGGATCTGCTATGCCTTTTAACCCTCAACTACCATTTCTTGCTACGTTGGATTTACCGGATGTGTCAAAGTTAACAAATGATCTTATTCTTCACAACCCGTATTGGCCTCCGGTTCCGACTAAGATTCCTGGTGATTGTCCCAAATTTGAGGGCAAGTACGGAGAAGACCCCCAAGCACATGTTATGACTTACCACTTGTGGTGTTCCTCTAACTCTTGTGTTGATGATTCCATTTGACTTCATCTTTTCCAACGAACTCTTACTGGTGCTACTGCTAAGTGGTATATTGAGCTCTCTCGTGGTATCTTTCAAGATTTCAACTCTCTCGCTATGGCGTTCCTTATTCATTTTTAGTTACCAATTTTTTATGAAGTCGGGACGCAACTCCTCACCTCCTTGAAATAGGACTGGGCTACTCATATCTCGGACCATATTCATAAATGGAGATGTCATTTTCACTTGATCAAGTTTGAAATTCCTGATCAGCTTCTTACTCATTGGTTCACTACCTCTTTTGTCAATCAGATTGCGAAAGACATAACCATGGGGGCATGTATAACTGAGGAACAGGCCATTTCTCATGCGTAGTACCTTGATATCGTGTACTCTCAATCGGGCATATTGTATGATATTTTTATTGATTCCCCTCGACCTAGAACTTCTACTGCACCAACAACCCCTTCCGTCAATGGTATTATTGGTTCTGTGTCTCAGACTTCACATAAGTCTTCTTCCTCCAACCTTGGGAAGCAAAAGTCTAATTATTCCAATGATATTGCTCCTCGGTCTAGTTCGAATCCTGGTAACACCTCGGAGGTCAATTTTGTTCAGGCCAATCCTATGGATAAGATGTCTAAAGGGAAAAGGAAGGGTAAAGGCAAGACCAAGGTCGATGCCAAGAAACCAGATTCGTCCAAACCTCGTGCTGATGATGGTTCATAGCATAAGCTGAAGTATCCCTGTTTGATTTGTGATGGAGACCACTACACCAAGGACTGTCCTTGATGGTATGAAGTGAGTAAGTTTCTCAAATGAAATCAGGGTAATCCTTTTGTTCTTAAAGAACCTTTTCTGTCTCAGTAGACCCAGATGGTCAAGTAGCCTCAATCATCTGTTTCATCTAGTTCTCAAGCGTTCATGATGAATGGTTCTGCATCTGTTTCCATTGCTACTCGGTCGAAAGATTATGCAGGGTCACGCTAGGAAACGAGAAAGGAGATTACTAATGGTCCTCCTCCTCCTCCACCTGTCTCTAGCCCTCTTGAGATTGAAAGGCCCAGTACTGAACCCGTTGTGCGACTACCTTCCAAAGGTGTTCTCTGAAAGTCTTCTTATAATCCCAAAGGCTGTGCTGATCAACATTACAATATTGTTGAGGATTTAGCACAGGCGCCATCCATGATGTCCGCGTTAGAAGTACTCTAGAGTTTTCCATCTCAGCGGAAAGCTTTATTATCTGTGATCGGCATAGTTGATCCTGTTGATACTAGCCTTCTCACTTTCAATCTAGAGAATTTCGTCCCACAACTTCCACATCAGATTACGCTCATTATACAAGTCGTTGTTAATGGTCTCGACATCCATCGAGCCGTTGTGGACGAAGGTGCATGAACCTGTGTCATGTCAGCTTCGTTCTAGAAGGCCAATTGTTGTCCAACCCTGAATTCCTCGCCAAATGCCCTTGAAGCATTTGATGGAAGGGAATCAAAATCTTTGGGTGTTCTTGCAAGTTTTCTGATTACATTAAAAGGGAAGACATTCAATGTTGAAGTAGAATTAGTTGATGCTAAACTCAATTACAATCTTCTACTTGGTCGCAGTTGGACTCACGCTATGCTTTGCATTTCGTCTACCCTCTTCCATTTTTTGACCCTCAAGGAAGCTGAGAAAGTATTGAATGACTATCACAGTGGCACCTGTGGTGGTCTCATGTCTGGTTACGCTACTGCACAGAAGATACTTCGTGCCGGGTATTTTTGGCCTTCCATTTTCAAAGACTGTATTGTTGCAGCTCGTAAATGCCATGATTGCCAAATTTATCAACGCAAGATGCATGCACAGCCTGTTCCCCTCACCCTGTCATTACCACTGGTCCCTTTTCCAAATGGGGCATTGATTTTATGACGTGTAACCCTCACTCGACTGAGGGGCATGCTTATATCATCATAGCCATGGACTACTTCACCAAATGGGCCGAAGCAATGCCTACACTCGCCGCTAACGGTAAGACATCTGCTCAATTCATTTTCAGTCATATTATTGCTAGGTTTGGCATCCCTCAAGCCATCATTACCGATCATGGTTCCCATTTTCGGCATTATATGGTGGCAGAGTTGACTTCTAAGTTGGGTCTGAATCACGACAACTCAACGTCGTACTACCCTCAAGCCAATGGCCAGGTTGAAGCTGTGAACAAAGTTCTTGTCACAATGCTTTAGCGTACAATTGGGATCCACAAATCAAACTGGAATCTCATGTTATTTTCAACTCTTTGGGCATACCGAACCTCAGTGAAGAGTGCAACCAGATTCACCCCTTTTCAGTTGGTTTACGGTCTGGAAGCTACTCTCCCGATTGAATGTGAAATACCTTTGCTCAATCTAGCTGTGGAATTACTGCCTAACACTTCGCTGGAAGAAGAGCATCTCCTTTACTTAGAGAGGTTAGATGAAACTTGTTTCTTAGCTTCTTTGGTCATCGAGGCACAAAAGAAGCGATTCAAAGCTCATTTTGATCAATCAGCTTCCCCTCATTCTTTCGTTGAAGGAGATCTCATCCTCCTATATGACCAAGCTCATGGCAAGATGGGGGAAATTAAATTTCAACCTATGTGGCATGGGCCCTACATCGTTAAACGTGTGTTGCAAAATGGGACCTATGAGTTAATTGACTATGAAGGCCATCCTCTTGAACAACCCAGAAATGGGTTGTATCTCAAAAAATATTATGCATGAGTCATTTGTGCATATCAGGTGTACATAGGTGTTATTTTCATTTTGGTACATGTTTTTGGGTTTGGTGTGCTTTGTGAGTGTTTTCTTGCTTATTGTGCATATGTCTATTTCCCCTTATGTCAGTTTTGCGGATGGTGCTTCTCGTAGTACCAGGAATTTGCCTTCGAAAGCCTGGGTAAGTTATAATCCTACTGATGAGTTGATAGACCTGCAAGGTATTTGTCTAGGACAAACTACAAATAATGTCTCTGAATATAGCACTATCATTGAGCTATTAACCGAGGCAATTAACCTTGGCATACGTGTGTTGCTTTTAAATATAGATTCACAGCTTGTTGTTCTACAAATCAATAACCATTATTTGGTTAGAAATCTGCACATTCTGAGATTGTATTTACATATTCGTTTGTTGGAAAGACATTTTGATTTCCTTACTTATCAACATATTCCTAGACAAATGAACACCTTAACTGATACAGTGGCTAACATTGTATTAGACAGGCATTTGCATAATTTGTAAAAACATCATCATATGTAAAAAGATCCATGTAAGGAAATAGATGTATATATATATATATATATATATATATATATTGCATGTTTGCAACTGTGTACATCATAACGTCAAAAAATATGTGTATGTTTCTGTTACATCCCAAGACATCATGTCTCGCAAAATATGCAGATAAATAAACCTAGGTGTCTGATCAGCATGATGCTCGTGATAACATGCCACAGCTCGTATGAGTCGCCTCAACAAGCGGTGGGTTTGGCTAGACACTCCTACAGTGCGTCTCTGATAGGCGCGAGGAACATCATCAAAACGTGCATAATCTGGGACTCCTCGGGTGATCCCCTCTAGGTTGCACACTATCTCATCTTCCTCGCTACCCACACCTTGAGGGTCGAAATTGCGAGGGACTCGCCTCACTATTGGTGAGATGCTGGTAGGCCTTTCTAGGCCAACATCTGCATCACATGTATTTAATGTCAGAACATACATAAACAAAAACAAATCATAATACTCATAAGATCAAAAATTGAGTCTTACCCAAATCTTCATCCCAATATTCTCCCTCCAGGAGTGGGAGGTCTGGGGCACCAGTGAAGTTTGTGCCAAAGTAGGGCCAATCCTCCACAACAATTAGTTTTCGATGGAGCCAATCAAAAAATTCCAGCCTCCAAGACATCTGTTGGCCGCCCCTTACCCTTGGCATCAGTGCTGCCCATCGGGCCATCCAAGTTTTTCTCGCTGGTGGATTTGGAACTATAACCTCCTGTCGCTGAAAAATTGGTAATCTTTCCAAGAATAATGATACCAAGATAGATCCATAACCAAATTGTTTAAGTTTGGCCTTCTTTCACTTGGTTAATTGGCGCTTCATGTTTATGGTCACCGCCTCTGCCCAGTTAAAGAGAATTGGCACCATGTAGTCCACAGCAAGAAGAAACTGTGTCTTCCTTGCTTCAGGCGGTGCTTGTGATCCTGCAACACGAGTAATGGTATACAATACCATGCATAGTGTCAAATCCGGGATAGTTTGTATATCAACTTTCCCACTACCGGTTCCTTTCCGCGCTCCTCGACATACTCTATCTATCACCATGGACATTTTTTCCATGTAGGGTTGAGTGTCAGTCAAGAGTGCTGATGCACCTCTCCATGATAATTCTGTAATGAAGTACATGTCAGAAACATCAATCTCGAATTATTGATCCCGTAGGATGAACTTCTCTTGATCTTCGTCCCATATAATGATAATATATTGTAGCAATTCCGGTTGGGCTCAGAGACATCGTGTGAGGAAGAATTTTTTCAAACCACAGTTCCTGAGGGCTTCCATGAGTCCCTCATTTTCCATGGCTAATTCATCTTCCTCACTATGTTCCCGTTATTTCCATTCAATGACCATTTTTCTCTGTTCTACCTACAAACACACACATACAAGTGATATTAGTCAATATTTGTCCTTGAATTTGTAAACAATTTGGACATTTGGGGAGTATTGTTGTTTGAAATTGCGTTGCATCGTTGGCACGACTGTTTCTTAAACAGGTGTGCCAATGGGCGTGCCCTAATGTTAAAAATAGGGTGATCGGCGTGATTCCGTGCCCGAAACCCACGCCAACCGTGCAGCCATAGATTTTACAATTTCTCCCCCCAAATTCGAAATTGACAAATGCAGGAAGAAAGGAATAGCTTAAAATAACAAGAGGGATCTCAGCTCTTACCTAGAGTTGACGGATTTGCGATTGATGTACTGGATAGGCCATTATCGTCGCTACAAGATTGCACAGTAAAATGGGTAAAAATTGCTCCACAAGAGGTAAAAAGTGAAAAGTAATTGTTTTTTACTATTTTTGGCATTTTATAACTTTTTACTACCCTAATTAGGTTTTAAGGCACGTTTTTTGATTATTTTATGATATTATTTTTGAAAAATGGGTTTTACACATGTCTCTTGTGTAGCAACAGGGTTTTTATGCAATAAGGATGAAGTACCGAGATATATTTTATATTTTTTCAGACTCGGTAAAAACACAAAAAAGTCACTACTGGAGTCATCTTTCAGCTCTTTTCTGACTCTCTAAAATTGAAAATATTTTCGAGACGCTTGTCGTTTTGAACTCATTAAATGGATGCGAAACGATATCTACCCAGTATACGTTTACCCCTTTTTTGTGCTGGGATGGATTATTTACGAAAAAGGAATACCTTAGCCTATTGCGACTAAGAGGTTCTCTTAGACACAGTTTTCTACCTTTTATGATCTGTGAGACTACCTACGAAAATGGATTGTTGGAGTTTTCTTTTCTGCCTTCTTTTCAAACTCTCTAAACATGAAAATATGCCGAGTTCTCCCTTTGTCAGACTCGTTAAACCCTTATGACATCGGACCTTGTCACCATGACGTTATTCGAGTTCCTCCTTCCTAGGGCTCATAAAATGTACTAGGATGGATTTTTCCAAAGGAAAAACTTATAGTGCAAGCATATGCTATCCCCTTCAAGCTTGTTTTCAAAAATAATTGGGGTACTCGCAAGAAATGGTGGGGGAAAATGGAACCAGAGTTTAGTTGTGTTGGCAGTATGTCGCTCTTGAACATGGCACTTTTATGCATTATTGTCGGGTTGGGGACATCTCATTATGTTATTTTTGCCTCCATGGGTTTGGGTAATCTCTTTTGACCTCTAATTTGATCTTTTCCATGTCATCATGACCTCAGATCCTTTGATGTCAAATACTTCCAAATCCAGTGTTGTGCTACTGATATGTTCAAGAGAAGTTCGCCTCTGTCATTTTTCAACCTCCCTTTGATTCTTTGTTGGTCTTGATTCACAAACATCATATTAATTTGTCTTGTGTCGATGATGTGGGAAACATTATGGCCCTCTTTCGACTAGGTCACTTCCTGTCGACTTCAGCTCATTATCCAGGAATCTGATCTAGAGACTCCTTCCGGTACCTTGGAGCCTGCTTGCCTTAATTGCAGGTTCTTCGCATTCGATGCAAGGTCCACATCATTAGCCTTCGATCAACTGACTCCACAGGTGTTCGACGCCATATCACTGTTCACATTCCATGGATTATACCTTGCGTACCTTGAGAGCCATTGTCATTATTGGTGGTTTCTCTCGCATCTGTTAACATCTTTCATCATTGGCTAGTAATCAGATGATTTTCTTGCATGTTCGACTTCAACTCATACATTTGCATGCTAGAAATTGTACTTGTTTGGGTCGATATGGAGTGCAAGACCATGGATTTTATCTGATAAGATCCAGGCTACGGGTTCGTTGTGGATTATCATGACTTATTGCATGAATCTTTGATTGGATGGATGTGACCATACCTGAGTCTATTTTTTGATCTTTACTATTGGATGGCTGCGTCCATACCTATATCTCAGTCTTTTATATTCTATTATGGATGGCTACACCCATGCCACATGTTCATGTATCAAAGATATAGTTGTATTTGTAATTGCAAGTTTTTCGACAGTGGTGTTTGGTTCGAACGCATTCTCATAAAGCATTTTGCCTCTCCCTCTCCCTCGGACCTCATGCTTTAGGGGACATCTATTACATAGCTTTTTGTCACTATCCCTGAAATCCCCAACTCGCACATTGGAGGGTCATTTCTGTGACCAATGCATAGTGTCATGCTTTTCAAATTACATCCTTGCATCCCTTTTGATGAAGGAAAAATTCTTCTTATTGACATTTCCCTAAGCAGAGCTGTGAAAATCATTATTTTTGCCTTGGCGCGAGTAGCCCTTTATCTCCTCACGCCGACCTATGAATTTTACACTAAGCCTGCGCCACTTGGTGCTCTGTCCTAGTGTGATGCCTGTGCCAAGCTATTTATGAAATGTTTTTTAAAAATATAGGCGAAGGTTCCATTCCAACCACCTTGGGGATGAGTCATTGGGAGTGGTTGAACTGAAACAACCACGGACCTCCTCCTTTAGTTAGTAGTTTCCACCTCCCTTGGAACACTCCTAAAGGATAGGCCTCCCTTCCACATTTGTAGGGATCCCAACCTCCTCCTTTGCCTCTATATAAACAAGCCTTCTCTCTTTATGAAAACTAGTTGAACAAAGAAAATTATACAGCTGAACTAGTTGTAGATGAAGTGATGAACTTGAGAGACTAAGCTATAGTTGAATAACCGAGTTATGAGAAAGTAGAACAAGGAGAAATCCATCGAGAGGTCCCTTATCCTGTCTGAATTCCCCTACGAGCTTTGAGACGTGCTTCACCCGATCCCTGTTCGAGGAGACCCCAACGTCAGAGCATGGTTGTATCTCTTCTTTCTACCTTTTAATATAAGTGACTATTGTCTAGTTCCCGTCTTGTGTTTTATCTCTATTGAATGCAATATGTTGATCTTCTTTGACTGATTAGTAGATTTTGGATGAAATTAGTATGTGGGATATGGTTTTCATTTTCTGATCTTTGTGCAGGTGTCCAAATGTGATAAGCGAAGGGATTGTGACTTGCTGAATCGGGAGCAAGAAGTTCTCATCACCACTATGATTTCCGACAACAGAATTGGACCACAGGTAGGCTATCTTATCGCCTCTTTTTTCATTCGAATATCTAGGAACCTACACCTTAGCATGATTCCTTGTTACTATACCCACCCTAGGGCTAGAGGGATCATCTCTATTCGCAGAGAGGATTTACCTACATAACAAAGGGAGTGTGCATTTCTCTCCCTAGTGGAGCATCTTCAAGTATTTGGTAAGTTGACAGTGGGGCTTGACGTCATATGACAGGAGTCTGTGAGTACTTATCAGAGCTTTCAGAGAGTGGCACTGACATAGAGGTATTACTCGGAAATGACAGCACTGCTAGAGCAGTTGGTGTGGGGACATTGACATTTGATAGGGAACCCAAACCTCCCTTAAAGGTTTCAGATATTTAATATGTGCCAGGGATGAGGAAGAACCTCATATATGTCTCAATATTGGAGGATAGAGGATATGAGATATTGTTCAGGAGAGGATAGGTGCTGATATATCCCAGGGGTGCTCCAGCTGATTCAACTAGAGTGATTGGTGTATGCCATGAAAAGGTGTACATGTTTGCATTTCAGCCCCTTTTGGCATTGATCAGTAGTACCGGCAGTAGAGCTAGCAGTTTAGAGCTATGTGGGATTTGGCACCGCATGATGGGGCACATGTATCATGGAGCCTTAAGGACATTGCGGGAGATCACTACAGGTGTGCCATATTTTGGTACTGATCACTTTGATACTTGAAGAGGATGTGCGATGGGAAAGTTTTCCAAATCCCCTTTTCCTAGCAGTGACAGCAGAGCGGCTGGGATACTTGATTTGATTCATTCCGATGTGAGCGGTCGGATGTCTCATGTTTCCTTGAGTGGATATGAGTATTATGTTTTATTCATTGATGATCACTCCAGGAGGACCTGGATTTATTTCTTGAATACCAAGGATGAGGTATTCAAGCAGTTTCAGGAGTTTAGAGCTCTTGTGGAGACTCAGATAGGTCGGAAGATCAAGTTACTGAGGTCGTACAATGGAGGTGAGTACACCCTTGGTGATTTTGTT
This sequence comes from Pinus albicaulis, assembly GCA_034641835.2. Taxonomy (NCBI): domain Eukaryota; kingdom Viridiplantae; phylum Streptophyta; class Pinopsida; order Pinales; family Pinaceae; genus Pinus; species Pinus albicaulis. The sequence goes on along the minus strand of CM076583.1, from coordinate 1,284,698,781 downwards.
GACTATTATGTGGAGGCATGCATTAGGAGGGAGTTCATAGTTCCTTACAACCCCCAGCAGAACGAGGTTGTGGAGAGGAAGAACAGATCCATTGGAGGGGCTGCCAAAGCCATGCTACATGATCAGGGGTTACCTTTGTTTTTGTGGGCAAAGGCCCGCAACACTATTGTATATTTGCAGAATAGGGGTCTGCATCGTGCCTTGGGGCATGTGAGTCTGGAGGAGGATTTTTTTGGGAAGAAACCTCATGTTGGTCATCTTCATATCTTTGGGTGTATTGCATACTCCTACGTACCCCAGGAGAAGAGGACCAAGCTAGAGCCCACTACAGAGAAGGGTATCTTTGTGGGCTACAATGATAACTCAAAATCCTTTCGGATTTATATTCCCGCACATAGGAGAGTTGTTGGCAGGCGGGATGTGAAGTTTGAGGAGGACGAGGCTTTCAGGAGGTCATGAGAGTTAGATTATCTGGATTAGCCAGACCCTCAGGAGTAGCTGAGTTAGTCGCAGGGATCGAGTGGGCAGGAATCAGGAGGATCTAGAGGTACATCGATTATGGTGCCAGGTCCATCAGTGATCCGTGGATTGCAGAGTCAGAGGGGTGGTGCTTCGGGTAGCATGCAGAGTAGTTCACTAGGGAGTCCACTGATGGAAAGTTCACATGGTACTTTAGCGTCTACAGGTTTAGGTTCAGGCAAGAGGAAAGCAGACATAAAGTTAGGAGTTCAGACTCCTGATGATGAGGAGGAGGAGTTTAATTCTCCAATAGGGAAGTGTGCTCAAGGAAGAGGAAGCCCAAGTAGCTTCAGGATACCTTGAGAGAGGCCACATCTGCTGCTGGGCCTAAGAGGCTGGTCAAAGAGAGTAGACCACCTGAGAGTTTTTGTAGATATATGGCAATGGTTGCCAACATCATTGACTCTGAGCCTTCTAGCTATAATGAGGCAGCTAGCCAGTAGGTTTGGAGAGAGGCCATGCAGGACGAGTATTATTCTATCATGAATAATGATGTTTGGGAGGTGGTGGCGAGGCTTGAGGGAAAATGCGTGGTTACTTCCAGATGGATTTACAAGGTAAATCATGCTGCAGATGGCAACATTGAGAAATTCAAAGCAAGGTTTGTGGCTAGAGGGTTCTCCTACATAGAGGGAGTAGATTATGAGGATACCTTCACTCCCATGGCTCGATATACTTCGATCCACTCCATTATATCGATAACAACAGAGATGGGTTGGAAGATCCACCAAATGGATGTGAAGACCACATTTCTCAATGGCTTCATACAAGAGGAGGTGTACATTGAGCAGCCACGGGGCTTTGAGGTGCATGGGAAGGAGTCCCATGTGTGCAGACTGAAGAAGGCCCTTTATGGCCTGAAGCAAGCTCCTAGAACTTGGTACTCTAGGATAGATACATACTTGCAGGAGATGGGTTTCACAAAGAGTGAGGCAGATCTGAACCTTTACTTTATTGTGATAAGTTAGGAGCCTCTCATTCTGGTGCTATATGTGGATGACTTGGTCATTACAGGTGCAGAGAGACTACTGTAAGAGAGATCTTACTTCGAAGTTTGAGATGAAGGACATTGGCTTGATGCATTACTTTTTGGGTTTGGAGGTGTGGCAGGAGGAGGGGCATTTCTTCCTGGGGCAGGGGAAGTATATTGTGGACATCATTGGTAGATTCCACATGGAGGATTGTAGACCCATGTCGAAACCGATGATCACCAATTGGAAGAAGCTTCACGCTTTAGATTCCGAGTTGGTGGATCCCGCATTGTATAGACAGTGTTCCTTGATGTGTTTGGTCAACACTAGACCAGATATATGTTTTGCAGTCAACACGATGATCCAATTCATGTGTGCGCCTAGGAGGGTGCACTGGGTTGCTGCAAAACACATTTTGCGGTACTTGCAGGGGACAGTGGAGTATGGTCTGGATTATAGGCAGGGGGATGGAGTAAGATTGGCAGGTCACACTATTTCTGATTGGGTAGGTTGTGCTTCTGATAGGAAGAGCACTTCAAGGTGTTGTTTTGGGTTGGGTTTGGCAGTGGTGTCATGGTTCAGTCGGAAGCAGCAGTCAGTAGCATTGAGTTGAGTGGAAGCAGAGTACATGGCAGCCAGTCTAGCCAGTTGTGAGACCATCTGGCTTCGAAAGATGTTGTTTGGCTTATTTTGTCAGCTGTTGAGACCTTCAATGATATACTGTGATAATTAGAGTTGCATTAAGCTCACGAAGAATCCAGTATTTCATGACAGGTCAAAGAATATTGGCATCAGATATCACTTCATCATAGACTATGTTTATAAGGGAGCTTTGAAGCTTGAGTATATTCCCACTGATGATCAGGTTGCAAATATTCTTACCAAAGCCTTACCACGGGGCAAGCATGTCTACTTTAGAGACAAGATGGGTGTGGTGAGGAACACCTTCCTCGATAAGAGGGAATGTTGAAATTTGGTTATCAGAGGACAGGTGATTCCCTAAGGCTTTGATCTTTGGCCTAGGGAAAAGTGTCCAAAAGAATTTATTTTTTCTCCTAAATTGACTTTATAATGTTATAAATTCAAATCTAATTTAAAAGTGACTTAAAGTGATAAAGTTACTAAAGTCTAATTTTAAAGTGACTTTAATAAAGTCAATGTGAAATTAGAAAGGGAAAAGTGACTTTGGAAATAAATGACTAAGTGGGTCTTTATTAAAGTGGGGTGAATTAAAAAATAGAAAGTGAGATTTAAATGAGCATTTAATCTCAGCCCTATATCTAAAGCTATCTCAACCATTGGATTTAGGGATTCCCCAAAAGTCACTTAGGGTTAGGTTAAAGGAGGAAAAGGAGGGAAAAGGTCATTCATTCTTTCATGAGGAGATTGAAAGAGAAGGAGGAAGAGAGTTGGAGAAATTTTTCTGTTTTGAGCTTGAGAAGGTGAAGGAGAGGCAGATTCAGTAGTTCGTACAACAGCAAGGGGTTGCACGTTTTTCAAGGCAGCAAGAGGCTGCACGAATTTTGAGGCAGAAAGGTCGTACAACAACACAGATTTTGAGGCATCAGTCCGTACAACAGCTTGAGGCACGTTTTTCGAGGAGAGGGACAACACAGAAAGTGAGGCAAAGGTACAACAACTAAAGGCATGGATTCCAAGGTGGTTGTGCACAGTTTTCGAGGCAACTAGCATGGATTTCGAGGAGGCAGCTTGCTGTATTTTTTCCATACAGTCTGTACAGTCCGTACGACCGTACATCTAAGTACTGGGCACAATTTCCAAGACTGTCATTTGCTGTAATAAATTTTTGTTTTGAGTTTTTTTTGTTTTGGCACGTTTTCCAAGGCAGATGCAAGCACAGAAAACAAGATAAGTTTGTACTTTGTTGGCTGGATTTTTTCCTATACATTTCACTTCTCTGTAAAATCATTTTTCGGAGATAAGAAGAAGCTTTTGAACTGGTTTTCCCCAAGAGTTGTAGGGGGTTTTTCCAGGGTCACATTGACCAAAAATCAGCGTGTCAAAATTCTGTGTGTGGCTGATTTATTTTTTGAGTTTTTATTTCTGCATTTCAGCATTGTGAAATTTCCAGAATTTGTGTTTTCAGAAAATATTTATTTTTTCCAGCTTGTTGAATATATGGCTATGGGAATGGGCATTTAACAATATGGGAGAAATAAGGAGAAACTGAAAACCGGGGTTGGGTTATCAAATTTCTACACTATCATTCATCCTTGATATGTACAAGAATTTTACAACTTGAACATCAACCTACACTATCATAATATCACTGTACATAATCTAGATTATTAATATCATTTATATCATAAAACACTCCACTTTTAACATTTTACAAGGTTACAAGCATCATGGAAGGTGTAAATTTAGGTACATTACTGAAATACATTGGGTTGATTTAAATATTACAAGAATTCTGAGTTGCTGAATTCTCTATGTGAATTTCTTTGCGGTGTTTAATTCTGTTAATTCTGTGTGAATATATGTTCATTCTGTTGATGAATTCTATGTGAATTTTTGTTCACTATGTTGTTGAATTCTGTGTGAATTTCTGTTCATTCTGTTGTTGAATTCTGTCTGAATTTCTGTTCATTCTGTTGTTGAATTCTATGTGAATTTATGTTCATTATTTTGCTGAATTCTGTGTGAGTTTCTTAATTTTGTTCATTCTATTGCAATTAACTAAAATAAAATGTGTTTTGGAAATACATTGCACAAAATACCTGAATTAATTTAAGTATCGTAATTGATATGTACATAGAAATATTTCCAACGTAATTATAAAAAATTAAATATGTATAGTACATGTGTGGAGGGCAAACACAAAGTATAAGAGACTAAGGATATTTGTACAAGAGGTTTTTTCCTCAATTATAAAAGAATAGATTTTTGTAAGAAAATATAAATCTAATTTACTTTGAGTTGAGTTAAGAAAGTCAAAGTAGTGATTCTAAAAAGCCTGGAATTTTAGGATGTAAATATATATAAGAATCAAAGGCAAATGGAATGAAATAAACGGAATTATATACCTTTGTTATCAAATCTGGAGTTGGATATAAATTATCGATTTCTGCAATAGAAGCTTGAAAAGAAAGAAATTATAAATCTTTATTATAGTTTCCAAGGGTGACATGAAGGATCGAAACAAGGGAAACAGAAAATCAACGAAAAAAATAAAGAAATTAAAAATTACAAAATCGGAAATACATAAGAGTGAAATTGAAATCGAATTTCAATAGTAATGAGGTAAAGTAAGTCTTCTATGGTATTATTATTAGAATTCAAAATTTCATACAAAATATCATAATTGCCATTAACAATCAATACGAGGGTACTGGATTGAGAAATAGAAGGTTTTTTCTTGAAAGAAAAAACGTTGATTATATTAGATCAATAAAAGAGCAATACATTCATCTTGTCTATCAAAAGATAGCAAGAAGGAAACAAAGAAAATCAAAACCATCATCCTTTAACAGGATAGAGGTATGAGCAGATGATCAAATTTCATATGACTATAAAGTATGAAAACCCATACACATGTAACATAAAGTTGTTAATCCGGAATTGTCCCAGATCCAAATCAACAATAGATCCCCAAAGACCAAAACGTAAATACAGGATGAGTACTAAAGCAGTCTAGCATGAGATACATATAATGGAGCATCGTCCCCTCAACATAAATCAGAGAAAACATATGTGTACAGAGGCTGGGTCTCGAACAAAACATTCATAAAACTGTAAATTCAATGACAGTAGCACCAAAATAAAAAAGGAGAAGGATAGCATACCTACAAATTTACAGACGACAAGAGGAGGATGCCGCAATGAGAAGATGAGGCAGGAGATCAATGAAGACGTCGTGGATGATGCAGACCAAATTCCCCGTGAACAAAAAAAATTAAAATTAAAATCAAACAAAAAAAATCAACAAAAAAAACACAAAAAAAAACAAAGCAACACCTCACCTCGTCGTCGCAGCACGATAGAGCAACACCTCACCTCACCTTGTCGCCCAGGTTGCAAACACACAGACGCGAGACAGACATATGCGAGACAACCAACAAACAAGGGTAATACGCCCGAAACCTGTTAAGATTTGCTGCCTGGTATATTTATAAGAACAAGTACGGCTGAACTATTTTAAAAGTTCAGTCGAACTAATAGTTCGGCCAGAATATTAGTTCAACCGAACTTTTGTTGCCAATTTTCCCATCTCCGGCCAAAAATCTGTTTGCCCATGTCGTCAATACGTCATCAATGTAAATCGCAGAATTAGTTCGGCCAAACTTTTAAAAATGTACGGCCGAACTGTTGGGAAAATGAATTTTCCGCCCCCGATTCTCACAAAGTGTAACCCACCTTCGCATTTTTACCCTGTGATTTTGTTATAATTGACCACTCTAACAGTTATCTCATAAAGAGAAACTCGAAGATTGAATGAAGATGCCCATGGTGAATAATGAAGACAAAGATATTTCGTGAAAGCATTAGCATATATTTCTTGGAGTAATATCCAGGATTGGATGGTGGACAAATGTAGCTAAACTTGTGTGGAATAAGGACTCCTGAAAATTCTTCTATATGAGTCTCATATGTATTAGTACAAGCAAGTATGATGTTTTGTAGTGTTATTTTGAAAGTATGTACATGGTAACTCCATGTGTTGGAGTGTGTAATGTAAGCCTGATGAGGCATGTGTACCCCCATGAGGTTCGTGGTAATCTTAAAACTCCTGGTGAGAGTGTATGTAAGTGCAAGTATGTGGTATGCCGGAAACCACTTTGCAGTGTAGGTTTTTGGTAAGCCAGAAACCACGTGTGAGAGTGAAGTGGACATGGATTCTTGTAGGCATGTTTTATGGTCAGTCAACAAAATCTGGGGCATGGTTTAGGGTAAGCCGATAAAACCTGAAGCATGGTTATGGGTAATCTGAGAAAACCCATGATAATGATGATGGATGGGGGTTTATAGGTACAGGTACATGTATGTAGATAATGGTTTACTAAACCATATACATGAAGGACATCCTAATAGACCGGTGGTTACAGTAGTTAGTACTCATGCATTCTGGTAGATGGTTGTTCCTTTATATGGATTTCGGCATATTCTTTATTTATAATGTTTGTAAACACCAGGACCACATTTAAAATTTGTTGATTAAGATTGAGACAAGTATTCATTAAAGGGGGGACTTAGAAAATATAATACTTACTTGTCTTAGTTGTGATGCTTTCCAAGCATAGGATTTTTTTCCTAGTGTTTAGTAATTGGTTGAGGCCTAGTTAGTTTAGATATTCTCTCCAACTAGTTAGCTTCCTAGATTGGTGTGTGGTTGAGATACTCACTCAACCAAGATATTGTATGTCCAAGATAGACAAGTTATCTCGAGACATAACTTGATGTGTTTATATTGTATTATTATTTTCATGTGAATACGATTTAGAGTGAATTTAGTAAATCTCTGTAGTAACATGGCAAAGATTGTTACAATGTACATGATATGAACATGGACAAATACCTCCAATTCATTTCTAAATGACAATTACACAAGGCAAAAAGACTTACAAAAATCGTCTATTTTGAGGTCTAAAATAGGCCTCTTAAGGAATATTATTAAATAATAGTGGAAATAATAAAATAATATTAGATGATATCATCAAAATTTTGAGAGAAAAAATAAAAAGCTACTTTTTCAACTCGTATTTTAAACTTATCTCCCTATGGTTTTACTCAAATTCAAAGCGGGAGCACTCGTTGGATGCAAAATTTAATTCCTCATCCAAGGAGTACCCATGTTGTGTACTTTCAATGGGCATTCCTACACGAAAAATGAGAAATATATGAAAATTAATCACTTTTCATGTAATTAATTTTCATGAAAAGTGTGATTAATTTTCATATATTTCTCCAACTAGTCGTAATTTTGAGGCATCTTGGTTTTATATCAGACTAGCCTTGCCCTTGCAAATCTCTTCGGCCTAAGGTGAAATAAAAATTTATTGATCAACATTGCTTCCTTTAGTACCTTGTCTACTAATTATTCATATTCAAAAAATATGCGTAACATTTGCATTCTTATTCCTTTCTAATTTTTTTGCATTGAAAGGGAAAATGTAGCATATAAAACAAGGAAAATAATAAATAATTGTTTTAATTTTGATAGAATTACATAGGCTATCTAAATTAATTTGAAATAACTTATGAAAATGTGGTTTTTATTCTTTAACCCAGATAAAAAATAATAATTTAATTTCTAGTAATCGAAATGTGAATTTTACACTAATAGGTAGGTAAAGAAAAAAAAAAAATAAAAAAATAAAATATATATATATATAAAGTGGTTGGGATCCTCCTCACCTCAGTTCAATTTCCAAAAAGTAACATGATGAAATTTAATATAATTATTTTGAGTCTACCATGTAACATGTATGTTTCACACATGGAATATATATATATATATATATATATATGTGCGCGTGTGTGTGTGTGTGTGTGAGGATATGTTTTCATTAAATGTGAAGAGAAAAGGGGTGGAGCCTATGGGAAAGAAAATCCTTTTATCTCTAAGTCTTGTGTTTTACCATGTGTATTAAATAAGTGATATATTGAATTTCAAATCCAATCATTAAATGCATGTAAGAGGATGAGGTAAAAATCTTCTCACTTAGTTATGAAAACATGGGTTGAGTATGTTCATTATGAGAATTGTAAGAGTCTACATTGAATAGTTAGAAGTACAATTAGCCATCATTTCACCATTCCTCTCATTTCATGGGCTCTAGCATCCAATCCATGTTAGAATATTTAAACACTTTAGAGTTAATTAAGATGAACATGATCTAATATGTTTTTAAATAAAAGAGTTTTTTTGTAGTATGTATTAATATACATTTGTAGTTGTGTATTTTAGCATTCATTAAATGTTCTAGAGATAAAGAAATTTTATGGTTCATATTCCCCTTCATATTAAGAGATTTTTTGATTGGTTGAACACGTGATCAACCCATGATCTCTATTTAATTAGCATGGAAGTTCATTTCTATAAGGTTAATCGTGAGAAACTATTATGAAAAATATTTTTCTTTTGCATTAATATATTGCCTCAAGTGGCTATGTTGGTTGGGGCCATGGTTTGCTTCTGAATTTGAAGGTTTTAACCCTGTAAAACAGTGGTGTAGCAACATTTTATTTATTTGTATGCAAATTTTCTTATAGCGTTCATCATATGTGGAAATACTATTTTTGCACATATAGTATCGAATCCCATATGAATACCTACTCTCGTTGTTTATCAATATCTTAAACTTATGTCGTCACATGAATCAAAATATTTTTAGGTTCTATTAATTGTATGTATTTTTTGGTTGTTTCTTTAGATTTAGAGAGTCACTTTTACTTAGAAACATTTTTTTCTTTCCCCCAAATAAATGTGTTTTCCCAAGATATGAATTTTTTTTTTGTTAGATCCAGAGATATAAAGTTTTATTGCACATTTAAATTTTTTTTACTAAATTAATATTTCAATATTTTTAGTTACATAAATATTTTTTACATATGCTATTTGCAAATTAGGAATGAAGAGAAAATTTTCGTTTTTCATGCAGGCTAATTGAGATCTAATCCCATTGTTGTAAAGTTTTAAAAATAAAATAAAATTTTCTTTGTTTTTAATGTGTGATTGTGTTGAACTCCTTTTAGGAAAAAACTAATTTAAAAAAAAATAAGAACGCAGTTTAAAAAAGGAGAACCCCACTCTTCTTTATCAAAATTACTATATATTTCACATTCATTTACGTGGTTGGAAATTGCTTTACTAAATTGTATGACCCAAGATATTAAGAGTTCATTTTTAGTTGGAAGCGATGAATGGTAGCAATTATGTATTAAATTACACTACGAGAAAGGCTTTAAAAAATATTACACTTCGAAAAAGCATGAAATAATATTAAACTAATGTAATCCAATTTCTCACATAATTTTATATTAAAAAAAAATTATATAATTTAAAAATGAAAAGTGCATTTTTGTTAGATACTTTAAAGATGTGAAGGTTATAAAGTTCTTTAAATTTATTCCCAGGAAATGAAATTATTATTATAATAGATGTGAGTTTTGATGAAAATCTTCAATCTAATAATAATAATAAAAAAAAATTTGAAAGTGTGTTTCCATTCATATCCATAGTCTTAGTGGCTTGGGTATTATTTATTCCACCATTTTGTTGATGCGATCCACTAGACGTTATTTTCCAACGCGTCTTAGTCGAAAAAAGAAATAGCACGTATTCTGTTATAATGTATTTGCAACTCAATAGGGCACATTTTATGGCTTTTGTTAGGAGTTGTTTTTTATTATTTTTTTAAAATTAAATTAGAAATTAAATTTATTATTTTTAAATATTTAGTTTATTTTTATATTTATAAATAAAATTTAAAAAACAAAATAATATTATTTTTACAAAGTTATTTAATAAATATCTTACGAAGATCAAAATTGTGTTATGGGTCCACACATCGAATAAGAACTATCATAACAGATACATAATAACACCAATCTAATCAAAATTTTCAAATTGAAATAACTCGTTATATTAATGATTTTGATTAGTTTTAAAAATTATTAATCGCATTTAAAAAAAATACGTCATTGAATAATAAAAAATTAGCTCCTCAAATTCCATCCGGACCACTAATATATCGTCGGACCACACACGAACTGTTGAGGGACGCAACAATAGCACAATGCCAATAAATCAGATATTTGGAGGTAACGTGGCACGACTGCTTTCTGAGGCCCCACATCTTGCCACTTAAATGATTGCTAATTAAATCCGACTCACGTTTTAGGTATCTCGACTAATAACGGTAATATGAAAAAAAGAATGAAAGTATTTTTAACGTTTGCGAGGTTAAAAATAGTTTATGGGACATATTGTTTTTCTATCTCGTTTTTATATTGGTCCCTTTTTTATGGAGTTTTATAATAAATGCTCGCAGCTTCTCAACAAACTCTTCTCTGAATAGATTAACTCAAGAGCTCGCTGCCAGAACACTTGCATAATTTTTTCTATTAAGTCCTAGCATTCTATTTCCACTTCTCCAAAAAAGCAAAAAATATTCTTTCTTCCCACATTTCTCGAATAATAATCTCAAATACAAAATTGAAAAATTATAATAAATTAATTTTAAAGTGCAAATTATAAAATTTATAACTATTTTTATAAAAATATTAAAAATCATATAGTGTCCTTATTATTAACATTTTAATGTTTTCTTTTAGAGAAGAGATTTATTAAAGGCTTAACAACATTGTTAAAAACTTATTTTCTGTAGAAATTATATGCACTAAGCATGCATATGTCTTAGATTCACCTGATCTCACAATATTTAACTTCTTGCAAAACACTGAATCATTCCACTAGTAATCTTTTGCGGAAAATTAATTGCACACACATGTAAAGCATAAATAAAAACAATCGCACATAACACAGTTGTTTAACGGGAAAGCCTGAAGTTGAAAACCCCAACTATCATATATTATGTATCATAGAATCATATGACAATCCTCATACAAAGCTTATCAAGCTCTCAGTACAGTACAATCGTCATACACTAATCAGGAACAATCTTGCAAATCCATGCACCGATCTTTGCCCCTTGCTAGCTTGCCTCCACTGCACAATCCCTGCTGAAGAATAGCTCTGAATGAATTTGAATTACTCTTGTCTTGACTGCAAAGTCCTCATTAGCAACTCCAATGTGTATGTGATGCAATCAATGCATCACTATAGTCACAACAGATAGTCCATCTTGCCCTTTCACCTATCTCTCCACTAGGTCTCCACTGGAACTGACATGCACTGTAGTTAACTGTTGTATTGTTTAGTCGATTAATGAGTTATTATTTGTGAATTAATTAACTTATTAATTCACTCCACTCTCACTAGTGTATCATTCAGTTAGACTAGATACAACTAGCTCAACTGAGTCTAACTGAGTTAAACTGAATACAACTCCATAACTACTCTTCCAACTGTGTCATAACTCTACCACTTGAGTTCTAACTAAGTCCTCCATGCATTAGCTCCAGTAAACCCTTGGGAATTATGTTATTCCCTCAGTCCACTGATGTGCCACATCTGTGCACTGAAACAAAGTTCTCCAAGAGAATAAGTTGATGTTTAGTGTCTGGTTATTATTAAGAGTTAATAATAATCGACATGCATCTATTTTTAGATCAACGATATATAAATAGACTTCGCCCAATATTATAAAAATAGAATTTCATCTATTTATCCAACTTGATCAACCATCCACAAATAGCATCCTGCAACTTCTGAAATATGATCACCATGTCTAAAAATAGACTTGCGACAAAAATAGCCTGCGGGCCCACTTAATGAAGGCGACTCTTTTCACTAAGCTCATCATCTTGTTGAATCTAAACACTCCCTCTCAACAAGATAGGGATTATCTTTCACCCCGATCCTGGCTTTCTAGTTTCAAATTTTCTCCTGGGGAGCGCCTTCGTCAGAATATCTGCATCCTGATCCTCCATGGGAATTTACTGAAGCAACATGATCTTCCGCTGCACACAATATCTGATATGATGATACCGGATATCAATATGTTAGATCTATCATGAAACACAGGATTAACTGAGAGTTTAATGCAACTCTGATAACCACAATGTATCATTGTGGGATCTAAATGTGAACCGAAAAAACCAACCAGAATCTTCCTCATCCAGATAGCCTCACATGCAGCTTGACTTGCTTCCATGTATTCTGCTTCCATTGAACTAAGTGCCACGGATCTTTGTTTCCTGCTGTACCAAGAAACTGTCGTAGATCCGATATTGAAAATCCCTCATGATGTGCTCTTTCTGTCTATTGGGCGTCCTGCACAATCTGCATCCATGAAACCATGCAACTTCACCTCATCTGTCTGTCTGTACCATAAACCATACTCAGATGTGCCCTTGAGATATCTCAGGACATGCTTGCCTACCTTCCAAAAGATCTTGTTAGGCTTAACCATCGCTTGTGAAAGCTGGTTCACCACATAGCATATGTCCAGTCTTGTATTGACTAAATATATGAGCGAACCCGCCAACTGTCGATAAACAGTGGCATCCACTACCTCTGCCGATGTAGCATCCTCTTTCTTCCAATTTCCTGGAAGAGGAGTGTCGATAGGCTTGTAGCCTTGCATGTGAAACTTCTCTAGTATCTCCCGGGCATACTTGCCTTGAGACACAAACAGTTCACCTTCTCGCTACCATATTTCCAATCCAAGGAAATAATGAAGGAGGCCCAAATCCTTCATCTCAAACTCCTTTGTAAGATTTGCCTTGCATGAGTGTATCAACTCCTCATCACCTGTTAGTATTAAATCATCAACATAAAGAATAATGATTAAAAGCTTACCCTCCACCACAATCTGGTACATGTTTGCATCCGCCTCACTCTTGGTGAAGCCAAGTCCAGTGAAATAGTTGTCGATCCGAGTGTACCAAGCACGTGGTGCTTGTTTCAGCCCATACAACGCTCTTTTGAGCCTGCATACATGTGACTCGCTGCTGAAGATCTCAAATTCTTCAGGCTACTCAATGTACACCTATTCTTCAATGATCCCATTAAGGAACACAGTCTTCACATCCATCTGATGAATGTGCCAACCCATCTGCGCTGAGAGAGAAAGGATGGTTGGTATGGAATAATACCATGCGACAGGTGCAAAGGTTTCTTCATAGTCAATCCCTTCGATCTGTGAGAAGCCTCGGGCAAAAAATCTTGCCATATACTTCTCGACGCTCCCATCAGCAGTTTGCTTTACCTTGTAGATCCATCTTGATCCTACAACCAATTTTCCCATCGGCCTTGGAACAATCTCCCAAGCACTGTTTCTGACAATGGAGTCATACTCCTCCACCATGGCATCTACCCATGTGGGCTCCTGCACTGCTTCTTCGAAAGAAGATGGCTCTGTCACGATACACTTACTCATAAGAGCCATGTATCCAGTAAATCGGTCAGGTGACTGTCTCTGTCTGCGATGTGATGTAGGAACTCCTACATTCTGTGTTGCATCAAGCTTTAGTCTCTCAGCTTCTTTGGTACGCTTTCTGCCTTTTCTGATGTTTGGTTCTGCATGAGTGGACTCCTCCACTCCATGAATCTCCTCCTGTGGTTGATCCACATCTAGAGGTTCATCTTTGGGAACGAGAAGTTCCTCCTCCGCATGCAAGTGTGGCTCCCTCTCAAGCGACAACTTCATGGCTTTCACCTCATTGAATTTTATATCCCGTCGCACAACAGTGATCCGATTTTCTGGCAAATACACACGATAATTATGGGGTGTTTCTGTGCACCCCACAAATATCCCAACTTCTGCAGTCGGCTCCAGTTTCTTCCTGGCGTCCTTTATCGCATGAATGTAAACAGGTGAGCCAAAAATCTTCAAATCAGAAATATCAACCTTCTTACCAGTGAAAGCTTTTTCGGGTGTACTCATGCCAAGTACTCTATGAGGACAACGATTTTGCACATAAACCGCAGTGTTGCATGCTTCCACCCACAAATGCATCGGTAGGCCCTGGTCATGCAACATCGCTCGTGCAGCACCCACGATCGTTCTGTTCTTTCTCTTCGTGACCCCATTCTGCTGTGGGTTATGAGGCGCTATGAGTTCTCTTCGAATTCCTTCTTTGCTACAGAAGTCTTTGAATTCGCTCGAGATGTATTCACCACCATTATCACTCCATAGATCTTCCACTTGCTTCCCCGACTCCTTCTCCACCAATACCTTGAACTCACAGAACTTTGAGAACATTTCACTCTTCTTCAGCATGAAGAAGATCCAACATCTACGAGAATATTCATCAACAAATATAACATGATACGTGTGTTTTGCTGTTGAAGCAATCGAGAAAGGTCCACACACGTCTGTGTGAATTCTCTCTAGGATCACCGAAGCACGGTTCTCCGTCTCATGAAAGGTGGTCTTCACAAACTTACCCATAGTACATCCCTTGCACTGATCTGACTGCGCAAGAGTACCCTTGGGAGGTCCAGTAGAATTCTGCTACAAAATCTTCAAAGCGCCATGGTGAAGATGGCGCAATCTCCTGTGCCATAATTCACCCTCATCCTGGCTCACCACTTCTTCTGCTTTGTGCACCATTGCAGCGCAACCATCTACCTTCAACTTATAGAGATTCTTAATTCAAACCCCTATCTTCTTGGTTTGACCCATTGTTTTATGTCGAAGGAAGGATTTTCCCTCACTGAAAACAACATCATAACCTTTGTCTTCCAACATTGCGACCGAGACCAAGTTCTTCTTCAGACCTGGAACATGCATAACATTCTTCAACAAAATGAATTGCTAGTCTCCTCTCAAGGTAATGGTCTGATACTTGGTCACACTATCCCAGGCCATCGTACTTCATCTCTATGTATGCCTACTGAAAGTCCTTCTCCTCCAAGTCACTAAACAACTCCTTGTCTCCTGTCATATGGAAAGACGCACCACTATCAAGATACCACACCAATCCCATACAACTTGAAACCAAGCATGCGATCAAAGAGAAATAAAGTTCAAATTGCAAGGCTAAGGCCTCTCCAGCTACAGATCCAGTAGCCTTCTTGTTCTTCTTCTTCTGTGGACAGTTAGTGGCAAAATGTCCATGTTCGTGACAGTGAAAACACTTCACTTTGGACAAATCCTGCTTCTTGCCTTTAGCATCAGATTTTGAAGGATGTTTCTTCCCCTTACCTTTCTTTGCTTTGGCAGCCAAAGCAAAATTCTCTTCATCTTCATTCTTTGATGAAGATCCATCCCTGGTACCCCGCCTTATCTCCTCCTACATAATATTTGACCAAAGTCGCTCCCATCCCAGCAGTTTCTCTCGACCATTGATAGAGTCTTCGTAGCTATGCCAACTCTTCGGAAGCCCAAGGAGAGCCAAGCTCACCAAGTCTTCATCATCAACAATAACCCCCACACTTCCTAGTTCATCCTTGCAATGGAAAAAATTCGTGAGGTATTTTGGAACACTGTCGCCCTTCTCCATTTTTATTTTTCTGAGCTTGTCTTTAAGCGCCAACTTCCTCTGGTCACTTCTGCTTTGGAAAAAGTTTGTCAAAGCCTTCCACATTAAGAATGGAGTGGCTTTCCCGTGAAGGATGGACACAATATGGTCCTTCACACCTTCCAACAGAATTCTTCTCGTCTTTGCTATCTTCTTTTTCCATGCGTCAAGTAATGCAGCATCGCTAGATCCCGGCTTAAGAACATCGCTATCGATGAACTCCTTCAGTCCATTATCCTCCAGCACTGCCTCCATCCTGTCCTTCCAGGCTATGTAATTCGAGCTCCCATCAAGGGCATACTCTAATTGCAACCCATTGAAAGCCATTTCAATGTATACTCAACTTCTGCACCAAGAATCTTCTGTAGAAAATTCGAATTGTCCACCAGCACAAACTCACCAACACTTCACCATTGCAATCATCAAGAATTAACAACGCTCTAATACCATGTAGAAATTATATGCATTAAGCATGCATATGTCCTAGATTCACCTGATATCACAATATTTAACTTCTTTCAAAATACTGAATCATTCCACTGTTAATCTTTTGCGGAAAATTAATTGCACACACATGTAAAGCATAAATAAAAACAATCGCACATAACACAGTTGTTTAACGGGAAAGCCTGAAGCTGAAAATCCCAACTATCATATATTATGTATCATGGAATCATATGACAATCCTCATACAAAGCTTATCAAGCTCTCAGTACAGTACAATCGTCATACACTAATCAGGAACAATCTTGCGAATCCATGCACCGATCTTTGCCCCCTGCTAGCCTGCCTCCATTGCACAATCCCTACTGAAGAACAGCTCTGAATGAATTCGAATTACTCTTTTCTTGACTGTGTAATCCTCATTGGAAACTCCAATGTGCGTGTGATGCAATCATGCATCACTATAATCACAATAGATAGTCCACCTTGCCCTTTCACCTATCTCTCCATTGGGTCTCCACTGGAACTGACATGCACTATAGTTAACTTCTGTATTGTTCAATTGATTAATGAGTTATTATTTGTAAATTAATTAACTAATTAATTCACTCCAATCTCACTAGTGTATCATTCAGTTAGACTAGATACAACTAGCTCAACTGAGTCTAACTGAGTTAAACTGAATACAACTCCATAACTACTCTTCCAACTATGTCATAACTCTGCCACTTGAATTCTAACTGAGTCCTCCATGCATTAGCTCCAGTAAACCCTTAGGAATTACATAATTCCCTCAGTCCACTAATGTGCCACATCTGTGCACTGAAACAAAGTGCTCCAAGAGAATAAGTTGTTGTTTAGTGTATGATTATTATTAAGAGCTAATAATAATCGACATGCATCTATTTTTATATCAACGATCTATAAATAGACTTTGCCCAATATTATAAAAATATAATTTCATCTATTTTTCCAATTTGATCAACCATCCACAAATAGCATCCTGCAACTTCTGAAATATGATCACCATGTCTAAAAATAGACTTGCGCCAAAAATAGCCTGCGGGCCCACTTAGTGAAGGCGACTCTTTTCACTAAGCTCATCATCTTGTTGAATCTCAACATTTTCAACAATTTTGGTTGAGCCCAACTCTAATGATTTATCAACATGAATTTATTATAACCAGTATATAGCTCTTTACTTAAAGTCTCTTTATTTAAAGTTTTTTAATGTTAAGTGAGAATATGTTAGATGAAAAACTAAGTACAACACAATTGAGTTCATCTAACAATAAGGTAATGTGGTAATGTCTAACTATAGCATAAAAACATCTCAATGATATTTATATTTAGTCAATGTTTCATAAAGCATAGTGAGAAACATAACATTTATCTAACAAAAGCAATCACAATAGGGTAGTATAGGTCGCACCCAACGTGAATTTATTGACTATATTTATATATAAATTGTTAAAATGTACGTGAGAGGAATATGGCCAATTACTTCCACTTAATTTGTAAACTACAAAAGGCACAACTTTCTACAAGAATCGGTTATCCAACCCTTAAAGCAATTGTGGGTTTGCCTCATATTCTTCTTCTTACACAAGCAATGCAAATTTGCCCTATTGTGTCAATTTCTTGAACTTAAAGAAAATTGCAAAGCTCTTTTATGCTTGTGTGGATGACCTTTTGAATTTTCTTTCATCTTTGGTATCTTTGAGGCACCATGCTTTTATATGAGAGTAGCCTTGTACTTGAAAATCTCTTCAACCTAAAGTGAACTCAAGTGTTATCGATCAACTTTGCTTCCTTTAATATCTTATCTACACACCATTTATATTAAAAAATAATAATTTACATGTGTATCTAATTAACTTATTAATTTTATTTTGAAGTTGTTGCCTTCAAACACATCCTAAACCTCTTTTCTGAAGTGTCAGGAACCTCTATTAACCTAGAAAAATAAAAAAACTTCTTATTTAATACCCCCTTGACCATTCAAAGAAATATCACCAAAATCGTAGGTTTTCAGAGATGTTCTCTTCCCTCAAGATACCTAGGAGCCCCCCTCATTGATAAATCCTACAGAAAATCTAATTGGGGGGACCTACTCAATAGTCCTGCAAAAAACTCTCTGACTGGACCTGTCGATCCCTCAACCTAGCTAGAAGACTTGTTTTAGTAAAATATGTCCTACAAGACATGCCTCTCTATCTTTTCTCGGCCCTGGTTTCCCCCAAATAAGTCACAAATGTCATTTGAAGTATTCAACGAAGCTTCCTCTAGAGAGATTCAGACACAAAGAAGAAATGGGCCCTTGTGGGGTGGGACCAATTATGCAAGCCAAAGATCGCAGGTGGGTTTAGCCTTAGAGACACAGATCTTCTGGGAAAATCCAAGGGGGCCAAAGCCTGGTGGAGATGGCTGGAAAACCTGGATATACCTTGGGGCCAACCTTGGAGAGAGAAATACATGCCTAACCAATCCAACAGGGACCTCATGAAGCTCACAGGAAACATCAATGGATCAACAATATGGAAGTAGGCGTGGAAAAATAAAAGCATAATTTAGGAACACAACTTCTGGGAAATGGAAAATGGGGAAAGTGCCCTGTTTTGGGAAGAATATTGGCAACAGTTACCGATCCTTGGCACCGATCAACATGTAGCCCTCCGAAGAACCATGCAAACAAAGGGGAAATTTCAAGTTTCCCACTATTGGAAGCCAAACATGCCAGAAGATCACTAGAGAGAACGATTAGGCATTCAGGCGTGGTGACACTTACCAACAAATTTTTACTGGTATTCTTTTGACCAAATCCTCTAAGTGAGGAAAATTCATGTTGATGAGGGGGAAGATAAACTGAGGTGGGAAAAAAACTCGGTCGAGATCTGTTGATATTTTTTGGATATTAATTTGGCTAAAATCTCATGGATATGCCAACAATAGGATTTGTTCCTAAACTGATTGCATCAAATCCTGATGAGGATATATTCTATCCCATTTTTGTTGTGATGCAATTTACTATTCATTTTCTTCTCTACATTTATAAATTGTAAGCGTGTTGAGGAAAATTAGATATGAGGGTGAGGAAGCGGAAGTGCATATGTTAAAGTCTGTTGTTGTAATCTGCTGTTGCATAATAAGATTGACAATGCCTCTATTTGGTGGATGTAGCCTAGATTGGTTGGGTGAACCACGTTAAATTTGTTGTCTTTGTTTATGTTGTGATTGTCAATTTTATTTAGTTTTTGTTGTGCTTACTTTGACGATTGGTATCAGAGCCGGTGGTGTGCAGGCTTACATAACCTGAAGCTATTGTTGTCGACCATTATTGAGAGGGCACAGTCCATGACTATTTGAATGGGAGCCGCAATTTGTTTTTTATGTTGCTGTGCATAATCCGAGAGCTTATGTTTGTTGCTATAGAGCTGCTGTTTGAGCCGCTGGTTGAACTGCGCGTGAATTTGATCCACTACGTGGCCGTGTGAGACTAGAGCTCCATATGAGAGCTGGTCTAAATTAAGGATCTGGTTTGATTGGATCATTCAGGATCTGGTTTTAGGTGGACAATATTCTTTGAAGACTTTTGCGCTTTACCTGGTATCATACGGTGCAAAACGTGTGTTTGTTGTATTGAATGTGAGTTAAATGTTTCTGCGTTGAATGTATTATATGCTGGAAATGGTATTCCTCCGTTAAATTCTTATGTGCATTGAAAATTTTATGCATTGGGTTTTCTTACAAGGGTTGAGAACCTTGGAGATATGGTATATGAATGTCGTTTCCATTTAAATCATGATGGGTATGGCATATGGTTTATGATGGCATAATAGTGCGTTGAATTGAAATAGTGTGACTATTGTGAGCTTGCCAAACAATCCATTAGGAACAAATTGGGTCTAAAGAGTAAGGTGGAGCTTGAAATCGGAAGGAGTGAGGTATGTGAAAATCCGATATTCAGTTTTTTGAATTTGATCCACTGCAAATCTATGCATGCAAATTTAAGAAGCCTATAAATGGTATCCAATTATTATTATTAATTGCATGTTTAAAAAGGGGAATTTTTTATCAAATTTAATTTGATTTAAAAGGCAATTAAGGATCCATAGAGAAGAAGGCAAATTTAACTATGGAAAAAACTAAAAGTTCTCAATTTGAGATCGAGAAGTTTAATGGGAGAAATAATTTCGAAATCTGGAAAATCAAGATGCACGATCTACTCGTACAACAAGGTGTGGTGAAGGCACTTTTGGGAAAATCCAAACAACCTTTTGCCATGACAAGTGATGAATGGAATGACATCGATGACAGAGCACTAAGCAGCATACAATTGTGTTTGGCGGATGATTTTTTATTTAACATCGTATCAGAGAAAACAGCCGCTGGTTTATGGACAAAGTTAGAAAAACTGTACATGACTAAATCCTTAACCAACAGGATTCTTTTGAGAAGACAGTTGTACAGCTTGCACATGAAGGAAGGTACATAAATAACTGTTCATTTGAATACCTTTAATACTCCCTTGGTGCAGTTAGAGA
The DNA here is from genome assembly GCA_034641835.2 of Pinus albicaulis. Classification (NCBI taxonomy): domain Eukaryota; kingdom Viridiplantae; phylum Streptophyta; class Pinopsida; order Pinales; family Pinaceae; genus Pinus; species Pinus albicaulis. The sequence goes on along the minus strand of CM076583.1, from coordinate 1,284,678,191 downwards.
GCATAGAAGTAAAATTTGATTTAGAAGATAAATATGTAACTTTATTATGCCTGTTGCTTGAGTCATGGGATCATTTTGTTACTTCTACAAGTCTTAGTTCATCGTAAACCCTTGAATTTGATGATGTTGTTGGAGCTTTGCTATCTGAAGAAACTAGAAAAAGGTCAAATTTAGAAACCTCTACATCAGAAGCAATGATGGTTAGAGGTCGATCCAAAGAAAAACGCTTCAATCAGAAGAACAACTCTTGGTCAAAATCGAAAGGGAAGAAGAGTAAGCTAAAATGCTGGTTTTGCGGCAAATCAGGACATTTGAAGAAGGACTGTTGGAAGAGGCAGCAAACATCCAGAGGAGGCTCTTCAACAAAAAATAAGGAATCAAACACAACAGATACAGGTTCAAGTTCCACATCTGGTTTAGGTATAAGTGATGAAGTTTTATCAGTTAATTTGTTAAATCATGATCAACATTGGCTATTAGATTCTGGTGCATCCAATCACATGTGCATTCATAAAGAGTGGTTTAAATATTATAAGTCAATCAATGATGGATTTGTTTACATGGGTAATTATGTCTCATGTAATGTTGTGGGAATTGGAAGTATCCAGATTAAAATGTTTGATGGGACAAATAAAATTTTAACTGATGTAAGACATGTGCCTGAACTCAGAAAAAATATTATTTCTCTAGGAGTGTTAGACACAAATGGATAAAAAACTTTTATTCAAGGTGGAGTAATGAAAATTTATAAAGGAATCCTATTAGTAATGAAAACAAAGAAGGTTTCAAATCTTTTTCAGTTAGAAGGAAGAACAGATTCAGATCATGCTTCTACTATATTTGAAAACGACAGTGATTCTATTCGACTATGGAATCAATGGTTGGGCCATATGAGTGAAAGAGGATTAAAATTTTTATCTGATCATATGTTACTTCCTAGTTTAAAATCTTCGAAGTTATATTTCTGCAAACATTGTATTTATGGGAAACAAAGCAAGCGGAAATTTAAAATTGGAAAACATACTAGCAAAGGAATCCTTGATTATATCCATTCTGATGTTTGGGGTCCATCTCCTACAATCTCATATGGAGGATCATCATATTTTGTATCTTTTATAGATGATTTCTCTGAAAATTATGGGTCTACATGTTAAAAATAAAGTCTGATGTATTCACAGTTTTCAAGCAGTTTAGAGCATCAATAGAAAACATCACTGGAAGAACCATTAAATGTTTAAGAACTGACAATGGTGGTGAGTTTATTTCAAATGCAATTGATAATTATTGCAAGGAAGTTGGGATCGAAAGACATAGAACTACTGCTTATACTCCTCAGCAAAATGGAGTTGCTGAACAAGAATCTCTTAGAAAGAGCAAGAAGTATTCTGAGTAACGCCAATTTGCAAAAGGAATTATGGACAAAAGAAGTATCTATGGCTTGCTATTTGATAAATCGATCACCATCAACTGCAATAGGATGAAAAATTCCTCAAGAGGTATGGAAAGGTCATCCTTGTGATTATTCTAAACTGGAAGTTTTTGGTTGTGATGCATATGCTCTAATTTTGAAACATTAGCGTTCTAAATTAGATCCTAAATCAAAAAGATATATCTTTGTTGGATATGGTGATGGTATTAAGGGATACAGGTTGTGGGATGCTACTACTCACAAGATCATCATTAATAGAGATGTTAAATTCAATGAATCTTCACTTGATAATCCAGATGTAGATAATAAATTGAAATAGGAAAATGTACCTAAGTTTCAACATATTCAGTTTGAAACCAATTCAAATACTGATGATAGTAAATATGAACAAGTTTCAGATGAAGATCATGAAGAAGTTCCTACAGATAATAATCAGAAAATTGTGGAAGAACCAGAAACATCTTTGAGAAGGTCCACGAGAATCCGAAATCCTCCTAAAAGGTATGATGATTATGTTACTTCAGTTGATTTAACTGCTAATGATGATGAACCTTTATGCTATCAGGAAGCTGTAGAAGGTTCTAACAGTGATAAGTGGAAAGAAGCTATGAAGGATGAGATGAAGACATTAGACAAGAATGCCACATGGGACCTCATAGAACTTCCCAATGACAGAAAAACTATAGGATGTAAATGTGTTTACAAATTGAAAAGGGGTGTTGATGATAAAGGAGACAGGTACAAAGCGAGGCTGGTAGCGAAATGTTTTTCTTAGAAAGCAGGAATTAACTTTCATGAGATATTTTCACCAGTTTTTAAAATTGTTTCAATTCGGATTGTCTTAGCATTAGTTGCTTTACTTGATTTATAATTACAACAACTAGATGTTAAGACTGCTTTCTCACATGGAGATTTAGATGAAGAGATTTATATGGAACAACCTGAAGGGTTTGTTCAAAATCACAACAAAAAATTTGTTTGCAGGCTCAAGAAGTCATTGTATGGTCTAAAGCAGTCGCTGAGACAATGGTACAAGAAATTTGATTCTTTCATGATGAGCCAAAATTATATAAGAAGTTAATATGATCATTGTGTTTAATTTAAGAAATTAAGTAATGGAATATTCATTATCTTAGTGTTGTATGTTGATGATATGATTTTAGCAAGAAAAAGCATAAATGAGATCAACAAGTTAAAGGCTCAGATGGCTAGGACTTTTGATATGAAAGATCTAGGAGCAGCAAGACAGATTTTGGGCATGGATATTTTCAAAGACAGGAGCAATGGTAAGCTGTGGTTATCACAAGAGAAGTATATTGAGAAAATACTCTTAAGGTTTGGTATGAACAATGTGAAGCCACTTTTAGTCCCTTTAGCTTCCCATTTTAAGCTTTCTTCAAGTTTATGTCCTAATACAAATGAAGAAAAGGAATATATGTCTCGAATACCTTATGCTAATGCAGTAGGAACCTTGATGTATGCGATGGTTTGTACACGACCAGATATTTCACATGAAGTTGGGGTTGTTAGTAGGTATATGGAAAATACAGGAAAAGAACACTAGGCAACAATGAGATGGGTGCTTCAGTATTTGAGAGGCACAAGTGATTATTGTATCACTTATAACAGAATTAGTGAATTTGTTTGCGGATATGTTGATTCCAATTTTGCAGGTGATTTGGATAAGAGAAGGTCAACTTCAGGATATGTTTTTACTCTTGCAGGTGGAGCTATTAGCTGGATGTGAAAGCTACAAAACATTGTTGTTTTATCCACTACAAAAGTAGAATACATCGCTGCTTCACATGCTTGCAAAGAAGCGGTTTGGTTGAAAGGTTTGTTTGGTGAGTTTGGTAGGTTGCAAGACAACATTAAGTTATTTTGTGATAGTAAAAGTGCAATTCACTTGGCTAAAAATCCAGCCTATCATAGTAAATCAAAGCATATACCTATAAAGTACCATTTTCTAAGATAGGTTATCACTGAATGGGGAGTGTCTCTTGAAAAAGTGCATACAAAGGAAAACTGTGTAGACATGTTCACGAAACCAGTTTTATTAGAGAAGCTATGATGGTGTCTGGCTTCTCTTGGCTTGCAGAAAAAATAAAAATAATAACAGGAACAAGGTATCAGGCTAATTGTTGTCAAGGTGGAGATTGTTGAGATTTTTTGGATATTAATTTGGCTAAAATCTCATGGATATGCCAAAAATAGGATTTGTTCCTAAACTGATTGCATCAAATCCTGATGAGGAGATATTCTATCCTATTTTTGTTGTGATAGAATTTATTATTCAGTTTCTTCTCTACATCTATAAATTGTAAGCCTGTAGAGGAAAATTAGATATGAGGGTGAGGAAGAGGAAGTGCAGATGTGAAAATCTACTGTTGTAATATCCTATTGCATAATAAGATTGTAGATACCTATGTTTCGTTGATGTAGCCCAGATTGGTTGGGTGAACCACGTTAATTTCACTGTCTTTGTTTATTCTGTGATTGTCAATTTTATTTAGTTTTCGTTGTGCTTACTTTGACAAGATCTTCAGTTTCAAGGAGGCTTATGGCCACATAGAAAAATATGATCAGCTACAACAACAACAACGATGGAAAAATCTACGGGGGAGATAATTATGGCCTAAAATTACCCTTTTTCTTTGGCTTGTCATGCATGATAAAATTCTCATATGGGACAATCTATGGAGAAGGGGCTTCACTGGTCCCTCTAGATGTCCTCTATGTGAATCACAAGTAGAGACCACTAACCATCTTCTGAAGACATGTGACTATACCAATAAGGTATGGGAATTGGAAACTGATATTTTTAGAACCACCGATAGAGATAGGGCCTCAATTCATACCATTCTTGATAAATAGAGATTGAGCATATACCACCACCCTGTAGTCGACTGAGCATGGAACCTCATTCTGGCTACCATCTGTTGGGTTATCTAAAAAGAACGCAGTGGCATTAATTTTAAGAATGTGAAAAGGTCGAGGGAAAACCTTCTTACCATCATCAAGCAGACCATCCGTGAAATTGTATCCATATCCAAGCTTCTGAGCTTCCAAGACCCCCCTCGGCCCCCCCCCACACACCCCGTAGAACAACATGTTCTCCTTCTTCTAGACTTGCATATCCCATTACAGGTTACCCACAACCATGATAATTCTTACCCTGAAGCCCCTTGTCACTGGTCACGCCTAGAGAATAATGTAATAAAAATGAATTATGATAGAACGACTAAAGGAAACCCTGGAGCAGCGGGTTTTGGTGGTGTTTTCATAGATGTTGCAGGAGAAATTTTGTGGATCTCCTATGGGAACCCAAAAATTGCTACCAACAATGCAGCGGAGCTCCTGCAATGGTGAAATGGAGCATGGTCTAACCATAGAAAAACAATAACACTTCAGCCCCGTGATCGTCAAAGGAGACTCGATGTTGGCAACTCTAGCTTCCTGCAAACTCCAACAAGTCTCCGTGGTAGGACGGGTAACAAGAAAATAGCACTTAACCAAAAATCTTCATTTCATCCATCAAAACATTAAATACCTCAGTGGGATCTGATTCCAGGTGGTCAGATGGAAGGTGAATGGCTTAACAAAGAGGCTAGACAATGAGGGTATAGTTGGTAATGACAAGTTACAATCCCTTGCATGGAAGTATCAGGGGGAGATCCCACTGTGAGAAGAGGGATGAGAGTGAACCCTTACTATTTTAAATCACACCCTCTTATAATTATTTCCAGGAAACCATCAAGAAGCATTATTACTCCGCTGGGAGCTATGAGGATAAATACTTAAAGTGGACCATGCTGTGGTAGGGAAGGGACCAAGACATGTCGAAGTTCACAAATATTTTTCATATCCTTCGCACGAAGTTGGATATCAAGGATTTTGAGTGACATTTGGTACTCAAGTACCACAGATTTCTATACAAATACATCCAGGAAGAGATGGAGTTCCTAGACATCTCCTCGCTTGGAATTGACTATCAATACATTGTCAAAATCGAGCAGAATTTTAAACATAATAAGTGAGACTTTGGATCTGCGAATCTGAAGCAAGGGAAAGGCACCAAAAAACCATAGAATAAAGGACAAAGCCAAGGCACAGTGACCCAAGACAAACCGCTGAAGCCCAAAGCAAATAAAAACACCAGAAAGAAAAAGAAGGACATAGGAAAATGGTGTGAGTTCTATAAGATCCCGACTCACAACACAATTGAATGTCGGGTCAAGAAGTCACTAGTGGTTGAGCTAAAGGCTTCTACATCAGATGCATATTCCGAAAATGGTCAAAACTCGACAAACGTAATGACAAAGTGAAGCATATTATTGATGTGGAGCCTAGTGCCAGTGTTTCCACCACCAAGATCCTGAATAATGAGACCGAAGATCCAAAGGAGGGGGAGTGCCTCTTCCACTCACAGATGTGGGTAAAGGGTTCTTCATTGTAGTTCATTGTTGATGGAAAGAGCCAAAAGAACCTAATTTTATCAAAGGTCGTGAAGCGAATGGGCCTATCGACCACAACACACCCATAGTTGTACATCATCTGCTGGCTTAATCAAGTACGAGACCTCTGCGTTAGCCAACAATATTGCCTTCCCTACATCATCAAGCCCTTTACAGATGTGATGTTAACCGCCAGCGCTCACATTGTGTTTTCACATGGAAAAGTTAGTTTCCAACGTCTCCGTGGTCTACGTAACCCGGCCTTCAAACTGGAGTTCAACCTATCAACTAGAGTTCCGACGAAGAGTTCCGCCGATAGTTAAATGCGGAGTGGATAACCTCTGAAGGTTAGTCCCGTGGTTTTGGGATTGGCATGTGGTTACCCCAACCGCAAACTTTAAATTTTGTGTTTAAATTCGGAGGAAGTTTAGGGTCACGCCTAAAAATGGTGGAATATGCTATTTTATCTCTAGATAAGTGGAGTTCTCCACTTTTAGTGGAGCTTTTCTATGTGAAACTGGGAAAAAGAGTAGGAGACTCAATTTTCTCCCATTCTGAGTGAATGAAGAATCATTTTTGACTAATTGGAGCATTCTATAGCCATTGGTGCAGAGAAAACAACCAATAAAGCACTGTAACTACATTTAATAGCAAAATTTTGAGCATAATGAAAGATGGACATGCCATTGGGAGCTAGACCAGTAGATGTAGCCCAGGAGGGGTGAACTGATTCATAATTCCTGTTGTGTAAATTTCATGTGGTGATTTATTTCTCTGTTTTAAACTGTTGTTCAGTGTTATTTATGTTTTTTTTATGCTTCTAATTCACTAAAAATCATCTACAATTCATGGACAAACTAGGCAATCCTTATGCAAACTAATGAACCACTTATGCACATGTTTATAAACTGAAAAGAAACTTATCACAACAAAAATAATACAGTCATTTCAGATCCAATTGGTATCAGATCTATAGTTTATCCTCTAGTGTTGTTTAGTGCAAAGAATTGTTTAACTGTTTACAAGTTTTAGATGCTTACAAGGCTCAAGCTGAAAAGAGGAGAAGGAAAATTGGTGGAAGAAGAAGGGTCTCAAAAGGATCCAAAGCAAAGGAGAGCAAGATTACCACAATCTCCACCACCTAGTTCACCTCCTAAAGAAGCAGAAGTTTCATTAAGCATGCGTCATGAGGAAGGAGAAATCCACGAAGAAGTTGATCCCAAGGAGGTAGAAAGAGTGTTCAGGAAAGAATTTCTTGACATGAATGAGATGGTTAGAATCCTTTATCAAGAAAGGAATGAGAGACTAGAAGGAGAAGGATCTAAGCTTCACAAGGAAGGACAAGGATCTTCAGGAGGTCAAAATGATGAAGACAAGTCAAATAAGGGAAATGGAAGAAACAGAGGCAATGGAGAGCCATTATCCTCATCCTCATCATCATAATCCTCTACTTCTACTTGAGTACATCAACGACACAAGTCCAAGAGCACTGGTAAAGGTCCTTTTTTAAAACTTGATGTTAAGTTTGAATTGCCAATTTTTAATTGTGAAGTCAATGCAGAAAACCTTGATAATTGGATTAGACAATTGGAGGTCCATTTGAGAATCCAAAACCTTCAAGATGATGATACCAAAATCCAATTAACTTCTTTGAGAATGAAAGGTACAAAATTTGTTTGGTGGGAAGCCAAGAGAAAGGAGAAAATCAAGAAGCATGGTAAGATTATTCTATCATGGTCAGATTTCATTACTGCTATTAAACAATATTTTTATCCATTATCTCACATGCAGAAAGCCATCATGAACTGACAGAACTTTAGGCAATTAAAGGGACAAAATATGCAAGAATACACCCAAGAATTTAGGAGAAGAGCTCTCTTATTAGGGGTAGATTTTCAGAGCCAAGATACTTTTCTCAAGTACATAGGAGGCTTGCATATCTACCTAAAACATACTATTCTCATGTTTAACCCCACCATTCTAGATGAAGTATGTGTTCAGGCCACACATCTAGAAGCTAGAGGGAAGAACATTTATGAAGAGGGTAGGAAGAAACCTTTTAAGGGTAAAGCGAAGGAAAAGACCTAAAAAGGTAAAAAAAAAAGAATGCATATGTTAAGAAAGAGGGAGAAAAAGTGGTTTGTAAACATTGTTCATATTAAGGCCATGATGAAACTCATTATTGGAAATTACATCCTAAATTGAAGCCAAAGAAACCCAATAATAAAGGGAAACATAAAGCTGCTACTACAACTCAACATGATTTAGGATCTGATTCAGGTGATGAATCTAAGATTACAACCATGGGATTGAAGAACATGAAGGTAAAAGAAATTGAAACTAAACCCAGTACCAATACATCAAACTGTCACATAAACACTCCATATGAAGAAGAAAGAATTGAACTGTTTCATGTGAGGGTCATATCCAAGCATACCAAGATTGACACATTGTTTGACAGTGGGTCACAAGAAAACTTAATCCCTGAATACTTGGTCAAGAAACTTAACCTTGAGACCATTCCACATCCAAAACCATATCCATTAGGTTGGATTTTTAAGGATGCAAATCTACAGGTTTCAAAGAAATGTATATTGAGGTTTGCAATCACTGCAAATTTTGTTGACACTATTGAATTAGATGTGGTTCCGCTTGACATCACTGGTATTGTATTAGGGATTCCTTACTTGTATGACAAGAAAGAAATATTCCATTTCCATGAGAAAAAATATGATTTATTCAAATATGGCAAGGAGTTCATTGTTAGAGCACATCGCAAGAAGACAAGCATTGCTATGGTAAATGTTGGACAGATAAAGAGGCTGGTAAATTCAAGTAAGAATTTTGTTCTTCTTATGATTAAGCCTAAACCCAATGTTAATCATGAATCATTTGAGGGATGTGATCCTAAGTTGAAATCAGATTTATATGATGAATTTAATGGGCATCATGAGATGTTTAAGGAGCCAACAGGATTGCCTTCAAAAAGAGAGATTCAACATGAGATTTAGTTGCAGCCAGATTGTCCTCTTCCAAAAATCGGTATGTATCGCATGTGGATAATGGAGAATGCTGAAATAAAGAGGAAAATCAAAGAGATGTTGGATAAAGGAATCATAAGGCCAAGCACCTTGCCATGTGGTTCACCCATAGTCTTGATACCAAAGAAATATGGGACTTGGCGCATGTATGTAGATTTTCGAGCTTTGAAAAAGATTACGGTAAAAAATCATTACCCACTCCCAAGAATAGATGATTTTCTTGATTAGATGAAAGAAGAATTTTTTTTCACTAAGTTATAATTACGAAGTGGATATCATCAAGTAAGAATTTCAGAAAGTGATATATGGAAAACTGCATTCAAAACCAAACAAGGACTCTTTGAGTGGCTAGTTATGCTTTTTGGTTTGTGTAATGCACCGCAAAATTTCATGCATGTTATGGATAGTGTTTTGTGTCCATTCCTTGATGAATTTGTTATTTTATACTTAGATGACATATTAATTTTCAGCAAAACAAGAGAAGATCATGTCTTGCATGTGAATAGAGTGCTTGATATTTTGAAGAAAGATAAATTGTTTCTTAAGATGTGAAAGTGTGAGTTTTGAAAGAATGTTTTGGTATATTTGGGACATATTGTGGGAGGAGGAGAATTGAGGATTGATCGTTCTAAAGTGGAAGCCATTGTGAATTGGCCCACATCCAAAACAGTAACCGAGGTAAGAAGTTTCTTAGGTGCAACTGAATATTGGAGAAAGTTTATCGCTAATTTTTCTTCCATCGCAGCTCCTATGCATGCAATGAGAAGTGTGAAGAAAGGCTTCCAATGGGGAGGAAAAAAACAGCAAGCTTTTGAAGCTTTAAAAGACAAGATTAGTTCAACTCCAGTTTTTTCATTACCAAATTTGAGATATCCATTCGAGATTCAAATCGATGCCAGTGATTATGCCATGGGCGCAGTACTTTTGCAGCATGGTAAGCCTATCGCTTTTCAGTCTGAAACTTTTAATGGCATTGTGACTAATTATCCTACATATGACAAAGAAATATATGTGTTGGTAAAAAGTGTCAAGAATTGGGAACACTTCTTGATGGGTAAAGAGACTATTGTACATACCAATCACCAACCATTACAGTACTTGCAGTCGCAAACAAAATTGCGGCAATCAAGACATTTCAGGTGGATGGGATTTCTTCAAAATTTTCAATTGGTTATAAGGTACAAGAAATGTATTTTCAATAAAGTTGCAGATATGCTTCCAAGACCAATCATTAGTGCTTCTACTTTACTCAAAAATGATTCTTTTGTACATGAGAGTTACATAGAACAATATGCACATGACATTGATTTTCAAGATGTGTATGCTAGTTTGAGTGAATGGAATTAAGTTGAAGAAAAATATTATCACATGCATAACAATTTTCTGTTTAATTCGGGCAAGCTATGTATTCCACAAGGAGAGAGGCTAAGTTTCATGAGAGAATCTCATTCATCTCTTATCGTTGGATACTTTGGGGCAAGCAAAACAGTGGCACATCTACAGAGGTTTTTATATTGGCCTCGCATAATAGATAGTGTGTCATGTTTTATAAGAGGTTGTTCTATGTGTGCAACAAGTAAGCCTAGTAATAGGAAGCTTGGATTGTACACTCCACTACCGGTACCATCAAGGCCATGGGAGAGTGTTTCCATGGAACTTGTTGGAGGTCTACCTATGTCAAGAAAACAACATGATTATCTTTATGTAGTTGTGGATAGATTCAATATAATGTGTATACTTATGCCATGTAAGAAAACCATTACTGCTGAACTTTATTTTCAACATGTTTGGGTTCATTTTGGATTTCCAAATTCTATTGTTAGTGACAGGGATTCCAGGTTCAATGGGAATTTTTGGTCAAATCTATGGAGAATGATGGACACAAAGTTGAAAAAGAGTACCGCCTTTCATCCACAAACAAATGGACAAACCGAGGTGGTGAATAGAACAATTATGCATATATTGAGAGGATATTGCAGCAAACATCCTAATTTGTGGGATGAAAAACTGCATTACATTCAACATGCTTACAATCGGGCAAAGCACTCTTCAACACAAACCTCACCTTTTGAAGTTGCTTTGGGTATTTTCCAAAATCTCCATTACAATTCATCTTTGGGAAGGATGTTGAAATTCATGGCCATAGTGACATGGATAAGGCTCGAAATTTCATTGAGAAAATTCAGATTATACATCAACAAGTTCAATAATATCTTGAGAAAAGTCAAAGAAAATACAAAGAGAGGCATGACAAACATCGGGTTGATCACAAGTTTCAAGAGTGAGATGAGGTATGGTTGCACATTAGCAAAGAAAGGATGCAAGGGGAAGGTAAGAATTTCAAACCCATTCATTATGGTCCTTTCAAGATCATAAAGCAAGTTGGTAATAATGCATTCTAACTTGACTTGCCTTCTTATATGCAAATATATTCAGTTGTTAATGTTAAAAAATTACACTTATATGAGCTGTTATCACTCTAATAATTCTTAAGTTGTGAGATTTTGATTTAAATTTCAAAGAACATTATATGTAACCACAGACCTGCTTTCAAACTCTAGGATCTAGCCTTCCTAGGGTTCAGAGAGGGCTCTCTCTATAAGATTTAACTTTTTTTTAATTATATGATATTAGGCTAGTTATGATGTGAAAATTGGTTTTGATATTTGAATTGGTTTGGTTTGGTGAGAAAAATCACTTAATGATATGGATAGAGATAGATAAGTTTGTCCATTGGGAAAAGGAGTCAAAAGTCAAGCAAATAGGACTAGGATCAAGGTCAAAAGGTCAAATATTTTCAAGGCAAGATAGACAAGTCATTGAAGATATTGGAAGGCTGATTAGTGAAGTGATTTGATCGAGATAAAGAGAAATCAAGGATTCTTTGATCCGGATAAGGAAAGAGAAGACATATATCATTCGAAAGAGGGAGAAATTAAGAGTTCCCTACTCTGGAAATCAGCAGAAAACATAGAAATGATAAATAGTTAAAGATAGGGTGCTTTTAACAAATCTTGTAATAATATTCCTAATTTTTCATTCAAATTTAGAACACATATATGGATGCATGTAAAACGTAAGAAGATAAACAATGACAGTAGAAATTACTTCACTTCAATGGCTCATCACATGAATCTTGAAATATGATGCTTTATGATTTGATCCAATGTGCTACTTGAACTTGCTACAAAAAGCCTTTAGGTACAAAAATATTGACTATAGAAATCTTCAACAATTTATTCCACAATAATACTTCAAAGGATGAAGTATTTATACAAAAAATGTTTACAAAATATCCTAGAATACTCATAGGAATTTTCTAAGGAAAATAAAATATATTTTACAACAATATAGTGACAACTACTTAACAACTTAGCAAGCTTTCCTATTTATCCAAATAAAATAGAAATGTTGTTTTGGATTGGGTGTAGTTGGTTGGTTTTTGTCTCTAATGCAGGAAAATTATCTTTTAATATGTTTTGAATATCTATATTATTATCTGATACTCTTTCATCTAATACTCTTTACCTTTGATACTCTTTAACCACTATTTTAACTGCCTTACTGCTGTAAATTTTGTTTTTACTGTGTAAAAACAAAAAACTGTTTTTATCCTCTTCTCTGCAATTTAACCTTTACAGTAGGTCAGTTATTTTTTCCCAAAATTCTTCATCAGGGATTTTGATCTTTTTGAACTTCCTAAAGTTCTTGTCTCCCTCTGTGTATCTAGCAAATGTTGGTTTGATTACAAAGAGGTGTTTTATCTCATGTTGTACATAAAACAAGTCTTCAAAGCTTTTAAGTAAAACCTTTCCTGTAGGAATTCCTTGCCCTTCTATTTATTTACCTTCTCTTTTGCATGGTCTCTTATCTTCTTTTTGTAGTCTTCTTGTGGCATAAGTTTATCATTAATAACAAGAATATTTGGCAAACATTTTTGCCTGAAGATTTCAAATTTAACCTTAAATTTAGTTATGGCTATGTTCATTTTTCCACACTTTTCTTCTAGCTGCTTCATCAAATTTTTCTTTGAAATTACTTTTCTTATTTAAAGGATTGTCTCTGTTCAGTCAGTAATTTCTATCTCCTCCAATTCTTGCTTGTTCTTACTATTAAGAAACTTGATTATTTCTAGGGCCTCTTTAGGTTTGGCACCTAGTTCGTCCTTTATTTTCTGAATCTCCTCTTGAGTTGCCGGTGGTAAATAATTTTGATCATAAATTACCTGTATTGATGGCCAAACATCATTGATGGATTCATTGATTTTGGTCCATAGTTGATTTCTCACATATGACATAGGTTCTTTCAAGGTTAAATCCTTTTGTAAGTTCTTCAACTCAACATTTAACCTGTTAGCCCTTTGTTACTGAGTTTTAGCATTTATTTGGGCTAGCTTCTTAGTGTCTTCCAAATTTTCAATCATTTTCTTCAACTTATTGATTTCATTGGTTTGAATTGACATTCCTCCATGACCTTAATAAGTCTACTGGCTTCATCATACTGTTGAGCTGTTGTGGTAGAGGATTTTGTAGCTGAAGTAGTGGAGGAAGTCACTGGTACTATTGTTGCCAGTGGTACTTTTGGTGCGAACTCTTCTGCGAGTTTTGAAGGCACATTTGTTGTTGCCATGGGAATTACTGTAGGAATTTATTGTGCTTTTGCAGTTTCAGTTTCATGGACAAGCTTGTCCATTTGGATTTCCATTTCTTTAATCTGTGCTGTCAATTGTAAAATCAAGTTCATCATATCATCTTTTTGGCTTGCCTTTTGCACAATTTCTTTGGCTTGTGGATGTTCTGTTGGTGGAAGCTTGAGTTGTTTTCTAAGTGCTGCAATATCAACATTATTTTTCTTGACCAATTCTTCTGCAAATTTTACATTGGTGGGATCATACCCTATGTGAATAACCAATTCTTCTAAAGACTTAATTCTAAGGTATTTAGGATATGAGGAAGTCTTTTCAACCTTCATTTTATCTCTCATATTTATTACTATGTTCAGGATCTTTTGGGCACTCATTGCCATTGTAGTCATAGTAGAATAAAGCATCTCAGAAGTTTGTCTGTGAAATTCAATTTGATCTAATGCAACGATACTTTCTACAGGTAATTCAAGGTCAAATTTCTTGTAATCTGCCACAGTTTTGGGTGTCTTGACCCTTGGTTGAAGCACTAACATTATCAACTTTTTGTTTGAATAATCAAAAGCTGACAGAAGCCTACTCTAGATTCTTGAAGTGTACTGTAAATATTGAAAATAAATCTCATTCTTGATTTCGTCTTTCTTGGCTTTTATCTGTTTATATTTCTCTTTGATGTCAATATCTTTATCCTCTGCTGGCTGTGAGGAGGATGCCTCAATACTTTCTTGTTTCTCAATTACCTCTTGTTTTATAATCTCTATGGTTGGCTCCTTGTTTGTCTCTAGAACATTTGTATCTTCCACTTCTATGGTCTCTTTTTCTTTAAAAACTGGATTAAGCTTAGGCTTCTTATTATATCTGAGTTTAAACCTACTCTCTGTTTTTGTTTCAATAGTGTAGGTACCTTCTTCCCTGGTTCTCTTAGTAGCTTTATCTTCTTGATTTATAGTTTTCAAGGTGTGACTAGCACCACCCTGTTTAACTGCTTCTATCAAGGTATTTTATAGCCACTCTGTTTGATTAACAAATTGTTAAATCTTAGGTCTTTTATCATGGATATAAGTGGTCAATTTGCGTTTTACCCTAATTTTACTAAGTATTCCTTGAGGATCATAATTCCGTAAGAAGATTTCTTCAAATTTGTATTCCAACAATTGTTTTGTTGCCTCTATTCTTGCATCCCTGTGATTGCAAATAAAAGGTCCTACTTGGTTCTTCAGCTTAAATTTAGTCTTATTTTTGGCAGCCAAGAATTTGATTGAATCTGAATTGAGAATTTGCCTTATGTACTCCAAGGAAAAAACTCTCATTGGCAAGTATTTTGGTAGTTTATAAGGTAAAATATTTGACCCAAAAACTCTAAAATCTGTATGATTTTGGTAAAGATACCAATCTCCAGTTCTACTTTGTTCTGACACCTGTAACACTTTTTTTATCTCATCACTAATTCTTGGCTATACTCTGTTTGTCAACATGTTTATCAATGGATGAACAAAACAATATATAAAATCCACATAAGTGAATTCTATTGATTCTTTTCTGATTAGATATGTCCATAAGATGACTAAGAGTGTATTCCCTTCTACATCCAATTTCTGAAGGTTTATTGGAAACTTATCTACTTGGAAATAAAGGAACATGTGAAAGAGGAAGGATGAATATTTGAAGACTCCTTCAGTGGGAAATTTCACAAGCTGACCATGGATATCATTATCTATGTATTCATCATAATTGTAAATGACAAAAGGAGGCTAACCAAGTACAAAGGTAGATAGGAAACCAAGAATTGACTCATCTGTATGCTCATCAGTAAAATAACCTAGGATAAAGGATAACATAGAAATGACATGCATTGACCCTTCAGGAAATTGGGAAGTAGAATAAGGACGGTTTATCTTTGGGATTTCAACATATGAAGGCATGAATAATTGGAAGATCTGAAACCTTTTAGGAAAGTCCAGACTAATGTAAAGCCTTGTGAGTGCTTCTACGGATAAGGGAACTGCATTGGGATGGGTTTCAGCTGAAGCATTAGGTTTATAGACTCTGCAGTAATAGTGAACAATACTTCTTTATTAGCATCAACCATAGCTCTTTTTTCATGGGAATAATAGGTTTGACACAGCCTAATGACTTCTTGACACTAATAAGTATGTGGAACTACATACTTGGGTTGATTTGACTCCCAAATTTGAACTTCATCTCCCTGATCTAAGGATTTTTCTAGACTCTAGTAGTGGAGATCTAGAAGATTAAATTCTATCACTGGATTAGCTATTTTGTAATCCACATCAGCTAAGGGTGTATGCTCGAAATCTACAATAAGAGGTTGTATAGGGTTTACAACAATAGTGGTTTTGGAAGTCATTGTTGGGTTTGATTTTGACACTTTAGACCTTCTAGATGCTTGAAACTCTGTATTTAGGCTTTTTTGTACTCTTTTGTAAGCTTAAACTGTTTACAGAAAGTATTTTTTTGGTTTAACAGAGGTCTATGGAAATATCAAAAGGTACAAATTGTCTTTATTTTTGGTTTAAACCTTCAATTTTAACTTTAAAACTGATCTTCAAACTCTTTACAGGTACAGGAAAAAGTAGAACCATGGTTTCTCTGCTTTTTGGATAAACTGGACTTAAAATGGTTTAATTTAGGCACAAAAATATTTTGAGTATTTGTAAAGGGTTTCTGGATAGATTAAAAGTTCTTTTAAGGTCTGCAAAGGCTAAACTATGTTCAATTTTTCTTTAAAACCAGATAAAGTATCAAAACTAGGGTTTTATCAGAGTTTTATAGCAGATTAGTTCTTTGTAAGAAAATATAGGTATTTATATGGGTAAATTGACTTCACAATGTTCGAATCTAACAAAAATATCTCTTTTTTATGACAAGGAGGTTATTTTTTCGAAGAATACCTGTTTTTTATAGGTATTTGGTCTTTAAACGGGTTTTTGAGGCGTCGGAGAGGTTTTCTGATGGCTGTTGAACTCTTTTGAATTAAAATGGATGCTTTCAGTGGTCTTTGTAGAAATTTCAATGGATTTTCTGGTTCCTTGGCATGAAAACATGGCTATGGAGCTTGATTTTCAGTCGGAGAAAGTAAAATATGGACAGAGAACACAGAAAGGGCTTAACTGTGTGCGTTATGAATTTTTATAGTGTTTTTAGGTTAAAACAAGTTAAGCATTGAATGGAGGTCAAATCAGAGGATGGGTGGTTTTGGTGCCAGAAGGAGAAACCACCAGTGGTTATCGCATAGGCTCGGGGGGTAAGTGGTTTCTTTGGATCGAATGCGATCTAATTATAAAGTGTCGCGTGGAGGGGAGAGAGTATGACGAAACTGCCCATTTCGTAAATATTAAAATGATTAACGTTTGCGCTTTTAGAAATGCGATATCATTGATGGATTGTCGGATCTGGAGGGAAGTGTGCGAACAATGGAGATCAGTTGATAGAGTTGCTTGGTATGTGGGGCATGGGGCTCGGATAATATTACATGGCAGGTTAAGTTTTAACGTTTAAAACATAGTTTAAAACATAAAACCAATGTATTATTATGATAGGCGGGGTATGTATTTACATAACAAATAAGGGATTTGCATATGTTTTATAACCATAGGGTGGGTTTTATAATAAAATGTTTTTTAACCTATGGGGATAGGCGGGGTAATATATCACGTGGGTATTTAGATCATAGTTTAAACTTTAAAATAATTGGTTCTGGGATATTTATAATAAAGAAATTAATATATATATGGGAAGGGGTAGTTTAAAAGGATTTAATACATTATATTAGAGTTAATATGAAATGAAAAAGCGGAACGCACAAAAATAAACTAAGTAAAGTGTAATATAAACTTTTGAGCACAATGATTGTACCATTTAAATATTTACACTTAAACTTAGGATAAATTGTATTTTATGGGTTTTTAGAGTGTTTTTGGATGAAATGAAATTAATTAAGAGGAATTTTTATTTTTTCTAAGAAAAAAGGTATTTTAACTTAGGAAAAGGGATTGTATTTTTGGAAAATGGTGAATATGTTGAGGAAATGGGATTTTATGAAGAGAATCCAGTACTTTAACCAATCAGTCATTAAGTCTTGGGTCCCGTCCCAACAGAAGTCAAAGAAATGCTCTGAGCCTCTTTAACTAAAGGTTTTGAATATTGGAACATTGTGAGGGAGGGGAAATTAGTAATTTTCCAGATGATGTTTTATTGCATGCCTTATATAGATGCTTTCTACCTACCCATCATTATTCTATCATTTTTTACTTCATTTTCATGGGTGAATTTAAGCTTGCAACCCTAAATCCATTTTTCTTTTAAAGCATAAAACTATTTAATTCTAATCTTATTTCATCCGAGGGCTCAGATTAAACTATTGAGCTCCTCATTTATCCTCTAACTATCTACTGATTTGTCAAGTTTAAACAGTTTTACATATCTTTATTCGATATCTAAAACATGAAATTCAAAGCATGAAAAGTTACTATTAAACTATTTAACTCATCATGGATTATGGAATTTTGGACAAGCTGCACATAATCATTATTTTTGGAGTAAAATTAAATAGTAGTGGCATTTTGACTTGCTCACTTTCATGTCTTATTCTTATCTTTTTTTTCTTTTGGGGTCCATTTTTTATTCCTTTTGATCTTTTCTTTTCTAAGTCCTTTGATATTTCTTTTCGGAATTTTACCCTCTTTTCATTTTTATTATTTTCAAATATGAGAAAAAAACTTGCAGAAAGTAAGGCATGTACATATTTACAAGGCTATCAAAGTCAATTCAAAAATTATGAACCCTATTATTATAGGACCCTAACAGTGGCTCCACATGGGGATGGCATTTCCTGGTGAAATGTCAAGAACTTTAAGACTAGTAGCCTTTGAATTTTGACTTTGATGACCTTGAAAATGCCTTCTGATCTCTGCAGTTATTTCATACTTATGACATTTTACCTCTCAAAGCTTAGGGACTTCTCTTTGGGCTTCAACTTTGTTAGGAAAACATCCAATCCAATCTAAATATTCAATGTTTATGTACAATGGACAAAGTAAACAAAACTAACTATTTGTTATCTCTAAAGAGTAGTAGTGCTTCATCATTCTGCCATTCAATGGTCCACCTAGCAGATCTGACCCATCGGTTTCTTTAAAAATAAAGCATTGTTACCTCTATAACCATAAATAAGATAAGGTCCTTTCCATAGAAAATCAAATTTTCCTTGTTTACCTTTCTCTTCTCTCCTTGAACCCCATTTTATAACTTTGTGACCAATGTAGAAATCATCTTCTTTACTCTTTTTATCAAAAAATTTTCTTATCTTATCTTGGATAACTTGATATTTAAGATAAACCTCTTCTCTTATTTGCTACAAGTGAATGGTTTGGTTAATCCTTCTTTGAATTTCATTTGTATGAACTTGTAATTCTTGGATTATTTTCATTACTGGTACTCCTAAGGAGGATGGAAAAACAACATCCATTCCATAGACAAGCTGATAAGGAGATGTACCAATAGATTTTTTGGTGGTAAGTCTATCTGCCCATAAGGCATTAACTAACCTCTTCTTCCAAGTTTTCTTGTTATCTTCTAGTAATTTCTTTATGATGTTCACAAGGCTCTTATTGGAAGATTTAGCAAGGCCATTACCGTGAGGGTAATATGCAGTAGAATGGCCAAGGGTAATGTGGTATTTATGGAAAAAATCAATCATCTTTTTGGATTTGAATGTAGCTGCATTGTCAGTAATAGTCTTTTGGGGGCATCAAAATCTTAAAAGTATGTTGTTTTCTAAAAAGGAAATAATGACAGTGTCAGTGGCTTGCCTAGAGGGTATGGCTTCTATTCACTTAGTAAAATAGTCAGTGGCTGTTAGAATCCACTTGTGTTGAGCTGAGGATGGAGGGTGAATTTCACCAATGAAGTCAAGACCCCATTGTTCAAAGGGAATTTCTGTTGAGATGGGTTTTAAGGGCAAGGGTAGTAGCTTCCTTTTACCTTCAAAGATATGGCACTTGTGACAGGAAGTCACATACTTTTTTACATCAGCAAACAAAGTAGGCCAGTAAAAACCAGCTCTCAAGATTTTGTCTGCAGTATTCTTCTAGTAGAGATGTCCTCCACAGTCACCTGCATGAAATTATTCTAAAACTTTGTCAACTTCTTCTTTTAGAAAACAATTTAATAAAATTCCACTATGATCTTTCCAAAAATTTACATTGTCTAAAATACAAAATCTTACTGCCTTTAGTTTTAAGAATCTAGCTTTTGTTCTTGATAATTCAGGAGGATATTGTAAGTTTAGTAATACAAATATGATATCTACATACCATGGTGAGTCTGAAAAGGCTTCACTGATATCTGGAGTCATCATGTCTTCCTGATCATCTACTTGGGAAATAAATTTATGTCTAGGGCATGACAATTTGATTCAGCCATGAGTTTGGCTAAACCTTGACATTTTATAAGTTTAGTGGGTTTTAACTCTATGTCATATTCCAAAATTGTGGCAATCCACTTGCCTCTTTTACCATCAGGCCCATTCTGTGTTAGAATGTCCTTTACTACTGCCTTTGGAACATAGGCAATGATGTGTGAATAAAGAATGTACACTCTGAAACCTTTGATGGCTTTCACTAAGGCTAGTGCTTTCTTTTCCATTATATTTTATTTTAAAGTGGCATCTCTAAGTGATTTTCTAAAGAAAGCTATGGGCTGCTCATAGCCCTGGTCATTTTTCTGCAGTAAAACTGCAGCAATGTTGTGTTCTGAAGCAAAGGAGAAAATGATGAAATCCTTTTTAAAGTGAGGACTTATAAGGACTGGGGTTTTAGTTAAGGCTTGTTTGATATATTCAAATGATTGTTTGGCCTCAATAGTCCATTTAATAACTGAATATTTTTTCAGTATATTATTGAGTTCTCTATTTATATCAGCTAAAATGGAGATGAATCTTCTTAAAAAGTTAATTTTACCTAGAAAGGCTTATAACTCTTTTACGTTCCTAGGAGGACTAATATTGAGAATGGCCTCTATTCTGGCAGGATCTATTCTAATTCCTTCCTTAGATATAATGTGTCCTAGTAACTTACCTTCTTCTAATCCAAATAAAGTTTTCTTAGGATTTAGGGAGATGCCAAACTTTCTGTTGGGTGTGGAGCCTGATTTTCATCTTGATTCAAATATCCTTGTTTTAGCTGGATGTATACCCCAAGAAAACTCTACACCCTTGCAGCGGGGGGTGCGGGGGGGACTTGTCCCCCCCGCGGGGTCTGGGGGGGGCTGACCCCCCGGTTGGCGGGTTCGGGGTCCATCGATCCCCTGGCAGGGGTTTCGGGGGCAGCGCCACCGAAGCTAAAAAAAGATGTAAAATTGCCTTGTAAAAGTATAGTAATTTCTAGTCAATCTGGGTCGTTCATTAGGCGAATGATCTGACGGTAGAAGTTATGTTTAGTTTAGGGTTTTTTTCCCTAGAAGGCAACCCCTCTCTTTGTATGAGGGTATTGTATTGCGTTTATGTATTATATGTGTATTCTCTGAGCGGGAAATAGATAGGGAGACTGTGAGAGAGAATAGACAGTGGATCTGCTGTAGGTTTTGTCTCTTCATTTTGCTGGATAATAGAAAGGAAGGACTGACTGTTCAGGTTGGATGTAGCCCAAACTGGGTGAACCACGTATATCTGTGTCTCTTTGGTTTTATGTGTTTTGTGTGCTTGTATTTTCAGCATATTTTATGTGTTGCATTGCTCCATAATATATAATTTTCTAACAACTAGTATCAGAGCCGAAGGTATATTTGGCTGATAAAATCGCGGGAAAGAAGGGTTCCTGGTTTGAGTGGAAGCAATGGCGAAAGATGGTAAGTTTAGGGTCGAGAAATTTAACGGCCAAAACTTCCTGCTGTGGAAGATGAAGATGGAAGATTATCTGTATCAGAAATATCTATAACTACCATTGAGCGGAAAAACAAAGAAGTCGATGGCCATGACAGACGCGGAATGGAACATTATCGATAGAAAGGCACTCGGAATAGTACGGTTGTGCCTTGCGGTGTCAGTCGCCTTCAATATTTCGAAGGAAACAACAACAGAGGGTTTGATGCAGACGTTGGCGAAACTATATGAAAAACCCTCGGCCTAAAACAATGTATTTCTTATGAAACGACTATTTAATATGAAGATGTCGGAAGGTGGATCTGTTGTAGACCATTTAAATGATTTTAATACAGTTACCAGTCAGTTAAGTTCTGTAGGGGTAAAATTTGATGATGAATTTAGAGCTATGTTATTCTTGTGGTCATTGCCAGAGAGTTGGAATGGTTTAGTAATGGCCATTAGTAACTTTGTCTCTGGATCTAGTACTTTAAAGTTTGATGATGTTGTCAGTGCTATCCTTAGCGAGGAAATGTGACGGAAAAGCTCCGGTGAGACATCGGGTAATGCTTTGAGTGTAGAGTCTAGGGGAAGGAGAATGGAAAGAGGAAAGAGCTCAGGATATCGTAGTAAATCAAGAAAAGGCAGATCCAAGTCTAGATTGGGGATAGTGTGCTGGAAATGCGGAAAGAAAGGACACCTAAAGAAAGACTGTAGATCTCGGAAGGGAAAAGAAGGAGACATGCAATAAGAAAACAATCATGAAGCAAATGTGACAGGTGATGTGTTACAAGATGCTTTGATTATTTCTTTCGAAAATGTTACTGATTCCTGGGTAGTAGATTCAGGGGCCTCATTCCATGCCACACTTGATAAGAAATAATGTCATGACTATGTTCAAGGAGATTTTGGACAAGTCCGTTTGGGTGATGATAAACCCTGTAAAATTGTTGGAATGGGTAAGGTTCTTATAAAACAGCAGAATGGAAACCAATGGCTATTAAAGGAGGTAAGGCATGTTCCAGATCTAAAGAAAAATCTGATTTCAACAGGGCAGTTAGGCGGTGAAGGTTGTGTGACAACTTTCACAGATAAATCTTGGAAGGTCACCAAAGGAGCCCTGGTAATAGAAAAAGGTGAAAAGGTTGGTACATTGTATTTATGCAATGGTATTTCTAAATATGTTAATGCTTTATCAAAGATGAAAAGACAGGCATCATAGGCTCAGACACATGAGTGTAGAAGTGGATGAAGATTCTTCACTCAAGAAATTTGCAAGCTGTGTTTGAAGAATGTTGGATTTTTTGATTTCTGAAAAAATTGTAATATGAAACAAAAGAGAGTCAGATAGCAGAAAGAAAAGAAGAGCGAAATTTGGAGCTTCTTGTGCATAAGCATATGTATGGGGACCTACTCTGTATTTATCTCATGGGTTTCGCTTATTATGTTATTGTTGATGATGCAACTAGAAAACTTGGATTTATTGTATTCAAAATAAATCTGATGTATTTGATACTTTCAAGAAATGGAAAGCTTTGGTTGAGATTGAGACAGGAAAGAAGTTGAAGTGTCTCAGATCAGACAATGGAGGTGAATATTGCAGCAAAGAGTTTGATAGGCACTGTTCAGAGCATGGAATTCGTAGAGAGAAGACAGTTCCAAGAACACCACAAGAAAATGGTGTGTCAGAAAGGATGAACAGAACAATCATGGAGCGTGCAAGGTGCATGAGATTGCATGCAGGATTACCTTTACAATTTTGGGCAGATGCTGTAGATACTGTTGTTTATCTAATAAAAAGAGGGCCTTCAAGTTCCTTGGATGGTGGTATTCCAGAGGAAGCATGGACAGGTAAAAAGGTAAACTACTCTTTTTTAAAGCCTTTTGGTTGTGAGGCCTTTGCCCATATTAATAAAGAAAATAGAACAAAGCTTGAGGCAAAATCAAAGAAATGTACCTTTATTGGATATGGTGCTAATGATTTTGGTTATCGCTTATATGATTATGAAAATCACAAAATCATTAAGAGCAGAGATGTAATATTCAATGAAAAGGTCTTGTATAAGAATCAGCTGCAGGAAAAGAAACAGGAAAAAGAAAGCAAAGAATACACGGTTCTTGATGAGATAACTGAAAAAGTAAAGGTGCCTAAAAATAATAATAATCAACAACCACAGCAGCAGCAACCACCACAACAGCAACAGGCACCTCAAACACCTGAAAGTGGTGTTAGAAGATCTACCAGGATAAGTAGACCCCCTGAACGATACTCTTCTTCATTATATTATTTATTGCTGACTGATTCTGGTGAACCTGAATGTTATGAAGAAGCAATGCAGGTTGAAAGTAGGAAGAAGTGGGAGCTAGCCATGGAAGAAGAGATGGACTCCTTAATGCATAACCAGACTTGGGACTTAGTCAAGTTGCCTGCAGGTAAAACTACATTGCAGAATAAATGGGTTTATAGGTTGAAGGAAGAAGATGGAGGAAAACAGAGGTACAAAGCTAGACTTGTGGTGAAGGGGTTTGCACAGAAGAAAGGTATTGATTTTGATGAAATATTTTCTCCTGTTGTTAAGATGAATTCAATCAGAAATATCTTAAGTCTTGTAGCAGCGGAAGATTTACATCTTGAACAGTTAGATGTAAAGACAAAATTTCTCCATGGAGATTTGGAGGAAGAGATATACATGCAGAAACCAGAAGGATATGAGGTAAAAGGGAAAGAAAAATTGGTGTGTAGGTTAAAGAAGAGCTTGTATGGCTTAAAACAGGCTCCAAGGCAGTGGTATCTAAAATTTGACAAGTTTATGTCTGAACAAGGTTATACTAGATGTCACTCTGATCATTGTGTTTATCTAAAAAGGAAAAATGATGGCAGTTATATTATATTGTTATTGTATGTAGATGACATGCTTGTTGCAGGGTCTAACATGCAGGAAATAAATGTGCTCAAAAGAAAATTGGCAAATTCATTTGCAATGAAGGATTTGGGAGCTGCAAAACAAATCCTTGGTATGAGGATAACTAGAGACAGAAAAAATCGCAAATTAACACTGTCTCAGAATGAGTACATAGAAAAGGTGTTGAAAAGATTTAATATGTAGAATGCAAAACCAGTTAGTACACCTTTTGCTAGCCATTTCAAACTTAGTAAGGAGATGTGCCCAAAGACCCAAGAAGACATGGATTATATGTCTAAAGTTCCATATACATCAGCAGTTGGAAGCTTAATGTATGCAATGGTCTGCACAAGGCTTGATATTGCACATGCATTGGGAGTTGTAAGCAGGTACATGAATAATACATGAAAAGAAAATTGGATGGCAGTACAATGGATTCTCAGATATTTGAGAGGTACCACAAATCAAGCATTATGCTTTGGTGGTTCAAACATTGCTCTACAGGGATATGTTCATGCAGATATGGTAGGTGACAGAGATAACAGGAAGAGCACTACAGGATATGTATTTACTGTAGGTGGAATAGCTGTCAATTGGGTTTCAAAAATCCAATGTGTTGTTGCACTTTCAACAATAGAAGCAGCGTATGTTGCTGCTACAGAGGCTAGTAAAGAAATGATTTGGTTACAAAGGTTTATGGGTGAATTGGGTAAGAAGCATGATATGGGCACGTTATACAGTGATAGCCAAAGTGCCATTCATATTGCAAAGAACTCATCATTTCATTCTAGGAATAAAAACATACATCTCAAGTACCATTTCATACGGTCAATATTGGAAGATGGAGAGTTGAAGCTGGAAAAGATAAACACTAGCCAGAATCCTGCAGATATGCTAACAAAAGTTGTAACCAGGGAGAAACTGAGAATGTGCTCAGTTTCAATTGGTCTTCAAGGATGATGATGAAAATTAGAAACATCCAGGTCCAGAGAGGAGTCATTGTCTAGCAAATGAAGTAGCGGTAGAGTTGCTACAATCAGTCTCCAAGTGGGAGATTGTTGGGTGTAGAGCCTGATTTTCATCCTGATTAAAACATATGTAAAATTGCCTTGTAAAAGTATAGTAATTTATAGTCAATCTGGGCCGTTCATTAGGCGGATGATCTGACGGTAGAAGTTATCTTTAGTTTAGGGTTTTTTGCCCTAGAAGGAAACCCCTCTCTTTGTATGAGGGTATTGTATTGCGGTTGTGTATTATATGTGTATTATTTGAGCGGGAAATAGATAGGGAGACTATGAGAGAGAACAGAGGATATTACAGTGGATCTGTTGTAGGTTTTTTCTCTTCATTTTGCTGGATAATAGAAAGGAAGGATTGGCTGTTTGGGGTGGACGTAGCCCAACCTGGGTGAACCACGTAAATCTGTGTCTCTCTGGTTTCATGTGTTTTGTGTGCTTGTATTTTACGCATATTTTATGTGTTGCATTGCTCCATAATATATAATTTTCTAACACTTTCTGTATTTAATAAAGACTTGTCTGAGATGATCTAAGTTCTCATTATCAGTCTTAGAAAATACAATAATGTCATATAAATAAATCACTAATCATTCATGAATTTCCTTTGCAAAGGCTATATCCATAGCTCTTTGAAAAGTAGCCCCTACATTCATTAAACCAAAAGACATTTTTACATACATAAAAGTGCCCCATGGAGTAGTAAAAGTTGTTTGGCTTGATCTTCTGGTTGGATTAAAATTTGGCTATACCCTAAAAATCCATCTAAAAGTGAAATCCTATAAGAACTAACTACCCTTTGTAAAATGTGATCCATCTTTGGTAAAGGATAATTTTCTTTTAAGGATACTTTGTTAATATTTCTCAAATCAACACATAATCTAATTTCTCTGGTCTTTTTTTTGGTTGGAACTAGATTAGAAACCTAATCAGAATATCTGATTGGTGCAATTATATGTGCATCATACATTATTTTTACCTCTTTTTCAATTAAAGGCATCAAAACGGGGTTGATCCTTCTTAACTTTTGTTTAAAAGGCTTCTGGTCTTCTTTTATAGGGATTTTATGCTGTTTTATGCTGGTGTCATAGGATTTTAAATCCTCATAACTCCAGGAAAAAACAACCTGAAATTCCTATAAAAGAGCTATGTATTTTTCTTTTTCTTGTTGAGGTAAATATTTGGAAAGTTTAATCATCTTAGGCTTTAATGATGTGCCTATGTTACATTCCTCAATATTAGACCTAAATGGCTCCATTTTGGGTTTTTTAGCAACATCATTTGAGTCAAATAAATCATCTAAAGGGGTTAAGCCTTTTGGTAAGAAATTATCTTTGAGATTTAATATATTAGATTCATCATCAATTTCTACTTTCTCTAAACTATCTATATCTAATTGACTAAATTTAGTAGGTCTAGCAAAATTTACATTATTTACATATATATTATTTAAATCAATTTCACTATCTAAATTCTGATCTACTGTACACTGTGTATCTATTTTATAGTTTTGAAATTCACCTTCATTGTTCATAAAATGGTAAATATGTTCATCTTGTGAGAAAATTTGCCAATATTTAAGGTTATCAGGAATTATTGGTCTATGTTTTACTTCTGCAATATATTTATGATTGGGCTAAAACGGTAAATTACAGGTACTAGCAAAAGTTGCTAGGCAATGAGCCTGTTTATTCTGTTTCTTGGTATGGCAGAAAAGTTACATTCCAAAAGTTCATCTATCAAATCTAACACATTTTCTCTATATCGGCCTAATCTAGGATTATAAACAGAATACTCTCCATTTATCTGTTTAACAATCAACTTTGGGTCTCCCATAATTGATATTCTTTTACCTCCTAACTTTTGATAATTTGCAGTCCTAAAATGAGAGCTTCATATTCAGCCATGTTATTAGTACATTTAGAATTCAGTTTGAAAGCATGACCTTCTGCATGATTATTTTCCATATTAGTTATCCAAACTCTTGCTCCTGCTCCTAGTTTATTGACTGATCCATCAAAATCTAGGTGCCATAGTGGTTCGTGAAAGATATTTTCATTATTTGGTGCTTTGTTTGTCTCCTTTAGTTCAATTTTGATTTCAATATCAGTTTTAGAGTTGCATAAGATGAATGAATCCATGTCAGTAGGTGTAGTGTAAATTGGGTAATTTCTTGGTATTTCTACACTACTCACCATATATTTCATCAATGACGTTTCTCTATAGTCTTTCTTTGGTTGGCCAAAAACTGAGATTGTTGCATATGACATATCTAATTGTAGAGATCCATGTAATTTCGCTCCCCATGAGCGAGATAAAAGCATTCCATAATCGAGAGGTATATCAGCTACTACGATTTCCATGAGTATGCTTTTACCAGGATATTGAACTAATGTAACACACAAATCTTTAATCAAACCTAGGCATTTAACTTTTCTTGAATCAAATGAAAAGAGATCTTTGTATGGCCTAGTGATGTCTAAGTTCAAGGTTTCCATTATTGCTTTTGGCATTAAATTGTGTGAAGCTCCTGAATCTAACATTGGATTGTGTAATATTTGATCATGAACAGTTAAGCTAATGTAAAACGGAACTTCTCCATCTTGGTGTTTTCCATTAACATCAGGACCAAAAATCAACTCTGGTTGATCATCATTCAAGTTTAATGAGTCTTCTCCATCATTCATGTTTAAGGTTTCAGTGATAGTTGTTTTGTACAAATCATGTTTTACCAATTCTGTCAAAGGAATTGGTATTTTTAATTTTGCAATTTCAGCTTGTATATTGAATGAGGGTTGTGATTTACTAAGCTGAATTAACTCGTCTTTAGTAATTGTAGTTTGAGTAGGTTTGTCTTGTTTTTCTACAGTTATCTTTTCATTTTCAGTTTGTGTTTCTACTGTCTTACTGTTTTTAGTTTTCTTTTCTAGGACAGTTTGAGTAGTAGATGTTTTTGCATATTTTGTACTTTCAGAAGTTGTTTTAGCAGTAGCAGCTTTTGGATCAGCAATGGGTGTTTTGGAATATAAGTTTGTTATTTTAGCAGAATTAGTTGCTTTAACAGCAACAGATTTTTGTGAATCCGTTGATGCTTGGGCAACCTCATCTATTATGTCAACAATCTTGGGATTGGGTGAAATTTTGGGGCTGGAAATTTTTTGGGATGAATTAGAATTTTGCTTGTTTTCCCTAGGATAATTTGCAGAACTTTTGTAGTGGGAGCTTCTACTGTTTTCTTATTTTTTGTTTGATAAGTTTTCTTAGTAGAAGGCTATGTGTTTTTCTTGCTTCTAAGGTTATATTGACTATGTACTTCATTTATAGCAAACTCATAACCTTGTTTGTAGTCAAATGATTCACTTGAATCTAATTGAAGTTGTTGTAGTTAAAATAACTCTTGCTCTTCCTTTGTGATAAAGATAGTGTTATCATCATTTATAACCATTAGATTTATGGTTTCTTCATCATCATCATTCTGTTGAGAACTTTCAGCATAGTTCTCTTGAAAATAAGGTCTTTTTGTCTAATCAGGGGATGATTCTTTAGTTTTTCCTGTGTTTGTATTTTTCCTGAAGTTGGGATTTCTAATTTGCCGTTGATTATCCCATTGTGGTATCCTTTCTATATTATCTAATCTATCCATCATTCTCTCTAAAGTTTTAGTCAATTGATCTATTTTTGTGTCTGAACTAGAAGCTTCTTCTTTCATGGTTACTCTCCTCTCATTCCTTAATCTAGCTTTTTTAGCCAATATATTTACCTCTACACCAACAACATATGTTTTCATTCTTTCTAAGTTTTTTTCATTTCTCTCTCTTAACTGATAGGCCTTGTCTGTATCAAATCCATCAGGGAATTTGAGTAACACAGAGTCAGGAGTAGGTTTGAGATTGGCAAGAATTGAATTATAAACACTATTGTATCTAGTGCAATAGTCTTGGACTGTTTCATTAGGAGCTCTTTTCATAGCATCAAATTCAGAAAATATTTGAAGTGGATTTTTCTTCTTGTCCCATTTATTCCAAAAAAATATATTAAAGATTGCTAAATCATCTATAATACCAGGATTAATACATTTAAACCATTTTTTAACCTCCCCAGTTAATGTTTGATCAAAGAGTCTCATTTGTACATCAAAATCATCAATTTCATGAAGCTCAAAATAATCTGTCATCTTATTAATATGTTGTTGGGTAGTATAATGAGTGGTTGCATCAAATTGAGGTATTTTACTTTGGTAATCCTGAAGCTTGTCATGTAACTGTGCTAGAAAGACCAGGGGAGCATACCTAGCAGCCATGGCTTGAATTCTAGCTTGGCTAGGAGGTAGGTTGGAAGTGCTTGGGGCAGAACTGGAAGTAATAGCTGATGCAGTTAAAGAAGTGGCTGATGAGATTGGAATATAATATGATGTACTAGAAAATGTGGTGGATGAACGAAAGGGTGAAGTTGGCATGCTAGAAAATGAAACTGGGATATATGAAGAAGTACTTGGAAATGAGAATGATGTATTTGTAATTGCAGAAGATAAACTAGTGGATGGAGTTGAGGTGGGGGAAGATGGAAATAGTATTCTAGGTTGGAAGGGTTGTTTAGGGATAAATGGATCTGTAGATTGAAGTGTGGTGGAAATTAGGGATGATGTAGTGATAAAAAGAGATGCACCTACATATTCTAAAAGGTGGGTATCTAACTGAGAAGTAGAGGGCTTAGGTGTATATGGTGATAAGGTAGCTAATTCAACTAAATTTTGAAGAAGAGCTTCATCTATTTCCTTAATAATAGTAGCATTTATTTCATCAAGTTTAACATAAGCTACAAATATCTTAGATTCAGAATCTACTGAAATAGTTTCCTGCTTTATTTCAAGAAATGAAACAAATTCAGGATCTATAACAACACTATTTAAGTCACTTTCTGATTTATTTATGAATAAATAATGTTCAAAATTTAAGTCAAACTCTATGTCTTGTATACTCACTAATTGTTTTGGCAATGAATTTTCTCTAACTAAAGAAACTTTATTGCCTAAGTCTTCTACTTATTTATTATTTTTTCCATTTCTGTCTGGATTGTCTACTATAATGACAAGTTGCGGATCTGTATTTGACCTGGTATAATAGATTCTTCTGGAAGCCAGAATTATAGCTTTTTATAC
Organism: Pinus albicaulis; assembly: GCA_034641835.2. Taxonomy (NCBI): domain Eukaryota; kingdom Viridiplantae; phylum Streptophyta; class Pinopsida; order Pinales; family Pinaceae; genus Pinus; species Pinus albicaulis. Next base: position 1,284,647,669 of record CM076583.1, on the reverse strand, counting down.
TCACAACTTATAAAACAGTCTTAAGGTGAAAGGATGATGAAAATGATTCCCTTTAAGATCTATTTTAAGACTGAGGATTGGTTAGTTCCCCAGTATGGTCGCCAATATGTTATCACTCTAATAATTCTTAAGTTGTGAGATTTTGATTTAAAGTTCAAAGAACATTAGAGGTAACCACAAACCTAATTTCAAACTCTAGGATCTAGCCTTCCTAAGGTTCATATAGGGCTCTCTCTATAAGACTTAAATTTGTTTTAATTATATGATATTAGGCTAATTATGATGTGCAAATTGGTTTTGATATTTGGTTTTGTTTGGTTTTGTGAGAAAAATCACTTAATGAGATGCATAGTGATAGATCTGTTTGTACATTGGGAAAAGGAGTCAAATTTCAAGCAAACAGGACTAGGATCAAGGTCCAAAAGTCAAATATTTTTAGGGCAAGATAGACAAGTCATGGAAGATCTTGAAAGGCTGATTGGTGAAGTGATTTTATCGGGATAAAGAGAAATCAAGGATTCTTTGATCCAGATAAGAAAGGAGAAGACATAGGTCATTCGAAAGAGGGAACAACTAAGGGTTCCCTACTCTGGAAATCAGCAGAAAACATAGAAATGATAAATAGTTAAAGACAGGGTGATTTTAACAAATCCTGTAATAATATTCCTAATTTATCATTCAAATTTAGAACACATATATGGATGCATGTAAAACATAAGAAGATAAAAAATGACAATAGAAATTACTTCACTTCAATGGCTCATCACATGAATCTTGAAATATGATGCTTTGTGATTTGATCAAGTCCGCTACTTGAACTTACTATAAAAATCCTTCACGTACAAAAATATTAACTATAGAAATCTTCAACTATTTATTCCACAATAATACTTCAAAGGATAAAGTATTTATACAAAAATGTTTACAAAATATCTTAGAATAATCATAGGAATTTTCTAAGGAAAATAAAATATCTTTTACAACAATATAGTGCCAGTTGCTTAACAACTTAGCAAGCTATCCTATTCATCCAAATAAAATAGAAATGTTTTTTTCGATTGGATGTAGTTGCCTGCCTTTTTGCCTCTAACGCTGGAAAAATATCTTTTAATTTGTTTTGAATATATATCTTCTTATCTAATACTCTTTCATCTGATACTTTTTACCTCTGATACTCTTTAACCATAGTTTTAACTGTCTTACTGCTGTAAATTTCTGTTTTTACTATGTAAAAACAACAAACTGTTTTTATCCTCTTCTCTGCAATTTAACCTTTAAAGTAAGTCAGTGAGGTTTTCCCAAAATTCTTCATCAGGGATTTTGATCTTTTTCAACTTCCTAAAGTTCTCATATGCCTCTGTGTATCTCGAAAATGTTGGTTTGATTACAAAGAGGTGTTTTATCTCATGTTGTAGATAAAACAAGTCTTCAAAGCTTTTATGTAGAACCTTTCCTGTAGGAATTCCTTGCCCTTCTGTTTTGTTTACCTACTCTTTTGCATGATCTCTTATCTTCTTTTTGTAGTCTTCTTGTAGCATAAGTTTATCATTAAGAACAAGAATATTTTACAAACCTTTTTGCCTTAAGATCTCAAATTTAACCATAAATTTAGTTATGACTATGTTCATGTTTCCACACTTTTCTTCTAGCTGCTTCATCAAATTTTTCTTTGAAATTACTTTTTTTTATTTCAAGGATTGTCTATGTTCTATCAGTAATTTCTATCTCCTCCAATTATTGCTTGTTCTTATTGTTAAGCAACTTTATTATTTCTAGGGCCTCTTCAAGTTTGGCACCTAGGTCATCCTTTGTTTTCTGAATCTCCCCTTGAGCTGCCTGTAGTAAATCCTTTTGCTCATAAATTACCTGTATTGATGGCCAAACATCATTGATGGATTCAATGATTTTGGTCCATAGTTTATTTCTCACATATGGCATAGGTTCTTTCAAGGTTAAATCCTTTTGTAAGTTCTTCAACTCAACATTTAACTTGTTAGCCCTTTGTTCCTAAGTTTTAAAATTGATTTCGGCTAGCTTCTTAGTGTCTTCCATATTTTCAATCAATTTCTTCAACCTATTGATTTCATTGGTTTGAATTGACATTTCCTCCATGGCCTTAATAAGTTTACTGGCTTCATCAGAATGTTGAGCTGTTGTGGTAGAGGATTCTATAGCTAAAGTAGTGGAGGAAGTCACTGGTACTACTATGGCCAGTGGTAATTTTGGTGCCAACTATTCTACCAGTGTTGAAGGCACAAATGTTGCTGCCATGGGAATTACTGTAGGAATTTCTTGGGATTTTTCAGTTTCTCTTTCATGGACAAGCTTGTCCATTTGGATTTCCATCTCTTTAACCTATGATGTCAATTGTAAAATCAATTTCATCATATCATCCTTTTGGCTTGCCTCTTGCACAATTTCCTTGGTTTGTGGATGTTCTGTTGGTGGAAGCTTGAGTTGTTTTCTAAGTGCTTCAATATCAACATTCTTTTTCTTGACCAATTCTTCTGCAAATTTTACATTGGCAGGATCATACCCTACTTGAATAACCAATTCTTGTAAAGTATTAATCCTAAGGTCTTTAGCGTATGAGGAAGCCTTTTCAACCTTTAGTTGATCTCTCATATTTATTACTGTGTTCTGGAGATTTTGGGCACTCATTGCCTTTGTAGTCATAGTAGAATAAAGCATCTCATAAGTTTGTCTGTGAAATTCAATTTGATCTAATGCATGGATACTTTCTACAGGTACTTCAAGGCAAACTTTCTTGTAATCTGCCACTGTTTTGGGTGTCTTGACTATTGGTTGAAGCACTGGCATTATCAAATTTTTGTTTGAATAATAAAAAGCTGACATAAGCCTATTCTGGATTCCTGGAGTTTGTTGTAAATATTGAGAATAAATCTCATTCTTGATTTCTTCATTCTTAGCTTTTATCGATTTATATTTTTCTCTAATGTCAATATCTTTATCCTCTGCTGGTTGTTAGGAGGATGCCTCCATACTTTGTTATTTCTCAATTACCTGTGTGTTTGAAGTAGCAGGATGCTCTTCATTTATAATATCTATGGTTGACTCATTGTTTGTCTCTGGAACATCTTTATCTTCCACTTCTATGGTCTCTTTTTCTTTATCAACTCGATTAATCTTAGGCTTCTTATTATATCTAAGTTTAAACCTAGTCTCTATTGTTGTTTCAACAGTGTATGTACCTTCTTCCTGTTATAGCATCATTTCTCACCTTGACATGATTCATGATTGCTTCATGGCTTTATGGGCACCCATTCCTACAGACTTGGACAAATTCACTTAAAAACAGTAGAAAATCCTCCATACGCGACTATGCCCGTGTTTTTCCGCGTGTATACGTGAGTACAGCTAGACTTTTCCGCGTATGCCATTTTAATGATTAAAAAATATATAAAAATCCCTAATTTCGCGCTAGGTTGATGGTTACTCAGGTAGTTCAACCACCCCAGCCCGTGGCCAACTGTTTCCAACTGCTGAAACTACTTGGAGGGACTATAAAAAGACCTCATATGTATGGCCTAAGGGGGGAGAGAGAATTATTATTATTATACTCTGTTGGTTCCCTATCCAAGTCTGATTCCCCGTGCCTCCTGCACTTTCCCAGTTCATTTCAGGAAACCCTTGTTTCCTTGAGATACACATCCCTTTATATGTTATCTCGTATGCACTCATTTTGAAGGAGTCTTAGCGAGGCAAGGGCTGGACGGATCCGGACGACGGTCTGCGAAGGCCTTGGAAGGATCAGGTGATCTCTCCACTTACTTTTGTACGTACTATTTTTATAATACAGAAGTATCATGTTGTTCCCGAAATAAACGTGTTAGTGTATGCTTTAATGTATGAAGAATATTTGTTATACATGCATTCATGATGATTTGTTTAATGTTTTATATGAATCTCACTAGCATATAGAGTAGAAATATACTGTACAACTTGTCCTTTGTGCTGGTTTCTTCTTGTATTTCAGGTGAAGGAGGAAGGACGGTTGCAGGGAGTTTGAACTCCACGTGGATCTACTTCAAACGTAGGACCAACGGGTAAACCTCTCATTCTACTCGATTTCGTTGTTATGAATGTGCATGATCGTGTGAGTCTCTGTTAAGTAGTACGCCCCTGCTCTGTGGAGGTTGAATCCCAACCAACCTCTAGGGTGTTAATTCCCCGAAACAGAACTGGTGACTCCACTGGGGATCACATTTTTGTGATTCTCCTGTTGGGCTGTTTTAGCTGTTTGGTAGGTTGCCAACAGTTTTTTCTGTCTTTTACAGTCCAGTTTGCTTTCTTGCAGTCAGTTTGAAGTCTTGATATCTTTCCCAGGCTTGTAATTTTTGTTTTTCATTATCTTTCTTTGTATACGCCTTTTTGCTTCCACACAGTCGCGTATACCCGCGAGTTTGTGTAGAAGGAACCGCGTATACGCGGGTTTCCCTCAACACAGACGCGTATACACGCTTGTTGCATAACTGCAAGGTCGCGTATACCTAGGCTGAATTTGAAATTTTAAGATTCTGGTGTTTTTGGTCTTTTCTGGCTGTGGAGGCCTGTGTCTGCAGAGTCTCTGTACTTACTGGAGTGTGACAGAAGTGGTTTTAAGTCTTGGTTCTCTTTCGTTTGTCCGAAAACTGATCTTTTTGGCGAAGTGTTCTTGTTGGTGCTATCACTCCTGGATTGAGTTCCAAGATCGCTTTCTGAGCGTTCTTGGCTGTTCTGCTTTACCAGAACAGAGAGCTTCTGCTCACTGACTCGTTCCTATCTTTGTGTTGTTCTTTGCATTGCGTTCTTTGCTTTGTTTTCGATTGGTTTTCTTGAGTTTCATAAGCTAGGGTTTTGTTGCATTTTTTCGAAGATATTTTCTTGTTTCTTTGGAGTTTTGTGTTGCAACGAATTTGCACTATTTCTCTTGGTTGTTTGATTGAGTTTTTAGTCTTCCATTGCTCTTATTGATCTTGCTATCATTAGCTTTATAAGGTTTGGGGGCATAGTTGAAGTTTATGCTTGAAATTCGGTCTCGTTTTGGCTTGGATTGGGATAGTTGTTCTTGGTTTTCTTGAAACTCTTGTTTTATAAAACTGAAAAGCCCAAAAACATTTGTTTTTCTTTTTTCTTTTGCATATCAAAAACTCAAAAAACATTGTTTCTTGTTTTTGTTTTTGTTGTTGCCTTTTTCATTTTCGTTTGGCTTCATCTTTTGGGACTTTAGTGAAGTTTCTTGCTTCTAGTTTTAGCTTGATTTTAAGGAGAGGTTGTCTTTTGATTTCTTCTTCTTCTTGTTGAGTATTTTGGTGTCTTATATTGAGAGTTCTTGTTTGCAAGAATTGGCTTTCTGGATATCAAAAGATGAGTTAAAACTGAAGGAGCCCTTTTTGGGAAATTTCACCTTGTTTCAAGAGACTTTTTGCATCTTAGAATTTACATGCTAGTGGTCATTTGCATTAGGTGCATTGAATCATTTAGTTAGCTTCTTAGTTTTTGTGAGTGTGAGTTTGTAATTCGAAAAGAAAAATACATTTTTAGTCTCGTAGAACTTACATAGAAATTGCTCTTCATCGAAAGACTAAGAACTGCATGTGCATGTAGTCGGGTTTTTATTAATTTCTTTTGCGTCAGAACATCATTGGTTTCAACTCCATATCCTTATGACTTAATACAACAGCCCTTAAAATAAGCGATTAAATCTAAAATCAACTAGCAAGTTTTATTAAGTGTCAATCACCAACTAGCTAGGTTGTAGGGCCTTGGAATAGGAGAGAGGAGAGTTAACTCTCCAAGGCCGCTCAAACAAACATAGAAGTTTATTAATTGAGCGAAATCAAACTCCGTGAGGTGGACTGGGAAAGCTCTCATCCGAGAGTCAAGCGCGAGGGGAAGTGAAGGTTAAGAAGAGGGATACCCCCCCTCCGATTAGCTGAATCTAACCTCAAGACCGTTCCGCCCAGCTTCTGATACAGATTGGTGTCCATAGTTGATGTTCCTAGGTTCCACACAGGTGACTGCGGGGGGGAATACCCGTGGTACCTGAGGCAGACGTCGCATCACTTTCAGCAGTACTTCTGGGGGGTGCCCTTGCGAAGCTTGGGTGCTTGAGCCGGCAAAGGCTGTCGTTAGGAGGTCGGCGTAGCTGTTTCTGATACCTTCGCTAGTTGTTCTGGGCCCTAATCATCCCAGACTGCTTTCGGGAGGTCCTATACTTCGCTTTCCTGTATTTTGGTGTCCGGTCCTCATCACCCGGAGCGGAAATACTTGGAGGCTGTTTGCTTGACTGTATCTTAGGGATTTTTATTTTAGTGAGTGCTCTTTGCTCCTAGCTTGCCTAGCTTTTCACTTTTTTGAGTCTAATTTAAAAAATCTATAAAAGTGGCTGATCAAGCGCCTCGACGTTCGAGGAGAATCCGGGGGTTATCTCCCGAGAGTGCAGAGCCTTCTTCGAGAAGGCGTAGGAGCGATTTAGCAGGTGGTTTTCACCCTGTAGAGTCTGACGTTGTGGAGAGAGATCCTCCACTAAGGTCTGAAGGTTTCATTGCTGATTCCGGTGTCGGTTCCGAGAGGAGCGTTCCGCTCACCTCGAGAGTATTGTTTCCTCAGGAGGAAGATTTTCGGATAGAAGATATACCTGAGCCTGCAGCTACAGGTCCATCTCCTCTTCCTCTTGATCATCCGTTTGTTATTCAGTACGTCGGACCGGAGTCTGAGAGACCGCCGGATCTTCCATATCTTTCTTATATTTCGATGGCCACGACTGGGAACGCGGCTTCTACCGTGAGTGCTGCGGGCATTCAGACCCCTGCTTCTGTCGAGGCAGGGGGCACTCTTGCTCCATCTTCGAGTGCTTCTAGCACTGCTATGTTTGGCTCTGGGTTCACCCAAGCATATGCTTCTCAATCTGGTCCCTTCGTTTCAGGGATGTCCATTGCTGGAAATCCCTCTTTTTCTTTTACCGTCGGTGCAGCTGGATCTACGCCCATGTCCAACATGGCTAGTGGATCAGCTTCTTTTCAGGGTTTCCCCTTTGGGACTGGGCATATTCCTAGTCCTAATCCTTCTTTAGGGTCGTTTCCTTTTACGTCCCAGACCCAAAGTTTTAATCCTTGGGCTCAGGGGCCAAGTTCGGCTTCTTTTACAGGATGGAATCCTATGTTTGCAACGTCGGGGGCAGGGAATCAGTTCATCGCGAGTCATCCGGGGAATGCTTCTTTCCCTGCATCGAGTGCTTATCAGTCTTTTTCTCCTCTATCTAATGCATGGAACCCCTACCAGGGGCTCTCCCCTCTTCGATTACCGTGCTTATTCGGGGGGAACTGGCACAGGTTGTGGTAACTCGGCGTGGGGAGGAGGTTCTTCTCGAATTTTCTCTTAGGGTCCCTTGATGTCGACCGGTACTCATCAAATCCGAGGGCTATTCTTTTCGAGTGTGGGAAATCCATCACTCGGGGGATGGAATTCGACTCAGCACGCCGATTACCATTTACGGCAACGTTAAACTTGCCGAGACTTGGCGAGATTAACTAATGACTTGGAATTCGGTATAGTCGGGGTGGCCTCAGGTTCAGCAAGCTCCTTGAGACATTCCTAAGTTTGAAGGTAAGAATGGTGAAGATCCGGCAGACCACGTCACCACATTCCATTTATGGTGCTCTTCCAACTCTCTGATCGACGACTCGGTTAGATTGAGATTATTTCAGCGCACCTTAACTGGGAATGCAGCCAAATGGTATATAGAGCTCACTGGGGGCAGTTTCGCCACATTTGGAGAACTGGATGTCACTTTTCTTAACCATTTCCAGTTTCCTGTCAGATATGAGGCTGGGACCGAACTCCTGGCTAATTTTAAGCAGGATGAGGCAACTCACATTTCTGATCATATTCAGGAATGGAGGAGAAGGAAGAGGCTTATCAAAGCCCATATTCCGGGTGAGTTCCTTCTCGAGTGGTTTTTGAAATCGCTTCAGTCAGATATTTCAAAGGATGTATCCATGTCAGGGGTATATTCCGAGGAGCAGGCCATCTTTAGGGCCCAGCAGTTAGAGTTGATCTATTCTCAGTCTGGCATGCTTTACAAGTATTTGCCTAATGATCCTCGCTCCAAATTGGATCTATCGAAACCCAAACCTGGTCCGCATGGTGACGGACTTGTCGGATCGGTCAGTAGTAGTGCAGCCAGCCTGCTTTCTCAATTGCAGCAGTTGTCTTTACAATCTGCTCCTTCTGGTCAGGTTGTGCCTGCTGATTCTTCACCTTCCCAGTCTTTGTCCATCAATGCTGTCCAATCTTCTGAACCCAAAGGAAATCAACAGTCCGATGGGAAGAAGAAGGGACGTAATAACAAGAAGAAGGGCAAATATGGGAAGGGCAATGCAAATAAAACCAACGAGCGTGTTGGTGAAGGGCAAAAGGAGAAAAAGAAAGTGAAGTTTCCGTGCAAGCTTTGTGCTGGAGACCATCTAACACACCTTTGCCCGAAAATTCAGGATGCTCAGCGCCTGTTATCTCAGCAGGGTTCCTCTAGTTCCCAGGCTGTGCTAACAAACCCTTTTCCCCAAGGGTAGCAATTAATTGCTGGCGCGAACCAAAATCCTGGGGCTTCCTCTGGAGGTCCTCAGGAAGGGGAAATTCCATCGAATATCTTTATGATGAGTGCTCACGTGGATGTCGCTACGCGATCCCGTGATTATGGCGGAGAGGAATCTTCGAAATCTAAGGAAGTTCCTGATGCTACTGAGCCGCTTCACATCACGAAGCCAACTGTCGAGTCTATGCCTCGGATGCCAAAAGCATCTTCTAAGCGGTCAACGATTAATCCAAACGCAAGGGCTGCTCAGAACTACTCGATTGTAGAAGATCTGGCGTAGAGTCCTTGTGCTATGTCAGCTTTAGAGGTACTCCAGTCTTGTCCGGCTCAGCGCAGTGCTTTGCTCACTGCCATTGGAGCTATTGATCCAAAAAATTCTCTTCTGATTACCTTTGATATGAAGAATTTTAAGAAGAGACTTCCTCATCATATGGCCTTCCATATTAAATCATCGTATCGGAAGACTAATATCTTTCGCACGGTCGTTGATGAGGGTGCTTCTACTTGTGTGATGTCTCTCGCATGCTGGAAGACGCTAGGATCTCCCAAAGCTGTTCCATCTAGCACTATTCTTACTGCATTCGATGGCCATTCTCATAGGCCCCATGGTATTGTCCCGGCTTTGCCCATCTGTGTTGGGGGCAAAACCGTTAACATAGAGGTTGAGGTAGTAGATGCGGCCTTGGACTACAACCTTCTGTTGGGGAGAAACTGGATATATGATATGGATGCCATTGCATCTTCACTATTTCGGATAGTATGTTTCCCCCACGAAGGGAGGATAGTTACGGTGGATCAACTGGACTGTCCTCCTGTAGACCTGGATGCGCCTCCTGAATCATCTGTCCCTAAGTTGGACAATACTAAGGCACCTATCGAGAATCTGGGAGTTGGAATGTATTCTTCCCTGATGGGATCTTTTGATCTTCCTCCTCCTAAGGGGTCTATCAATGCTATTTCATCCTCCAAGGCTCCCCTTCGAAGAGAGTTCTTTCGAACTCATTATTTTTCGGACCCTTGGACCTTACCTTCCCCAACTGCCACTTTGGAGGAAGGGCAAGTGGGTGGAATGGCATTCTCGATTTCTGCAGCTGAGATTGCATATCAGTCTGTTGTTGACACTGCAGAATCTGATCCAGCTCCTCTTTCGCCGGAAGAGTTGGATGGTGATGTGGCTCCGGCTTGGACGCTTACTTCTTCTTCTGCCCAGGATTTTCTAGATACCACTCTTCCATCTGAAGAGGCCATCCTGGAAGCGATGACAGGTATAGATAGACCGTGGGATGACTTGCATCATCGGTCTTACTTCCTACCTGACTTGAGCGAAGTCGAAACAAGTTTTCCAAGTCCTCAGTCTCCTGGATCTGTTCACCCCGTCTTGAGCCCCTTAGCACCAGCACAGGTTTATGCTGAAGGGAACATGGCTGTGATCTCTCCTACTATCCCGGTGAACATCTCCAGGAATCCCAACATTATCGAGAATGTCTTCGTTGGAGCTGAATGTTCCCATGAAGAGATTCAAATCTATACCGAGCTCTTCAAAGAGCATAGGGATGTTTTTGCTTGGTCTTATGAGGAAATGCCTGGCATAGACCCATCTATCGTCCAGCATGAGATCAAGACGTATGAAAACGCTAAGCCGGTCGGGCAAAAACTTCGTCCGGTTAATCCTAGGAAGGCAGCAGCTATCAAAGCTGAAGTTGAAAAGCTGCTTAAGGCGGGATTCATTTTCCCAGTTCTCGGCCCGAATGGGTTCAAACCCGTTCCGTTGATAAAAAGCAGGAACGATTCGAGGTGTGCATCGATTTGAGGAGACACGAATAGGGCGTGTCCTAAAGATAGTACACACCCTTCATTGATCGAGATTGATGACGAGTGTCTGCATTAGCAAGTTTTTTTATCTTATGAGACGGTTTTGGTTATAGATAAATTATCCGTCCAGAAGATCAACATAAGACCGCATTTATTTGTCCCTGGGGTCCGTTTGCATATAAGAAAATGCCTTTTGGTCTTAAAAATGCTGGAGCCACTTTTCAGCGGGCCATGTCTTACGCCTTCCACGACATCAAGAAAATCATCGAGGCATACTTAGATGATCTAGCTGCTCATTCTCGAAAGAGGATGGATCATCCACGACACCTCCGGCAAATATTTGAGAGATGTCGTTTTTATAAAATTCGTTTGAATCCGAACAAGTGCGTTTTCGCGGTAACATCCGGTCGGCTGTTGGGATTTATCGTGTCTATGGAAGGGATAAGGGTAGATCCCTTCAAGGTTGAGGCAATACTTCGGTTGCCTCCCCCGTCTTCAATCCGTCAGCTTCAAAGTCTCCAAGGGAAGTCTAATTTTCTTCGGAGGTTTATCGTCAACTATGCTGAGATTACAAAGGGATATATGAGACTGTTGAAGAAAAGAGTTCCTTTTCTTTGGGACGACTACGCTCAACGCTCATTCGATGCCTTGAAAAAGGCATTGACCTCTGCTCCTTTGCTGAGTCCACCCGATTATAGCAGAGATTTTCTTTTGTATCTGGCTACAGCGGAATCTACCATTGGTATGGTTCTGGTTCAGGAGGATGATGCTCTGGCTGAGCATGTTATTTACTACCTTAGTCGAGGACTGGTAGGACCTGAACTGCGATACACCCCGATTGAAAAATTAGCCTTGGCAGCAGTCCATGCTGTACAGCGACTCCGGCATTATATTATTCTTCGCAAAACTTATGTCTTGGCAGCTGCCAATCCATTTCAGTTTGTCCTCAGCAGGCGAGTGATTGGGGGCAAGTATAATAGATGGATTGTGATATTACAAGAATTTGATCTAGAGTTCATGTCTGCCAAATCCAAGAAGTCATTAGTCTTTGCGGAATTGATCTCCGAGTTGCCTTGTGGAGAGGAGATGATCTATGATGAGTCCTTTCCGGACGAACACTTGTTTCTAATCTCTCCACAAGATCCTTGGTATGGGGATATCATCGTGTATCTCCAGACTGCGAAGTTTCCCTCTTCTTTTTCGAAAGATGAGCGTCGTAAGCTGCGTCACTTGGCCAAGAATTATCTGATTATTGGTGATGCTTTGTACCATCGAGGGGTTGATTCAATCCTAAGACGCTGCTTAAATTTCGAAGAAGCTGAGGCTGTGCTCAATGATTCTCATAGTGGAGCTTGTGGGGGTCATTTATCTGGGCTTGCTACAGCCCAAAAGATTTTGCGTGCTGGATACTTTTGGCCCTCGATTTTCAAAGATTGTATTGAATCGGTCAAAAAGTGTCATCCTTGTCAGGTATATACTCGAAAAATGCGCGCTCATCCAGCTCCGCTTTTTCCAGTCGTTATTGTCGGACCCTTTACAAAGTGGGGTATGGATTATACTACTTGTAACCCGCCTTCGGCAAAAGGTCACAAGTACATTATCGTAGCAGTAGACTACTTTACGAAGTGGGTCGAAGCTATGCCTACTTTTGGGAATGATGGTGAGAATGCAGCTCTTTTCTTCTTCAACCAAGTTATCGCTCGGTTCGGTATACCTAGAGAGATTGTCACTGACCATGGCAGTCACTTTCAGAACAGTATGATGGCTGAGTTGGCTCTTAAATTGGGTTTCCGGCAGGAGCATTCATCTCCATATTATCCTCGGGCCAATGGCCAGGTGGAAGCCGTGAATAAGTCCTTGAAGACAATTCTTCAACGGACGATTGATAAACATAGATCCAACTGGCACATTATGCTATATCCTGCACTCTGGGCATACAGGACATCAGTTAAAACTGCAACTGGCTTTACTCCGTTTCAGTTAGTCCACGGGGTGGAATCCGTATTCCCCATTGAATGCGAGATTCCTTCCCTTAAACTGGCTGTTGAGCTTCTTCCTGACACTTCTAGTCTGGCAGAGCGGCTTCTTCATCTGGAACATCTTGATGAGCAGCGTCGAGATGCCGCCACGTTGAACGAAGCGCATAAAAACCGAGTCAAAGTCCAGTACGATAAGGCGGTTAAGCCTTGGGTCTTTTCCGAAGGTGACCTTGTTTTGGTCTATGCCCAAGAAAAAGATGCCTTGGGGGCAGGAAAGTTTAAGTCGATGTGGTATGGCCCCTATATCGTCAAAAAGGTCCTTAGGAAAGGAGCGTATACCTTGGTTGACTTTGAAGGGAATGAGTTGCCGGAGCCCCGAAACGGGCTCTATTTGAAGAAGTATTATGCCTAGGCTTTGGCCTGGCATTTTGCTTTGTATATAGTAGTTTTTTGTCTTGTACATATCTGTTTGATTTTCGATTTTTGATGGGATGGTGATGTTTTTTTGATCTGCTTTGGCAGGTTGTGTTGATGTCATGATTCATTATGGTTTCGCCGATGGTGCTAGTAGACACACCCGGAACTTAGCTTCCGCGGCTTGGGTGCTTCATTATCCTTCCGGTCAGCTGTTGGTATCAAGAGGGGTCTGCATTGGTCCTGCTTCCAATAATGTAGCAGAATACACTGCAATCATTCATCTACTCTCGGAGGCAATATCTTTGGGTGTTGATTCGTTGGTAGTTTTCTTGGACTCCCAGCTGGTGGTGTCGCAGTTGAACAACACTTATCGGGTACGAGATCCAATTTTATTACGATTGTTCTTGAGGGTACGTTTGTTACAAATGTCATTTCAATTTTTAACATTCATTCATATTCCTCGAGCTGACAATTGGTTTGCTGACTCATTAGCTAATCAAGCTTTAGATTGGCATATTAATCATTCGATACAATAAAATCTAAATCATCAAAAACATCATACATTTGATACATTTATCACATCACATCAAAATATCGCTGTATATATATCATCAGTATGTCAAAAAACTTCACAAAATTTTGGATCCATCAATGCCGTACAAAATTTGGGCTTATGCCCCATCATGTTCAGTCTCAAAAATATACAGTCATCCAATATGAAAATCTGTCTAATCCTGAGGACCCTGCCCAGCGTTCCTATAGAACATCACTGCAGTGGCCACACGGCGGAACAGTCTAACCCAGTCCCGGGGTACTCCTACAACCCGTCTCTGGACGGCTTCTGGCAAGTCCTCCACAGCAGCCAGAGGGATTTGGCGGGTCAGTCCCTCCAAGTTTCTCTGTACGGCCTGGAGTGTCCTGTCAGAATCCGTTGTTTCTGCTTCACCTCTGCGGCGTTTGTGACGTGCTAGGCCCTCAGGACGCACTGGTCCAACATCTGAAACATGATCATTTTTCATTTGTCAGTTATTATGAATCCAAACCAAAAACATGTTTGTTTTTCATTTTCATACATATTTGAAAAATCCAAAAAAAATCATATAAGTTAAAATTTTTGAAAAAACTTACCGACTGCTCCCCATGCTGTACCGGGTGGAAGTACTAGATCAGGATCTCCTCGGAAATCCATCCCGGCATAGGGATAGTCATCCACTGCGATGATTTGTTCTCTCCACCATAAGAAGAACTCATCGTCCCAGGTGGTTCGAGGTACCTCGCTGCCCCCCAGTCTCTTCATCATGTCTGCCCAACGGGCAATTCTTGGGTCCCGAGGGCTGCTGATAGTTGAGATGACTTTGGGTCTCAAAGCTGGAACTCTCTCGAAGAAGAATGTAGTCAAAATGGTTCCATAGCCAAAGTGTTTTGTTTTTGTTTGGCGAATGGAGGTCAGTTTTTGTTTCATGTTCTGTAGCAGGGCAGTGCACCAATCATACACATGAATTAAGCACTCTACGGCTATGCTCATGTGCGTCCTGGACGCCTGATGCAGTGAGGCAGATCCTGCCACTCTGCCGATGGTGAATAGGAGGATCTTTATGTGCAAGTCCCTGATATCTCTGATTGCAATCTATGTGCCAACTTTCTTGGAATTATCTACGCAATAGATTTGGACATAGTCCTCCACGGTCAACCCTCCCAAGGGCTTTCCGTGCATATCCACTGGGTCTCCCCTCCTGGAGAGTCCAGTGATGAAGTATATATCTTCCACTTCTATGCGTAGTGGCATTTGATCAATGATGAAGCAATCCTGATCCGGTTCCCAATAATTTACAAGCATTTCAAGCAATCTCCCATTACTTTTCATATTGGGCATTTTGAAAAATTTGAATAATCCACAGTTTCGGAGGACATTTTGTGCCGCGCGATCCTGCATGACCTCTTGGTCTATTGCGCTGTGCTCACGTTCCCTCCAAGAGATAGTCATCCTGAAAAATTTCATTAAAATTTGCATTAGAAACTTCTTTTTGAGTTATGGACCTGCGCATACGCGACTTTTCCTGTGCACAGTCGCGTGTATACGCAGCTTCACTTCATTGAACCCGCGTATGCGCAGATACGCATTTTTTTAAGAAGGGTTTCTAGGCAAAAATTCACTTAATTTTAATTTTTAAACGGACAAAATGATTAAGCAGGATGAATAAGGAGCCTACCTGAAGTTTCGCTGAATTCCGACGGCTGGTTGTTCCTGATTTGACGAAACAAGTTTTTAGCTCCAGAGCTCTTTTTCCAAATCAGCTATGCAATAATGAACCAATTGAGAGGTAATTTGCGTATTTATGGCTAAAAAATTGAAAATTTTTGCAAAAATTTCCTTGTGCTTATTTTTTCGATCTGTCTTATGCTGTATAACTCGATTGCTTGGAAGTGCCCAGTTTGGTATGTTTCAGGTACATTTTGACGATTTCGAGATTTTTCCCGGTTTTTGACCCATGATTTCAGACTCTTCACGGCAGGTATATGATCTTCACTGGCATATAGGTTAGGGAATCACTTTCAGTTGCATCTTGCATTCTAGCCTCCATACTGATCACTTGCCTTAGGGTCGATCCCATCAGGTCATGAGCATTACACCCATTTCACTCGCCGATTTTTAAAATCATGACTTGATGGTAGAGCCTTCCTTTACATGGGCTTCCTAGTTAGTTCCTCGCTATCACTTGTTGCCCATGCTGCTTTTTATGTAGGCTCGGGAGTCCTCTTTAGTCCCGCCATGTCTTTTGTGTTGGAGCTTCATTCTTCTTCTTCATCACTTATCATTTTTCTGGCTTATACCCTAGAGGCTCCCTGGTGTCGTTAAGTTGTATTACTACATTGCATATTGGCTACTTGTTTATCCTGGCCTTTAGCCGGCTTCATTTGGACTCGATGTTTAAGCCAAATTTTGACCTTGACTTTCTGTACAAGTTAACCATTGCATGCACTTAGCTATCACGACTTGACACCTTTATACCCATGGATGGAACGTTCCTCTGAGTATCACTGACCAGTTTTTCGCCACCTTGCATTGAGCATAGGATTGTTCCAATCCCAGGAACTAGTGCATCTGCTTTCTTGATACTCGTTCTATCCATTGTACCATAGCATTCTTTTATTCTTTTTCAGGCTTATTATGAAAAAGACAAAAAAAAATTAAATATAACAAAAAGAGCGGGAACGGGATGTATCTTCGTTATTTTGATGGCAGTACAGAGTCAGTTTGTCGCCCTTGAACAAAGCACATATACTTATATATATTTCCTTCATTTGGGATGGTTTTAGTTTGACCTAGGTTCAGCCTTTACCATGTTTCACTTGTCAGTTCTCCCCCGGTTGGTTACCTCTTCCAATCATATGGAGAGTTTGTTTTGCCTCCTGCAAGACAGACTTATACAGTGTCACTTTTTACTGCCATGGTCATCACAGAGTCGTGCTTTTGTTCAAGGGAAGTCTAGCCTGAGTCGGCCATTCTGCGGTGTCTCTTGACTCATTATTCGGTCGGCCTTCCCGGTCTTGTCAGTATCATGTTCTATCACATCAGATGTTTTGATCTTCTGCTCGTGCTGGTTTGAGAAGGTCCCCATTGACTTCTTGCCGGCGGGTTTGTCTCTTATCGACTACGACACATTGCTCTGAGAGCAAGCCTAGAGCCACACCTTGGGCCTATTTTCATTATTGATAGGTGACCTCGTGCTCAGCATTTGATCATCATCATGGGTCTTTGACTGAGTGGTTTCCCCTGTGTTCGACGTCGGCACACATTATCACACTTGGGATTCGTGCAGTACCTGGATTTCCATTTGACCCTATCGGTGGATTTCTCGCCTCTGTGTCAGCTTTCATTATTGGTTGGTTCAGAGGGTTTCTTCCGTGCGCTAGCTTCATCTTGTGCATGTCGGAAACGTACTTCGGTTTTGGTTCCATCACTCTACTTCGTCCGATTCCTTCCAAATCTTGGCTTGCGGGTTACACTCGCGCTGGACTGATGTGGGATGCCTTAATGCCTTCCTTCCAGCAGATCTTTTCCCATCGACTCCAACTCATTGCTCTGGGAACAATATCTAGAGTCTTTTTGTCAGTACCTTAGGGTTTGCAGTCATCAGTGGCAGACTCTTCGCTATCGACGGTGGGGATTCATTATTGCCTCCTGATTGGTAGATTCTTTCAAGTGTTCGACTTCAACTCATTCATTCACACTTGTCAGATTGTACTGGGGCACCTTGACACTCATTATCATTATCGGTGGGTTGTCTCGCATTGGTTAACGGGAAACATCATTGCCCGGTAATCCAACGATTTCTCACATGGTCGACTTCAGTTCATTTATTCCCAGTGTGTAGAATTGTGTCGTTGTGATCGGTGAAGACCTCGGGTTGCATCAGCATGTCTCGGTTCACTGTTGACAGTCCTCTCAGTTTCTGCCAATGTTGTCGTCCACCCTTATATGTTGCAGTTCAGCACAGCAGCATCTTATATGTTGATCCCCGAGTTGCGTGATTGTACCGTTTGATCCGCCTCTTATGATCCGGTACTTGGAGATTCAGTTACTTGATCAGACATCCAGTTGCACTATCTTTGATCAGCTTTCTATATGTGATACTTGGACATTGATACAGACTTGTCTTTCCAGGCCCTGCTCAGATGATTCACTATGTATTTTCAGTTCAGTTATACTTGTATACATGTTGGATCTATTCGGTACTTTCTATATATATGATGTATTTTGAGCATGGGTATGCCCGCCTCAGCATGAGTTGACTCTCTGTTTTCTTTCATTGGTTTTTAGCAGGCTGAAATCTGGTGAAGTCCTCTCTTGTCCTTGCAAAGTTCTTTCTATGTGCATAATACATTTCGGCCATCATGTACCCCTTCTGACCTCATATATTAGGGGGCATCTATTATAGCATCATTTCTCACCTTCATATGATTCATGATTGCTTTTATGGCTTTGGGCACCCATTCCTACGGACTTGGACAAATTCACTTAAAAACAGTGTAAAAATCCCCATACGCGGTATGCCGTGTTTTAGCGTGTATACGCGAGTACGACTAGACTTTTCCGCGTATGCCATTAAAATTATGAAAAAATATATAAAAATTCCCTATTTTCGGGCTAAGTTGATGGTTACTCAGGTAGTTCAACCACCCCAGCACGTGGCCAACTGTTTCCAACTGTTGAAACTACTTGGAGGGAGTATAAAAACCCCTCATGTGTATGGCCTAAGGGAGAGAGAGAATTTATTGATATTATACTCTGTTGGTATTCCCTATCCAAGTCTGATTCCCCGTGCCTCCTGCACTTTCCCAGTTCATTTCAGGAAACCCTTGTTTCCTTGAGATACACATCCCTTTATATGTTATCTCGTATGCACACATTTGGAAGGAGTCTTAGCGAGGCAAGGGCTGGACGGATCCGGACGACGGTCTGCGAAGGCCTTGGAAGGATCAGGTGATCTCTCCACTTACTTTTGTACATACTATTTTTATAATACAGAAGTATCATGCTGTTCCCGAAATAAACGTGTTAGTGTATGCTTTAATGTATGAAGAATATTTGTTATACATGCATTCATGATGATTTGTTTAATGTTTTATATGAATCTCACTAACATATAGAGTAGAAATATACTGTACAACTTGTCCTTTGTGCTGGTTTCTTCTTGTATTTTAGGTGAAGGAGGAAGGACGGTTGCAGGGAGTTTGAACTCCACGTGGATCTACTTCAAACTTAGGACCAACGGGTAAACCTCTCATTCTGCTCTATTTCGTTTTTATGAATGTGCATGATCGTGTGAGTCTCTGTTAAGTAGTACGCCCCTGCTCTGTGGAGGTTGAATCCCAACCAACCTCTAGGGTGTTAAATCCCCGAAACACTTCCCTGATTCTCTTAGTAGCTTCATCTTTTTTATTTACAGTTTTCAAGGTGTGACTAGCATCACCCTATTTAACTACTTCTATTAAGGTATTTTATAGCCACTCTGTTTGATTAACAAATTGTTCAATCTCAGGTCTTTTATCATGGATATAAGGGGTCAATTTTCATTTCACCCTAATTTTACTAATTATTCCTTGAGGATCATAATTCCATAAGAAGCTTTCTTCAAATTTGTATTCCAACAACTGTTTTGCTGCCTCTATTCCTGCATCCCTGTGATTGCAAGTAAAAGGTCCTACTTGGTTCTTCAGCTTAAATTTAGTCTTCTTTTTGGCAGCCAAGAAGTTGATTGAACCTGAATTGACAATTTTCCTTATGTACTCCAAGGAAAAAACTCTCATTGGCAAGTATTTTGGTAGTTTATAAGGTAAAATATTTTACCCAAAAACACTGATCTTTGTATGATTTTGGTAAGGATACCAATCTCCAGTTCTAATTTGTTCTGACAATTGTACCACTTTTTTTATCTCATCACTGATTCTTGGTTGTACTCTATTTGCCAACATGTTTATCAATGGATGAACAAAACAATCTATAAAATCCACATAAGTGAATTATGTTGATTCTTTTCTGATTAGAGATGTCCAAAATATGACTGAGAATGGATTCCCTTCTACATCCAATTTTTGAAGGTTTATTGGAAAATTATCTACTTGGAAATAAAGGAACATTGAATATCTGAAGAATCCTGCAGTGGGCAATTTCACAAGCTGATCATGGATATTATTAGCTATGTATTCAACATAATTGTAAATGACAGAAGGAGTCTAAATAGGTACAAAGGTAGATAGGAAACCAATAATTGACTCATCTGTATGCTCATCAGTAGAATAACCTAGGATAAAGGATAACATAGAAATGACATGCCTAGACCCTTCAGGAAATTTGGAAGTAGAATAAGGAGGGTTTATCTTTGGGATTTCAACATATGCAGGCATGAATAATTGGAAGATCTGAAACCTTTTAGGAAAGTCCAAACTAATGTAAATCTTTGTGAGTGCTTCTATGGATAAGGGAAGTGCATTAGGATTTGGTTTCAGCTGAGGCATTAGGTTTATAGACTCTGTTGTAATAGTAAACAATACTTCTTTATTAGCATCAACCATAGCTCTTTTTTTAGGGGAATAATAGGTTTGACATAGCCTAACGAATTCTGGACACTGATGAGTATGTGGAATTACATACTTGGGTAGATTTGACTCCGAAATCTAAACTTCATCTCCCTAATCTAAGGATTTTTCTAGACTCCAGTAGTGGAGATCTAGAAGATTAAATTCTATCACTAGATCAACTATTTTGTAATCCACATCAATTAAGGGTGTATGTTCAATATCTACAAGAGGAGGTTGTAGAGGGTTTACAACAATAGTGGTTTTGGAAGTCATTGTTGGGTTTTATTTTGACATTTTAGACCTTCTGGATGCTTGAAACTCCGTATTTAGGATTTTTTGTACTCTTCTATAAGATTAAACTGTTTACAGAAGGTATTTTTTGGGTTTAACAGAGGTCTATGGAAATAGAAAAATGTACAAAATGGATTTATTTTTTGTTTAAACCTTCAATTTTAGCTTTAAAATTGATCTTCAAACTCTTTACAGGTTCAGGAAAAGGTAGAACCAGGGTTTCTCTGCTTTTTGGATAAACTGGACTTAAAATGGTTTAATTCAGGCACAGAAAGATTGTAAGAATTTGTAAAGGGTTTCTGGATAGATTAGAAGTTCTTTTAATGTCTGCAAAGGCTAAACTATATTGAATTTTTCTTTAAAACCAGATATAGTATCAAAACTGGGGTTTTATCAGAGTTTTATAGCAAATTAGTTCTTTGTAGGCAAATATAGGTATTTATGTGGGTAAATAGACCTCACAAGGTTCGAATTTGACAGAAATAGCTCTTTTTTATGACAAGGAGGTTATTTTTTCGAAGAATACCTATTTTTTGCAGGTATTTAGTCTTTAAACAGGGTTCTGAGGCGTTGGAGAGGTTTTCTGATGGTTGTTGAAGTCTTTTGAATTAAACTGGATGCTTTTAGTGGTCTTGCCAGCAATTTCAATGGATTTTCTGGTTCCTTGGCATGTAAACAGGGCTATGGTGCTTGATTTTCAGTCAGAGATAGTAAAAAATGGACAGAGAATACAGAAAGGGCTTAACTGTGCACATTATGAAGTTTTATAATGTTTTTAGGTTAAAACAGGTTAAGCATTGAATGGTGGTCAAATCAGAGGAGGGTTGGTTTTAACACCGGAAGGAGAAACCACCAGTGGTTTTTGCATAGGCTCGGGGTGGTAAGTGGTTTCTTTGGATCAAATGCGATCCAATTATAAAGCATTGCGTGGGGGGGGAAAGAGTATGACGAAACTGCCCATGTCGCAAACCTTAAAATGATTAACGTTTGTGCTTTTAGAAATTCGATATCATTGATGGATCGTCAGATCTGGAGGGAAGTGTGCGAACGACGAAGATCAGTTGATAGAGTTGCTTGGTATGTGGGGCGTGGGGCCCAGATAATCTTATGTGGCGGGTTAAGTTTTAACGTTTAAAACGTAAAACCAATGTATTATTATGATAGGCTGGGTATGTATTTACATAGAAAATAAGGGATTGCATATGTTTTATAACCAAAAGGCGGGTTTTATAATATAATGTTTTTAACCTATGGGGATAGGCAGGGTAATATATCATGTGGGTATTTAAACCATAGTTTAAACTTTAAAATAATGGGTTTTGGCATATCTATAAAAAATGAATTAATATATATATATATATATATATATATATATATATATATATATATATATATATATATATATATATATATATATATATATATATATATATATATATATATATATATATATATATATATATATATATATATATACGGGAAGGGGTAGTTTAAAAGGATTTAACACATTATATTAGAGTTAATATGAAATGAAAAAGAAGAATGCACAAAAATAAACTAAGTAAAGTGTAATATAAACTTTTGACCACAATGATAGTACCATTTAAATATTTACACTTAAACTTAGAATAAATTGTATTTTATGGGTTTTTTTAGTGTTTTTGGATGAAATGAAATTAATTAAGAGGGGATTTTAATTTTTATAAAAATAAAGGTATTTTAACTTAGGAAAAGGGATTGTATTTTTGGAAAAAGGTGAATATGTTGAGGAAATGGGATTTTATGAAGGGAATCCAATACTTTAACCAATCAATCATTAAGCCTTGGGTTCAGTCCCAACAGAAGTCAGAGAAATTCTCTAAGCCTCTTTTGTTGGGTATGTGTTATATTCTTTCCATGACTAAGCACGCGTGGGGGGGTAAGAGGGGGTCGATAGCCCCCCCTTTGCACTAGGCACAAGGGGTCCGGGGCAGCGCCCCGACAAAATTTTTTTGGTCCTTAATTTCTGGTGGGCGGTCCGTGCCCATGATTTTGTGCATGGTTTCGCACATGGTTTTTGGGTATGATGGTTTTCAGCCCCTGGTATTTTTGTAGATCCGGTCAAGGGAACTACGGTTATGTTATAATCCAAGCTTAATGGATTAGGGTTCATGTATGCTTTGGCATGTGTATGTATGTGTTGTAACACTAAAAGGAATATAATGAAAAATCAAGCTGGTCATCCCGATTTTGGATCCAGGGGAAAATCTCTGTGTTTATCTGTTTTATGTTTTATGCTCTCGCTATTGTTTATTTTCTGTTATAAGATTCATGTGTAGATAATTTCTGTTCAGGGTTAAAACCTACATTTGGTATCAGAGTTGTTTCGGCTTCAAGGGGATTCCTTTGCTGCTGAGGGTTTTTTGCTCAGGCTTGAGGTAGACCCTGTTCAGTGGGAGATCTGCGGGATCGATTCTTGCGGTGAAAGAAGATGGCGAGCAGCGGGAAGATAGAGATCGAGAAATTTAATGGTTAGAGTTTTGAGTTGTGGAAGCTCAAGATGGAGGATCTACTGGTGGATAAAGATCAATGGATCACGGTAGATCCAGGTACTAAATCAATGTCAATGTCAGATGAAGACTGGAAGAAACTGGATCAGAAGGCTAAGAGCACAATACGGTTGTGTGTCTCAGATTCAGTATTGTTGAATGTATCTGGGGAAGCTACGGTGAAGACCTTGTGGGACAAGCTAGGGATTTTGTTCAAATCTAAGTCTCTGGTAAATAAATTGTTCCTGAGGAAAAAGCAGTATAACCTGAGAATGAAGGATGGAGACTCGGTGACAGAGCATCTGAACGCCTTCAACACTATGGTAAGTCAGCTGTCATCTGTTGATATTAAAATCTCAGATGAATATAAGTGTATCAATTTGTTGTGTTCTCTACCAGACTCGTGGGACAGTCTGGTTATTGCAATAAGTAGCAATACAAATACCTTGAATTTTGATGACATTATCTCAGCCTTGCTATCGGAGGAAATGAGACGGAGAAATATGGAGGGTCAGAATGGAGATGCCTTATCTGTACGAGGAAGGTCCCAGAACATAAACAATAATAAGGTTTTGAGTGGGAGATCTAAATCTAGAGGGAGATTTAAATCTCTTGGAAAGTTTGTAAAGGTGTGCTGGAAATGTGGAAAGGAAGGGCACTACAAAAGGGAGTGCAAATCTAAAGCTCCTGAGAAAGGAAAGGGATCTAATGATGCTCCTTCTGCAGAGGCAAAAACCATCTCAGATGAAGGTGGGGATGTGTATTTGGCTTCTTCTTAAAATACACATGTAGATCATGAGTCATGGTTGATTGACTCAGGTTCATCCTTTCACTTCACTCCCCATAGGGAGTGGTTCTACGAATATGAGAAATATGATGGTGGTGATGTCTTCCAAGGGGATGGTGTCGAGGTATAAAATGTATCTTTTTAACACCTATTTATCTCACATTAATTATCAATCCGGGAGTGACTTTTTATTTCAAGAGTGTACTCTGTCCGAGGTAGCAATTAAATCTAAGAGTAATGCTTTGCAAGATGTATTATATTGTTTCAAATGCAAAAGTAAACAGATGCTTGAAAAATAAATCTAACTACAACAACATAAATGGAAATGCTCGGAAACCTTAATTAAACCAATCTACAAAACATCGATCAGGGATATAGTAGAAATAACTCCTTCCCTTAGAAATCGATGCAAGATAAACAATCTGGGGACTTGGAAGCAATAACCAGTGTCCTCTACAGCTGGTGATCTTAAATAAATCGAAATGAAATCGAACTCGAACTACTTGCTGATAAAGATAACTGAAAGGAACTGCAAAGGCTAAAAAGGAACAACAATCTTGTAACTCCTACGCATACACAGCAACTGTAACCAAATTATCTGCTAAAGTAAAGCTATGAATCAGAAATAAGCAAGAACTAGAAATGGAACAGCAATATGAACAACGATTCTAATTCTAATGCAATCAGGCAACTAATCTCAATACTCCAATCCTGTCGACAGCCAAGACCATGAAACAGTTCATTGGAATGAATCATAAATCAATGGAACAACAACGCTTTATAAAAGATAGCAGGATGAATAAGATAGTAAATACAATCCCTGCTAAAATAGAATAGCAGTGCAATTCATTAACGTATACATCAAATCTGAATTCAATCCAACATCAATCAAATAACTCTATAATCGTAATAAATCTAAATGTAATTATCACACAATAGAAATAAAAGAATAGAAATACAAACAGCAGATCGCTCCACCAGGGTTGGGCCCTCAACCGCCGGTGAAAGCACCGCTGGGCTACTGCAGAGCTTGAGAAATGGAACGAAAATGCCTCTTTGTATTAATCAAACATGAATAGCATTTACATCAGTTGCTCTTTTCTCACAAGAGTCAAGGAATTACAATGTTACAAAGGTAATTCAATAATCATCCATTGTTCTCTTAATACACAACACATGCTCTCCTTTTATAATCAGAAGGAAGATAAATTAAATAGAAAATATGATCTCCCATAACAATATTGGATTGTTCCCAACAACTTGAACATCCAGAAAATACATTTTCAATAATATTTCAACAAGAGAAAAGCGAATTTGGCTTTGCAGCTGAGATTTGGAGGACGACCGCAACAACAAATCTGAGAAAATCATGCTCAAAGAACCCTGCGTTTCTCTCAATACAGGTCGAATTTGGGCAAACCGTTCTTCATTAAAGTTAATTGGGCCCGTTCTGGACAAAATCGATGTTCCAGATTTTCCAGATTCTTCTTCATTTGCCCAGAAGCTTAACTGCAAAACTGTCACTTCTTATTCTAGAGAATTTCTGAGTTGGAATATTTGATGATGATTTGGAGATCAAATATGCAATCTGGAAAATATATTGGAGGCTAAAATGTTGAGTGATATTACAAAATATATTAATAAACCATCATTGATAAAATCATGCATAATAATCATCAATTTATTAAAAATAAAGGAGAATAAATAATATTCATCCATAAGAGCATAAATCATTATAAAATGGATTTATATGATAAATTATAATAAATGACATGATAAAGAAGAGTAAAAATGGATGAAATAAGTGTTAAAAAGTGGTCGTATTCATGGCCCAACATATGGTAGGAAGGCCAGAATCGTCGGACGTGGAAAGGTCAAGCTGAAGCTGCAAGGTGGAAGGATTAGAACACTTCCTGGTGTTTTTCATATTCCTGCATTGGCCAGAAATCTGATTTCTGTAAGCAAGATGGATGATGCAGGTGTAAAAACAGTGTTCGAGAAAGATGCCTACAAGATGGTTCGGGGAGCACTGGTATTAATGCGGGGAGTTCGGACTGGAACTCTGTACAAGCTACAAGGTAGCATTGTTATTGATGGGTGTAACAGTTTTGTGGTTCCTGAAAGTGGGACGGAAAGCCTAGCTGTCTCTGGAGAAAAGACCATGCTATGGCATAAAAGGCTTGGACATATTGGAGAGAAGGGCCTTCGGATACTGCATAGAGATGGTATAGTAGAAGGTATGTCTAATTGCTCTCTGGATTTCGATTTCTGTGAACATTGTGTATATGGGAAGCAGAATCGGGTGAGTTTTCCTTCTGGTGCTAAGAGGGCAAACAAGATATTAGAACTTGTGCATAGTGATGTGTTTGGGCCTGTGTCAGTTCCATCACTGGGAAAGTCTGTGTACTATGTTTCATTCATAGATGACTTCTCAAGGAATACATGGATATATTTCTTGAGGAAGAAATATGAAGTCTTTGACAAATTTAAATAATTTAAGGCTCTGGTGGAAAACCAGACAGAGAAGAAGATAAAGGTGTTGAGGACAGATAATGGTGGGGAGTTATACAAGAAGGAATTTGAAGAGTTCTGTAAGAAGTGTGGTATAGCACAACATAAGACTACTCCATACACACCTCAGCAAAACGGAGTTGCAGAAAGAATGAACAGAACGCTGATGGAAAAGAAGCATGCTCAGTGGTACCAGGTTAGGACAAGAATTCTGGGCAGAGACAGTGGAGACTGCATGTTACTTAGTTAATAGATCACCTTCATCAGCGTTAGAGGATAATAATCCACATGAGGTATGGACTGGTAAGAAACCCTCTCTTTCACATCTAAGGGTATTTGGATGTGATGCATATGTACATATTCCAAAGGAGAAAAGGACCAAGTTGGATAATAAATCTGAAAGGTGCATCTTTATTGGGTATAAGGATGGTTTAAAGGGTTACAAGCTTTGGAACCCAGAAACAAGGAAGGTTGTGTACAGCCGAGATGTGGTGTTTAGAGAGATGAAAGATGTTGTTAAACATGAAGTCATACCAAAGGAACCTGAGAAGATAGAGTTTGAACTAAAGGAGGATGAATCAAACTTTACAACAGAAGAAGACTCAAAAGATGAAGAGCCACAAACTCCAGCTATTAGAAGATCAGCTCGGGAAAGAAGACAACCAGAAAGGTATAGTCCATCTGCTTTCTGTTCAAATTTTGCCTTAACTATAACTGATGATGATCCCAGAACTGTCAGGGAGGCAGTAGATTTAGAGGATGGAAAAATTTGGAAGGAGGCCATGGTTGATGAAATGGCATCCTTGCACAAAAAGAGGCATGGGATCTGGTGGAGTTGCCGGCTAGAAGGAAGCCCATCGGGAGAAAATGGGTGTTTAAGAAGAAGATGAATGTAGAAGGAAAGGTGGAGAAATACAAAGCTCGATTGGTAGCAAAAGGTTATTCCCAGGTGTCGGGAATTGATTTTGGTGATATATTTTCTCCTGTTACCAAGGTTACTTCTATTCTATTACTTTTATCTGTTGTTGTGGCATTTTATTTCGAGATAGAACAGATGGATGTGAAGACAACTTTTCTTCACAGGGATCTAGAAGAGGAGATCTACATGAAGCAACCTGAAGGATTTATGGTGAAGGGTAAGAAAGAAGTGGTATGTAGGTTGACGAAGTCTCTGTATGGGTTAAAACAGTCACCAAGGATGTGGTATCAGAAATTTGATACCTATATACGGGGACTTGGCTTCACCAAAAGCAAAGAGGATCATTGTGTTTATTTTAAATTAATTTGTGACCGTGTTATTTATTTGGTCTTGTATGTGGATGATATGTTGTTGATTGGAAATGACAAAGAAATTATCCAAGATTTGAAGACCCAACTGTTCTCCAAATTCGACATGAAGGATCTTGGTGCTATAAACTATATTTTGGGCATGGAAATTAAGAGAGATCGGGCAAAGAGGAAGCTCTGGTTAAACCAGAGGAAGTATGTCGAGACTATATTGCAGAGGTTCAATATGCAGGATAGTAAAGCGGTGAATGTTCCTATTCCTGTAGGTGTAAAGCTGTCTGCTGAACAATGTCCCAAGACACAAGAAGAAGAGGAGTATATGTCCCGTGTTCCATATGCAAGTGCAGTGGGTAGCTTGATGTATGCAATGGTCTATACTAGACCAGACATTGCACATGCAGTGGGAGTATTGAGCAGGTTTATGTCAAACCCAGGGAAGGAGCATTGGACGGTAGTGAAGCGGGTTTTCAGATATTTACGTGGCACTAGTGATTATGGCTTGTGCTACCAGGGAAGACCAGGATTGGAAAGAATGTTGGACATTCGTGGTTTTGTTGATGCAGACTGGGCTGGAGATCTGGACCAAAGAAGATCTATAAGTGGGTATGTGTTTAGCCTATTTGGAGGCGCAGTCAGTTGGATGAGTAAAATACAGTCTGTAGTGGCTCTTTCAACTACAGAGGTAGAATACATAGCAGCCACTCATGCAAGCAAGGAAGCACTTTGGTTGCAGAGATTGTATTCAAGTATGGGGTTGGTACAACAAACTATAAGGATAGACTGTGATAGCCAAAGTGCAATTCTCTTGGCTAAGAACCCTGCTTATCATTCAAAGACAAAGCACATTGATGTTCAATATCACTTTGTTAGAGATATGGTTGAGGCTCAAAGGGTGTTGCTAGTAAAGGTGGACACTTTGAAGAATGTTGCAGATGCATTGACGAAGTCTGTGAGCACTCAAAAGTTCTCTTGGTGTAGAGAAACAATGGGTGTTGAAGAATTGGGCCAATGACTAAGCTCTGTTGTGGCCCCTTGCGGAAAGAAAACAACAAGTGGGAGAATGTTGGGTATGTGTTATATTCTTTCCACGACTAAGCACGCGTGGGGGGGTAAGAGGGGGGCTGATAGTGCCCCCTTTGTGCTGGGCACAAGGGGTTCGGGGCAGCGCACCAGCGAAAATTTTTTGGTCCTTAATTTTCGGTGGGCGGTCCGCGCCCATGGTTTTGTGCATGGTTTCACACATGGTTTTGGGGTACGATGGTTTTCGGGCCCTGGTATTTTTGTAGATCCGGTCAAGGGAACTACGGTTATGTTCTAATCTAGGGTTAATGGATTAGGGTTGATGTATGCTTTGGCATGTATATATATGTGTTGTAACACTAAAAGGAATATAATGAAAAATCAAGTTGGTCGTCCCGATTTGGGATCCAGGGGAAAATCTCTGTGTTTATATGTTTTATGTTTTATGCTATCACTATTGTTTATTTTCTATTATAAGTTTCGTGTGTAGATAATTTATGTTTAGGGTTAAAACCTACATCTTTAACTGAAGGTTTTGAATATTGGAACATTTTGGGGCGGGGGAAATTAGTAATTTGCTAGATGATGTTTTATTACATGCCTTGCATAACTCCTTTCTACCTACCCATCATTATTCTAACATTTTTTACTTCATTTGCATGGGTGCATTTAAGCTTGCAACCCTAAATCCATTTTTCTTTTAGAGCATAAAACTATCTAATTCTAATCTTATTTCATCTGAGGGCTCATATTAAACTGTTGAGCTCCTCATTTATTCTCTAACTATCTACTGGTTTGTCAAGTTTAAACAGTTTGACATATCTTTATTCTCTATCTAAAATGTGAAATTCAAAGCATGAAAAGTTAAGATTAAACTATTTAACTCATCATGGATTATGGCGTTTTGGACAAGCTGCACATAATCATTAGTTTTGCAGTAAAAGTAAATAGTAGTGGCATTTTGGCTAGCTCACTTTCATGTCTTATTCTTATCTCTTTTTTCTTTTGGGGTCCATTTTTTATTCTTTTTGATATTTTCTTTTCTAATTCCTTTGATCTTTATTTTAGGACTTTTACCCTCTTTTCATTTTTATTAATTTCAAATATGGGAAAACAACTTGCAGAAAGCAAGGTATGTACATATTTACAAGACTATCAAAGTCAATTCAAAAATTATGAACTCTATTATTATAGGACCCTAACATGAGCCACCTTTGATCGATGATCAAGGCAGTGATATTCAGCTACCTTCTATAGAATATCTCTCGCCATAATTTCTGGATGAGCTCAAAGAAGATACAATTATTCACAGGAGGACAAGAGCATCTAAGAGGGGAAGTGTTGACTACCTTCGATTTGGGCTCAAAGGCACTGAACCAGGCAAGGAAAAATAGATGGAGGTTGGAAAGGTGAGGGAGTTGTACCCTCATCTACTGAACAGGTAATCAAGTCTTTTGGGGTCCAAAAGCTTCCCAATGGGGAGAAGTGATCAAGAGTTCATAAATTTGGCTCAAAATTAAAAGTTACAGGATGGGTTGAAACTAGGATGGTTGCATAGATCTCGTGTTCCTGATTCCGGTGCCGTGAATGATTTGAAAAACCGATGTCATATGAGGGAGATATTGCGTTCTGATCAAAATGCCAAACAGTTAAATTTTGTGACAGTTTGACCAAGTCTGACTGGGATGCAGAGTCAGCATGGTGGAGGTACCGTTAGCAAAAAAGGAATTTTCTCAGAATATTCCTTTTCACCAGGCCAATCACGGTTTGAAAAGTGTCTCAATTTTATTCGTTGTATGGTATTAGAGGGCCAATGAAAAGATTCCACGTGGCTAGCCCTAAGGCCGCCACGTGGCCCTACAGCCGTAGCATAAAATTTTGTTGGAGATCGCAGGAATCGGCCCCCAGACCTCCTGCCCAGCACCCGTACACCTTATCGTCCGCACTATACGTTGTGACTTAACAACTATAGGAGTCGACTTTATGTTATGGTTGAGTGGAAAGGCATGTGGGGGTTGGGAACTGCCTGCGGTCCCACCCCGCTAGTGGTTCTGCCGGAGCTGATCACATGATTAACATCAAACAAACAAACCGTCAGAGTATGCGTTAACTGCCAGTGTTCACATTTTGTTGTCACATGGCAACGTTAGTTTCCAATGTCTCCACGGTCTACGTAACCCGACCTTCAAACTGGAGTTCAACCTGTCAACTGGAGTTCCGACTAAGAGTTTTGCCGACAGTTAAATACGGAGTGGATAACTTTCGATGGTTAGTCTCGCGGTTTTGGGGTTGGCATGTGGCCACCCCAACCACAAAATTTAAATGTTGCAGTTAAATTCGACGGCATTTTTGGGGTGCACCTAAAAAATTGTGGAATATTCTATTTTATCTCCAGTTAAGTGGAGTTCACTTATAAGGAGCTTTTCTAGGTGAAATTGGGAACAAGAGTAGGAGACTCAATTTTTTCCCATTCAAAGTGAATAAAGAGTCATTTTTGACAAATTGGAGCATTCTAGATCTGTTGGTGCAGAGAAAACAACCATTAGAGCAATGTAACTACATATACTAGCAAAATTTTGAGCATATTAAAAGATGGACATGCCATTGGGAGCTGGACCAGTAGATCTAGCCCAGAAGGTGTGAACTGCTTCATCATGCCTGCTGTGTAAATTTAATGTGGTAACTTATTTTTTTATTTTACAATGTTGTTCAGTGTTATTTAAGCTTGTTTCATGCTTCTAATTCACTAAATATCATCTACAATTCATGGAAAAATTAGGAAATCCTTATGCAATCTAATGAACCACTTATGCACATGTTTATAAACTGAAAAGACACTTAGCACAACAAAAATAATACAGTAATTTTAGATCAATTCAATATCTGCGGTACATAATTGATGAGCGGGGTGTGAATGTGTACCCAGTCAAGATACAAGTCATTTAGGATTGGACAACCTCAACCACTCTAACAGAGCTCCACAACTTTCTGGGTCTTGCCAATTTCTACTACAGGTTCATGTTGAGGTTCTCTCATATCACTTGGCCTTTAAATCAACTCACCAAGGGGGGAGCGAAAGAAAAGTTCTTTTGGTATGAATCCCAACATAAGGAGTTTGCTAAGTTGAAGCATCACCTCTACTCTACACTAGTTCTCACATTACCAGACCTGCAACAACCATTTGATATTAAAACAGGTGCCTCTGATTATGCCATTGGTGTATTTCTTACTCAACAGGGGCATCCATTGGAATATCACAATGAGTCACTTTCAGACACAGTCTAAAGGTATTTCACCTATGAAAAAGAGATGTATTCCGTTGCGCAGGTCTACCGACAATGAAAGAATTACATTCTGGGGAAGGAATGGTCATCCACACAGACCACTGACCCCTGTAGTTCATACACACATAAGGGAAGTTGCAAAATGATCACCATCATAAATGGTCAACATGCCTGTAACAGTTCCATTTGAACATTAAGTATAAGAAGGACAACATCAATAATTTTTCATACTGCCTCAGCCGACCGTCGTCCATGGCGTTGACCATTATCCTCGACTCTTGTGGGCATGAGACTTTGGGGTAGCTACATCTTTACAAGAGCGATCCAGAATTCAGAAACACATACCAGACACTCCTGGAAGGCAAGAAAGTTCCCAAATTTCACCTCCCGGATGCATTGTTATGCCACCTAGGACACATTTTTGTTCCTTCAAGTGAGTGTTCCTATTTGATCTGGGAGGTGCACTAAAGTCAGGTCATTGGAAATTTCGGAGTAGAGAAAATAATGGCAATGCTGCAGAAGTATTTTTATCAGCTAAACCTTCAAAAAGATGTTGGGAAGTAGATCAGATCCTGCACTGCCTGTGCCTTTTCCAAACCTAACATCAAGAAGCAAGGCCTGTATACTCCTCTATCTACTCTTGGTCAACCTTGGGAATCCATCTCCATGGATTACATGTCAAACGTTCCTTCTACTAAGCATGACAACGACTGTGTTTTCGTAGTCATCGACATATTTTCTAAGATGGCCATTCTAGCATCCTGCAAGAAGAGTGTCACAATAGAAGCCACTACTAAGATCTTATTTAAACAAGTGTGGGTGCACTTTGGGATCCCAAAGTCCATTATTTCAGATCAGGATATCATGTTCCTAAGTATGTTTTGGTCAAGTCTTTGGTCGATGTTGGATACCAAGCTCACTAAGTCCACGATATTCCACCCCAAACTAATGGCCAAACATATGTCGTCAATAGAATGATCGTACACATTCTACACATGTACAACGCGAAGCATCCATTAGAGAATATTTTAGGTCTAAAAATGGGCCTCCTAAGAAAAATGTACTACCAAAATAAACTTTATAAGAACCAATAGGATTCAAGTTTCTAATGTAAACCATGGGGGATGATTCACCATTTTTGCGGTTAAAAAGTAAAAAGGTTAAAAAATAATAAAACTACTTTTTCAACTTGTATTAACATGGGTACTCCTTGGATGCAGAATCAAATTTTGCATCTAACGAGTGTTTCTACTCGAAATTTGAATAAATCCATAGGGAGGAGGCCCATTTTAGACTTCAAAATTCCCCTAATGCACGCAAATGGCATGAAAGCCTCCCCTATGTCCAACACAGCTACAAAACAACTCTCCATAGCTTAACTGGCCACAACCCCTTTCAAGTGGCGTTGGGATTCCAACCACTATGTCCCATTGATGTTGCCATACCATTTGCAGCTACTCAGGCATATTCGGCTCATGTACAGTTTGAAGCTGACATGGCTAACAACTTCATTGAGCATATTCAACACACCCGCCAGCAGGTCCATGACATATTGGACAGATCCAATGCTAAGTACAAGAAGCAACATGATCAGCATCGGGTGCCACATAATTTCCATGTGGGTGACAAAACGTGGCTACATTTGCAGAAGGAGTGCCTCACTAGGCCCCACGGTATGCTTCACCCGCTCTAATATGGGATTTACAACATCACTAATCATGTATGGTACAATTATTTTGAGCTCAATATTCCACCATTCCTTGGCCTGCACCCAATGTTCAATGTGGACCGCCTTCGACCATACTTTCCACCATTACTGGACACATCAAAATTTGTAGAACAACTCACACCAACAGAGTTAAACCCAAACGGCATGGAACATGCCACAACTGATCGGATCATGGACATGCAGATCAAGAACACTTTCCAGTGGAATATCCAATTGTATCAAGTTGTCAAAGTTGGCCAACTCCTGCACCAAGGCAAGTGGATCACCAGGGACCAAGTTCTGCAGAAGTTTCCCCATCTCATGGAGGCACTCAACACAATGGGGACCATTGATTCCTAAGGGGGGAGAATTGATCCAAGTGGATATTGGTGGCCACCTGCCTATTCCACTTGGACCACCACAATATTTTATTTTAGTTTTTTAGTTCCTTAATTGTAGCATAATTTACTATTTCTGGCAGTTTTTTGGGTCGTGAACTTTCGGAGTCGTTTGAAGGCCTTAAACGACGTTTTTTTTTTTAAATGGGAAAAAATGTTTCTTTTAATGAAATTTGCATTCAGAAGTTGTATTCCTCATATATATATTTCCAACTAGGTATTGTGAACATCAAACAGAGATTGTATGCCAAAGTTATGACCCCGGGAAGTTGATGTACCAATTTATCCAAACGAGGCCCATAGTTTTGGTGCTTCATCTCCTAGGGTTAAGTTTTTGGATGTTTAGGGTTTTTCATTGTTTCTAAATAATAAATAGGACTTTGAGCCTCATTGTAACACAGTTCGGAGGCATGTATCCGCCATATCTCTTCTCAAAGATAAGCGACCATCGCCCGAGCTAGTTTATTTCCATTCTGTATGTAAGCATATTTCAGTGTTTTGATATTAATGAAGTGAAGTGTCATTTCTACTGCATATATGTATTTATGGTTTAATGTGTATTATATTGCATTCATGTTTAATTTCAGATCATTAAAGGTGTTAACCATATAAAACACTAGCGTATCGATCTTATATATATTTGTGTGGGACTTTTCTTATGGTGTTCATGATGTGTAGAAATGCCATTTTTTCACATATTTTATCAAAGCTCATGTGAATACCTACTCTCATTTTTTATCAATATATTAAACTTACGTCACCACATGAATAATGTTTCTTAGGTTCTAGTAATTGTATACAATTATCGACTCAGTGGGTGTTTCATTGAACATTTAGAGCATCACTTTTAGCTGAATTTTTTTTGTAATTCGTCTAAAAAGATTATCTTTTCCCAAGCTATGAAATTTTCTATTATATCTAGAGCTATAAAGTTTCATCACACATTTAGAATTTGTTTTAGTTATTTCATTTCTTTTCTATTCTTTCTGATATGTGTATGCTCTTTATCATTCACTTTATGTGATCTTGGAAAATTATAATTTTTTTATATTTCAGAAAGAATAATTGAGATCTAACCTCATTTTTATATTGTTTCAAAAAAGAAAATGAAAATTTGTTCATTTTTTATGTGTCATTGTGTTGAATTTTTTTTAGGAAAAACACTAAGGTTTTTTTAAATAAGAACACACTTCAGGGAACATGGTTGCCCCTTTCCTCTTTACTATTCCTACTCATGTGTAACAACCTCAGGTTAAGTTTCCATGTAAATAAAAATAATACCAAGGTCATGTGAAATGTCTCCAAGCTGAATTATGGGGAAAACATCAGATTTGGGGTCACTTTCGGTTTATTAATGGCTAAGGAAATTGGAAAAAAAAACATTGGAAAAAGAAAAGAGTCATTTATTGGAATTTATTTATGAGAAATAAAAGAAAATAGGAGAAAACGAAGGTGAAGGGACATAAATTTGCATGCTAAGGAAATTACAAGAAAATGAAGAAAAAGAGACGTCAATGATAAATAGGAACATAAGAATCAATTCACATCTTTTGCTCATATTTAAAGAAGGTGTAGCAAAGGAAAGAGAACAAGAACTTGGACAATCAAGAAAAGGAAGAAAAAGGAAAGAAGGAGAAGGTTGGATCAAAACTTCAGTAGGAATGTGGTGCAGATAACAGGTTGCATGCGTGATTTCCTAGTTGAGGTGTGAATGCATGGTACATGCATTTTTTTATTGGTTCATTTGTTGTCATTGGCATGGGTTTTCCCTGGTTTGACAGTGATTTCAGCTTTTCCTTTGCATTTCCTAGATAGCCATGGTGTGATGGGGTTAATTCTTGGTTGAGCTTTGGATTTCTGGAAGGTCTTGGAACCAAGTGAGGTGGTCTCAGGAAAATTGCCAAGGGTTGCGGGTGGAGATGGTTTTCTACAGGAATCCCTCGATATGTGGATGGAGATACGAAAATTCCTCAAGGTATGGTGAAGAAATTTGAGGCATCCAAGCTTGTTTTGGTTTTGTGATCTCTTGACCAGTTTTGATGAGATCTCGGTAGTTTAAGGGTGGAGGTGGTTTAACCTCTGGATTCCCATGGTTTTTTATGTCTTGGTTTATTCCATTAGATCCAACATTCTTACTTGGAGTATGACATGGGGGTGATTGGCTAAAAGAAATATTTGTTTCAACTGAATCTATGGTCGGGTGGCATGTAGAAGTCCCTGACTTGGTTGTATTTTGCATATGTTTATGAGTTATTTTCCTATTGTGATCTATGAGAACCTATAGTTGTTATTATATGGATTTGATGATTGATTTTCAATGGTTAATATTCTGGTTATATGTTGGTTATAAGCATGGTTCTACAATGTGCTCTAACTATGGCTCTTGTTCATTATTTGATAAGTATTTGAATGGTTATTGAATGTATGGGATAACAAGTGTTGTTGTAGCGACTTGAGAGGGCATTATATCTTCCCGGTGATTTCTAGATTAATTTCATAGATTTGAGAGCAGATATGCATTCATGACCTGCAGCTTCTATGTTTTTCATATGTTGGACAAAGTTCCTGTCATGGCTAGGCATGTTTAGGTCAAGTTCTTGTTCAATTTCTAAATTATTATCGTTTTTAACATATTATTTATGCTTCTGAAAAGTTACAGGAAGCCTTGGGCAGTGGTCTAAAGGCTAGCCTAGAAAAGTGGCTCAGATCCCTGATTTGTAGGCATAAAAATGGAGTGGTTGGGTTATAACCACATGGATCAAGGATTGTGAGTGCATTTATATCTTAATAAATTCATGGAAGCAGTGTTAAGGGTATGGTTGTTGGTCTAGTTCAATGAAAAAGTTTCCAAATCAGGGATTGGTCACCTGGGTCAGTTTTTTAGCTCTTGGGTGGTCTGTAGTACCTGAGGAAGGTCAGAAAGGTTTTAGTTTTAGGCCCAACTTTCTTATCTCGAACTTGGAGTTAGGGTCATGTCACATTAGCACTCTACTTCACATTTACCTACAGGGTTTCTAAAAGTAGGTAACTGTGGGGAGGGGTGTGTGACATTGTGGCTGAGGATCTTAATATATTACTAGCTGATGCAAAAAGAAGGGGCACTTTAAGAGGTATTTTTTTGTTGATCTTTGTCACATCACACATTTATTATTTCTAGATAATGTCTTGTTGTTTTGTGAAGAGTATCGAAAATATGTGACAACCACAAGGGATGCGCTCTCTTTATTTTAAGAAGCTATATGAATGTAAATTAATCAGATGAAGTCATTCATATCTTTCAATGTTTTATCCAAGGAGGATTCAAGGATCATTTTACATATATTTCCTTTCAAATTTAATCCCCTTGAGGAAGGACTCAAATACTTGGGGTTTTATCTCAAGCCAAATGATTACCAAACGATTAAATAGAAATGGCTTCTAGAAAAAATTGAAAACAACCTGAAATATTGGAGTTTTACATGGATCTCGCAAGCAGACATACTGATACTTACTAAATCGGTCCTTGAATCGATACCAATATTCTGGTCTTCTCTCTTGGATCCCTAAAGTAAAACTTTCCCTAGTCCATAAAAGTTTTTGTCGATATCTATGGGATGGAAAAAAGGAGGGAATATTATTTGCATGGGTAAAATGGGACAAAATTTTTCTTCCAAAGGAGTGGTTCGGTGGGGATGGAAGAATATTCACTTATTAGCAAGGGCCCTAGCTGAAAATGTGGGATGCCACCTACTATCCAACAACAACTTATGGACAGAGGTTTTGTATCACAAGTACATCAAGTCTTGGACCATTATGGAATAGAATCACGCCCCTAACCCCATTAGATCAAATGTATCAGCAATTTGGAAGGAAATTCTCCAATATTTTCAGGTAATTGAAAAAACCCTTGTATGGAAAGTTGGAAATGAGGCACAAATTTGTATAGGCTCGGATCCATGGGTTTGGTGTGGCCAAAATTTTCACCTACTACTCGAACTAGTTGAATTCCTACAGGAAAATGGTCATCATACTTTGTCACATATCGCATATGACACAAACATGACCATGTGGAGTCAGGTATGGATGTCTCCATAACAACTTCATATTTGAGATGAATGGTCAGATATTTGGTGTGGGTTCACTGCTAGTATGAATGCGGCTCATGTTCATATTAGGGATAGGGAGGATTTCATGGTCTGGGTCCATGCCATATCTCAAAATTATACTCCAAAATTTGGATATGTTTTTCTGATTGAAGAAAATAAGCCTCCCAATCTGTCATGGTGGTGGAAGAAATTATGGAAAATTGTTTTCCAAAAAAAAACACGTATTTTTTAGTGTTGCATATTGGAAAATAAGGTGCCAACTGGTGATAATCTATAAAAACTTGGCTTCATCAAACCCAATTGGTTCCCTTTATGCAAAATAAATGCAGAATATGTTACCACATTTTCCTTCTATGTCCTTTTGTTGTAGTTGTCTAGTCTTCAACTCAATTGTCTTTGGAATTCAATTTTCATTGGAATGGTGAGTCTTACCAAGCAATTTGGGAATATTGGTGGAACTTTGTCTACCTAATAAAAATTGTAGCATTTCCTTTACTGATCTCATGGGGAATATGGTTAGCTCGTAATGTCAAAGTTTTCGAAAACAAGTCTTCGGTGCCAAACAAGATCGTTGCTCAATCCTTGGCAATTTACGCATTAATTTTTTACTTTGAATCTATCCCTCAATTTCGCAATATACATGAAGAAGTTATTTATTTCTCTCACCCGTGGGCATAATGATGGAAATTATGGGGGAGGGGCAGTCCTCCATTTGAATTATAATTTTTTACTTTGAATCTATCCCTCAATTTTGCAACATACATGAAGAAGTTATTGATTTCTCTCACCCGTGGGCATAATGATGGAAATTATGGGGGAGGGGCAGTCCTCCATTTGAATTATAATTTTTTACTTTGAATATATCCCTCAATTTCGCAAAATACATGAAGAAGTTATTGATTTCTCTCACCTGTGGGCATAATGATGGAAATTATGGGGGAGGGGCAGTCCGCCATTTGAATTAAGATCATTACTTTAAAATGAAATTTGGTTAGGAAATGGAACACATAATTTCGTTTAGATCATGATCCTGAAGCTAATTTTACTATTTACAATCGAGAAGGGTGTAATATTCCTAAATTAGCTGCAACTAATAGGAATATTAATTTTTCCTTGTTTATTTTTACATTTCATGATTGAAGAATAAATTGTAAAGGAGGACATGTAAAACTCTTGAAAACCAAGAATAAATCAATGCCTATGTGAACAGAGACATATCTGGGCTATGTAAATAACTCCTGAAGGTGTGAATGGGTCTAAATCACAAGAGTGGGTCATCTTTGACCAAGTCAACAGCGCAGTCTAGATGCATTGAACCTCCTTGAGGAACATCACAGTTCTAGAAGGAGACTCTAAATGTGAAAGGGGATAAAATAATGAAGTATTTTAGGGTTTTTCCACGACTCCAATCTTATAAAAGGAGGATGACATTGAACCTCCTTGAGGGACATCGCAGTTCTAGAAGGAGACTCTAAATGTGACAGGGGCTAAACTAATGAAGTATTTTAGGGGTTTGCCAAGACTCCAATCTTATAAAAGGAGCAGGAGAGAAACAAGAGGGGGGTGTTGAAGATATTATTTTCTGAAGGTATTTTTTGCTCAGACATCCCTTGTTGGGTCTTCCTGTTCAGGAATCCCACCTCCTTCCTTGAGTAGCTCTTGGAGGAGACTTGTGCTATCTTTTCCACATCAGGATTTTAGGCCAAGCTTCACCTTACACCTACAGCACTTCTCCTGTTGAGGATTGAGCTTTCTTTGTGAGTTGTAGCAATGGAAGACACTAGATCTGATCAGATGTAGCTTGTACTAGTGGCTCTTCTCAGTGAGTGTGTCTTTTAACCTCCTGGAAGAGTTCATTAGCTGATTGTGCTTCAGATCTACACCTTGGCATCAGCAAAAATAATTCTTAGAGGCTACAACGTTGTTTCTCTCCCTAGACAGCGTTATTTTCAAATCTACAGCCACAGGGTGTTTTGTCTACATTTTGGAGGAGAGATCTCCGGTGTTGGGATTCTTCCTCTCACTGTGGTGATCCATGGATTGGCCATCCAATCCATGTTAGTTTCATATCTGATCTGCTGTACCATTGTATTATTCAGAAATTTCTGAATCATTCTGCAGATCTTCAAGCTTAGATCTCAAATATACTCTATGTGCTTCATGTTTTGCACAAAACCCCAAGGGGAATGTATAGATCAACATTTCTTGTACCCAGATCTGTATTAGATCTAAATTTTTATGTACATATTTGCTCTATATATGAAGAATAATATACTCCTGCTTCAGCCACTAAAAAACGTTGTCATGGTTATGCAATCTTTTCTCATGGTTGTAGCACCTCATTTCTGAGGGTTTTTCTTGTATTGTCTCATTCTTTCTCTTGTAAAATGTATGGGTTGTAATGTACATCTGATTTGATGTTTTACATATGATTTGTGATCCTCCATATCAGCCTCCTAATGTGCTTCAGTGGATCTGCGTTATTTCTGAAGCAGTCCTTTGCATAGAGCTGCAGCCCCTCTCTTTGGGTGATTTTTAGCTAGACTAGTTTGTGGGAGATCTGTTTAACCCACCTAGTCTGATTTGTTTTTCCTCTCCTTTTGGATTTAGATCTTAGATGAGCTGATCTAAGGGATCCAGGAGTTTTAAACTCATTTCTATGCACAATATTCTTAGAAGTGCGTTATTTCAGCAGGCTCGTTAAGCTGTTCCAAATTTGGAATTCTATTACAAAGGGAATCCATAAAATTCATATTTATGGGGACCCAAAGATTGTTTTTAATTGGTTCATTAACACATCCAGATGCCACATTTTCACTTTCAGCCCTATCCTAGAGGATATTTTTTTTATTAAAGCTATCCTTTAATGTTATCTCTATGTGTCAAATTTTTAGGGAAAGAAATGGAGAGGCTGATACATTTTCTAAATAAGGTGCTTCACTGGCTATGGGAACCTGGCACATAACAGAGTGCAAAAATGGCCACAAAAAAGACTTCTATCATAAGTCCTTCATAGAGGGCATACCTATTGAAATCCAATTTTAATTTTATTTCTTCATGGTTCCTATATATGTTATTATGCATGTTGGTTCCTGGTTAAATGTATTTTACTTGGGATGTTTCAGAAAACCAGACGATGTATTCTCCATATAGACATAGTTTTCGTTTGCTGAATATGTTGCGGGCAATAATCCAAGATTTGATAGGTTTATATTGATACAACCAGAATGGTTTCCTTTTGGTTCCTCTTTTGAGTTCTCATGGTCATGCTATGTAACAAAGACATTATTTTTTTGGTATAGCTAAGGATGGTTGGTTACACATTGGCTATTATAGAGTACTACACAGCCACATAAAAAATGTAATTTTCAGTCTATAATTGAAACTTACAATTTTTTCCTTAGAAAAGAAAAACACTCGAGGGAAAAGAGTTTAAAAAAGAAGAGGAAACCCCACTCCTCCTTTATAAAATTCACTATATATTTTACATTCATAAACTTAGTTGAAAATTATTTTACTAAATTGTATGATCCAACATAAGAGATTAAGTGTTCATTTTCGGTTGGAAGCCATGAATTGTGTCAATTATGCTTTAAATTACAGTACCATAATGAATTTAATAAACATCACACTAGAAGGAACAAGAAATGAAATTAACTATATATAACCCAATTTTGTGTATGTGGTAGTGCAACATGGGCTCAAATTTTTTACGAAAAAAATGAAAGAATTACAATTTAAAAAGAGAAGTGTATTTTTATTGGATGCTTTTAAGATGTAAAGGATATAATACTTCTTCAAACTTATTCCCATGAGATTAATATTATGATGGATGTTGATTTCAATGAAAATCTCTCAATTTCATTTTTAGTTCGACACTTGTGCCATAATTGGTCCACAAACCATTTTTATGTCTATGTCATCTTGTTTTCCCAACAATTTTCACCCTATTCTAGTTTCTTATGAGGATTAAAAAAAATGAATCTTTGTGTTTCTAATAATGTCTAAAGTCTTAGTGCCTTGGGTCTTATGTATTTTATGATTGATTATAAAACCTTTTACTATAATTTCAAATTAGGATTATGTAAAAATTAGTGGAATGAATATAATATGAGTGGTCAAAATTACTTCATTTTTTCCTTTAGTTTTGTGAGAAATGAAAAAAAAAGAGGTTATTGAAGCTGCATCAAAAAGAGAACTTCAAACAGTTTTACATAGTTTTCAAAAGGAAAAAAGTTATGAATTTTATAGCTGGACAATATAATTGTATTTTCGGGTTTTCTGAGATCCTTAAAGAAGATTGGTTGAGGACTATAAAATAATATAGAACCTTCGGTAGGATATTAAGAAACTTGAACACTTATTTCTTGGCCCTAACTCCAAAAATGGACAATCTTGAAACATTTGATGATTTCCCATATTTTATGTAATTGCATTGTTTCCTAGCTAAATAGTTTAGGTTTCTTCTAGATAGAGTAATCTATGATGCAATGACAATTTCACAAGAAGATATACATTCCATGAAAACAAAGAAACAACCAACAATGGTGAGAAAGTTGGATCTCTCTATGACATATGTTAGGGGAAGATAGTTCTAGTTATGGTCAATTGTTGTTAATGCAGATTTTAATATGCACTTAGTATTTGGATCATGAATTAACTTTCATGTGTTTCCTTTGTAATCCAAATTAATGGGTCAACTTCCTCTTCTTTAGACTCTCTAGAAGTTTGAGGTAGGGCTACATTTGAACTCTTTTACTTTCCTTAGTCATAACTATTATTTTTCTCTATGCATAGCAAAATCATGAACATGCCATTAAATTTTTACCCAAAATTTATTTTAATTGAAAACTGATAAACTCAAATCTACAATATATGCACAATTAACACAATTTAGATTCTAGCAAATTATGCGCAACAAAATAAGAAATCTAAGAACATAAACTTTTACACAACGTTCACCCCAGAAAACCCTGATATGGGGAAAACCAACAAAGAGGGATTTTATTAGGCTTCAAAGAAAATACTTATGAAATAATTATAACAATATATCCAAATAATGTACATCCAAGAATGCCCACAAAAATTGTCCCCCTCTCTTGCATAATGGTACGAACTGAAGTATGGATTTTATGTAGCAGAGTACAACCCCTTTTCTTCAACAAATCTTAGCCCAGGGTTTGACCCCTCCTTCAATAAGAAACTTGACCCCAATACTCAACCTCTCTCTCTCTTGCAAAAATGGTTAAGGTTCAACCCCTCTCTCATTGCTTAATACAACCAAGCTACAACCCCTCTCTATGAACAAGGCGACCCCTTCTCTCAAATACGCGACCTTCCTTCTTCTCACCCAAATCGACCCACTCATTCCAAAAATTTATAATTTCTCTTATAACTCTATTTCCTTCTTAAGATCTTCAAAGAAAAGATCAAAGGCGAAAATTTGATCTTATCACTTTCTTTGACTTTGTCAAAGGGAAATATTAACTTCCAAAGTTATAAAATTTAGAACGCTAAGTTACAAAGCCTATAATAATTAATAAAATTAATTATCATGTTTTTCCTATTTTGTTTCTTAAGAATAATTTAAAAATGTTGAAATAAGTAAATTTTCAAGATATTTGCTTCATTCCTTGACATGAGGCATATGCATAGACACCTATTTGAGCTAAAATTTTAACACCCACTCTTAGCCAAGAAGGTGTTCTTCACCACCCCTAACTTGTCCCTAAAGAATAAAAACCTGACTTTCCTCAAGGCCTTCATGAGGATGCCTGCAACCTGCTCATCTAGAAGGCCTTCAT
This sequence comes from Pinus albicaulis, assembly GCA_034641835.2. Lineage (NCBI taxonomy): Eukaryota > Viridiplantae > Streptophyta > Pinopsida > Pinales > Pinaceae > Pinus > Pinus albicaulis. Next base: position 1,284,604,079 of record CM076583.1, on the reverse strand, counting down.
GAGGATGTTTACAACCAACTCATGTGCAAGTACATATTGTAGCTTCACTATGTCTTTCTACAAACAATGTTCTACTTACCAGTATAGATCCATCCTAAGTACAGGTCTAACATAAGCCAAGAGGGATCAAATTTCTTCAAGTGCAAACTTAAAAAAAAAAAAAAAAAAAAAAACATTGTCTTATTTTTCATTGTTTAAATTGTATTTTTGAATGCTAAATAGAGTATATATAGAACGAAATAAATATTTTACCCATAAATTTAGCTTATCTTAGTTAATATAGATCTTCAAATAGTTTATTTAAATCTTTTGTTGAAATATTTTTGAAAAATATAATATTTAAACATAGATTCACACAATTTTTTTGCTTCTAATTACTTTATAACATTTTTTTTTTTTTTTTAAATTATAGGCAACATTATTTTTCTATTTAGAACATATTTTTTATTTTTTATTTTTATTTTAAAGGGTCACAAAGAACATAGGCTTACACATCCCCTGGTACTGGGTTGTATAATGAGCCTCTCTGCTCAAAAAGATCATTTGAAAGTCTTGACTAGTGTTTGATCTATACATGTGTAGAGGTGCCTCCAAATTTTATGTGTAGATATTATGGCTCAAGGGAAATGTAGGAATAGTCTTGGAAGTCCTCACCATTGATGTGTCAACCATGCCCAACCCAACACTAAATCTTCAAAGGCCATATATAACAAATGAACTACTCTTTCTACCAAAGTGACCATTAAAATCATTGTAGCTAAGGCTTGAGTATTCTTCATGATGATAAAATTGACAAAGAGGTTACTTCATGTGTTCATGATAGACACAACTAAAGATATCAAGTATTTCAAAACTTTAAATTAATTACAGCCAAGACCTACACTCTTTATTTAGTTTTCATTTATAGTTTTCTTATTATGAGAAGTATTGCTTCTCTTATCATAAGCATAGGTGATTAAAACATTTCTCATTTAATATTAAATTTCTCAATTTCATTTTTTAGATTGATAAATAGACAAACATATTTTTTTACTAATTTCATTTCTCTAATAATTTTTTATTAAAAAAGACTATATACTATTTAGTTTTTTTAATCAATACTAAAACTTCTATTTTTAGCTCGAATCGGAGATAAAAATACTAAAATAATAATTCAGTTCGGTTCAGGGCAGCTAATCATCGCGGGGGTGACTAAAAAAGTTGAGGGTTCGGTTCATGGTAGCTAATCACGCGGATGATGGATTTGTTAATTTAAGTGTTCGAAGGGTCGCTGCAGTCACAAAACAGATGGATGGAAACTTATGTATTTGGTAATTTATTGTAAGGATAAAGGGGGAATGGAAACTTATGTGTTTGTTTGTGTATTTGTTTGTTAATTTATTGAAAGTGTAAATTTTAGAGTTTTTAATTTGAGTGATTTTTGGAAAGTTTAAAAATAGATAGCCACGGGGCAGCAGGAAATGGAAATTTATTGTAAGGGAAAATTGAAATTTATTGTAAAGGTAAATTTTTATTGTAAGGTAGATTTCGGAGTTTCTAATTTGAGTGTTTTTTGGGAAAGTTTTAAATGCTTAGACAACAAAAAAAAATGGAAATTTATTGTAAAGAGAAATTTCCCAGTTTCCAATTTGAATGTTTATATGAAAGATTTAAAATTTAAACGTAAAACAACCATAAAAGATAGAATTTGAATTTTGACATTGAATTAATTTATGAAAGGTAATAGACTTTTTAATTATGTTTATGAGATAGAATGAAGTTTTAAAATTTTAATTTTTAGATATGTATTAATTAAGAAAGAATTTTAGATAATATTTGAAATTAGGAAGAAATAAAATTTTTAGTTTTGAATATTTATTTTTTAAATATGTATTAATTACAAAAGTATAGGGAGAAATATAGTTTTGAGTTTTGGAAAATATATAAATATTAATAAGAGATGGTTTTGGTTAGAAAATTGTAATTTTAAAAATGTTTATATTTAATCAAAATATTAGAAAATATTTAAATTTTAAAATAAATAAAAAGAAAATCTGTAGAAAATATTTCAGCTATAAAAATAAAAATAAATAAAAAGAAAATAAATAAAATAAATAAATATATATATCTATATATATATATATAAAAGACGTATATTATCAAATTTTTGATAAATTAAAAAAATTTCATAGAAACTTTATGAGAATTTGGTAACTGCAATAAACGGCATGCTTGCTGCTTCGTAAATTGTTTAGGCACATCATTTTCATTCAACCTGGTTATTTATTCCAAAGTCGGAATGTTATAATGGACAAAACATTCTTTATAAATGAAATTGAATTTCATTTAAAAATAATAAATATAACAAAATATTTGTCATAGTCGTTGACTTTTTAAATATGATCACGACATAGGTGACACGTATCTCTCAAATTTGAATGAAGCTTGAGCATTGAAGTGCCGCTGCTAATTCCTTTGAAGGACCCAATCCTTTATCTTTGTAACTTGTTACTCATACTTTTTCTCTGATCTTACTCTTTTCATTGATTTTCACCAACTGCTTTATGCAATGTGCTGTATAAGATTATCTCCAAAATCATCCCCAATAGAATTTGGGGGAATTTATCTTCCTTCATATCAAAGGAGCAATATAGATTTTTAAGAAGCATTGCATTTGATACATGAATATAAAAAGAAGGTTCTTGTCATGAAGATTGATATTTACAAGGCATTTGATTCAGCTAACTGGTATTTTATTAGACTTATTCTTCTTAAGGTGGGATTATCGCCGCAGTCTATTAGATGGATAATGGCCTGTATATCTTCTGTAAGATATGTTGTCTTGATTAATGGTTTGCTGATGAACATCTTCTTGGCTAAAAGGGGGCTCCGACAGGGTTGTGGGCTATCTCTGCTTATCTTTATTCTTATAATGTATGGTTTTAGTAACCTTTTGAAAATGGAAAAGAATGTTGGTTTCTTCGAAGGCCTATCCTTCTCACTCTCCTATCCTATCCTATCACTCTCTGTTTGTGGATGATCTACTGGTTTTTGGAAAACTTATTAGAAATCAATGGTTCTATTTGCACTTTATTCTCATCTTATTTGGGGCAGCTACTGGGCTATGCATTAATAGAGATAAGTCCTTCTTAATATATGACATAGGTGACATGGATGAAATTAACTTCATTGCTGAGTTTATGGAGGCTCATAAGAATCATATTATGATGTGATTTATATATCTTGGATTTAGACTTAAACCATGTGCATACAAGATTAGAGATGGGATCTCGTTGATTGACAAATTTAAAAAAAGGATCATGAAGTGGACAAACAGGTAGCTATCACTTGGTGGCAGATACACTATGGTACAAGCAGTTTTATCCCAATTTGTGGTCTATTGGACTCACTTGTATTATCTTCCGGTGTGTATGGTGGATAAAATCAATGCTATTATTGCAAATTTCCTATGGGCCGGAGCCACGGATCACAGGAAAATACATCTTTGTAAACTGGCACACATCTCTATTCCAATTAGATTTGGGGGCTGGTGTCTTTTGAACCTGAGAGTGTTTACAAACGCGCTGTTGGTAAAATCCTTGTGGAGGGCTTTGAAGGGTGAAGGGGTCTGGTCTAAAATTATACATCGCAAATACGTTGATGGGGATCCTTTTCATGTTATGTATCAGGGAAGCTCATGGACTCTAAAAAATGCGTCTCTGATTTGGCGCAGCTTTACAAAAGTAATGCATATTCTGGGACAGAGGCTGGTTTGGCAATTTGGAAATCGAAAAAAGATTTTACTTGGAGTTGATAGATACTTGGGTTTGGAGGGTACTCTTCGTATTGATCCATGCCAACTGCACCAACTTAATCACAGGGGTATATTTTTCCTTTCCCATCTCATATCATGTTTGAATTAGGGGCTCTGATTTGGAAAACAATGAAGATGTTAGGTTTGAGGGAAGGGAGGCAAGCATGTGGGAAAGTCTTAAAAATTGTTTACAGACCATGGGATTATTTTTTAGAGGAGAAGGAGATGTATTGGTATGGGGTGGGAAGAGCCATGAAGGTGGTTTACTTGTTAAGGATATATATGAGCACTCAATTAAGGAGCAGATACCATATGTATCGCTGTCTTCTTTTCATGCAGTATGGAAATTGAATAACTCCACCTAGATTTTGTTGTTTGGGTGGCTTCTATGGAAAAACAAAGTTCTTACATGGGATGCTCTTATGAAGTGGGGATTTCAGGGCCCTGGTAGATGACCGTTTTTCCGTCAATACGAGGAGACTACTACTCATCTTTTCCTTTATTGCACCTTCTCTGTTGGTATTTGGTAGCGTTTTACTGTTTTTCTGGAGGACCTATCTTGGAGGCCTATTAATTGCATTCAAACTATCATGGTATGGGGGGCTTCAAACTGTACTTATAAATCTCTGCCTTTTTATGTTTCCTAGGAAATTTGGTGCACCCGGAATCATACAATCTTTGATGATTTTCCTATAAGTCAATCTAGTATTCACATAAACATTATGATATGGATAAATGATTGCTCATTGATTCCTCGAGGCATCGTGGATCTATCTATCCGGAACCGTCCTCATCATATTGACCTTCCCGCAATATACTTTGATGGGGCGCAAAATGATGGGATATGTCGCTATGGAGTTTGGATTAAGGTCATGGAGAATGAGCGGTATCATATTTGTTGGAATGGGAGCGCTGGCTCAAACAATAAGGCGAAGATTATGGCATTATGGAGTGGGATCTTGATTGATTATCATCTCAACTTATCCTCTATTCATATTTATGGAGACTCTAAATTCACTATAGACAGAATTGATGGTAGTTGCAGGATGCATTGTCGGAATCTGTTTGGGTGGATCCATCAGATAAAGTATCTTCTTAGAAAGTTCCAGTGCTTCTCACTGCAGCAATACAGAGAGAGCAACAAGCGTGCTGATTCACTGTCTTAAAAAAATCTGCTGACACATTTTAGAACTATTCAGAGCACTCACTATAGGGATTCAAGTTTGGTGGATTCATTAATTTTTCTTCTACCTTAAAGCTTTTTTTTACAAAGATCTGCCACAAGCGAGTTTGAATCTTTCAAGCGAGTCGGATTTATCATACTCTGCGTTTTATATTTTGCTTCCACATCTTCCTGTTTTTGTTTTATATTTTGCTTCCACATCTTCCTGTTTTTACCTATAGGAGCATTTATATGTTTGTCTTTAATCGTCCGAACCTTTATGATGTTTTTTGTCCACAGGAGATCGTCATTTGTCTCTCTGGCCCTACGTGTCTGCACAGGATTATTCGACACAGAGGGCAGTATTTATATGTAGGACGATCCGGTGTTTTATTTTGGCACATTTTGGCACAGTATAGGCTATAAGGATCACATGTTTATACGTAAACAGAAGGATTATGTTTTTTATCTTTTTTGACGCTTTCGGATGGAAGGCAGTTGCTGATGATTCATATCACGCCATTTTCTGGACAAATGCAAGCTCTGGCTTGGTATATAACTGGTACATGTATATAACTGGTACATGTACTGTTTATTTCTTCTTGAAAAAAAAAACACAATCAGAGATTACAGTGTCAATTAATAAATCCTCAAGGCCCTTCAAACCCAGTGAATCCGCCGCCTGACAAAAATATGTAAAAAAAATTAGCATACCTCTAACACATTAAAAAATAATCGAATTCACAGTTAAAAATTTTGCTTATCCTCAAAAGATCGTTGACAGTCTCTCGATTCTGAAGATTAAGGTAATCATAATCATCTTCCACGGCCGAGTTACCATAAACATGACGTTTACAGTATTCGATAACCTTCTCCAAAGTTGTGGAAGAAATGTTTGGCAACGGAATTGCTGCATTTGGCTCTGATTTGACGATGTTTGGTGTTCTGTAATTAAGAGCGGATAATTTAGATGCCAGGGCTTCGTCCACGTAGAAAACTACGTTGTCATTCGTTTTCAACTTAACCGCCATTTCTAATCTGACGAGATTTCTGAGGAGTCGAGAATTTCGCTGAATAGTGCGGGTTATAGAAAAGTTCGAAGGCTTTGAACAAACTTAAATATGGAAGACTAAACATAAAATGTAGCCGTTAAATATCCTATAACCGTCTTATAGGAAGCTTCGAATACTGAGATGGAGGTCGGCTGCCGCTTTTATTTCCATGGGTGATTTTGAGATTATTTTAGAACATGCTGCTTTTATTTTAATCGGTGACTTTTAACAATATAGAATATTTTGTAATACGAATGGATAGAAATATATGGAAGAATATTTTGAAATAAGATGTATAGAAAGCTTCACTCTAAAATATTCATAGAGTAATTTAGAAGTTTTGCTAAGATTATGAAAAATGTAGGTAAAGTTTTTTTTTTAAATTTGGGTTACAGATGTTAAATTTTAGTATTATTTTGGGTGGTTTAAGGGTTTTTGATGGTGCTGAATTCATTTCCACCATCAAAAATGCAATTCAAACACTCCAATTACTTGATTTTTTGAATTAGTTGATTTTTTGAATTTTTTTTTCCGAGATTCCTGCAAAAAATGACATCCAAACTATTCTCTTTGTAAAATTATTAGAGCACATATATGGATCTAGTTGAAGAATAATTGCACAAACTTGCCAAGTTGAAAAAAAAACCAATTAAAATTAGGAATGAAATTGATTCATCAATATTAGGTTGAGAATCAATATTTAAAGCAACTAAGTTAAGCTTAGTTGTACATATGGATAGTTAAAGCTAATTGAACCTAAGTGTGCTATATGTTTTGTTAATGTGCACATGCATCACATGCAAGCACTAGAGTTAACTAACTAAGCCAAGTGCACATCACATGTAATCACTTGAGTTAACTAGCTAAAGACAAGTGCACTGAAAGCTAATTAAGGCTAACTATGTGCATGTAAAACACTCGAGTTAATTAGCTAAAGACAAGTGCACATTGCATACAATCTCTAGAGTTGAACTAAAGCTAATCTAGGTGCATGTACACCAGCACCCCCCCTTAAGAATAACTTAGGTGAGTGTGATGCAAAATGAATGAGTCCCAACAACACGACCATTTTAGGTACTCATATACAATGCATGAAAAGAGGAAAGAGGGAAAACCCAGTGGGAAGAAAAACATCCCCTCAAAATATAATGCAAAAGTAGAGAAAAGACAACTCTTAGGCAGTCAGGTCCTTCACCCCGAGATGATCTCGCAGAAATCGAAACTTTTGCTCAATGAATGTCCTAGTGAAGATATCAGCAGTCTCCTCGGAACTCAAACAATACTGAAGATCGATGGTCCCATCATGGATCTAGAGGAATAAGCTTCATTTTTGGAAGTAGAGGTATCAACTCCCATGTTTGGATCAAGGACTAAATTTCCTTATACATGGTTGCATGCCAATATGGATTGCATGCAACTTCATCATGCATTTGATGATCAAATTCATGTACCCTATATGCATGCATGAGAATGGTTTTCTCTAGGGATGCATGCATGTGCATGTTTGGCTTTAGAGATGCCTTTCTGGATGTACGCATGCACATAGATGGTGTTATAAATTCCTCTTTAGATGCATGCATGGGCATCATTGCATGGCTCTTCCACTGAGAGTGCATGTGGGGCATCATTAAATTGAGGCCTTGTCATATTTGCACCATCAACATTTTTCAATAGTAGAGGAATCAAAGTCCTCTTCTATGTTTTTGAAAGTAGTGTCTTCATCACTTGCAAAGGAATATATTTCAATATGTGCGATCTCTTCATTATTAGACAAGATAAAATTATCATATGCAACAGGTTCATTAACAATAGAAGAAGCAGATTCTTCTTGTTCAACACTGTCTTGAGAATATTTCTCCAAATTATTGGAGTCTTCACCACTTTCATGGCTACTATAATAAGTTGATCTCTTTGCCTCCAAATGGTGTTCTTCTAGTCATTTTCATCACCATATAATCCTTTCAGCGTAGTCCAGATTTCATGTGGTGATTCAATATTTCTGATCTCATAAAGAATATCATGAGACACAGATAAACACAATCTTACATAAGCCATGTCAGATCGGTTAAGCGAATCTGGCTTCTCATCCTTTGACATTGGTTCTGTCTCAATTCCCATGACTATTTGGTACAAGCCTTTGCTCCTAAGATGAAGCAAAATCATTGGTTTCCATTCATGGTAATTGTATTGAGTCAGAATAATGGAAGTTGGGAAGTCCATTCTTTCACTTTTGTGCTTGTAGCAAAAATTGCGGAAATTCTCCAATAGTTTGATCTGCAAATCAAATCTTCGAACAATTTCCAATTCTTTGCTCTTCAAACCTGCAAAATATTGTTCATGCACTTTCTCCAAACCCCTGTAGCTCTGATACCATGTAAAATTATTAGAGCACAAATATGAATCTAGTTGAAGAATAGTTACACAAACTTTCCAAGTTGAAAAAGAAAAACAATTAGAGTTAAGAAAGAAATTGATTAATCAATATTAGGTTGAGAATCAATATATAAAGCAACTAAGTTAAGCTTAGTTTTACATGCAATAACTATGGATAGTTAAAGCTAACTGAAGCTAAGTGTGCTTTATGTTCTGTTAATGTGCACATGCACCACGTGCAAGTATTAGAGTTAACTAACGAAGCCAAGTGCACATCTCATGTAATCACTCGAGTTAACTAGCTAAAGACAAGTGTATCTAAAGCTAATTAAGGCTAAATATGTGTATATAAAGCACTGGAGTTAATTAGCTAAAAACAAGTGCACATTGCATTCAATCTCTAAAGTTGAACTAAAGCTAATATAAGTACATATACACAAACACTCTTGTGTCTATAAACAACTAAATGATTTTCATTTGTTTATCTCATTACAATTCCAAAATAATTTGTAAAATTTATAAATTTAACAATATTTAGCTAGATTTTTTCACTTGTAGTTTTACTAGAAAATATTTAAAATTTTTGACAACACAAATCAATCCAAAAATTAATTTTATAATATAGAATGATCTAATTTATATTAAATATAAATTTTGGATTATTTTTTATATTATTATTTGTTTTAATTTTTAAATTTTTTTAAATTATATTTTTAAAGTAATTTATAATGTTTTTTAAATAAAAAACAAAATAGGAAAAAGTTATCACCCTTTAGAATTCAATAAATCACTTAATGAATTTGTGTGTGATAATATAGATAGAGCGTATTTATATTTAATTTTGTAATTTAATATGTTTGATTATTAAATTTAAATTATATCACGAAAAGTGTTAGAATGTTGAGATTATATAAATTATATGAGTAGGGTTTTTTTCTTAGATTTTATATTGGTTTATATATATAAAAACAATAATAAAGTAAAATAAGAAAAAATTATAATATATTTAGTTTAATTAAGAATATGAAAAAGTTACATATTAGTAATTGCACCAAATGTTGCAAAGGAAAAGCCTTAAGGCATAAACTCGAAAATAATTTTGACAATAATCATGACATATTAAAATATTGTTTAATATAAAAAGTAGTAAACAAAAAGTCATTCAAAGCTAGAAGATAAAGAGAAATCATTTAGATTATGCTAAATTTACAGATTCTATAAGCTTTTGAACATAGATTGTTTCTTAATCTTCAAATATGCTCTTCTAAGTTTCAATAGCAAATATTTGAGCAAAATGATGCTCTTTTTCAATATTGAATTGTTTAACTTATCAAAAGTTTACAATCTTTTACAACTTTATCTTAAGGTGATTGGATTTGCCTTTGCTGAACCTTTTTTTTTTGTGACACAAAAGGTTTATTCAAAGTCTTTTTCCAAATGACAAATTCGAAATTTACCATTGGATGAACTAGTTTAAAACAGAGCTACAAAATAGATATTTAAATCAAGCTAGTGACTAACATAGCAACGTTACATTGTTTGATAAGAGAGAAGTGTATCTTTTGTTGAGCATTGATTAAATAATTCTTTTAGGCGACATACAAACTTCAATTCAATCAGAGGTACTATGGTGAACTCTTATGGTAGCAACCACAACTTTAATTCAATTCACTATTTAGAGGTACCATGGTGAACTCTTATGGTAGAAACCATGGGATTTCCTTTATTCAACATGATATTTTGTGAGGCTTAACTATGTATTTGACCAGGAAGGGGCCTATAAATAAACACAATCTTTTTTATGCCTAAGAAAGTTGATTTTGTTCTCAAAAAATGGAATAATATACAATATACTATTTCCATGATTTCTAACTCCTTTATAGTTTCATTTGAGATATGAATATATAAATTATCTTGATTTTACCTATATAGATAGTAATAATTATCATTGTGATTATGTATTAGAAAATAAAGATATACACATATGTTACTAATGCAAACATTTTGTGTGTTATCACACCAAAAAACCGTTACCATGAGACATCATAAATCTATTCAAATGACCATGCACATTTTAGCATAATAGATAATAATAATTATCAATATGATTATATATTGGAAAATGTAGATATATGCATGTGTTAGTAATGCAAACATTTTGTGTGTTTGTTATCAAACCAAGTAACCATTACAATGATGGAATGTAAGTTTATTAAAATAACCATGCACATTTTAAGAGATTTAAAAAAAATTATAACATTCATTCAATTTTCTTTTATAAGCATCCCAAAAGTAATAAAACATAGACAAGGCCACAACATATATTATGATGGAATCCAAACTAACATAACTTTTATAATCTAGGTGTATGTAGTTAAATCTGAATAAAAAATTGACAAAATTCAAGAACGCTTTCTTGTAGGAACTACATAATGGACTAAAAACATTTTCGGTAAACAATTGAAAGAGACACATTCATCATATTCTGCTCTTGTTATCCACAACTGAACATGCTGACAATGAAATTAGTCACAAGCATGTGTGTTTATTTTTAATCAATATGATGTTATTTAATATTATAACCTTATTATTGTTTAATGTAAACAACAAAAATTATAGTTTATCCTCAAGTAGCGTAGGGTATTTCTATTAGGATGAAATTACTAAGGTCAAGCAAGCAAACAACTCATAGGTTTCATTTTTACATTAGTGCATTTTTACCGTTAGACTAAATCCACTTTGCTTAAATAAATAAAATAAAGCATGCAACTCAAAGATTGCATTTTTCCATTAGACTAGATCCACTTTGCTTAAATTAATAAAATCAAAGCATACTTAGAGAACCATTCACCAAGGTTTCATCATTAGTTTGGACTTCAATCTTACCATTTTTTATTAATTTTTTTATCTATCAATGAGTTTTCTAAAACTTTTATGACTAGGTCTCCACTTAGATAAGACATTTTAGAACATTTCTTTTGGAAAAGGGAATTTTACCATTGCAAAACTAGGGGAAGACCTTTCATAACCAATGTGGTATAGACCTTTTAAGGTTGAAGTTTTTCTTAGTTAATTATTTTCAGGAGTTTACCAAAAAGGTGTTTTCTTCTAGTAAGGAGTTTCAAAGAGATGAGGTTTAGTGCAAATTCTGAATCTAGGTAGAATAACAAGTTAGATAGTAAAATAATTCTATGCTTTGTGATCAGCCTATCAGGTATGTGTCTTAAATAATCAAAAAAATTTGATCAAACTATGAGGTATGTTTCTTGAAACATTACTTTGGAGATATATATCAGGACAATAATATACTTCATTATAAGTATGTTAATGTGTTTGGTTCACGAATGTACGAAATCATACTAACTTAAGAGTGGTGGTTTTTCCTCTTAAGCTATTGGTCACAGGTAGAAAATAGATGGAGTCAAGCAAGTTAGTGGAACATTCTAAAACATAAACATATTAGATAGAGAAATAGCATGCATATTCAAACATAAAAACTAAACTAAAACTAAAAAAAATAACACAAAAGCTCTAAATAGAGTCAAACAACTTCAATAATCCAAACGACGACGCTTATGTCTCCTCTTATTGAGTGCTAGTAGGAAATGAAGATGAAACTTTAACCCACTTGCCAAGGGGCCCTTAGAACTAGGGGTTATAAGTCCCAATGCAAGGATTTCTTTACTTCTGAGCTACCTTGGCACAAAGTATCCCTCTCTCTACTATGGTGGACTGGAGTTGTTGGATGGCCAACAACTAAGTCACCTCTATCTTTGATCCGGATCAGACACTGCTAGTATTTCTTGGGGAAATTCTGGCCAGCATAACAATGTGCTCTCATATTTTTTCATCTCTTGGTTGCCTTTTATAGGAGAATTCAAATCATCCTTCCCTCTCTTGGTACATTGTGGATAGTGACCCAAGAGAGGAGGGTGATTCCATTGTGTGCCACATTTATTCCATTGTGTGCTCCCTTGAGGTCCTAAGGAGGCTTGGGCAGTTGTCCTTAGGCGGCTACAAGTGTGGAATCAATGTCTTGGAGTATGCCTTGTGGTCCTGGAAAGTGACTTCCAGCACTCCCAGGAGTAAAAAGCATGCAAATGCGCACTTATCGAAGATTTTTGCACGTAAAGGTGCATTTGACTGGTTCTTTCAGTGCACAATTTGATTTTTCCTTTCAGACCTTAGATATTTTTAAATACTTTAGAATCTCTAATGTCTTTCATCCCTGTAAATCCTTCTACCTGACATTAAATAATGTCACCTTTGCTTGTATGCTTTTCCAGTGATAACAATTTCCCCCTAATGTGTGAGGTCTAGGAAGAACTGTATAGCCGTAATACATTATACTTTATTTTCTGTATAGTATGTGGAGAGAGAGAGAGACCTGCGTGTAGCTCAGAATTGGAGACACCCTACACCGGGTCAAAGAGTGATCATGTCTTATGGGATCCCTGTAAGCAATGGTATAGTAAAATATATACAAATTTTCTAGGAGGCATGCATGTCCCATGCTCGTGATGCTTTGGCTAGTCAAACAAATCTATTTGACAGATACATATTCTGTCTGTGTCACTAGTATGGTAGTGATCTGTTGGTTGATGACGATGACTGTTGATGCCCTCAGGGGAATTTTTTCTTTGACAATAGGTGGAAAGTGGTACCCATATGTGTAAACTTGGTATGGCATCTAAATGCGCATTGTATGCATAGGCACTGGTTGGGACCTTCCCGTGTAAGCATTGTTGAAAGAGATGCTTATAAAGGCACAGGTCTTCGATGAATTTGATCAAAGTGCAATGGTTATAAGGTACGATACCATCTTGACATGAAAGCTTGTGTTGTAGTTGAATGTGAGGAGGATCGATGACATCTGTGGTCAATGATGTTTTCCACAGTGCCACCCGAGGATTCCATTTTTGTGGAGAGTGGTGATCCAAGGTATCGCTTCCTTTATGGAAAACAGGTGTTGATGTTGAAAAAAAGGAAGCCTCAACCGAACTAGGGGGTCACTGATACAAAGGATCAGGATCGTGGATGTGATGGGTTTAACATAGGCATGATGGCGAGGGGTGACTGAAAACTGATGATGGAGATTCAGTGGCCCAAGTTCAAAGTATAAAAAGCAGCTTGGAGAGAGTCATAACTATTTCTGATGGGGAAATCCCTAGAGTCGGTAGGAATTCCAGGGTGGGTATAAACTAGTTATGAATGTCATGGTGGCTTTTGCGTGAGGGTGTGATAGTCTGATCAAGGGTGACTAAGGACTACTACCATGGAAGAAAAATTAATGGGTGGGTAGGGGATGTAGTGCATCATTTTTGGTCTTTCTACACATACCAAAAGAATAAAATAATGGGGTTTCGTTTGTACAAAACATAGAGACGGGTGCCCCAAAACATGAAAGTGTTTTTCACTAATGATGTGAGAAGGGTGTTTTGCTGAGGGTGGGGGCCCCATTGGTTAGTCTCATGTGTGAGGTTGATGAAGTAGATGGAAAATGTCGCAGATGGACTATGATGATGGAGGTATGGTAGGCCAAATGCGAGGCACAGTTGTGTGCTTTCAATCTTCTTACAAAACCTAGTCATCTGAGAAAGGGGTTTTATTTCGATATGGTAAAACTCTACCTGATGCATGGTGGGTGAATGGGCATGAGGTGCTTCCCAGACTAAGGTGATATGGCCATGGCGTCACTATTTTTGTGATATATGGTCTATTATGAGTGACGAGTGCCATGGAGGGGAGGCTCTACCGACCAACGAGGATGCTTATCATGTGCAAGGTGAGGTGATGATAATTATGGTCAGGTGTGTGGAACCTATGGATGATTTACGATGGAGAAATGATGTCAGGATATGCAGAGTCTTTTTGGGACTATATTATGATGGGGGTAGAATGATACCTACTCTGTAACTTTCAGTGGATGGAGCAGTGAATGGTTTTCACACTACCTGCAAAAACAACTACCCCAAGTGAAAGCATCTTCTTTATTCAAATATTATTAAAAGACATGTGATTTTAAAAAGAAGATGAGAGAGGGCATACCTATCATCACTGAAAAATCATTTTTTCGTAGGTGCGAATGTGTGGCATCGCCTTTGGGAGTTATGGAGTGATGATCACAGTGTTACAGATTACTGCTCCCTAGGTGACCTTGGGCCAAAGACTCGATCAAACTGTCTGCAGTAATTGACGTGCGTGGTAACTCAAGAGGATGAGGCAACCAGGTTCCCCTGTCCCTGGTAGGTGTATGGTGGCTTGGGGGGAATCTCCATGATGGAAGCTTGCGTGAGCGCAAGGCTACATTCCTCATTAGGATGGGAAATTTTCTGTCGATGGAAATTGTGCCTGGTACAGAGGTGCCTCAATGTTTCCATTAGTGGGCATGCCTCTGGTTCGTGGTTATGGCTAGTGTAGATGGTGCAAGGTACCACTATGCCAACTGAGTAGAATTTGTGGGAATCAACACTACTCTTCGTCCCAGATGTGGATGCTTGGAAAGGATCTGTGGTAGAAGACGAGAGATTCTGCTTCCATTTATGTGTTGTTGGCTTGGGTATGTCTAACTCTTTTGGGGAGTGTAGACTTAACACTGCTCTTAACTTGGGGATATGCTCACATTTAATTGTATGATGAACGTGTGAACAAATCTGACAATAAGTGTGCATGATTTTATTTTGGTTAGAGAGAAGTCTCTGTGGGAAAGACGAGACTGCGTGAAAATTGTTTGCTAGGTGCTTTATTTCTTTGCACTGATTGGCTTGGTGGCCAATCAAGTCACATAGTCCACATGTTATCCTAGGTTGGACTTGGGTCATGCTTGGTTGGTGTGTTGTTCCATTTTTCCCATTACGCTGCTGTAGGTGTGGGGTTGATGGCCTGGGGGTGATATACTTTCTATATCATTTGAGGATATCGTCTTGTTTCTTCTCTAATGTATGTTTCATATCAATTGGAGGACGAAATGGCGATCCGAGATATGGACAGTGGGGGTTTGCATAAAGTGGGTTAGTAACTCCATTCCGGAATCGTGGTGGATGGGTAACTAAAAATAGGTCAGGAATGCAGTGGCGAGGGAGCTGAAGGTTCCATGTGTAGCAGAGGGTTGCTCTACTTACCATTTCACTGCTACTACGACTAGAGTGCGTTGAAACAGTCCTAGTCAAATAGTATCATGAACGATTTTGTTCGATGAACACCATAGGTGGAAAGACATAACATGATTTCCTGGGTCTTCCGCTTGATTTCCTTCAAACTTTGGAATGTCCGAAGGGAGCTTCGTGGGCATGGGAGGCCATATGGGGTTGTGTGCAATGGGGTCATTTTTCAACTTGGTTAAATTTGGTAGATTTAACGAAGCTAGAAAAGGTGACTGCGAAGTTGTAGCCATTGTGACTTGTTAAAACACAATGTTCTGGTTAGGAATAGTGTTTTTCTACGACATACCCTGTTTTTTGTTCAACTGGCTTCCCGAATGGGTAGCACTCCTCTGCCCTCTAGGGGTTGTGGGAGGAGTGTTGTGCAGTGACCCGGTGAGGGTGTTCAGCGATGTGGCATTGGGAGACCGACTAAGGTTCCCAATTAAATATTCCCCAATAAAGGATGAACCAATAATGGTGGTCGTGTTCCATCTTTGATGCCTAAATTACAAAAGACCTGGAACCATTCCCGGTAATGGGGGGAGGTCCAAAAGACATCTAGATCGATGAGGTCTCGTTGGGTCCATTCTAGCATCGACTAGGTATGGATTTGGAAATATTTGAGAGGATAGAGATTATAATCAAAGTGAAATTTTGATTGCTACATAAAACTGTTGAGATTGCAACAAGATGATGAGCTTAGTGGAAAGAAGTCGCCTTCACTAAGTGGGCCCATAGGCTATTTTTGGCGCAAGTCTATTTTTAGACTATGTCTATTTTTAGACATGTCGATGATATTCTATGAGTTGCAGGATGCTATTTGTGGATGGTTGGTAAAGTTGGAAAAATAGATGGACTTCTATTTTTAGACATACTGGGCGGAATCTATTTTTATATTTCCAGTCTAAAAATAGATATGTCAAATATAATTAGCTCTTAATAATATTTGGACTATAAACATTATCTTATTCTCTTGGAGCACTTCAGTTAAGTGCACAGATGTGGCACAGGAGCTGACAGAAGGAATTATGGTATTCCTGAGGGTTAAGTGGAGCTATTTCATGGAGAATTCAGTTAGAACTCATGTGACAGAGTTTGGTGGAGTTATTGAAGTAGTTGGTGGAGTTGTGTTCAGTTTAACTAAGTTAAACATAGTTGAGCTAGTTGTATCTAGTCTAACTGATTGATACACTAGTGAGAGTGGTGTGAATTAATTATTAATTAATTCACTAATTATTAACTCATTATTCAACTAAAGAATACATCAGTTAACTACAGTTCATGGACAGTTTCAGTGGAGACCAGTGAAGAGGTAGGTGAAAGAGCAGTGTGATTATCAATTGTGACTATAGTGTTGCATGATTTGCAACACACAGTGGTTGGAGATGCCAATGAGGATTGTGTGAGCAAGGCTGGACCAATTCAAGTTCATTCAGAGCCATTCTTCAATAATGATTTCACAGTAGAGGCAAGCTAGCAGGTGGCAGAGATTGGAGCATGTGTTTTGCTAGATCGGACCTGATTAGTGTGTAGCAATTGGAGATTGTACTGAGAGCTTGTGAGGAGCTTTGTATGATGATTGTTACATGACCTCTATGACATATAATATATAGATATTTGGGGCTTTCAGCTTTAAGCTTTCCCATAAAATATTGTGTTCATATGTGTGAATGTTTATGGTTTTAATGTGCGCATGCGATTGTTTTTATTTCCACAATTAATGATCAATGGTAGAAGAGATTATGTATTGTGCATGAAGTCAAATAGTGTGTGATCAGGAGAATATTGGATGTATAACATATCAGTTATATTAATTTCTACATGGTATCAAAGCAATATTGATCATTGGAGCAATTGCAAAACATTGAAGCGGTTGAGTTTTGTGCTGGTGGAATTCGAATTTGTAGCAATGTTTAATTGGTGTCGAAGTTGAGATGTATTTCAACGGATTGCGATTGGAGTATTCCCTTGAGGGAAGCTTGAATTATATTGCATGGAAGGACATGATGGAGGCAGTGCTGGATGAAAATGGGTTGAAGGAGTTCATAGATGCAGAAATTCCAAAACCTGTTTCTAGCGATGTTGCCGCACTTGACGCATGGCAATAGAAGACAGAAAAATGTCAAAGGATTCTGTTGGAAGGTGTGAAGGATCACATGGTGTCCAGCCGTCATGGTAAAGCTTATCCATTCTTGATGTGGAAAGCTTTGACAGATTTATTCCAAAGCAAGAGCGACCAGAGGAAGTTGGCGCTCAAGAATAAACTCAGGAACATAAAAATGGAGAAAGGTGACAGTATACCCAAGTACCTCACGAAGTTTGTCCAGTGCAGGGATGAGCTGGGAAGTGTGGGGGTTACTGTAGATGATGAGGACTTGGTGAGATTGGCTCTCCTTGGGCTTCCGAAGAGTTGGAATTCCTATCAGGACTCTGTCAATGGTCGGGAGAAATTGCCAGGATGGGAGCGACTTTGGTTGGATCTTGTGCAAGAGGAGATAAGGTGGAGTACTAGGGACAGATCTTCATCAAAGAATTCAGATGAATAAAATTTCGCTTTGGCTGTCAAAGCAAGGAAGGGGAAGAGCAAGAAGAATTCTTCTCAATCCAGTGTGAAAGGCAAGAAGCAGGACATGTCCAAGGTGAAGTGCTTTCATTGTCACCAACACGGACATTACGCCACTAATTGTCCACAGAAGAAGAAAAATAAGCAGGCTGTTGGATCTGCAGCTGGAGAGGCGTTAGCCTCGCAGTTTGAGCTGGATTTTTCACTAATCACATGCTTGGTCTCAAGTATGATGGGTTCAATGTGTTTTCTTGACAGTGGTGCATCTTTTCACATGACCGGAGACAAATATTTTTTTACTGATTTGGATGAGAAAGATCTTGGAGTGCACATCGAGATGGGCGATGATGGTAGATACAGTGCGACCAGTATCGGTACCATTTCCTTTGAGAGGGAGTCTGGTAAACCCTTCGTATTGAAGGAAGTGATGCATGTTCCAGGATTGAAGAAGAATCTTATCTCTGTGGCTATGTTGGAAGACAAGGGATATGATGTTGTATTTAGCGAGGGAAAGGCCTTCCTGCGCAGTAAGGCAACTGGTGAAACCCGGAGGATAGGGGTTTGAGTTAAGAACCTTTATCAGTTGCAAGTAGATGGTTGCGCAGCAATGGAAGGCAAGGTAGAAGGAGTGGTGAGCCAGGATGAGGGCGAGCTATGGCACAGGAGATAGGGCCATCTTCACCATGGTGCTTTGAAAAGTTTTCTACAGATTTCTACCGAGCTTCCCAAAGGTACACTTGCACAGTCAGATCAGTGCAAGGGATGTACTTTGGGAAAATTTGTGAAAGCCACCTTTCACGAGAAGGATAGTCATGCCATGACGATCCTTGAGAGAATTCACATAGACCTGTGTGGACCTTTTTCAGTAGCTTCGACATCAAAGCACAGGTACTATGTGATATTTGTTGATGATTTTTCTCGAAAGTGCTAGATCTTCTCCATGCAGAAGAAGAGTGAGACATACTCAAAGTTCTGTGAGTTCAAGGCACTGGTTGAGAAAGAATTGGGGAAGTAGGTGAAGGCTCTTAGGAGCGACAATGGTGGTGAATTCATCTCTGGCGAATTCAAGGACTTTTTCAGCACAGAAGGAATTCAAAGAGAGCTCATAGCGCCTCATAACCCACAACAGAATGGGGTCGCTGAGCGAAAGAACAGAATGACCATGGGTGCTACACAGGCGATGTTGCATGATCAGGGCCTTTCCATACACTTGTGGGCTGAGGCATGCAATACTGCGGTTTATGTGCAAAACCGTTGTCCTCATAGGATACTTGGCATGAGTACACCCGAGGAGGCATTTTCTGGTAAGAAGCCTGATATTTCTCATTTGAGGATTTTTGGTTCACCTGTTTACATTCATGTGACGAAGGATGCCAAGAAGAAGCTGGAGCCGACTGCAGAGGCTGGGATATTTGTGGGGTACACTGATACACCTCACAACTATGGTGTGTATTTTTTAGACAGTCGCAAGACTGTTGTGCGACGAGATATAAAATTTCATGAGGAGAAAGCCATGAAGTGTTCGATTGAGAGGGAGCCACACTTGCATGCAGATGAGGAGCTATTAGTTCCTAAGGATGAGCCTGAGGATGTGGATCAGCCACAAGAGGAGGTTCATGGAGTGGAAGAGACCACTCATGCAGCGCCAACCATCAGAGGGCGGAAGCGCACTATAGAAGCTGAGCAACTGATTCATGATGCAGAGAAGATTGTAGGAGCACCTACATCATAGCGCAGACAGAGACAGTCACTCGACCGGTATACTAGATACATGGCTCTTATGAGAAAGTGTATCGTGACAGAGCCATCCTCTTTCGAGGGAGATGTGGAGGACCCTGCATGGGTAGATGCCATGGTGGAATAGTATGATTCGATTGTCAGAAATAGTGCATGGGAGATTGTCCCAAGGCTGGAAGGGAAATCAGTGGTATGTTCGAGATGGATCTACAAAGTGAAGCAAGTAGCTGACAGGAGTGTGGAGAAGTACAAGGCAAGATTTTTTTCCCGAGGCTTCTCACAGATTAAGGGAATAGATTATGAGGAAACCATTGCACCTGTCGCAAGGTATTCTTCCATACGGACGATTCTTGCTCTCTCAGCACAGATGGGGTGGCACATTCACCAGATGGATGTGAAGACTGCGTTCCTCAATGGAGTGATTGAGGAGGAGGTGTACATAAAGTAGCCCAAAGGTTTCGAGATCTTCAGCAGCGAGTCGCATGTGTGCAGGCTCAAAAGAGCGTTGTATGGGTTGGAACAAGCACCTCGTGCTTGGTACACATGTATAGACAGTTATTTCACCGGACTTGGATTCTCCAAGAGTGAGGCGGATCCGAACCTATACCAGATTGTGGTGGAGGGTAAGTTGCCGATCATTATACTTTATGTAGATGATTTTATTTTGACGGGTGATGAACTATTGATACACTCATGTAAGGCTGATCTTGCAAAGGAGTTTGAGATGAAGGACTTGGGCCTCCTTCATTATTTCCTAGAATCGGAAATTTGGCAGCGCAGTGATGGATTGTTTGTGTCTCAAGGCAAGTATGCCCAGGAGATACTGGAGAAGTTCAACATGCATGGCTACAAGCCTATCGACACTCCTCTTCCTGGTGGATGGAGGAAAGAGGATGCTACATCGGCAAAGGTAGTGGATGCCACTGTTTAGCGACAGTTGGTGGGGTCGCTTATGTATCTAGTCAATACACGACCTGACATATGCTACGTTGTTAACCAGCTTTCACAAGCTATGGTTAAGCCTACCAAGATCTTTTGGAAGGTAGGCAAGCATGTATTGAGATATATCAGAGGCACATCGGGATATGGATTATGGTACAGACAGTTGGATGAGGTGAAGCTGTGTGGCTTCACGGATGCAGATTGAGCAGGGAGCCCAACAGACAGAAAGAGCACATCTGGAGGGATTTTCAGTATCGGGTCAACAATGCGCTTTGGTACAAGAAAGTAGTTGCAGAGATCCATGGTACTCGCCCAACAGAGGCCGAGTATATGGCAGCGAGTTGACAAGATGAGAGGCTATATGGATGAGGAAGATCCCCGTTCCAAGTTGTTTGGTTCACACTTAGATCCGACCGTGATATATTGTGATAATCGTATTGCATCAAAATCTCTGGGTTAATCCAAGATTTAAGGATAAGTGAAAATGATGACACATCTAGGTATCATCATATCGTAGATTGTGTGCAGCAGAAGATCATGTTGCTTTCTTACATTCCTATGGAGGATCAGGATGCAGATATTCTGACGAAGGCGTTCACCAGGAGCAAATTCGAATACCATAGAGACAGGATCGGGGTAGCAGATAATCCCTATCTTTTTGAGAGGGAGTTTTGAGATTCAATAACATGATGAGCTTAGTGAAAAGAGTCACCTTCACTAAGTGGGCCCACATGCTATTTTTGGCGCAAAGTCTATTTTTAGACTATGTCTATTTTTTGACATGTCGATCATATTCTATGAGTTGCAGGATGTTATTTGTGGATGGTTGGTCAAGTTGGAAAAATATATGGACTTCTATTTTTAGACATATTGGGCAGAATCTATTTTTAGATTGCCAGTCTAAAAATAGATATGTCGAATATTATTAGCTCTTAATAATATTTGGACTCTAAACATTATCTTATTCTCTCAGAGCACTTCAGTTAAGTGCACAGATGTGGCATAGAGCTTCTATTGCATGAATAGGTTATTTCGAGGGTTAAGTGGAGCTATTGCATGGAGACTTCAAGTAGAACTTCAAGTAGAACTTCATGTGACAGAGTTTTGGTGGAGTTATTGAAGTAGTTGGTGGAGTTGTGTTCAGCTTTTAATCCGAGTTAAACATAGTTGGAGCTAGTTGTATCTAGTCTAACCGATTGATACGCTAAGAGAGTGGTGTGAATTAATTATTAATTAATTCACTAATTATTAACTCATTAATCAACTAAAGAATACATCATTTAAATACAAATGTATGATTGGGCTGGAGTCCAAGAAGAGGTAGGTGAAAGAGCAGTCTGACTATCAGTTGTGAATATATTTTTGCATGATTTGCAACAATCAGTGATTGGATATGCCAATGAGGATTACATGAGCAAGGCTGGACCAATTCAAGTTAATTCAGAGCCATTCTTCAGTAGCGATTGCGCAGTAGAGGCAGGCTAGCTGGTGGCAGAGATTGGAGCATGTGTTTTGCTAGAACGGACCTGATTAATGTGTAGAAATTAGAGATTGTACTGAGAGCTTGTGAGGAGCTTTGTATGATGATTGTTACATGATATATATGACATATAATATACATATAGTTGGGTTTTTCAGCTTTAAGCTTTCCCATAAAACACTGTGTTCATATGTGTGAATGTTTATGGTTTTAATGTGCGCATGCAATTATTTTTATTTCCACATTTAACGATCAATGGTAGAAGAGATTTTGTATTGTGCATGAAGTGAAATAGTGCGTGATCAGGAGAATATTGGATGTATAACATATCATTTATATGAATTTCTACAAAAACAAAGTGAAAATAAAATAAATTTTCCCTCTAGATTAATCCTATGTAATCAGTCAATAAAAAAATATAGTTTTTGTTTGTTTGCGTATGATACTCAAATCCTATAAAACCTAATCATCCTCACACACTCAAATGTAATTGGGCCTTGAGAATATATCTTGCGAATGCTGGCACGACGTCTCGTAAGAGCTGGCGATGCCACCAGTCAACCGAAGAAAATCCACCAAGGTAAGGGTAGAGGATCTAGTGCTTGCCTGCACCATCACCTATAGGGAAAGGATGCTCTAATTTTGGCCACTAAGCACCACCATCCCATGTGAGCGTTCGATTCTTGGGCATCTTGGTAGTTCAGCTAACAATACCGAGTATCAGCCGGGTCAGGTAGCCCCAACTGATACCACACGCACTACGCCTAAGCCTTACCTCCTCTGAATCGAGTCTCTGTCGCGCTCGGGTTTTCTTTTCCATGGGCTGATAGGTGTATTTGAAAGTTCCCTAAACAACAAAATTCTATGTTTCAAGATGAATAATGACTAAGGCGTCTTAGTGGATGCCTACTCCCTTGATCCTAACTTAGACTATAAATTATTTTGTGGCCCCTGTGGGGAGAATTTAGTGAGTTTTGTTAAGTTAGTTTTAGGTGTATTTACTTTTCTTAGGGTGTGGATGTGTGTGAGAAAAAAAGTGAACAAGCACATAGTTTTAACATGTGGATATGCGATGATCCTTTTCAAAATCCCCTATTTAAACTATGTTTCATTGTTCCTTGCTCAAAAGAAAAACATGCGCGGATATGGGTTGATTTCAATTTTTCCTAGTTAATCTATGTGATCAACTATAGGGAGATGGTGAGTTGTGAATAAAGATTGTTCATATGCTTGCCTAGGATCACCGGAGGGTGCAAAGGCAACAGAGATTAATTGATTTTCTATCGAAAATTTGATCTTGGTCCCGAAATCCTAGTGCAAAAATTGAACTAAACTAATGAATTTTACATTAGAAAAGAGAATTAGCTAAGCATGCATGAACTAGCTAAGTGTTGAATTAGGGTAGACGGTGGCCATATTTCTAATTTCAAGGAGATGGTGGGAAGGAATACGTGTTTTAATGTGCTGAGATAAGCCAAAGTGGAGCCTCCAATAGTATTTTTTCTCTGTAGGAGAAACCACATTGATCTTTATGCCATCTGAAGCAAGAGTTGACATCTCTTTGTTCACCTGATCAGCAATTCCTGGAAACACAATGGACCCCCCACTCAAAAATAGTGTTTCCACACAAGTTATTTTGGATATTCTCATCACATTTCATAATAGAGTTATAAGTAGTTTCATGTATCCTTGGAGCTTTTATTCCTATGTGGGAAGGTTAGAACAAAACCTCTACACACCTAAATATTTCAAAGCCAATTTCTCGTTTTGTTGTTGTAGGGAAAGAGTAGCCTCTCTCTGTTAGGATCTCCCATAGTGCATTAGTTATGTCTCTACCTGCAAGGTCTACTCTATTGATTACGTAGGAGAGGGAATTGCCTTCATAGATGGGAACAACATAAGTGACACCATATGCAGAATCGAGAACAATACCTGAATAAAATTGGGGATTTGAAATATAAATTTATTGTTTAAAATGTTATTGAGAATAGGATTTGGTTGAGCTCATATCAATCTCGTAGCACTCACTAATACAATTATTTGTATAAATTTAGTTTAGGAAAAAAACTTTTATGATTGAAATGTGAAGATTTCAAAGAAGTTTATTACATAGCTAGTTTAATATCCAAGGAATTATGAGGAAATAGTATTAG
Source organism: Pinus albicaulis (assembly GCA_034641835.2). Classification (NCBI taxonomy): domain Eukaryota; kingdom Viridiplantae; phylum Streptophyta; class Pinopsida; order Pinales; family Pinaceae; genus Pinus; species Pinus albicaulis. The sequence continues at coordinate 1,284,579,682 of CM076583.1, read as the reverse complement.
AGGATGCCAACCTGTAGTTCTTCCACTGGAATAAAGAGAATTCAATAGTAATATACATAGTAGGTTTGTTAAATCCTTCAAACATGATTCAATTCATCCTCTCTCTATGGGATTCAGAGGAGACTCTGTAAGAAAAACTGGATGATCCTCGGGAGAAACATGGAGCTCGTTGTTGAAATTGCGCTGCCATATTTTCTCGATGTTGTTAATGATTTTGTTCTCGAGTAGATATTTGAACATAAAAATATCCTTCTTGGACAGTGCTTCAGAGACTAGGCATTTGTTACAATCAGCTAAGGTTTAAATTATGCACAAATATGTCTCAATCCTATGTTCGAACCATGATTTATTTCGGGCACCAAGTAGATTTTACTGCCCTTCCCCAGTGATGACAACACTATGCACCATGTATTAGGCTTCTACACATAATCATGAACATGATGCATTATGCAGGCTATGCCTAGAATTATGAATCAACAGGTTAGAACCATGATTATGTTTATCATTCATGGCTACCACTCGTGTACTCGGGGCTCTATAAGGCGATGTTTTAAAATGCGATTTGTTTTTTTTTAATTCATTCCCCGTGAAATATGAGTGTTATATGGATGAATTTTTTAGTTTTACTATGATCCCAATTGCAAGATGCTAATTTCTGTCTAAGAAAGAAGTATTGAATTTTCTAGAGACAGGAAAGCGGAATAAACAAGAGCCCAAAATGAACCCTAAAGGAGAATTTGGAGAAGACAGTAAAGGTTTATCTGGAACAACATCAAATTTTTATTGAAATGCTTCAAATATTGGTAGAATATCTCTCAAGACAAGAAAGGGTTAGAAAAGAGTGCCTAGAATAAACCCTCAAGGATAATTTGGAGATGAAATTACAGATTTTTCTAGATCACTATTCTGAGTCTTATTAAAGTTCTTTAGACATTGGTGGAATTTATCTGGAGACAGAAAAGCAGAGTTTACATTGGAATGATCAAAACGAGGAAAAATGGATCTTAATGTTGTTTACTATTGATAGAATAGTTTAGGATAAAATTTTAGTTGTCTTCAATTCTTTCTCATCAACATCACTCTCTTCCTCCATATCATCAATCTCTTACATAATTTTTGTGTATTTCTTACCATTCTCAGCAATAGGCTTTCTCTCATGCTCAACCATTATGATTTTTGAAACAATCTTCCCCACAACCTTCATTTTCAGCCAACTTCTTATCTTTTCCTCCCTTCGTCTATTTCAGAGGATTTTTCAAAATAAAAGTAGCACATGCAGCACAACAAAAATATATCATTTTTGTATTTGATATTAGAATATTCATATTTGGATTTCCACATCCATAACACTGGACACATTTCTTTCTAAAAAAATCCAACAAAGCAACCATCCTTGCATTGTCATGGAACCTTTAACAGTATAAGTTCCAAATTTAGAGCATCCAAAAGTTCAGGTGTATCCATGTTTCTTGAGCTTTGTTGGTCTTTCCCTCTCTTTACTTTAACTCAAATTTCCTCAAGATGAAAGCATGTTCCAAATTTTTCACTTGTGTAAACATTTTTGACCAATTAGGACTTGTCTAGAGGGAAGCTAAGGGAGATATGACAAAAAGGAAACTTTTCAAGCTAGAGAACTAAAAGAATGTAGGAAGTACGATTTTTTTCTAATTCTTTCCCATGAAATCTGAGCGTTATATGGGTGAATTTTTCATTTTTACTATGATCCCAGTTGCAAGACACCAGTGTCGGTACGAGAAAGAAGTATTGAATTTTCTAGAGATAGGAAAGAAGAATAAATGAGAGCCTAGAATGAACCCTAAGGGAGAATTTGTAGAAGACAATAAAGGTTTATCTGGAACAACATCTGAATTCTTCAAATGTTGGTGGAATTTCTCTGAAGACAGGAAATGGTTAGAAAAGAGGGCCTATAATAAACCCTCAAGAAGAATTTGGAGATGAACAGATTTGCCTGGATCACTATTCTGAGTTTTATTAAAGTGATTAAAACATTGGTGGAATTTCTTTGGAGATAGAAAAGTAGAGTTTATGTTGGGATGATCAAATGGAGGAAAAAAGGATCTTAATACTGTTTACTATTTATGGAATAGTTTAGGATAATCAATTTTACTATGATCCCAGTTCCAAGACACCAATTTGGGTCCAAAAAGAAGTACTAAATTTTCTAGAGATAAGAAAGCAGAATAAACGAGAGCCCAGAATGAACCCTAAAGGAGAATTTAGTGAAGACATTAAATGTTTATCTGGAACAACATCTGACTTCTTCAAATGTTTGTGGAATTTCTCTGAAGCTAGGAAATGGTTAGAAAAGAGGGCCTAGAATAAACCCTCAGAGAGAATTTGGAGATAAAATTACAGATTTTCCTGAATCACTATTTTGAGTTTTATTAAAGAGCTTCAAACATTGGTGGAATTTCTATGTGGGATTCAGAGCATATTCTGTAAGAAAAACTGGATGATCCTCGGGAACAACATGGAGCTCGTTGTTGAACTTAAGTTGCCATATTTTCTCGATGTTGTTAATGATTCCATGCTCGAGTATATATTTGAATGTCAAAATATCCCTCTTAAACATTGCTTCAGAGACTAGGCATTTGTTACAATTAGCTAAGGTTTAAATTCTGCACAAATAGGTCTCAATCCTAGCTTCGAACCATGACTTTTTTCAGGCACCAAGTAGATTTTACTGCCCTTCCCCAGTCATGAAAACACTATGCACCATGTATTAGGCTTCTACACATAATCATGAACATGATGCATTATGAAGGCTATGCCCAGAATTATGAATCAGCAGGTTTGAACCATGATTGTGTATATTGTCCATGGCTACCACTTGCATACTCGGGGCTCTATAAGGTGACATTTTGAAATGTGATTTTTTAAAAATTCATTCCCCATGAAATATGAGCGTTATTTGGCTGAATTTTTCAGTTTTACTATTATCCTAATTGCAAGACACCAAATTTTGTCCAAGAAATAAGCATTAAATTTTATGGAGACAGGAAAGCGGAATAAACAAGAGCCCAAAACGAACCTTAAAGGATAATTTGGAGAAGACAGTAAAGGTTTATCTGGAAAAACATCGAATTTTTATTGAAATGCTTCAAATAATGGTAGAATTTCTCTAAAGACAAGAAAGGGTTAGAAAAAGTGCCTAGAATAAACCCTCAAGGATAATTTGGATATGAAATTACACATTTTTTTGGATCACTATTCTGAGTTTTATTAAAGTGCTTCAGACAATGGTTGAATTTCTCTGGAGATAGAAAAACGGAGTTTACATTGGGATGATCAAATCGAGGAAACATGGATCTTAATAATGTTTACCCAGTCATGAATCATTGTCTTCGTTGATCTTTTATGAAGACAAAGTAAAGAAAAAGATCTAAATGAACCTAGATACTAGACACTGATGACTAGATTTTCCCTTTATTCCTCGAAGCATGGTAATATCATCGAAAATAGAAGCCTGATCAATCTTTCTTAGAATAGATTCTTGCTCACTAATTCACTGTTTAAGACCAAAATAGTCAGAAGCTATTAGATTGAACTTTAAATGAAACTAAACCCCAACTTACTAAAACTCAACTCAACTTACCTGAGATACATGGAATCGACTTACTCATATGATGGCTGTCAGCTCCCCGTAATTTGCTAGATTTATTGAGATACAAATGGACATGGGTAACATCAAACCAAGCTTTGGAATCCAAGGACCTAGCCTTCCTAGATTCAGAGAGGGATCTCTCTAGTAGGTGCAAAGATGTGAACTTGTTTTGCTGAATTGGGTTGATTTTAGGCTAGATGTTAAGTGCAGGGTATTTTGATTGTTTTTGGTTGGGTATGATGCTCAAATAGATTTAGATAGAAAACAGGGAAGATTGTTAATTCATTGGGCAATGGATTCTAACAAGGTCATGATAAGTTCATCAATGGTTTCAAGAGCATTTGCAGGGAAATTTTAACTTGGTTGGTGGATATTTTAAGGTTGTGAAGGATCATGAGGTGAACATTAAGCTTGAGAACAATAAGCTAATAAAGGGAAAAAACTGAATCCTTTATGTACTTGTAAACTGAGAGAGTTAGAAGATTTATGAGCATAACAATAGAATCAAAGGCATAAGAAAAACCTAATCCATTTGATTTCAGACTGAAAGCAGATAATCAACCAAGACAAACATTTAGATGAAACGTAGAAAGGCAAGAAACTTATTTAACTTTCATAGATTTCATCATCAAGAGAAAAACAACATTTTAGATGCTCAAGTAGCTATAACCATAGAAGGAGAGAAAATCCTAACATCTAAAGTTACAGCTATGAAGTTTCCTTGAATTTTTTTTAGCTAAGTAAAGGCAAAGAGCATGATTCAAATAGACTTCTTTGACAAACCTAGGCAAAGTTGCTTTAAAGAGGTGATTCCAAGGACAGAGTATTTCAGTGGCCACAATATGTAGGGCTAGCCATAAATCATACTTGACACTAAATGATCTAAACAATTCAAGAAATGAACAAGCTAAGAACTTCTTAGAGAGCAAGAAATGGATTCCCTAACATATCTCAGCAGAAGAAAACATTAAGGCAGTGAAGGACAAACAGACTTAAGGTGCCATTAGAAAACATTTCTTAATCTAAATTCTTTGTGCTACTACAACATAGAAAGATGGAAAACATAATGGAAAACTAGAAAACATAAAAAAGAGAAAAATTCACCATCAACCACGCCTATCGATCCGGAAAACAATCCTCCGCCATCAGTAAACAAATCAAGGCATGCATGAGCTCCAAGACATCAAATTCTCATCAAAGGCTCCAAGAGACTATGTATTGATTCAGCATAAGCTATCAAAATCCCACCAATACATGAGAGCCTCAGGCTCTATTTATGGAGTAGCTGAGGAGGTGGGAATCCCTAAGAGGCTTCCAGAAACCCTAATCTAATCATAAGTGCCATAAATGTGCTTAATGACCATGCAAGGCCCAAGACACATAGTTGATAAGAAAATAAATGAAAAACACCAAAACATAACTCCCCAATCAAATCAGGAGTGATTTCTCCAAGAAAATATTAAAAAACTCCTTTGCCATCAATCTGTGTGTTTTGTTGACTTTTTGGCAAAAGGCTGCTCTTGTGCGTAACACCTTTTTTAGCAAAAAATAGGGTCTTTTGTAGCTGAGTTTTGGACCCCTTCCCGCCATCAGATTTGGTCCCGTGATGGCTCGTTCGAAATCTGGATGAGTATACTTTCCAAAAATACTTTATTTGTGCTGAATGAATGCCATTTACCTGCTCAAAAATTAAATCTCCCAACACTGCTATGTGCGTAACACCTGCTCTGAAAAAGAGGCAGAAAGGTCAAATTTGAGGTGTTTTTTGACCTTTTGAGGCAGTAAAAATTCTCCAATTGATATGAAATTTTGTGGGTAGACTGTTGGTGATGTGAAAAACCCAAAAATGTAAACTTTGAGAGCTGAAGATGCACCAATTTTGTGCGTAACACCTAGGGTGTTGCGCTCCTAGGGGTCAAAATTTGGAAAAAACAAAAAGTTGCCCGATTTGCCTCAAATTTGGTGGAAAGAGTCTTCAAGGGTTTTTAGAAACCTATGAAAAATATTGAGCCATGTATTTGAGTTTTTCTTGGTATTTACCTTTTTTGAGTGCTAAAAATTCAATGCCTCCCCACTGATTTTTCATTGTCAATTTATTCCTCTTTTTTAGTTACTTGCTGCACTTTCTTCACTATCCTCTTGCTCAGCATGAAAAACACTCTCTTCTTTGTCTTTACCTGCCTCTTAAAAATTAGTTTCAGCCTCATCATCTGTCTGTTCTTGATCTTCTATTTCCTCATGATCTCATCTATGTTTTCCTCTTCATCATGCTCACTGCTTTGACTGTGTTGCTCTTGGCCATTGCTGCTTTCTTCTTGGCCATCTCCCTCTTCTTCATTTTCTTCTTCATCTTCATCATCCTCTCCCTTAATGGTTTCCTCATGATCATCACTGCTTTCTTCATGACCATGGCTGCTTTCTTTAGGGCCACCATTGCTTTCTTCATGGCCATCATTATTTGTTTCAGTTTCCTCCTGACTGCTGCCATCTATTTGTTCTTCACTAGGGCTACTGTCAGCCTCTTCACTTGGTAGATTAGGAGAAGAAACAAGAGGTGAAATTCTTTGTGGAGAAGGCACATGGGGAGATGATGGATGAGTGGAGGTATATGGTTGTGAAGTGGAAGGAAAGTTTTGCTGGATGAAGGCTCGGGGGTCTGTAAACCCATCATGTGATATTAAGGTTTCCCAAGATATTCCTTGCTACTCTAGCTGATATAGAACAATCATTTTGATTAAGGAGTGGTGAAAAAGGCTCGGCATTTGGTGGTCATAGTTTTTCTTCTTGACAAGTGAGGCCATTATCCTAATGAGTAGGAGCATTCTCTTTTTCTCGACCTTTGCAGAGGCCTTGAGGGTGAAGAAAAACTGAAATTTTGACTCCCTTTAGCAATTTTAGAGAAATTCTGCCTGTGCTTAACACAAGAGCGTAACAAGCAGGTGCGTAATACAGGTGCGTAATACCTTTTGCAGAAGGCATTTGGAGGCCTTCCCAGTGTCGGAATGAGCTCCATGATAGCTCATTGGAAATCTTGTTGAATATACTTTCGAAATATGAAATTGTTTCCTGTTTGGAGTTGATTTGCTCAATCAAAAGTTGATTTTCCCAATACTAGTCAAAATGTCTTGAATGATGGTGCAAAAATGCAAAGTGCTGGTGTAGACCACTTTTGGATGCCTTCCTCAATTCCAAATTGAGCTCATGATATCTCATTGGAAATCTCTTCAAGTAAAATTGTCGTTTGACTTATCAAGCAAGTCATTTGGACACTCCAGCTGTTAGAAAACCTCATTTTCCCAAGGTCACGCCAGCAGTGCAGAAATTCTCCTGGGACACCTGTGTTTTTTATATTTATTCCCAAACATGATACCTGTGTAAAAAATGAAGGAGGTTTTTCTTCTTGGACCTATTATGGACAAAAAAATCTCTCACTTTTTCCAAATGCATCTCTGTTTGGTCATAAAAATATTTTTAAGAAAAACTGGCCCTAGGTGTGGCAAATGACTTGGCCCTTGGAATGAATTCTTGGAAAATGATGGAGGCATGATGTTTATGAGATGTTATAGAATTATTCTTGCTGAGATGATCTATCAAATGAATCCTTTTCTCTTGTGCCTCCTTTTCATACCAAACCCTAGCTTAGTTGGAAGAGGACATTAGGGTTTGATGTAGAGGATTTAGGACCGCTTTGCAGAGGGAGGGGAATGAAGGGGTTAAGGGTTGTCTAAATTCTTGGGGAAATTTTGGGGGATAGGGATAGATGTTAGGGAGTATGAGAAAGTATAATTTCAAGAATTGAGTGAGGGGAAGGGGTCCAAAAGGTCAAAACATGGGCCCAGTCTCAAAAAGTGTCAAATTGTGGCAATAGACTGGGTTTTGTAAAAAAATGATGATTGTGAGGAATAGGAGTGATGGGGAGTGCTTGTGAAGGTATATTAAGGATAGGAGGAGGTGTAAGAGCATCAATATACAAACCTTGTTGATGATTTAATCATGGAGGTCATGAAACCAAGAAAATTTTCCCTAAAAAACCCTAGTTAGATAATGGAGGAGTTTAGGCAAAACAAAAATAGAGGGCTTGAAACCAAAGGTGGCGAAACATAGTGATAATGAGTGGCATGAGCCTATGATGGGTCTTCTCGGATGGGTGAGCTGAGCTTGACATGACGGAATGATGAAATAGTGAAAATTTGTCCTAAGGATATTGAAGGTCGTGAGATTTCTAGAACTCACAATGTTCATGAACTTTGTTTCTAGAAATCTAGAACCGATACTTAGTCATCTTTAGATAGTGAAATTTATGGATGACTAACAATGGCCACGAGAAAAGTTGTTGGTGGCATCTTCTTTGCCACTGATCAACCACTGTGAGTGAAAAAAAATCGAAGTTGCCGATTTGATCAACCACTCTGGGTGAAAACTTTGTTGATTTGTGCAGGTTCGAAGCTATCGATTTGTGTAGGTTTAAAGTTCATCTATGGCAGTTGGCTCCAGATCAAGAAAAACGAAATTGCTGACACCTTCCTCACCGAAAATTTTGATGAATGTAAGAAGTAAATTAAGGATTATGTTTGAAGGTTTTAGTTGGTGTCTGGTGGTGGATCGAATGGTCAAAAATATTTGAATCGTCTAACAATCAATATAAAAGTGGCAAAGTGTGTAGAGTGTCACCTTAGGGGAGTTGTTTCCAAAGAAAAATGTCTTACAACTTAATTAGATCTGATTAGAAAATTAATTTAATGTTATTGATAATTTAATTACTATAATTTATAAGTTTTGAATTAATGGTGAATGAGTGCAATGTTATATATTAAAAAAAAATAAAAAATCTTAGATTGTCATCTTATTTTATTTCTATATTAAATTTGTCAAATTTAATTTTTAAGATTATAATTTAATGAGAAAATCCAAATTTATTATTAATATAATATATTTATTGCTAATATTATTTATAACTTTCATACTTAATAATTAACTCTATTAGTTAAATTCTCATTACAAGATACTTCATTATCTAAATGTATATAAAAATTAAGGTTTCTCATAAAGTAATTACAATCCAAAACAAATTGAGAAAAATAAATGAAACAAATCATATGGTTTCAGGCTTTTTTTTTTTTTTTAAGAGAAATTTGTGCAATGACCAAACATATGTATTTTCGATTTTCCAGATGGAACACGAACTTACATGTTAAATGTATTTCGTAATGGAGTCGTAAATTTCTGCTATTTTCTTAAGTTTTAACATTTTAGTAATCCATACATGATATCGGCGATAAGACAACTACCCACATGCTAAACTCTCTCAACCAATTCGAGTATAAAGTTTGATTGAGGGTAACATTTCAGAAATTTACCCATATTAACATTATGGTTAAAGTGTCAATTGAAACAAAAACAAAGTTATAGGTTAAATTGTAAAAAACAAAGTTATAGGTTAAAGTGTCAATTGAAACAAGTAAATTTTAGTGATAGAATAGTAAAAAAGAATGAGAGGAATATTTCAGAGATTTACCAATATTAACAAGGTTATGGGCTAACGTATCAATTGAAACAAAAACAAGGTTATGGATTAAAGTGTCAATTGAAACAAGTAAATTTTAGGGACAGAATAGTAAAAAGAATGAGGGGAACATTTCAGAAATATACCAATATTAACAACGTTATGAGTTAAAGTGTCAATTGAAACAAAAACAAGGTTATGAGTTAAAGTGTCAATTGAAACAAGTAAATTCTAGTGACAGAATAGTAAAAAGAATGAGGGGAACATTTCAGAAATTTACCAATATTAACAAGATTATGGGTTAAAGTGTCAATTGAAACAAATAAACTCTAGTAACAGAATAATAAAAAGAAAGAGTGGAAAATTTCATAAATTTACCAATATTAACAAGGTTATGGGTTAAAGTTTCAATTGAAACAAAAACAAAGTTATGGGTTAAAATGTCAATTAAAACAAATAGCAAAATTAAAAAAAAAATCAAATTTCTAATTTGATATTCTGTTTTTTTTGGATGATTTAAAAATAAATAAAAATTATAATGTTGTAACCATAAAACCAGTCATGATCTTTGTTAGTTTTTTCAAAATTCACTAAAATATTGATTTATTTTTCATTTTTCTTTTAGATTGAAAGTGTTATTATGAATTTAGGTTAACAATCTATTTGATTTCTACAACAAAAGTTTATTGGGATATTCATTAAAAATTAAGCATTTTTTAAAATGTATTTTTAATTATATTTTTATGAGATTTATTTTAAGTATTTTTAGTTATATTTTTATGAGATTTATTTTAAATTTTGTTAAAAATGGTTGAAATAATATATTTGAATTGTTAAATTTGTTATTTATGATTTGAAATATATTTATGCATTTAAATATATATATTTCAAGTAATTAAAAATAATAATCTCATTAAAAATTTTATTGTTAAATTTCCAAAAAAAATAAAATCATAAAAGAAAATTCAATTTTGAATAATTTTCAAAGAAACTAAATTTATTTATAAAAAAAAAATTAACTTTAAATTGAAATTTTTTTACTTAAGGTGTAATTTTATTGTTTTTTATTATATATATTTTTTATGATATTTGCTTTGAATATTGTTAAAAGTTGTTGAAATAATGTATGTGAGACATTGTGGTCTAGAGTATGCCCTAAAACAATTTTTGTTTGGCTAAGTGTAACATCATGTTTTAATTTAAATCATGGCTAATAGACTTATTATGACACATTTGATGATTCCAAGAACCCAGGGTAAAAAGGTAGAGACAGTTGTCACAGTTACCTCTCTAGAAGGATAAAAGGAAAATCCTGAGAATGGGAACGGTTCTATGTAGAAAGAATATTGGGGTTAAGAAACAGTATGTTGCAATGAGTTGTCCAGAGCTGGTAAGGAAACCAATGGAGCTCAAGGAAAAACCCAAAGAAGTATAGAATGGATTAGATCCTGAGGTCTATCTTCTACTGTCTTAGTGAGAATTACCTAAGGCCCTGGTGAGGAGCAAGGGGGGAGAAGAGGACATGATTGCCTCGCTCAAGGGTCGGAGGACCATCATTTTACTGGAAGACTACACTGAGATAAGTAATTTTTAAGTGTTTGTTTACAATCTGAGATAAATAATTTTTAACTCTTTGTTTACAATTTGAGATTATTTATTAGATGGAAATGTTTAAGCAAAAAAAGAATCATGTTTGAGTTTCTACTATTTTGCTGGAATGAATGATAAATGCATTTACCCTCTACTATGTAGGTAGAGTAAGACTGAATACTAAAGAATGGATTTATGTACATTCTGTGTTACCAAGTAGGACTAAAATGATTAACTAGACATAGAAGGACAGTACCAAATAAATGATTTGTTAAATTTTCATCATCTACTAAATAATGAGAGTTGCATTTACTATAATATATATACATTGCAAATAGAGAAATAACCAAGAAGAGTCCCATGCATTTAAAGAAAATATGGTAATAATGTAAGTCAAGGGCCAGATGTGACAGCCTCATTAAGGATAACTAGTTGTTAACTAGTTAAAAGACAATTTTCTTTATTATTGTTTAGGAAAAAGACTAGAATTATTATTATTGATTTGAGAAGTATTTTCACCAGTAATTATTAAAAGCTGATGGTAAATGTTTCCAAGAACTAGAAAGTGGTTTGGGACAGTTGGAAACAGTTACCTGCTCCTCTAGGGATAAGAGACTGATCCCAGTAAGGAGTAGGGGTTCTGTTATGGGACTAAGGAAGAGTGTGGATTTCCAGAGCTGGTAGAGACCAGTGGAAACACTCAGCAATCCTGAGAAATTATTTTCTGGCACTGATTGAACTAGGTGTCCTGAGGTCACAATAGAAAATTAATCCACTGTTAACCTGTACCATCTAGGATTGCAGCACGAGGGCAAGAAGAGGACATAATCGCCTCTCTTGATGGTTGGGAGGACCACAACTTTAATCTGCTAAACATATAAGTAATTCTGTGTTTTCTGAGTGAATAAGTACTGGAAATGCACACTATCTGTAGTGTAAAAATTTGAATAATAGCTGAATTATTCACCGAGATTATCCTGATTACACACTATTTAAGCTTCATGCATAATACATAACCTCTTCTACAATTGATCATCAATTTGCGGAAATAGAAGCAGTCGCATGCGCACATTAAAACATAATCAAGCACACATAGAACACAGTATGTAATGGGGAAAGCTTACAGCTGAAAACCCCCAGCTATCTATATATTATAATGATAGAGAAAATGTAACAATACATAGTACAATACTCCTCACAAGTACTCAGTACTATCTCCAATAGTTACACACAAACTAGCTCAGATCTGAACAAGTCACAGGTTCAAATCTCCTCCACAAGTCTGCCTGCCTCTACTGCGCAATCCAAGATGAATAATGATGAGATTCAAGTTCGAATCCCACTGGCTTGTACTGCGCAATCCTCATTGGCAATCTCAATCAATGTGTGTGCAAATCTCATGCACAGCTATAGTCACAACTGATAGTAGACTCACCCTTTCACCCACCTCTAACACTGGTCTCCACTGAACTGTCCATGCATTGCAGTTAACTGATGTTTTCTTTAGTTGATTTATGAGTTAATAATTAGTGAATTAATTAATAATTAATTCACACCACTCATCACTAGTGTATTTATCAGTTAGACTAAATACAACTAGTTCAACTAAGTTAAACCGAACACAACTCCACCAACTGTCTCATCAACTCCACCAAAATCTGCCACATGAGTTCTAACTAAATTCAACCATGCAATAGCTCAACTAACCCTTAGGAAAAGCGTATTTCCTTTTGTCAGCTGCATGTGCCACATCTGTAGCTCGAACTGAAGTGCTCCAAGAGGATAAGATAATGTTTATAGTCCAAATATTATTAAGAGCTAATAATATTCGACTGATCTTTTTTTAGACTGGCAGTCTAAAAATAGATTCCGCCCAACGTCTAAAAATAGAGGTCCATCTATTTTTACCAACTTGACCAATCATCCATAAATAGCATCCCGCAACTCATAGAATATGATCGACATGTCTAAAAATAGGCATAGTCTAAAAATAGACTTCGCGACAAAAATCACTTGTGTGGCCCCCCACCTAGTTTAGGTGATCACTTTCCAACTAGGATCATGAAAGATGTTTCAGGATGCCTCCTTCAATGTTTCTTGTTGCAATCTTCAACACTCCCTCTCAACAAGAAAGGACTGTCTTTGCATGCGACATGCAACTCCATGCATTCACCCTACAACCTTCACAAGCGCCATGCAACTCCATGCATCTGCTCTGCAACTCCTCTGAAACTGAATAGGCTCCAAGCAATTCAATAAGTTTGATGCATCTATCATCAAAGTCTTTGACTTCTGCTGGTACCAACTGCACATATCATCAGGAACCACTGTGCTGTTGAACTCTTGCACCTATGCATTCTTGCACTTGCTGTCAACTCTGATCCGTGCTCCAGTATCCGAAACTGTCACTTTGATCTGCCTGCATCAATCCAAATTACCATGCTACTGCTGCGCTGCGGGCACCTCGTAGCTAGGTTCAATTCATGAGATCCACACCATCTCATGAATCCTGCCCAGAAATCTCCCCTTGGGATTAATCATGCATGTCGCCCCACCTCTCACCTGGTGGTATAGCTGCATGCACTCCCTCTACCCATCTGGCACGAAATTTCTCTTCATGAGTGTTTTCTTCCATTCCATGATCCTCATCTTATGGTTGCTCCACATCCTGAGGTTCACTATTACCTGCATGCAAAACTTGCTCCCTCTCAAGCTTCAAATGCATGTCTTTCTTGCACTTCCCAACAGTAGGAAGCTCCGTAGACATCCCATCTACTTCAAGTCTGTAGAGATTCTTTGCTCGAATACCAACCTTCTTGACTTGTCCTGTTGCCTTGTGCCGAAGGAAAAATTTTCCTTCACTGAAGACAACTTCATACCCTTTATCCTCTAACATTGCGACTGAGATCAAATTCTTCTTTAAACCTGGAACATGCACTACATCTTGTAAAAGAATGAGTTTACCTAACTCCCTCTGAAAGGTTATGGTACCAATGTCGGTCGCATTGTATCGTCCATTGTCGCCCAACTCAACATGCAACTGGAGATCTTTCTCCACCAAGTCACTGAAAAGATTCACATCTCCCGTCATGTGAAAGGAAGCGCCACTATCAAAATACCACCCCGATACCAATGCACTAGACACCATGCATGTGACTACAGAATTTAACTCAAAATTGCAGGTGTGGCAAGAGTCTACCACTGCAGCCCTGAAATTTCATTGTTCTTCTTCTTCTCTGGACAATTCGTGGCGTAATGCCCATGCTCGTGACAGTGAAAACACTTCACTTTGGACATGTCACGCTCTTTACCATCCACACCGGATTGAGAAGCATTCTTCTTGCCCTTCCCCTTCCTTGCTTTGGCAGCCAAAGCGCAATCCTCTTCATCAGATGCCTTTGATGAAGATCCATCCCTGGTACTCCGCCTTATCTCCTTTTGAACAAGATCCGACCAAAGTTGCTCCCATTTTGGAAGCTTCAAACTATCGACAGTCCTCATAGTTCATGCCAACTCTTTCTAAGCCCATGAGTATGCGCTGTAAGCTCACCAAGTCTTCTTCATCCACACCAATTCCTACACTCCATCCATTGCTCATTCCCTAGTGAAAATTCTGCTGCATATACCATGCTGCTGTCTCTTCTCCATCTTTATTTTCCTTGTTTATCCTCGAGCGCCAAATTCCTCTCGGTCGCTCTTGCTTTTTAGAATAAATCGGCTAACGCTTTCCACATCAAGCAGGGAGAAGCTTTTTCTATGCAAAATGATACAATGATTTTTCACGCTCTGTCATAATCTCGACATTTTTCCATCTTCTTTTGCCAAGCCTCAACTTGAGCAGCATCAGTAGGCTTTGGGACTTCAGCATCTATGAACTCCTTCAGCCCATTGTCATCTAACACCACCTCCATCCTGTCCTTCCATGCGACATAATTCTAGCTGCCCTCAAGGGCATACTCCAATCGCAATCTGTTGAAAGACATTTTGACTTTGACACCAAGAAAACACTGCTGCAAATTTGAATTCCACCAGCTCAAAACTCAACCGCTTCCGATCTGTGAGAAAAAAGTATTTCTAGCATAGAGATCGACTGTAGGGGCATTTACTGGATATATCACCTTTCAAAGAAAGGATGGATCCAGAGGCTACCTGGCCCGCTTACAAACTCTGTCTACCGAAATAAATTTTAATCACTGTAATAGATCCGATGATCAATTTCGCTCTGATACCATGTAGAAATTTGAATAATAGCTAAATTATTCACCGAGATTATCCTGATTATACATTATTTAAGCTTCATGCATAATTCATAACCTCTTCTACAATTGATCATCAATATGCAGAAATAGAAGCAGTCGCATGCACACATTAAAACATAATCAAGCACACATATAACACAGTATGTAATGTGGAAAGCTTACAGCTGAAAACCCCCAACTATCTGTATATTATAATGATAGATAACATGTAAAAATACATAGTACAAACTCCTCACAAGCTCTCAGCACTATCTCCAATTGTTACACACAAACTAGCTCAGATCTGAACAAGTCACAGGTTCAAATCTCCTCCATTGTTTGCCTGCCTCTACTGCGCAATCCAAGATGAGAATGAATGAGATCCAAGTTCAAATCCCACTGGCTTGTACTGCGCAATCCTCATTGGAAATCTCAATCAATGTGTGTGCAAATCTCATGCACAGCTATAGTCACAACTGATAGTAGACTCACCCTTTCACCCACCTCTAACACTGGTCTCCACTGAACTGTCCATGCATTGCAGTTAACCGATGTATTCTTTAGTTGATTTATGAGTTAATAATTAGTGAATTAATTAATAATTAATTCACACCACTCATCACTAGTGTATTTATCAGTTAGACTAAATACAACTAGTTCAACCAAGTTAAACCGAACACAACTCCACCAACTGTCTCATCAACTCCACCAAACTCTGCCACATGAGTTCTAACTGAAGTCAACCATGCAATAGCTCAACTAACCCTAGGAATAGCGTAATTCCTTCTGTCAGCTGCATGTGCCACATCCGTAGCTCGAACTGAAGTGCTCCAAGAGGATAAGATAATGTTTATAGTCCAAATATTATTAAGAGCTAATAATATTCGACTGATCTATTTTTAGACTGGCAGTCTAAAAATAGATTCCACCCAATGTATAAAAATAGAGGTCCATCTATTTTTACCAACTTGACCAATCATCCATAAATAGCATCCCGCAACTCATAGAATATGATCGACATGTCTAAAAATAGACTTTGTGACAAAAATCACCTGTGTGGCCCCCCACCTAGTTTAGGTGATCACTTTCCAACTAGGATCAGGAAAGATGTTTCAGGATGCCTCCTTCACTGTTTCTTGTTGCAATATTCAACATGTAGTTATACAGCCGTATAGGTACTGTTCTATTAAGAATGCTAGAGACAGGAAATATGAATTTATTCTTTCTTTGTTATTAATAAATGCTAAAGACAGGAAACCTGAACTTACTATTTATTCTTTCTCTGTTATTAATAATGCTAAAGACAGGAAAACATGAACTTACTATTTATTCGTTTCTGTTAATAAGAATGTTGGAGACAGTAAAACTTAATATATTATCATTTGCTTACTATTACGTAGGATTTGTGACGGAATTACAATGGAGCATTATGAAAACAGGAATTCGAATAAAGGGAAGATACTCATGTACTTTCAGGTTTACTACAAATTTCTGCCCAATTCTTAGGAGTATGGTGAACAGTTAAACATAATACAACCACTCCTTTATAGACAGAAATAAATTATATGTTTTGTAAAGAAATTGTATCTTCATAACCTGTGTAAAGCTAAAATAGAACAGAATAATAAAATAGTTAGAGGAACTGTTGATCTTGGGTTCTGGGTAAAACCCAACCCAAGACAGATCGTCCTCAACCACTAAATCTAACGTATACATGGACATGAATATTTGGTGGTCCGAACACTGAGCTAAAGATTCTAACACATAATTTCATTTAAAAATCTACATAAGGAAAGAGACGACAACAACAATTAATCTTCTCCTTAATGTTTAAACTCAATCTCTCTTTATGCATGGAAGTGATATTCAAACAAACATTTCAATATACCATTTTGTGGAAGAATGAAAGAAAATGCTAGAATAACTCAGAGACATATGTTGGGATGAAACTAGGGTTGGTGGAGTATTCTAGACAACTCCTGCCTAAAAACTCAACCGTAGATTTGGTTGCGATGCACAGTGGAGATCACAACAGGATGCATGGAAAGTCACAAAATATCGTGGTGAATTTCCTAGTTGTACCCTGGAGTTCATGACCCGTACCTCAAATCATTAATTTAGCCAGAGGTGCCAACGCATTACTTGGTAGTAGCAACGACTATAGTTATTACACGCGATAAAAAATGTAATGTCACCATGTGGCTTAGCTAGATAAATCTCCATTCAACCTTAGTATCCAATAAAGAGTTATACGATAATGTGGATCATATTGAAAATTTAAGACTGTGTTTAGTTGAAATATTACTATTTTCTTTTTAAGGTTGAATTGAGTAATGCTGAGTAACTATAGTACGAAGTTAATAAATGTGAATTTTATCTTGAGTATTGAATTCTTATCTCAAGGTGTAAAATAACTAATTTTTTTTATGTTTCATATTGATGTGTGTTACAAGTGGTATTAGAGCAGTGTTTATATGTTGGGACCCTAAGGGTCAACTAACGGTTAAGCTGTGTGTACTGATGCACAGAGAGTGAGAGAGTCTAGAAAACACAATGACAAGGGGATCAACGTCGTCATTACCCCAAGACACCAGGGAACCCCAAGCTCAACCTGTGATGAACCCAGAAATGTGGGTTCAGTTAAGTATGGAATAGCACCAAAAAACTAGTAGATTGCTGGAAGAGCAACAGCGCCAAACGAGTTTCTTGTTGAACACAATTCAACAACTGCAAGAGAAAATGGTGTGTGTCCGAAAAGACAACGAAAGATTACTGCAAGACAAAGAAAATATATTAAATTTCCTGTTAGATAAACAAAACCAGGAGGTGGAACATCCAAGTACTGACAGAGGCATGCAAGAAGAAGATGAGCATCAAACGAGAAAAAACACCACTCACAAAGTGGAAATAAGCCCATCCCAGTGAAGCAAGAACAAAAATTACAATGAAGTAGAATCTGGGAATGTGTCAGATCAAAAAGAAATTAAAAAGCAGAAAGTAGAACTCCAGGGGGAGTTTCGAAAAATAAAACCACCAACATTTAATGGTGAAGCTGAAGAAGTGGTTGAAGCATGGTTAATAAACATGAATAAGTACTTTCAAGTGTACGAGTACAATAGAAACATGAAGGCCAGATTAGCCATATATCAGTTGAGAGAGAAATCCACTTTGTGGTGGGAAGAAGTGAAGAATGTTCGCAGCATAGAGGAACAAGATGTCACCTTGGAATCATTCCAGCAATACTTGAAAGACAAGTATTTGACAAAACGATTCTATGATGAAAAAGCTAAATAATTTCACTATTTAAGGCTGGGACGGATGACTATGGATGAATATATCACCAAGTCACCTCCTTGTTATGATACGTCCCATATCTTTGAGAGGAAAAGGCTAAGGTGCAGAGATTTTTGAGTAGCTTGCCAACACATGAAGGAGCGAATAGAATTTGTAAACCCCCGAAACATGGATGAAGCCATTCATAAAGAATGAATGTGCTATCAATAGTCCAAGGCTAAAGAGGAGGTTGGAAAAAGTTGGCAGCCAAGAAAAGGACAGAAAAATAGCTCAAACTTCAAAGGAGCAAAAAGCAGTGACTTTAAGAATTCTGCACGTAAGTCTGTCAACAAACAGTTTGGTAGAAATCATCGGAGAACTAGGTGGCCAGCAGAAGAAAAGCCTATAGAAGCATCCAGTAAGCCTGAGCAAGGGCAGGTGACTAACCCACCTCTACAGTGTTGGGGGTGTGGTGAGGCACACTACTACAAAAACTGTCCACAACGAGCAAGAAATGACACAGTTGCAAACTTGCAGGAAGATTCTATAGTAGGAGATGTGGCGCGAAACATTCCTCGTATCAATGCAGCGTTGGAGGACCGATAGACAGATTATCAGCCAACAATGATTGAGCTGGAAGATAAAATACTAACTCAATGTTTTTCTATTTTGGTAGACCAAGGTGCAATTCTGAGCTATGTTAGTCCCAAAATAGTGGAAATGTGTAAATTGAAAGAACAAAAATTTAAAAGTTCATGGCTGGTACAGCTAGCCACTGGAGAAAAATGAAAAGTAACTGCCAAAATTCCAAACTACACTTTGGAAATTTCAGAACAACAGTTATAAGTAGATCTGAACATTTTGCCATTAGGGTCTTATGATGTTTTGCTAGGCATGGATTGGCTAGAAATGCATTGCACCTTAGTAGACTGTAAGGAAAAGGTTATTTATTATAGAATGCATGACAGAACACGTAGAGAGATTCAAGGAATAAAAAATCCATTATAGTTACACCCAATTACAGCATCCAAAATGAACAAAAGTATAAGGAAGGGATGCTAGTTATATGCTATTCAGGTGGGGTATGCAGATTCCAAGGAAAATCGCCTATGATGGAAAATATAACTATGGTACAAGAATTCCTAGATGTCCTTCTAGAAAATATTCCTAGGTTACCACCAAGAAGAGACATTGACTTCACCATAGAGTTAATGCCAGGAGCTTCTCCCGTGTCAAGGGATCATTATAGAATGAGTGTGCCAGAATTAACTGAGCTGAAAATGCAGTTACAGGAATTGTTGGATAAAGGCTACATTCATCCAAGTGTGTCGCCTTGGGGAGCACCAGTATTGTTCGTAAAGAAGAAGGACGGGACCGTGCGAATGTGCATGGATTACAGGCAGCTCAACAAGTTAACAGTAAAAAACAAATACTCTTTACCAAGGATTGATGATCTGTCTAATCAAGTGAAGGGGGCCACAATGTTTTCCAAGATAGATTAAGATCTGGATATCACCAGATTCGAATCAAGGATGAAGACATTTGCAAGGCAGCATTCCGTACCAGGTATGGACACTATGAATTTGTGGTGTTACCCTTTGGGTTAACAAACACACCAGCAACCTTTATGAGGTTAATGCATGGAATCTTCCATCCTTTCCTGGATAATTTTGTACTTATATTTATAGATGATATTTTGGTCTATTCTAAAAATCGGGAAGAGCATAAGGAACATTTGAGGATTGTGACTGAAATGTTAAGAAAACACTAGCTGTACACTAATTTCAATAGATGTGATTTCTTCAAAACAGAAATTCAGTATTTAGGCCATGTTATTTTCAGCAGAAGGAATTGTTGTTGATCCGAAGAAGATCAAAACAATCATGGAATGGCGAGTACCCTAGAACGTGGAAGACATTAGATCCTTTATGGGATTAGCTAGGTATTACCAAAGATTTATTGAAGGATTTTCTAGAATTTATTTTCCTATTACTTCCTTGCTGAGGAAAGGAAATGTTTTCAAATGGACGGTTGAATGTAAGAACATCTTTGAAAATATGAAACAACTTTTGACCACTGCACCTGTGTTAAGGGTAGATGATCCCAACGAATAATTTGAAGTGTGTATAGATGCAAGTAAAGAAGGTGTCGGGATAGCTATATCTCAGGAAGGAAAAGTGGTGGCATATGAATCTATAAAGTTGAAGGATCATGAACAAAGTTATTCAACGTATGATTTGGAATTAACAACAGTAGTACATGCCCTCCAGGTATGGAGACACTACTTGCTTGGCAAGAAATTTGTGTTAAAAACAGATCATAGTAGCTTGGCTAGTTACTTCAAGCAAGCATATTTAAACTCAAGACAGGAAAGATGGAATGGCTTCTTAAGTGAGTTTGATATGGATATTCAGCAAGTGAAGGGAAAAGAAAACCAGGTAGCTGATGCTTTAAGCAGAAAACTACATGGTATATATGAGATGTATTATAATTAGTTGGAAAGTAAATTTTTGGAAAAAGTGAGAGAAGAAGCACAAAAAGACCCAGAGTATCAATTTTTATGGTAACAGGTGGAAGAAACCAAAAAGCAAGGAAATACACCTGAATATGGAATAAATGAAGACCAGATGTTAACTTATAGAGGTAAAGTATATGTGCCAAATCGGGTGGATTTAAAAGAGATGTTAATGGATGAATACCATCGCAGTAATTACGCAGGTCACCCAGGATACCAAAAAATGTTGACTGCAATTAGAAAGGTATATTTTTGGCCTGGTATGCATAAAAACATTGCTGAATATTTAAGTAAATGTTTGGAATGTCAGTAGGTGAAGTTGGAGCATCAACACCCCGCCAGATTGTTGCGGCCCATACCGATACTTGAATGGAAGTGGAAGGTCATATCCCTGGATTTCATTACAGGATTACCACGAACGAAAAGGAAAAATGACTCCATTATGGTGGTCGTGGAAAGATTGAGTAAATCTGCACATTTTATACCCGTGCAGTCTACTTATAAGACTTACAGATAGCTAACATATTCATGAGGGAAATTTTTAGGCTACATGGAATTCCGAAGACAGTTATTTCAGACTGAGATGTAAAATTTACTTTAGCATTTTGGAAAACTTTGTTTACAGGTTTGGGGACCCAAGTAAAATTTATCATGGCTTACCATCCCCAGATTGACGGTCAGACAGAGCGAGTAAACCAAGTATTAGAAGACACGTTGCACATGTACGTGATGCAACAACTCACCAAATGGGAAGATTATTTGCATATTGTTGAATTTGCATACAAAATGGTTACCAGGAGTCACTGAAGATGAGTCCTTTTGAAGGCCTGTATCAGAGGCAGTGTCACACACCCATAAATTGGAACAGCCCCGAGATCAAATTAGTGTTAGGACCCGAAATTCTTGCTGAAATGGAATTGGAAGTAAAGAAGTTAAGACAAAATCTGAAGGCTCCACACGATCAACAAAAACCTATGTAGATAAAAATAGGTCTTATCGGGAATTTGAAGTGGGAGATCATTTATATGTGAGGATCAAACCAAAAAGGAGTACCTTGCGGTGGACCTCTTGTGCCAAGTTGGCTCCCAGGTTCTGTGGACCTTTCCAAATTTTGGAAAGGGTAAGACCTGCAGCTTATCGGCTAGCTTTACCCAGCCACATCCGAGTACACAATGTGTTTCATGTGTCCCTGTTGAAGCGTTATGTGCATGATGCCAAGCACGTAATACATTGGAAAAATATACATGTACGATAGAAATAAAAAAAAATCTTAACTTGAGATATATATTATTTATGAGAAATTTACATGGGACCTTGTTGTTTGTAGGTAGAACCAGACGACGAGTTCCTGGTCGAGTTGCAACACATACTTGATCGAAGGGAAATCGTACTCCACGAGTGAGTTGTCGCCCAGGTTAAAGTGAAATGGAAGCACTTCGGCCCGGACGAGGCTACTTGGGAGGATGCAAAATTCGTGCAAGAATTTTACCCAGAGCTCTTTGCAAAGTTAGAGTAAAAACACCGAGGACAGTGTTACTTCCAGGGGGGGAAGTTGTGACAGCCTCATTAAGGATAACTAGTTGTTAACTAGTTAAAAGACAATTTTCTTTATTATTGTTTAGGAAAAAGACTGGAATTATTATTATTGATTTGAGAATTATTTTCACCAGTAATTATTTATGAGTAATTAATAAGTTAAGAGAATTAACTTTATAATAATAAAATATGATGGCAAATGTTTCCAAGAACTGGAAAGTGGTTGGGGACAGTTGGATAAAGTTACCTGCTCCTCTGGGGATAAGAGACTGATCCCAGTGAGGATTAGGGGTTCTATTCTGGGACTAAGGAAGAGTGTGAATTTCCAGAGCTGGTAGAGACCAGTGGAAACACTCAGAAATCTTGAAAATTTATTTTTTGGCACTGACTGAACTGGGTGTCCTGAGGTCATAGCAGAAAATTAATCCACTGTTAACCCATACCATCCAAGATTGGAGCACGGGGGCAAGAAGAGGACATAATCGCCTCTCTTGATGGTTGGGAGGACCACAACTTTAATATGCTAAACAAATAAGTAATTATTTGTTTTTTGAGTGAATAAGTACTGGAAATGCAAACTATCTATAGATATACAGCCGTATAGGTACTGTTCTGTTAAGAATGCTAGAGACAGGAAATATGAATTTATTCTTTCTCTGTTATTAAGAAATGCTAAAGACAGGAAACCTGAACTTTATATTTATTCTTTATCTATTATTAAGAATGCTAAAGACAGGAAAACCTGAACTTACTATTTATTCATTTCTGTTAATAAGAATGTTGGAGACAGTAAAACCAAATATATTAGCATTTTATTATTGTTAAGTAGGATTTGTGACAGAATTACAATGGAGCATTACGAAAACGAGAATTCGAATAAATGGAAGATACTCTTTTGCTTTCAGGTTTACTACAAGTTTTTGCCCAACTCTTAGGAGTATGGTGAACAGTTAAACATAATACAACCACTCTTTTATAGACATAAATAAATTATATGTTTTGTAAAGAAACTGTATCTTCATAACCTGTCTAAAACTAAACTAGAACAGAATAATAAAATAGTTAGAGGAAATGTTGATCTTGGGTTCTGGGTAAAACCCAACTCAAGACACATCATCCTCAACCACTAAATCTAACCTATACACGGACATAAATATTTGGTGGTCTGAACACCAAGCTAATGATTCTGCTGCATAATTTCATTTAAACATATACGTAAGGAAAGAGATGACAACAAAAATTAATCTTCCCCTTATATTTAAACTCAATATCTTTTTATGCATGGAAGTGATATTCAAACAAACATTTCAATAGACTATTCTGTGGAAGAATGAAAGAAAATGCTAGAATAACTCAGAGACATACGCTGGGAGGAAACTAGGGTTGGTGGAGTATTCTAGACAACTCCTGCCCAAAATCTCAACCGTAGATTTGGATGCGATGCACGGTGGAGATCACAGCAGGATTCATGGAAATTCGCAAAATATCTCGGGGAAATTTATCTCGGTGACTTTCCCATTTGTACCTTGGAGTTAATGACCCGTACCTCGAATCATTAATTTAGCCAGAGGTGCCAGCGCATTCCTTGCTAGTAGCAATGACTATAGTTATTACATGCGATAAAAAATGTAATGTCACCATGTGTCTTAGCTATATAAATCTCCACACAACCTTAGTATCCAATAAAGAGTTATACGATAATGTGGATTGTATTGAAAATCTAAGACTGTGTTTAATTGAAATATTACTATGTTCTTTTAAAGTTGGAATTAAGTAATGCTGAGTAACTATAGTGCGAAGTTAATAAATGTGAATTTTATCTTGAGTATTGAATTCTTATCTCAAGGCGTAAAATAAGTAAAAAAAAAATTATGTTTCATATTGATGTGTGTTACACCAGAGGTTTAGCACCTACTCCCATGGGGACAGGTCTGGGGTCCATGTCCCTTGAGCACCTTGATGAGAGGACACTGGTCTCTACTTTAAACCAATGAGGAAATTTACTTAGCACATTTGCAGAGAAAACTATAAATACCGAAAATTAAATAGTAACAGTAAGTCTGTGAAACCATACATAAAAGAAAAGTGCACACATTAAATCTTTAGATATTAACCCATCAGATGCATTCTATTTTCTTCAGGAGGAAATTTCCATAATAGTTAAACTCCATAACTGTTAACAATAGTAAGAAAAACCTGAATGGGAAAAAAACATAGTTTGCAACCAACAAATGTTTGAAGATAAAATCATGAAAACTGAAAGATAAAATTTAGAATAATTCAGATAATACACCAAAAATTTCCTGAAATGATAACGCCATGCCTTGGCTCATGTTAAGGTTGGAGGCCATTTGGGAGGTAAAATAAACTTGAAGAGAAATTTCTCTCGGAATTAAAAATAAGCTTGAAGACCAAACTCCCAATTTGTTCACATTTAATCAGAACAAAGAATAGAACTGTGCAAGATGTTGGGTCTTGAAAATATTTAAACATATGGAAGAAAATACTGAGTCAAAACCTCGTGGCCATGACTAATATATCAGTGTCGAAGAACCTCAAAACCCTGCAACAGGTGGGGCAGGCGGGGGGGGACAGCTAAAGTTACTCACGACTCGATTATTTATAAAACCAGCATATGCAAGAATCCTATCAAGAGGTCTTTCCTAGACATTGCTCGTGACAACCCAATACTCTGATCAACAATGGTTATGCAGACCTTACAAACAAGCACGAAAACCGTTAGAACCCTTGATGGGTAGATAATATACTTGGCCATTTAAGAAAATAACTTAAAACGAATAGACGAGAAGAAATGGAGGAAAATCATGGTGTTGAGTGCTTACCAATGTTGGCCGAGCCTGCCAAGGCAGAGCTGCATTGTTTCTCAACATACCAGAAGCGATCTTGAAAGGTTTCAAAATATCGGAAAATGTTGGACAAGAAGGGAAATAAACTTAGAAATTCATAAACTAATCCCTGTGACTAAATTTATAATCCAAAAGATATCCTTCAACGAATCAGTAAAACCCAATGACAAAGTAGATCACCTAGACCCGAAGCCGCTAGTTCTCTATACAAAAGTAGTGGATTACAATCACCATAAGCGGAAAAATAACTACAAAACACTTCAATCAACTGACTATCGAGAACCGACGGAACAAGGGTAGCCATACCTCTGTGATTGAATGGACAATAGTGCGGTAACATCATCCCTGTGTTAACTGTGCTAGCATGTCGAATAAGGAGTATATTGAATGCTGAAAAGAGAAAACCACATGTTGCAGAGCTAACTGACGGACATGGAGGTGGAGTGAATGAACCGGAAGGTAGAGGGACGGGGTGGGTGGTTACCCTCATGTATACTGTCGATCCCTAGGTCATCGATCAATGGAGCAAAGAAGCCCTAGTGTTGCAGTGCGGGACTGAGATGATCGAGGAGTTTCCAAGTGGGCAATAAACCCAAAAATCGAGGTGGGTGATTACGGAGAATTATTAATAACATATTAAATAGAAAGTACCCATAATTGAATGTGATAAGTAATGGTATCATATGGAAATAAATTTCTGGCAGATAATCAATTAACAAACTAATGTTGTCTAACATGAATGCACAGAGTAAAATTTAAACCAATATCAATGTAATCGGAGAGTAATGAATACCTGCAGGGTTTCATAACGTCACGGTGCAAATAATTAATAAACACTTTCCAAA
Organism: Pinus albicaulis; assembly: GCA_034641835.2. Classification (NCBI taxonomy): domain Eukaryota; kingdom Viridiplantae; phylum Streptophyta; class Pinopsida; order Pinales; family Pinaceae; genus Pinus; species Pinus albicaulis. The sequence continues at coordinate 1,284,553,690 of CM076583.1, read as the reverse complement.
TTTATGAATTAACAATAATAACATTCCTATAAAGTATGTTTCTTGATTAGAATGCATGAATATACTCTAAGGTTATCATATAATCTTAATTATATTGATTGTCTAGTAAAAACACAATGTGAAGTTAGAAATGCCAATCATATGGGTTATATATAGGCATTCAAATGAGTGTTTTGATATGTTGTATGAGGTAATCTAGTATAAGGTTGGAATATAGTAAAAGGTAAAATTATTTTTTTTATATCTTTGTGTATGTTTACTTTTTTAATTGTGACAAGTGGTATTAGAGCGAAGTTACACGCTAGGGCAAGATGGGCCAACACGATAACATGGGTGTTTTCATCTTGTTTATTATTGAAACTGTGCATAGTATAGGAAAACTAGAAATAAGCTACCATGAGGAGAGGATTTAGTCATCAAACGCCCAGGAACATAGGGTAAATCCATCCCTTGACCAACCCTGAAGTCAACCCAGAGATGTGGGTGTAATTAAGCGTAGACCAGCACCAACAAACCAGTAGATTACTGGAAGAACAACAACGTCAGACAAATAGACTACTTGATATAGTACAACAAATTCAGACAGAGATGGTCAGGGTTCTGAGTGATAATGAAAGGTTAATGAGGGAGCAGGAAAGGATACTGAAGAGCCTTTTAGATAAACAAAAACATCACAGTGCACAACCCAGTCCTGAGAGAGATACTCACAGAGAAGGAGAACAATAGCAACAAATTCATGACAATCCTGAAGGAGGTCGTACGCAACGGAGTAATAAAAGTAGAACCTATATTGAAGCTGAATCTAGAAATATTTCAAAACAACAAGAACGAAGAAACAGAAAGTGGAATTACAGGGTGAATTCCGGAAGATCAAGCCTCCTACATTTGATGGAGAAGCTGAAGAAATGGAAGGAGCTTGGATAATAAATATGAAAAAGTATTTTCAAGTTTAGGAGTATAACAACAAACTTAAAGCTCACCTAGCCATCTACCAATTGAGGGAAAAGGCTACATTGTGGTGGGAAGAGGTGAAAAACGTGTGTGGGATTGAAAAATATTACACCACCTTGTACAACAAACATATATAAGAAAAAAACCATTTAAGCCAAATTTTCCATGAGAGAAGACATATGCAAAGAGATATCTATAGAAACAAAAAAAAATACAATCCCTCCAAAAAAATGGAGATTGTTGTTCCCCTACACTTGTAAAAAGGGAAAACCATCATACAAGGCTTAAAAAAAGTCTTCCATACAGTCTTGAAGAGAACCCAATAACCCCCACAAAGTCGCAAGGATGCAGGCCAAACCACGAGCAGCGAGAAAAATGAATGCAGATCAGGGATAAAAACAAGAAAACAATGTATACCTCAGTGATTGAGAAAAATGCATACAACAACAAAATGCACCAAAAAGAAATCTACAATATATGTGATGTGGTACTCTGAAGGTAGGAACAACGACAACAGACAAAATCGACACCATGTAGTCCATAAAGATGCTAGGGCTTCCTACCCACTCATTTTTTATCAAAATTTACGAATTGGCTTAAAATGCATAACATTTACTTTCAAGCAATTCAAACGTGAATTATATATATATATATATATGTGTGTGTGTGTGTGTGTGTGTGTGTGGTGAATTAAAATCATGTGAATATTAAATATAGTATAATATAAAATGATATAAGGGGGCTGCACAAAATGTTAGAGAAGATATGATTACATTAAATGTAAAGAGAAAAAGGGGTGTAGTTTAGTTTATGGGAAAGGAAATATTTTTATTGCGAATTATTATTCTTAGAACTTATTTCTTATTTTACCATGTGTTAAATAAGTGATTCATGAATTTTAAAACTAATTATTAAATTTCTTTTCACGTAGTTATAAAAGCATGGGTCTCATAAGCTCGTTATGAGAATTGTAAAAGTCTACATTTAGTAGCTAGAAATAAAATTAACCATCATTTCACCAATCTTCTCATCTCATGGACTCTAGTATCTAATCTATGTTATTATATTTAAATACTTCAAAGTTAATTAAGATTAATTTGGTCTAATGTATATTTAGATAAAAGTGTGTTTCTTTAGTATATATTAATATATATTTGTAATTATGTAATCTAATAGCCATGAAATGTTCTAGACACAAAACAATTTTATGATTAATGTTCCCCTTGATACTAATAGCTTTATTGATTGCCTTCGTATCTTATTAGTATCTATTTAATAAGCATGGAGGGTTATTTGTAGAAGGTCAATCATGAGAAACTATTATGTACAATATTTTTCTTTTGCATTAATATATTGCCTCAAGTGGCTATGCTTGTATAATATTTTTCTTTTACATTAATATATTTCGTCAAGTGGCTTTGTTGGTTGGGACCATGGACTATTTCCCAATTTGAAGGCGTTAACCATATAAAACACTGGTGTCGCGATATTTTATTTATTTGTGTGGCCATTTGCTTATGGTGTTCATCATGTCTGGACATGTCATTTTTTCACATATGGTACCAAAGCTCACATGAATACCTACTCTCATTTTTTATCAATATATTAAACTTATGTCACCACATGAATAATTTTTTTTAGGTTCTAGTAATTGTATGTAGTTATGGACTCGGTGGGTTGTTTCATTGAACATTTATAACATCACTTTTAGCTTAATTGTTTCTATAATTCGCCCAAAAAGGTTATGTTTTCCCAAGCTATGCCCTTTTTTGTCAGATCTACATCTATACAATTTCATCACACACTTAGAATTTTTTTTGCTAAGTTAATATTTGAAATTTTTTAGTTATATCATTGATTTTATATTCTTTTTGATATGTGTATGCTCTTTATCATCCATTTTATGTGATCTTTTAAAATTAGAAGTTTTTCATTTTTCAGAAAGGTTAATTAAGATATAACCCCATTTTTGTAAAGTTTCAAAAAGGAAAATGAAATTTTTTTTATTTTTTATGTGTGATTGTGTTGAAGTATTTTTAGGAAAAAAACAAGTCTTCTGTCTTAGAGAAGATGGTTGCTCAATCCATGGCAATATATCCATTAATCTTTGACTTTGAATCTATCCCTCAATTTTGAAATATACATGAATAAGTTATTGATTTCTCTCACCCGTGGGAATACTTCGATGGTACTGCTTCTGATGATGGAAATTATGGGTGAGGTGCAATCCTCCATTTGACTCAACATCATTCCTTTAAAATGAAATCTGGCCTAGGACATGGTGTTACAAGTCAATTTGGGAATCATCCCAAAACACATATCAGTATTCATTAGGGTCTATCATACTCTAAATTGGTTTCTACATGCCCTAAACAAGTCATTCTATTGGTGGTTTTCCTTCATGAAAGTTTCACTGCTTAGATTCCAGTTGAAGTGGCCCATTGAGCCATCAACACACCCCTAGACAAATTTAATTTCTTTGCAGAGCATCTACTCCAATGCAAGGCTGTGTTGCAGAGGATCTAGTTGGCCCACTTTAGAGTGTTTTGGTCGACTGGGAGCGAATTGTTCATTGGATTCCAAGAATCTTACCAACCTCTAGTGACTTCTAGAAGTTGTTCCAGCTTTTACCTCATCTAATAGCCTTGAATTTGGAACCCATGAAGTCATTAAACCTCTTATCCTCCTATTCCCATGAACAAGGAAACCTCTTCATCCATTTTGAGGAAAGCCATTCAATGATTCATTTATGTCAAAATACCTTCATCTACTTATAAATAAAGAACTGAACATAGTGCACAAGAGAGAAATAATTTGTGTTAAGTAGAGTTATGCTGGTGAGATCACAACTCTTGGAGGTATAGTGCATGTACTGTGATGTTGCTGGATTGTTGATGCTAGAAGCGATGAGGATGGGACTCAAGCTGGATGAGTGACAACGAATCGATCAACTGGTTGTACTCTTCTTTCTACTTCATAATAAAGACATTTTTTCCTTTCCTAATGCACGTGTCAATGATGTTATATGTGTATTTATGAATTTAATTGATTCAATTTGTTTAAATTGAATAGATCCTATTGCCTTTATGTTTTTTTCTATCTTCTATTTGCCATGGCAGGTATCAATCAAGCAAGTTAATTTGGATTGAGAGCAACAGAAGTGACGAAGGGAGGCGAGGGAAAGTGAACAGATTACAAGTAGGTTTTCCTCCCTTTACCTATTCACTTTAAGGAAAAGGTCATATATCTTTCTTTTATGTTGTTCTAAGTGAACCACCACACTTAGGGAAAGCATACTTATCCGTAGGTTTGTATTTCTGTAAAACAAATTGGTTCTGGTTGTTTTCTTGGATTCGTCATGTCGAAAGACGAAATTCAACTTGATCTATTGAAGGTCTAGGCAATTCTTAATTTTTCTGCTCCTTCCAATCTACTTCAGTTATAGAGACTCCAAGGGAAGGCTAACTTTCTAAGGAGGTTCATTCCTAACTACGCCGAATTGGATAAACGATTTACTCGACTCTTGAAAAAGGGGGTACCCTTCCACTGGGATGAGGTTGCGCAAGCTTCCTTTGGTGTTCTTAAAGATACCCTGATCCGAGCATCATTAATCTATCCCCCAAATTATCAGAGTGACTATTTACTGTATCTCGTAGCTGCAGATACAACTATCGCTATGATTATATTCCAAGAAGAATATGGGATTGAACATCCGATATATTATTTGAGTCATAATCTTAATGATACGAAAGTTAATTACACATACACTAAGCTCACTTTGGCAGTCGTTGAAATTGTACAAAGACTTCGCCATTATATCCTGCTCCTAAAGACCATTGTCATTTCGGATTGCAACCCTATGACATACATTCTGTCACGTCAATTTTTTTGGGGGGGGGGAATATTCAAAATGGTTCGTCATTTTGTAGGATTTTGATTTGGAATTCACCAAATCCAAGTCAAAGAAGTCTTTGGTATTTTTTGAGCTTATTTGTGACCTTCCTTAGAGTAGTACCGATCCTACTACGGAACCATAAATTCTGGATGAGTCTTTGTTTCTGATTGAGTCATCTGACCCGTGGTATGGAGATTTCATCATCTATCTCCGAACCCAAATTTTTTGGCCCAATACCTCTTGCTCGCAACAACGACATATTTGATACCAAGCCAAAGATTATTTGATCGTCGGCGATACAATTTATCATCTTGGTGTCAATACCATATTACGTAGGTGCCTCATGCATGAGGAGGCCGAAAACATTCTAAATGATTGCCATTATGTTGTATGTGGTGGAAATTCATCTGGCTATGCTACTGCGCAGAAGATTCTCCACGCTGCTTACTGTTGGCCTACCATATTTCGCAACTACATTATCGCGGTTAGAAGATGTCATGCTTGCTAGATATTTGATTGTAAAACCTGCTTGCCGCTAGCACCATTGCATCTTTTCATCGTTGTTGGACCATTTGAAAAATGGGGCATTGGCTTCCTAACATGTAACCCCCACTCGACCGGGGGCATGGGTATATTATTGTCACCATTGACTATTTTACCAAGTGGGAGGAGGCGATGCCTACATTCAACAACACGGGACATACAACTACATTGTTCTTTTTTAACCATGCGGTTTCTTGGTTTGGTGTACCGCAAGCCATAGTCACAGATCATGGAAATTTTTTTTGCAATCACATGATGAATGAGTTGACTACCAATTTAGGACTGTCACATGATAGTTCTACCCCTTATTATCCGCAAGCTAATGGACAAGTTGAAGCTATAAACAAGATTCTTAAGTGTATTCTTCAACGCATGATTGGGGTTCATAAATGAAACTGGCATTTGATCTTGTACTCAGATTTGTGGGCATATCGAACCTCGGTGAGAAATACGACTAGATTCACTCCCTTTCAACTGGTTTATGTTCTGGAAGCTATCTTACCAATACAATGCAAAATACCATCGTTGAAACTTGAGATTGACTTGCTACCTGACACTTCTGAAGAAGAGGCACATATTTTAGATCTCATCCATCTAGATGAAACATGTCGTGAAGCCTCATTGGCCAAAGAAGCACATAAGAGAAGAAACGAGGTGCAATATGACCACAATTTCAAGCCTCGTACTTTTTCGAAAGTAGCCCTGGTCTTGCTTTATGGTCAGGAAGCTGATAAGATAGGAATAGGGAGATTTGAACCATTATGGCATGGCTCCTACATTGTCAAGCACATTTGGGCTAAGGGTTCCTACGAGTTGGTAGATTATGATGGGATTCTATTGTCGCAACCTCAAAATGGGTTGTATCTTAAATGTTTCTATGCCTGATTTTGCGTAGTAAAAATTGTATCATATGCTTTGATTGCGTGTGTGTAGAAGTGTGTCTTTTAGAGCTTTTCATGTGTTTAGTAATCTGATTTACATTTTTTGCAGATGTCAGAATCTTCAGAACCATTTTTTGGATATGTCGATGGTGCTAGTCATAGTACTCAGAATTTATCCTCTGCAACATGGGCCATCTTAGCTCCAAGTAGTGAATTAGTGGGTATCGAAGGGATTTGTATTGGTCGATCGACCAACAATATCGCTGAGTATAGCGGGTTGATTGAACTAATCTTTGATGCCATTTCAATTGGCATTCACCGCATCATCATTAGGCTGGACTCACAACTTGTCGTACTACATCTTATTCACGTCTATACTATCTGAAATCCATCAATTAATTGCATGTTCCTTAGAGTTTGTCTTTTGGAAATACATTTTGATTACATTCAATATCAACATATTTCCATAAAATTTAACACTCTGGTTGATTCATTGGCGAATTGTGTTTTAAATAGACTTTTGAAACATATGTAAAGATATATTTTCAATTCAGATCATACAATTAAATATGATTGCACATAATCATAGAAAAGCACTGAAATTAAAATAGATTTATATCGAGATTTTTACAAAATTGTGTCCAAGACACATTGGTCATCTGACCTAAAAATGTATACAGACATAGAATAATCTAAGTAAACCTAGTGATCCTCATGATAGCAGATAACTTCTTGGGCTATCATGCGCAATAGCCTCATCCAACCACTAGGCACACCAATGGTATGGCGTTGCAGCCTCATAGGTAACTTCTTCATCCGGGCATTTGGTATACGAAGAGTCAATCTCTCCACATGATGCTACAACTCAGCAAGATTCTCAACTAAATTGAAATGATGTAGGACTTCTCTCCTGATAGTCCTCTTTGCTGGTTCTCCTGCATGTTGTGCTCGAACCAGTGGTCGAATGATACCTACATCTGCATACATGAAACATATTTAGTTTAGTCTTGGAAACATCAAAAAACAAAAAAATATGTAGAAAACCCCAAAAATCAAAAACATGGTCAACATTTTACCTATAGCGCCCCATTGAGTGTTGTATTTTAAAATTAAATCTGAATCTCCTCGAAAATCCATCCCTGCATATGGATGTTCCTTTATGAAGATATTTTGTCTTCGGAGCCAACTGAAGAATGTAGTGGAAAATGATATCGATGACTGACCAACATGTCCAACCATCAACTCAACCCACCGCTGCATCCATGGATCTCTAGGAATAGCTAATGCCAGTGTCACATGTTATGGCTGCATCAATGTGTTACACAGTAATTTGTCACCGTCCCTACAATTCCCCATCCCGCAAAATTGGAGGGTTCATTCCGTGACCTGTGAGCAGTGACATGACTTCAAACCACTTTCATGACATCCCTCTGAACATGAGCTTTCACTACCCTGAAGACAAATCCTTGTAAAAAACCCTAAAAACACCCCTTTTTGCATTGGCGCGGGAAGACATTTTAGTACTCGTGCCAATGGGGGAAATCCTTCAAATAGGGCGCGCCAATTGGCGCTCTGTCTCAGAGTCGCACTCGCGCCAGCCATTTTAAGGAGTGTTTTTTAAAAATAAATGGTAGAAGTTTCGTCCTAACCAATTCATAAACTGGTATCTAATTTGAGTTGGGTGGTTTGGCTCCGGATCTCCATGTAGAGGAAGTGGTTTGCCACCTCTCATGGAAGCTTCCTTGAGGATAGGGCCAATCCCATTATTATAGGGATCCCAACTCCCCTTCCTCCATCTATAAAAGCTTGCTCATCTCCTTTGCAATCTAATCTCCAAGTTCCCAAGAGCCATCAGAGCCTTATGCTGCAATAGCCTTGATTCATTCCCTTAAGGCCAAATCCAAGCAAGGAGATTATTGTCGAGACATCTGAAGAGAGAGGCTTGTCCCATCCCCGACAGGCTTTTTCAAGATGTGTTCCGCTGGCGACCCTCCAAAGGAGTATTCAGCGTCAGAGCCAGGTTGTATCCTCCTCTGATTGATTAATAATAAGCGACTATTGGTTATGGTTCCACTCCTATTGTTGATCATGATGATGAGTTATGTCTTCTCTAACTGACATATAGTTGCATATATTGGATTTTACGCTTGTGTTTTTTGTGTTTCTTGTGTGTACAGGTGTCTGGTCATGGAGATCGTGAGGATTGTGATCTGCCAGAGCTAAGTAACGGGAGCGCTACTCTCTCTGCAAGCGACAGCGTTGGATTCCAGGTAAGCCTTCATTGCTAGTTGGTTTATGTGCAATTAGGAACCTACACTATAGCATGTGACGATTGTTGCTAGACCCGGTCTAGGCTAGTAGGGATCGCCTCTGTCTGCAGAGGGGATTTACCTCTCCAAAAAATTGGCGACTCCGCTGGGGATCGTCTAGCTTGTTGTTGTTCTGTTTTAGAAGCTACAAACAGAGCCTGAAGTTAGCCAGATAGCCTTCGAAACGCTATTTCTCTGCATTAGCAGATTAGATCAAAGCTACTTCAGTCAATCTCCAGTTTATTTTATGAACTGAACACTTGGAGTATTGTCTTGTCTTTTCGGTTGTTTCTCGATTCTTCTTGCTTGTTCGGCTCTTTTGGCTTGCTTTTTTTGTGATTTTGGCTTTTGGTTAGCTTGATCATCACTGGTCTGCTTGTTGGATTGTCTATTTTTATTTTTCCATAGCAAACTCGACTGGCACGCTTTATAGCCTGATAATCGCGCCCATTGGCGTAGGTTGCTAGTCTATTACCCGTGCCAATTCGTCTCTAGCGCTAGTTTCAGCCTCACAGTCATGCCAATCCTATGAGGTACTAGGGTTTTCTCTATTCTGAACTTCCTGAGCTTGATCAGTGTGTTTGATCTTGTTTTTTCGACTACTTGAGTGTTCTGGAGCCTTGTTTGACTGGCTGTGACCTTCGCCCTTTGGTTGTTTGCTTGTTTCCATCAATTTCACATTCTAGCCCTAAGGCATCTAGGTGCTTTTGTGTGTCGAGCCTCCCTTGGGAGTTTTTGGTTTCTATTTTTTCAGTCAACCTTTTGATTGCTCCTCTGCATTCGTTTGGCAGTTGTTTATCATTTTATTGCGTTATTTGAGTGATTTTTCTCTTCCTTCATTCGAGTTTCGCTTTCTCTCGCTTTGGGCCTAGATTACATGGTCCATTTGAGTCTTTGGGATTCTCTTGGTTTTGAGGGACTATTTTGTCAATTTGGAGATCTAATTGTGTGTTTGCATTGAGTGAAATTTGTTTGTTTTTCTCTTTCCTCATCACTTCTCAAATTTCTCTTTTCATTAGTTTTCATTTTATTTAGTGCACTTTGTTATTAAATATTGAAAATACAAAAAAATCTCTTTTGCTTTCGATTAGTTAGTGCAAATTGAAATCTTTTCGGTGTTATTAGTGATTAGTGACTTTGAGAGAAAAGTTTTTGGTTTCCATTAGCTGCATTAGAGACTTCGCTAGTTGTTCTCTGATCATTTTATTATTGTATGAAAAGCTCTTAACTCTCTTGTAATTAGCTTTCATCGAATGAAATGATATACTGTGGCATATAGTGTGCATTTAGGAGATTTCGAGACACAACACTCGCTAGGGCCTGAAAACTGAAACGTAATTGAAGATAAACATTAAAATTTATCCAATTCACACTAAGGCAGGATTGAAACATTAACGCAACATTTAGAGGTCTAGGCTAGAGACGTGTTCTGGCGTCTTTAAACCTAGTAGCTGTCGTTCACCTCTTGGCTTTAGACAGCACTAGTACGGACTTGTGCTCCCCGTACTGTCGAGTATATAAAGGGAGACCCCACTAGGTTTCTATCCTTTATCCATAGGAAGCCGAGTTTGCCGCCCTATACCTGTGATACACCAGACACAACATTCGGGGAGATTGCCTGCACGCATGTTAAGTCCTTGGTTGATTTCTCTTTCATTTTGAAACCAAGGCGTATATTGCAGTTCACGGTTATTTGGTACACCCTTTGCCTAGATTACCTGAGTAGTCATTTGATCTTTTCTGACTCTTTAAATTTGAAAGGATCACCAAGCGCTTGTCCTTTCACGCTTGCTTCAAAACTGAAAGAGAAAGAGTCACCTTTCATCCTTTTCTCGACTCTTAAAACATGAAACGATGAAGTTTCTAAGTTTCAATGTGGTAAAATAAATCACCCGCAATCACACGCCCTGTTAGATTTTTCTTGTTGGCCGTTTGATTATGTGTCTTGACTCTTTTTCAGCCCGTGTGTGGTGTGCTTGATATTTTGTCGTTGTGGTCACAGTGGCGGAACCGTCCGTTTCGTCTACTGGTAGTCCATATACGGATGATTCATCAGAGGCTTCTCAATCCTCTACTGAACCTCAGCAGCCCATCATTTTCGAGTTTCCCGACGGGGGACCGGTTCTGTCTGAGCTTCCCTTTGGAGGACCAGTTGAGTTCAATTGGCCCTTTTCCGACCCTTGGTCTGGATTTGGAGTAGGGGAAGATTTCCCTCCTCTTACATCAGGTTCGCCTTTTATAGCTGTTGTCATTCCTCTTAGTCCTCGCCATCTGTTACGAGATCTAGCGGCAGGTTTAAATATGAGTGATTCTCCTAGCCAGGAAATCCCCACGTCTGGTGAAGATTACCAGTTATTCCCTCGACATTTATTCCTAGAAATCAACCCTGAACCTTCTGTTATGTCATCACCCGGTCCCTCATTACCAACAGGGTATAGATCTTGTTATAGCCCAAATCTACCTCAGGCTGAAGGAAGGCAGAGTTCAGGGTAACATCAAACCACGCTCAGTCTGGTAGCTAGCCCTACCAGAACAGGAGAGGGCTCTCTCCAAGTCAATCTCAGGAAAAATGTATCAATAGGGATTGAGATGACTTGAAATGAATACTGATTTTAGGCTAGGTAATAAGTGCAAGGATTTGATTTTGATTTTGAGGGTTTTTTGTTGGAAAAAGGGAAAAGCAATTTTGGGTGTGGGGATAAGGACAAATTTTTGCAGAGTTCTAATTGGGGCAAGGTAGGCAATAGTTTTGATGCTTTAGATTGAGTGAATGGATGGATCAGACTGATAAGGAGCTGAAGAGGGAAAGAGGTCTCAAGGATCCTCTTCAATCAAATTAAAACATGTAAAATCAAACAAAACCAAAGGCAGAGCAAAGCAAGCTACTGAATTCCACCTTTAACATTGATTTGTTTAATTTAAGAAGAACAGAAAAGGGAAATGATACACATAAACATCAGTGAACTTACAAATACATATAGAAAAACACCATCAAAACTCAGAGCCACAAGGATCCCAACAAGTGCTGCAAAACCTCTCGTCTTTCCTTTTCCAACAATTCTGAAGTGATGTACAATGAAGTGCCAAATAATTCCCAAGAGTCCAACCTTGAAAATGACTCAGAAAATACATGATATAGACCATCCTAGGGAAATTACCTTCAAAACCCTAGGAGAGGGAAATGGACCTTACCTAGGCACAACTGAAGCATGAACAAGGTGTAAAATGACCCATTGGAATCTGGCATGATGATGACAACCCTCTGAATGATGGCACGCTCAGCTGAATCGTGACATGGACCGAAATTTGGACAACTCTGGAAGGAGTGAAAGCAAACCCTAGACGTAATACTTAGTGACCAAATTTTGCTTAAAGACTCATTGAAATGACAAAATTTGACCTTGACACCTTAAAATCACTTGGTAAGAGCATTTTTGATCACTGGAGGAAGGCTGAAAAGACTAACACTAACATTGGCTCCAATGGGGATGGTAGCTCCTTGGAGGTGCCAAGAAATACAGATCTTTGGAAAGCAGACAGTGCCTTCATGCATTGGGCAATGGAGTAAAAAACTCAAGCTGAAATGCATGACTGAAAACTGATGACTTGACGACATAAATTGACTCTCACTCAACTAAGAACTGACTCGATACTTAAACACAATCGACAAACTAGAAAATATCCTCAAAGTAGAGCTTATTCATCAAAACCTACTCTAACAGTTTCATTCATCCCCGGATCAAGTGAAATGAAACAACCAATGCAACCATGTAAGCATCTTGGCTGCTATTTGATTTCTTCCCAAATGTTTTCTGATGCACAGGAAAAGGGGAGAGGCAACTCCCATGGAAACTCGGAATCAAGTTGACTGCTGATAAAATTGCAAAGCATGAATTGACTGGATGACTTCAAGAATACTGTGAAAGGATCTTCATAAACATAGCTATTGATTTCCATTAACACATTACTACTCTGGTCCGGGTAATCTTCATAGCTGGATATTAAGATTTTCCTCACATCTGTGCTGTCTTTCTTTGGTGATAGTAGCAGGCTGCCAAAAGGATCCTGAATTTCATGAATAACCAAACTCTGTTGCTGATTCCAAACAGAACAAAAGTCTTCTTTAACAATCTCCTCATATGACTGCATACCTTGATATGGGCTTTGTAATGAAAAATCTGTTGAACAAGACAATGAAGTCGACTTTTGAACAAGATTATTATCATCATTCTTTTCTGACACAAGATTAGCAAATGGAGAAGAATTTTTACAGCAAACATCAGCCAACACACGAGCAATAAGATCATCAAAAACTTGAGAAGACTGCTGCGTTGTATCCATTGAAATTGTATGACATCCTACTGACTGTTCACCTTTTTCTTTAGAGATATTATGAAGATTCTGCTTTATAAACTGAAATTATTCGAAACAAAAGGGTACAGAATCCTCTTGCATCATCAAATCAGATATTTTGGCTGCCACACCTTCATCTATAATCTAACCTTCAATTGCGTTTGGTGGCTGCAAATCTGGAGCTAGGGAGGGTTTTGTATCAGAAATGATTTCATCAGTTGTTTCATGGGAAGATTTCTCATTAACAACTTGCTCAAGAAATTTTCTATCTATCTCATCCTCAACATTAAAACTGAGAGATTGTTGATTTCCTATAGGCTGCTCATTTGAATATTTACTATGCAATTTACCCTTCAAAAACTGGAATGATTCAAAACAAAAGGGTTCGGAGTAATATTGTATCATTTGATCATATGTGCCAGCTTCCAAGTCTTCATCTGCAACTTGATAATCAATGGCATTCGAGGGCTGCAAATCTGAATATGAGAAATTTTGAACAAGATTTTCATTGCCCTCAAGATGGTTCAAATCAAGACTTGTTGACAGTTGATTTCGGATTGCATGGAAATTGTCTCTGATGAACTGAAACGAATCAAAACAAAAAGGCAAAGATCCTTCACTTACTTCAAAACTTGCTGCACTTTCCTCGTCATTGTCATAGCTGATATGTATCGGTTGATCACTGTACTCGAGCTGCTGAAAGTGAACTTCTTCCAGTTGTTGATTTGTTTGCAATATTAGATTCTGTTTGGAGAACATAATCATCATCATACTGATCAAACTGAGGTAAATCATCAAGCATACACATCATATCAACAACTCTCTCTTCTCCCAGATGATCTATAAAACAATCACTATGACAATTGGGATAAGAAACAAAATGTTTTGGATCAGCAACTTGTTCTTCTTCAATCATTGAGCGATGGGCTTGAGCATTATACTCATTCCTTGTGGTGTTCTTTTGCATCATCTCTTCCACTACACTTACCAACATGTCAAGCTTTACCTCTAGAGATGTCGATTTCTCCAGATCTATGTTTTTCATTTCTTCTTCCTTCAACCTTGCCCTTCAGATCAGCAAATGAGTTTCTACATTCACTGCCTTGTTCTGCATTTCTTGAAGTGTTGCAATATTCCTTTCTCTCAACTGAAACTCCATTTCCGGATCAAAGGCACCCGGGTAGTGCAAGAGAGCAGATCTAGGAGAAGGTCTTATATCAGCTGGCATCGAAAAATATACTTGGTTAAATCTGGCAGAAAACTGTTGTACTGTCTCCCCTGGCAATCTTTTCAGCTGGTTATACTCTTCTATAATCACAAAAAGGTTCTGTCTGATCACCCACCTGTCAAGGAAAACTTCGATGAACTGTTGGAAATCTGAGATGCTCGCATCAGGCAGGGCTTTGAACCAACTCTTGACTTTTCCTTGCAAAGAAAGAGCCAAAAGCCTAATACTAACATCTTCATCATCAACTTCAAAAAGGTCTAGAAAAGTCTCAACATTCTGCACATGTTGCTCAGCGTTGACATTGTTACATTCACCATCAAATCTTGGTAGATATAGGTCATAATTTTTAGGGAAAGCATGAAGAATAGAAGGTAAAACAAGAGGTTTATACCCATCTGGGACTATAAAAGATGTAGGAGTATATACAAGAGCTACGGGATCAGTTTTGTTTTCTTTAGGCTCGTCACTCCAGTGAATAGAGTCATCATAAGATGTGGGAAAAGTAAGGAGGCCAGGATCAAAGGGAAACTCAGTATTTAGACTTTTTGAATAGGTTGAATGAAGTTTTTGATCACCTTTATCATACAAAAAATTCTGAAAAACCTTCAGGATAGCTTCAAGGATAGCTAAGAAGTAATTTACAAGGAAGCATAAAAGATCCTGAATACCATTCCACTTTGGATACCTGAACTTTGTGTAAGATCCCTCCATTTTCTCATAGAAAGAGTTAGTCCTCCAGTGGAGTCTTTACAGGAGTCACCAGGTGAATTATTTCAGCCTTTCTATGTCTGATCGTTGTCCACCATCAACCATCAGATCTAACTTGATACATGTACTGGGGGAAATTCACAAGTTAAGTGTTACGTTTACAAGCTAGACCGGAGATTGACTGAAGCAACGTTTATCTACTTTCGCTAATGCAAAGCAAGAGCGTTTTGAAGGCTACTTGGCATAACTTCAGGCTCCGTCTGTAGCTTATAAAACAAATAACACTAACAAGCAAATCATTTGGCTCCCCAGTATGGTCGCCACTATGTTATAGGCCAAATCTACCTCAGGCTGAAGGAAGGCAGAGTTCAGGGTAACATCAAACCACGCTCAGTCTGGTTGCTAGCCCTACCAGAACAGGAGAGGGCTCTCTCTGGGTCAATCTCAGGAAAAATGTATCAATAGGGCTTGAGATGACTTGAAATGAATACTTATTTTAGGCTAGGTAATAAGTGCAAGGATTTGATTTTTGGATTTAGTATACAGCAGCAATTAAAAGTATAGCCAGTCATGTAGTCAATTAAAAGGTAGGCAATACTTTTGATGCTTTAGATTGAGTGAATGGATGGATCAGACTGATAAAGAGCTAAAGAGGGCAAGAGGTCTCAAGGATCCTCTTCAATCAGATGAAAACATGTAAAATCAAACAAAACCAAAGGCAGAGCAAAGCAAGCTACTGAATTCCACCTTTAACACTGATTTGTTTAATTTAAGAAGAACAGAAAAGGGAAATGATACACATAAACATCAGTGAACTTACAAATACATGTAGAAAAACACCATCAAAACTCAGAGCCACAAGGATCCTAACAAGTGCTGCAAAACCTCTGGTATTTCCTTTGCCAACAATGCTGAAGTGATGTACAATGAAGTGCCAAATAATTCCCAAGAGTCCAACACTGAATGACTCAGAAAATACATGATATAGACCATCCTAGGGAAATTACCTTCAAAACCCTAGGAGAGGGAAATGGACCTTACCTAGGCACAACTGAAGCATGAACAAGGTGTAAAATGACCCATTGGAATCTGGCATGATGATGACAACCCTCTGAATGATGGCACGCTCAGCTGAATGGTGACATGGAACGACATTTGGACAAATCTAGAAGGAGTGAAAGAAAACCCTAGACGCAATACTTAGTGACCAAATTTTGCTTAAAGACTCACTGAAATGACAAAATTTGACCTTGACACCTTAAAATCACTTGGTAAGAGCATTTTTGATCACTGGAGGAAGGCTGCAAAGACTGGCACTAACAGATCCTTGGGTCAGATTATTGCCGCCGCTGCCTCTATGGGGGTATCAGCTCCTGCTATGAGGCCGGTTGTTCCTTCATTGGGGATGTCTCCATGGACACCTGTTACGTCATCCCCTTAGGTTACTTCTGTACTCTCTAGGCCGACTGTCTGTGTGGCCCCATCTGCACCCGTTGTTACCACTCAGTCTGTAAGGACCACATCGCTTCTCGAAGACATCTATATAGCATCTGCTATGCCGGAGAACATCTCTCCAGAGGAGTATCGATTGTCCCTACAACAATCGAACCCCGAGGTCAGACAGTCCTCTCAAGATCCCAACCGCTCGTATTTTTCGCACTATGCACAGGATGGTACACCCATGTACGTCTTTCCATATCAGTACAATGAGCATGGGAACCCTTTACGTTTACCCGCTCCTGAGGCTCAACTTCATGCTCAGGGTTTACTGTTAAACCAGGCTGGACAGCCTTATAACCCGCAAGGACAACCTTTTCAAGGCCAACCTTCGGGCCAGCCTGGAGATCCTTATGACCCGCAAGGATAGCCCATATAGGGCTACCCTCCGAGCCAGCAAGGGCCATTATACGGTCTGCAAGGACAGTATTACAACCCTTCCGATCAACTCGTGCAGCCTCTCCCTGGAGTCCCACCTGGGCAACCTCAAGGACTGACAGGTCAACCGAGGTACCAACCAGGGCCGGTATATGGTCCTGGGGGGCAAGTCCAACCTTCTCAACCCATGCAACCTCAGTATCCTCTTGGTCCCAAAGTTGCACATCAGCCAGGACCATCTTATGGTCCTGTTGCGGGTCAAAACGGTTATCAGCCACCACCTAGCTCCATTCCGCCACCAGGCCAACCGACCAATCCGGTACAACCTAGTGTTCTTCCACCAGGCCAACCGGCCAATCCGACACAACCTGGTGCTCCTCAACAGCCAGGTCAACCTGCACAACCGACACAACCTGTTTATCTGGGTCAACCTGTTCAACCAGGGCAGCTCGTTCAGCCAGGTCAGCCTGTTCAACCAGGCCAGCCTACACATCCTGCCAACCCTGCCCAACGGCCAACTTATTCCATGTCGCAGCCAAATCAACCGTTGCACCCTAATTGTCAGGCTTAGCAGGGTCCCACCTATCAGCAGCCCACTCAACCTTAAGGTGGTTACTATTCTCATGGTCAATACCGACCGAATTATAGCCAGCCCCAAGGTTCTAACTATTACTCTCAACAACCCGGCTACACCTATGCTCAGCAACCAAATCCACATGCTGGTCACACAGGGCCGACATATAATCAAGGTCCATACTCTGATTATCAAGCCACGTACGCTGGTTACCAGCAACCCAATCAGGCTGGTTATACACCCTATAACCCCTACGGTTAGAATCCTACTGGACAGAACCCAAGGGGAGAGGGATATTCTCAACCAACGTGGAGTACAGGTACTGGTCCGTATCGAGGGCCAGGCATGCCGTTCAATCCGCAATTTCCGTTCTTGGCTACCTTGGAATTACCGGATGTTTCGAAATTAACTAATGATCCGATTCTGCACAATCCTTATTGGCCTCCGGTTCTGACCAAGGTACCCGGCGATTGCCCAAAATTTGAGGGTAAAGCTAAAGAGGACCCCCAAGCTTACGTAATGACTTACCATCTTTGGTGTTCGTCCAACTCTTGGGTGGACGATTCAATTCGTCTACGTCTCTTCCAGCGTACTCTTACTATGAAGCTCGTGCACTTACTTGAATTACCCCGTGGCATCTTTCAAGAATTCAATACGTTAGCCATGGCTTTTCTGACTCACTTTCAGTTACTGGTTCACTATGAAGCCAAGACGCATCTCCTAACTTTATTGAAGCAGGATAAAGCCACCCACATCTCGGATCACATTCATGAGTGGCGACGTCGTCGTAGACTGATCAAGTTTGATATTCCTGATCAACTACTAACTCATTGGTTCACCACGTCCTTCATTAAAAAAATCGCCCAAGATATTGCTATGGGGGCATTTGTGACTGAAGAACAAGCCATAACGCATGCTCAGTATCTTGATCTAGTATACTCTCAGTCTGGCACGCTGTATGACATTTTGACTGATGCTCCACGCCCAGGAATCTCTAAAGCTCCACCTACCCCCGCGATAGATGGTGTTATTGGTTCCGTATCCCAGAATTCTCGAAAATATTCGAATGGGAAGCAGAAGTCCAATTCTTCCAATAATTCTGCTCTTCCCACCCCTCCAGATTCTAGAAAAACTACGGAGGTGAACGCCGTTCAGGATAATCCTACGGAAAAGGCCTCCAAAGGAAAAAAGAAAGGAAAAGGTAAATCCAAATTCGATGCTCCAAAGCCAGAGTCTTCCAAACCTCAGACTGAGGACGATTCTCAATGTAAACCGAAGTACCCCTGCCTTATTTGTGAAGGAGATCACTATACCAAGGATTGTCCCCGACGGTTCGAAATTAGTCAACTTCTCAAAGGCCCCAAAGGGACTCCGGCAGTTCTAAAAGATCCTTTCCCATCTCAGCAGACCCAGATGGTTGAACAGCCTTCACCATCTGCACCATTTGGGTCCCAAGTCTTTATGATGAATGGTGCTGCACCTATCTCCATTGCTACGCGTTCGAAGGATTATGCTGGATTGCGCCAGGCAGCTGGGAAGGAAGTTGTGGATGGCCCACCTCCCCCACATGTCTCCGGTCCGTTGGAAATTGAGAAGCCTACTGCTAAACCCGTTATAAGGCCACCTTCTAAAGGTGTTCTACGAAGATCTTCCTACAACCCAAATGCCCGTGCCGCTCAGCACTACAGTATTGTTGAGGATTTGGCACAGGCGCCTTCTGCTATGTCTGCATTGGAATTTCTTCAAAGTTGCCTGTCACAATGGAAAGCTTTATTGTCTGCGATCGGTGGGATCGATCCCACTGATTCTAACCTTCTCACCTTCGACTTAGAAAATTTCACCCCCTGACTCCCACATCAGATCGCTCTTGTTATTCAAGTCGGGATGAATGGTCTTAACATCCATAGGGCCATTGTGGATGAAGGTGCTTCTACCTGTGTCATGTCATCCGCCTGATGGAAGGCCATTGGCTCTCCAGCCCTTTCATCCTCACCCAATGCCTTAGAGGCATTCGATGGTCGGGAATTGAAACCCCTGGGTGTTCTCGAGAGTTTATCGATTAGTTTACAGGGGAAGACAGTCAACGTAGAAGTGGAAGTGGTTGACGCCAAGCTTAACTACAATATACTTCTCGGCCACAGTTAGACTCACGCCATGCTATGCATGCCATCCACCCTCTTTCGACTTCTTAAGTTCCCTCACGAGGGAAAAATCGTTACGGTGGATCAGTTGTCTTTCTTCACCTCTACCTCCGAGAACAACGTTCCTTACGTGGATCAAATCCCAAATCCCCCTGACAGTGTAGGACCCAGTCTCTTCAAAGACCTCGTCCTCATGGGTATTTTTCTTGCACCACCACCGTACACCGCTCAAGTTAATATGATCTCTAGGTCTGACAACCCATGGCTCATCCCTTCGCCTGAGAAGGTGTCTGATTTTGGAGAATCGATGCCCTTAACTCCAGTGGAGATTAATTACTGTGAAATCATTGCCACATCTGATCCTCCCCCTCCTCAGCATGCTCCTTCGAGCATGGCTTTAGATGTCTACTCTCAATCCCCCTGGCTCGGCGAGGCCGACTCGCCTAATCCTCTTAAGGAGACTTTCCCTTCTGATGAAGCCATTGTTGAAAACATGTCTCTTAAGGAGCTGCCTTGGAGCGATGGACATCATCATTCCTCCTTCATGCCCAGCTTGGGGGCAATGTCAGATTTTCTAGAGCGTTTTGCATCTCAGGTTCCCACTCCACCTCTTCAGACACCCATATTGACTCATGAGGTCCTTTCAGAGGGAAACCTGAGCAACATCACTCAAACTATTCCGATCGAAATCTCCGTTAAACCAGGGATAGTTGAGAACATACACGTGGGAGTAACTTGTTCTCCTGATGAGATACAAGTTACACTAATCTTTTTCGAGAATTCAGAGACGTGTTCGCTTGGTCCTATGAGGAAATGCCCGAGATTGATCCCAGCATAGTATTGCACGAGATTCCTACCTATCCTGGTGTGAAACCCGTGTGCCAACGCCTACGCCTGGTCCATCCTCGCAAAGCCGCTGCCATTAAAGAAGAAGTTGAGAAACTTCTGAACACGGGCTTCATTTACCCAATTCCCCTCACAGAATGGGTTTCAAATATTGTCCCTGTAGATAAGAAACAGGGCACTATAAGGGTCTGCGTTGATTATCGTGATATTAATTGCGCCTGTCCTAAGGACAACTATCCTACTCCCTTCATAGATCAAATCATTGACGAATGTGCCGGGAGTGATATTTACTCCCTAATGGACGGATTTTCCGGGTATAATCAAATAAATATTCTACCCGCTAATCAACACAAGACTGCATTCATCTGTCCATGGGGTACCTTTGCTTATAAAAAGCTCCCGTTCGTCTTGAAGAACACTGGAGCTACTTTCCAGCGTGTTTGAGTTGACTAAAGATGCCCGACGTCGGATTTGGCATCAGTCTCAACTCTACCGCATTGTAGGAGATACTTTATACCACGTTGGAGTAGATTCAGTGCTCCGTCGGTGCTTGACACTGGAAGAGGTTGAATGAGTCTTAAATGACTGTCACAGTGGTGCCTGTGGCAGTCACATGTCTGGATATGCCACCGCCTAGAAGATTCTGCGTGCGGGTTACTTCTGGCCATCAATCTTTAAAGACTGTATTGTCGCAGTCTGCAAATGTCATTCGTGCCAGGTTTTTCAGCGTAAGATGCGCGCGCCACCTTTCCCATTGCATCTTGTCATTACTGTCGGCCCTTTTGCAAAATGGGGCGTAGATTTGATGTCGTGTAACCCTCATTCGGCCGGGGGGCATGCATCTATAATTGTCGCTGTCGACTACTTTACTAAGTGGGCCGAAACGATGCCTACACTAGCCGCTGATGGTAAGACAGCTGCTTAGTTTATCTTCAATCATATTATTGCACGTTTCAGAGTCCCTCAGGCCATTGTTACCGATCATGGTACTCACTTTCGAGATTACATGATGGCTAAGCTGACATCAAGATTGGGCTTATGACACAATATCTCAACGCCATATTACCCCCAGGAAAATGGCTAGGTTGAGGCTGTGAACAAGGTTTTGGTCACAATGCTTCAATGAACAGTTGGAATTAATAAGTCCAATTGGCACCTGCAATTGTTCTCAGCTCTATGGGCATACCGGACATCAGCAAAGAGTGTGACCGGATTCACACCTTTCCAATTGGTGTATGGTCTGGAAGCAAATCTTCCGGTTGATTGCGAAATTCCTTCCTTAAAGCTGGCTGTGGAACTTTTACCCGACACTTCTCCTGAAGAAGAGCGTCTCTTGTATTTGGAACAATTGGATGAAACCCGCCGCTTGGCTGCCTTAATCATTGAGGCACAGAAAAAGCGGGTCAAAGTGCACTTTGATCAATCAGTCTCTCCACGTTCCTTTGTCGAAGGGGACCTTGTCCTCCTATGCGACCAAGCGCACGACAAAATCGGGGCAGGAAAGCTCCAACCCATGTGGCATGGGCCCTACATAGTAAAACGAGTATTGAATAGTGGGGCTTATGAGCTCATTGATTATGAAGGAGTTCCGTTGGCGCAGGCTAGAAATGGGTTGTACCTTAAAAAATACTACGCTTGAAGTCATTTTTGGTGTGGTGTGTGTACATAGGTGTGTATATTCATTTGTGTGCATGTGTGGTGTGGTGTGCATGTAAGCATATTTCTACTGATCGGGTCTTCCTGATTGTGTAGATGTCTGTTACTCCATTTTTGGGTTTCGCGGATGGTGCCTCTCGCAGTACCAGGAATCTGTCTTCGACAGCCTGGGTAATCTATGATCCTGATGGTGAGTTGGTTGACCTGCAAGGTGTGTGTCTGGGTCCTACTACAAATGATATCGCAGAATATAGTGTTATATTGGAATTATTAACCGAGGCTATCAACCTTAGCATTCGTGAATTACTTGTGTATCTAGACTCGCAACTTGTAGTATTACAACTTAACGGACATTATTCAGTAGGAAATCCATCCATTTTACGTCTGTATCTGCGTATTCATCTGCTGGAAAGAAGTTTTGACTATATTACATATCAACACATACCCAAACATATGAATACATTAACAGATGCAGTAGCTAATTTGGTTCTAGATAGACATTTGCGCAATTTATAAACAAAACATCATCACATGAAAAAGATCCATCCAGAAATAGGTATGTATATATATATATGTGTGTGTGTGTGTGTGTGTGTCGAAATGTTTACATAGTGTGCATCACATAAAATCAAAAAATATACATGTTCGTCTTAATACATCCGGAGACGACATGTCTCTCAAAAAATATGCATGAAAGAAGCCCTAGGTGTCTAATCCACATGGTGCTCATGGTAACATGCTACCACACGCACTAAGAGTCTCAAAAGTTGGTGGAGGTGACTAGGCACTCCCATCGTATGTCTCTGATACGCCATCGGGACATCTGCCAGCCGGGTGTAGTCTGAATCCCCTGGGCGATCCCCTCAAGGTTCTGGATCAACTCTCCTCCCTCAGCACCCTCTGCCTAAGGATCAGCTGCGGGCCGAGTTCTCCGTGCAATAGGAGACATACCGGCTGGTCGTTCTGGGCCAACATCTGCATACATATAAAACTGTTGTTAGAACGGACATGTATCACCAAAAAATCATAAAACATAAAAAAAAAAAAGAGTATCATATCCAACTCCTCATCCCAATCCTCCCACTCCGGGAGCGGAAGATCAGGATCTCCGGTGAAATCGGTCCCAGCATAGGGCCAGTCCTCGACCATGATCAACTGACGCCGTAACCATCCAAAAAACTCAGGCCTCCAAGACATCTGTTGGCCTCCTCCTGACCTGGGCATAAGTGCTGCCCAGCGAGCCATCCTCGGCTCTCATGGTATCGGCTCAGCAACTCTCCAGGATGAACGACACCAAAATGGAACCATAGCCAAATTGCTTTAGTTTGACTTGCTTGCATCTCGTCAGCTACCTCTTGATATTGGTTGTCACCACTGTAGCCCAATCAAACAGTGTAGGACTCATACACTCAGAGGCTAGTATGAGTTTGGATTTTGTTGCCTCGTGTGGAGCTTGCGATCCTGCAGCTCGTGTAATGGTGTGTAGCACTACTCTGAGTGCTAGATCCTCGACAGTGTGGATGTCCACCTTTCCGCTTCCTGATCCGGTAAGTGCCCTTGGGCACACCCTCGCCTTTACTTGTTCCATATTTTCGCCAGATGGTCTGCTGCCTATCATGATGGGCACCGGACCTCTGCACGACAGTCCGGTTATGAAATATACATCAGAAACCTCCAGTTCCAACACTTGGTCCCGAAGCTTAAAAACTTCTTCATTTTCATCCCATATACTGACCAAGTATTGTAGTAGCTCAGGTTGAGCTCGTAAGCATGGCGTCAGGAAGAACTTTTTGAGTCCGCAGTTCTTAAGTGCATTCATACAAGCTTCATTCTCCATAGCCAGTTCATCCTCTTCCCCATGCTCCCTCTCCTTCCATTCGATAACCATTATGCCTAAGTAACCTGCATCAACATGATCAAAAGCCTCAATTAGATCTCTGTTATGCTTGAAATTTCATTTGGATCGTTTGCAATTCAAAAATTTCAAGCGGAAAATTGAGTTTCTCCGTTGGCGCGGCCCCTTTGTAAGAAAAAGGCCATTGGCGCGGGTCTGTGCCCAATACCCGCGCCAATGGGCGTGGCCCTAAAATTTTAAAACTTTTCCACAGAAATCTAATCTGTAATGGAAATCTCTAAAAAATGGATCGGAATGGAGTTCAAGGAAGCGCCCCTTACCTGGAACAAATGGGGATCTGAATGGTAGCTCGGATCAGTTGCAGTCGCCGTCAGAAGTTCACACACAAATGGACCACTGTTGCTCTCCAATGAGGTAAATAGTAAAAGTAATTTTGTTTTTACCATTTGAGACTTATTTATAACTTTTTGAAATCTAATTAGGTTTTAAAAGTCATTTTTTATTTTAATATATTTTGTCAAAAATGGATTTTACACTTGCCTTTATGTGCAACAACAGGTTTTTATGCAACTTAAACGGTGACACGAGTTGTATTTTATACTTTTTCGGACTCGGTAAATACACGAAAAAAGTCACTTTTGGAGTCATCTTTCAGCTCTTTTCTGACTCTCTAAACATGAAAAGATTGCCGAGGCCCTTGTCGTTCTGATATCGTTAAAGTGGCCACGAAACGACATCTACCCAGTATACGTTTACCCCTTTTTCGGGCTAGGATAGATTATTTACGAAAAAGGATTACCCTAGCCTATCGCGACTAGGAGGTTTTCTCAGACAAAGTTTTCTACCTTTTTGGATCTGAGGAACTATTTATGAAAAGGGACCTTTGGAGTTTACTTTTCTGTTGTCTTTTCAAACTCTTAAACATGAAAAGACGTTGAGTTCTGCCTTTGTCAGACTCGTTAAACCCTGATGACATTGGATTCAGTCGTAATGAAAGTATCTGAGTTCCTCCTTCCTAGGGCTCGTTAAATGTACTAGGATGGGCTTATATGGCAAGAATATGGTATCCTCTTCAAGCTTGTGTAAAAATAAAGAGGTACTCGCTAGAAATCGTGGGGGAAAAATGGAACCAAAATCATTGTCATGTCGGCAGTATGTCGCTCTTGAAAATGGCATTTGTCTGCATTCGTGTTCGGTTGGGAATATCTCATCTCGTTTTTTCACTTGCCTCCGTGGGTTTGGGTGATCCCTTTTGACCTCTCATCTGCTCTTCGCCTTGTCATCATGACCCTTGATCTTTTGATGTCAAATACTGCCAAATCCACTGTCGTGCCGCCGATATGTTCAAGAGAAGTTGACCTCTACAGATTTCAAACTTCCTCTGATTCTCATCTGATCTTAATTCACAAAGATATTATGTTCCTCTATCTCGTGTCGATGATGTGGGAAACACTATGGCCCACCTTCGATCAAAGTCACTTCCTATCGACTTCAGCTCATTATCCAGGAAGCTGATCTAGAGACTCCCTTCTGGTACCTTGGAGCCTGCCTACCTCAATGGCAAGTTGTTCGCATTCGGCATGAGGTTTTCATCATTGGCCTCCGATCGAGTGATTCTACGGGTTTTCGACGCCAGCTCATTGATTCACATGCCGTGGATTGTACCTATAGTACCTTGAGGACCATTGTCATTATTGGTGGTACCTCTCGCATCTGTTAACAGCTTTCATCATTGGCTGGTAATCAGGCGATGTTCTTGCATGTTCAACTTCAGCTCACATATTCACATGCTTGAGCTTGTACTTTGTTCGGGTCGAGATGGAGCGCAAGACCCTGGATTCCTGTCTGTTATAATCCAGGCTGCGATTTTGTGGATTCTTATGATTAGTTACATGACTCACTGATTGGATGGCTGCGACCATACCTGAGTCTATTTATCGATCCTCACTGGATGGCTGCGTCCATACCTTGGATCTGGATTCTTGCATACTCTGTTATGGATGGCTGCGGCCATACCACATATATATCATGTATCTGAGATATCAGTTGTATTTCTCTACGCAGGTTTTTTGATAGTGGTGTTTTCAGTTGGACACGTTCTCGTAAAGAATTTCACCCCTCTCTCTCTTTTGGGCCTCATGCTTTAGGGGGCATCTGTTACACAGTAATTTGTCACCGTCCCTGCAATTCTCCATCCTGCATAATTAGAGGTTTCATTCCGTGACATGTGAGCAATGACATGACTTCAAACCACTTTCATGACATCCCTCTGAATATGAGCTTTCACTGCCTTGAATACAACTCCTTGTAAAAAACCCTAAAAACACCCCTTTTTTCATTGGCGCGGGAAGACAGTTCAGTACCCGTGCCAATGGGGGAAATCCTTCAAATAGGGCGCGCCAATTGGCGCTCTGTCTCAGAGTTGCACTCGCGCCAACCATTTTAAGGAGTGTTTTTTAAAAATAAATGGCGGAAGTTTCGTCCTAACCAATTCATAAACTGGTATCTAATTTGAATTGGGTGGTTTGGCTCTGGATCTCCATGTAGAGGAAGTGGTTTGCCACCTCTCATGGAAGCTTCCTTGAGGATAGGGCCAATCCCATGATTATAGGGATCCCAACTCCCCTTCCTCCATCTATAAAAGCTTGCTCATCTCCTTTGCAAGCTAATCTCCAAGTTCCCAAGAGCCATCAAAGCCTTATGCTGCAAGAGCCTTGATTCATTCCCTTAAGGCCAAATCGAAGCAAGGAAATTATTGTCGAGACATCCGAAGAGAGAGGCTTGTCCCATCCCTGACAGGCTTTTTTGAGACGTGTTTCACTGGCGACCCTCCGAAGGAGTATTTAGCATCAGAGCTAGGTTGTATCCTCCTTTTCTTGATTAATAATAAGCGACTATTGGTTATGGTTCCACTCCTATTGTTGATCATGATGATGAGTTATTTCTTCTCTGACTAACAAATGGTTTCATATACTAGATTTTACGCTTGTGTTTGTTGTGTTTCTTGCGTGTGCAGGTGTCTGGTCACGGAGATCATGAGGATCGTGATCTGCCAGAGCTAAGGAACGGGAGCGCTACTCTCTTTGCAAGCGATAGCGTTGGATTCCAGGTAAGCCTTCATCGCTAGTTGGTTTATGTGCAATTAGGAACCTGCACTATAGCGTGTGACAATTGTTGCTAGACCCAGTCTGGGCTAGTAGGGATCACCTCTGTCCGAAGAGGGGATTTACCTCTCCAACAAATGGAACTCGCTCCAAAACAAAAGTGACCAAGATCGACCCATAGCTGAAATTTTTTGTCTTTCCACTTTTTACCTTGTTTAATTTTTCTTTGATCTAAAGGAATACTGCTTCAGCCCAGTTGAACACGGTTGACTTGATACACTCAAGCGCATACTGCATGTATGATTTGTTCGTGACATGTAGTGTCACGTTGCCAACTAGCTTTGTGATAGTGAATAGGAATGTTCGCAAAGGCATATCACGCACATCTTTGATATTTATCTTTCCATATTTTCTAGGCTTAGTTCCTGGTCAACAAAACTGTTGGATGTAGTCCTTCACTGTTTCACCTCCATGGATGGAGCCCCCAAGGGAAATGGGGGCACCATGTCTAGAAAAAACTGTCAGAAATTAAATGTCATCAACCAATATTGGGAGCAATTTGTCCCTAATGGGAAATGTGCGTAGTACCGGGTCCCATGAACGGATCAAGAACTGTAATAGTTCCATGTATTGCCTCATCCTTGACAATCAGAAGTACTTGAGAAACCCACAGTTTCTGAGGGATCTCACAATGCCAGGATCATTTAGGGCAACCATATACTGTTCTTCATGTTCTCTTTCTTACCATGTAATCGACATTATGATCTGATCAAAGTCTAAAATCACACCATAGGCTTAGTTAGGATCCATTCCATGCAAAAAACTAGAGAAATTTTGGGTGGAAAACAAGATACAACTTTTTTAATTACGCTCAACGCACCCCTGAGTGGAAGACGAAGAGTTGAAAAGGAACTAGGCTTCTTTCCAGCCTCACTACTATGCACTTTTCGACATTCAAGGGTGTGTTGGTCCTAGGGCATTGTATATTTAACCTAGGAGCCCCAAAACCCTAAAAAATGTGCATAAAACTGAAAAAGAATACAACTAATAGAAAGAGGAGGGTAACATATTCTACCTAGTCCGGATGGCATGAGAAATGATCCACATAATTTGTCGCAATCAGCCACTGAAGTTCGAGGGTAAAAACAGGCTCAAAGCACTAAAATTCTAATGGTAAAGGTGAAATGGTAAAAATGATTTGGTAATTTCTTAATTTAATAGTATTTTTTATTAATTTATGCATATTTAATGAAATGACTATGGTTTTTACCCATTTTTACTATTTTAAACAAATATTGTTAATCCATTTGATGGTTCTTTGAGCAGGTTTACAACTAATTATAGTGAGTTGGTCGTGCATGATCGTGAAGTGAAATTTTGACCACAAAGCATACTTTTATCTCTTTTTCGAGCTTTGTTAAACATGAAAAAGGAACTCAAAGCATACTTTTATCCTTTTTTTCAAGCTTTGTTAAACATGAACAAGGAATTCAAGGTGCAATTTTATCTCTTTTTCGATCTTTTTTAAATACGAAAAAGAAAACCCCTGGAGTTCTCTTTTAGCTCTTTTTCAGACTCTCAAAATATGAAAATATTGTCAAGCTCTTGTCCTTTTGATTTCGTAAAATGAATTGAAACGACATCTACTTAGTATAAGTTAAACCCTTTTCTCGACTGAGATAGATTATGTTTATGAAAAAGGAAAACCGTAGTTGAACATGGCTGGGAGGTTCTCTCAGGTATTATTTTACACTTTTTTAGATCTGAGGGACTATTATACGAAAAAGAACTTGTGGATTTTTCTTTTAGTCCTTTTTTCAAACTCTCTAAACATGAAAAAGTACCAAGTTCTCACTATCGTTAGACTCATTAAAACATCACATAGCGACGAACTTGTCCATCATGAAAAGATCGAGTTTCACCTTCGCTAGACTAATTAAACCATCACATAGCGATGGATTCACCTAAAGGGTGGAATTATACATCAAGCATATGTTATCCTCCTTAAGATTGTTAAAAAATAAAGAGGTACTGGTCATCAATGACTAGGGAAAATTGGAAAGGGATAAAACACTTTATGGTAGCAAGTCGCTCTTGAACATGATAATTATTCACTTCATCTCCGTGATTGTGGATTGGGTAATCTACTTGACAGTCTATCATACCTATGGTCTATCATACCGTCCATCACTTCGGTTTTGGGTCAAATGCTGCCAATTCATTCAATGTCGCCTATATTTTCAAGAGAAGTCACTCAATTATTACTCATCCTTTGCAATACTCATAAACCTTCATTTCATGACCACCATCTCAAACATTGCTTCAGCAGTCACATTCTGTCTCCAAAATCATTACTCCCATTTCGTGTTGTTGATGGGGGAAACATCAATGCCCTCCTGCGATGAGTCACTTCTTGTCGACATCAACTCATCATCCAGGAAGTTTACATAGAAAAAACCTTTTAGTACCTTGGAGCTTTCTTTAATCAAAGGAAAGTTTCTTACTTCCGGCGATGGGTTGACATCACATGCCTTCGACAAAAATACTTTGTATGGTGTTCGACATCAAATCATCTATTCACACCATGTAGAATGTACTGCAGTACCTTGAGAGCCATTATCATCAATGGTGGTTTCTCTCGCGTCTGTTAATGACTCACATCATTGGCTGGTAATCAAACGGTGTCTTCCCATGTTCGACTTCAGACCACATATTCACATGGTTAGACTCGTACTTTAAGCGATCTAGTGAATGAAATAGAATTCCCCGGATCTAGTTTCATACATCTGGGCTGTGATTTCAGGAGAAGTACTAAATCATCCATACGATGGTCATTACTCAGATGGTCATCCTATCATGGGTCTATATCTGTAGACGACTTTATGATGTTGTGATAATCTATGTGCTGAGTATGGGATATGCCTCCCTCAGTAATTCATGTCCAAGATGAACATATATCATGATGTAATGCATTGTAATTGATGCAGGTTGTCGTTCACTTCAGTTCCTCCTCATCATGTCATAAACAAAATTACTCAACATTGCCATTTTCGACTTCATGCTTTAGGGGGAAAGCTATTACAGGTCAATTTGGACATCATCGCAAAACATAGATCAATATTCATTAGGGTATATCATACTCTAAATTGGTTGCTAAAAGCCCTAAAGAAGTCATTCCATTGGTGGTTTTCCTTCATGAAATTTTCATTGCTTAGATGCCAGTTGAAGTGCCCCAGTGAGCCATCAACTCACCCCTAGAAAGATGTAATTTCTCTGCAGAGCATCTACTCCCATGCAAGGTGGCGTTGCAGAGGATCCAA
Source organism: Pinus albicaulis (assembly GCA_034641835.2). NCBI lineage: Eukaryota > Viridiplantae > Streptophyta > Pinopsida > Pinales > Pinaceae > Pinus > Pinus albicaulis. Next base: position 1,284,523,451 of record CM076583.1, on the reverse strand, counting down.
GCCCACTTTAGAGTACGTTGGTCGACTGGGAATGAATTGTTCATTGGATTCTGGGAATCTTCCCAACCTCTAGTGACTTCTAGAAGTTGTTCTAGCCTTCACCTCATTTGATAGCCTCGAATTTGGAAGCCATGAAGTCATTAAACCTCTTATCCTCCTATTAATTTATGACTCAGTGGGTTGTTTCATTGAACATTTATAGCATCAATTTTAGCTGAATTATTTTTGTAATTCATCCACAAAGGTTATGTTTTCCCAAGCCGTGGCCTTTTTTGTTAGATCTAGAGCTATACAGTTTCATCACACATTTAGAATTTTTTTGCGAAGTTAATATTTGAACTTTTGTACTTATATAATTGATTTTATATTATTTCTAATGTGTGTATGCTCTTTATCATCCACTTTATGTGATCTTGGAAAATTAGAAAATTTTCATTTTTCAAAAAGTTTAATTGAGATCTAACCCCATTTCTATAAAATTTCAAAAAGGAAAATGAAATTTTATTTATTTTTTATGTGTGACCGTGTTGAAGTATTTTTAGAAAAAAACAAGTCTTTTGTGTCGGGAAAGATTTTTGCTCAATATTTGGCAATATATCCATTAATGTTTGACTTTGAATATATCCCTCAATTTTGAAATATACATGAAGAAGTTATTGATTTCTCTCATCCGTGGGAAAACTTCGACGATATCACTTCTGATGATGGAAATTATGGGTGAGGTGCAATCCTTCATTTGACTCAACATCATTACTTTAAAATGAAATCTAGCCTAGGACATGGTGTTACAAGTCAATTTTGGCATCATCCCAAAAAACATATCAATATTCATTAGGATCTATCATACTCTAAATTGGTTTCTACATGCCCTAAACAAGTCATTCCATTGGTGGTTTTCCTTCATGAAAGTTTCACTGCTTAGATGCCAGTTGAAGTGCCCCATTGAGACATCAACGCACCCCTAGACAACTGTAATTTCTTTGCAGAGCATCTACTCCCATGCAAGGCTGCGTTGCAGAGGATCTAGGCCCACTTTAGGGTGCATTGGTCGACTGGGAGTGAATTTTTCATTGGATTCCAGGAATCTTCCCAACCTCTAGTGACTTCTAGAAGTTGTGCCAGCTTTCACCTCATCTGATAGCCTTGAATTTGGAACCCATGAACTCATTAAACCTCTTATCCTCATATTCCCATGAACAAGGAAACCTCTTCATCCATTTTTAGGAAAGCCATTCAGTGATTCATTTATGTCAAACTGTTAGGTCCATATATTACTAGTATAGTCCCTTATTGTTATTAGTGTAACCCCCTTATTGTTATTATTGTACCCTTGTAACCCCCATTTTGTTATTATTGTGCCCTTAAATTATTATTGTTAGGTCGGCTAGGATTACATTGTGGCCCACTAGGGTTACATTATGGCCTCATGGACTCCTATATATAGAAAGAAGGTTTTGTAAATTGTATCATCCAAGAATTGTTCATTTATGTAATGTATTGGAGGTTTCCCCCTCAAAGTGGCTTATTTCTAAGGTGTTGATATCTCTTTTCTTCTATTTTTGGAGCTGGTTACACAACATTTGGTATCAGAGCTTTGGATTCTAGGGTTTTGTTGCTCCAAACAGGTCATCGTGGAATTTTCGCTATAATTTTTTTTCTACGAAGTTTCAAAAGCTGAAATTTTTAGGTTGCGAAGCCGAAATCTTGAGGAACATCGTCAAAATATTTCAGAGCTTGGTTTGCAATATTTTGGGAGATATGATCTGTGGAATTTAGGTCTTTTTTTAGGCTACTAAACAGGTCATCGTGGAATTTGCGCTATAAATATTTTGCTACGAAGTTTCAGAAGCTGAAATTTTTATGATGCGAAGCCGAAATCCTAAGGAAAATCGTCAAAAAATGTTAGATCTTGGTTCGCAATATTTTCGGAGATATGGTCTGTGGAAGGTAGTGCTTTTTCAGGCTCCTGAATTTCATCTCAAAGAGGTGATCGTAGGACAATCTTCATAACTCTCTCTCTGAGCATCGGATTGGAGTGCCGTAAAAAGTGGTCATAAGTACATGAACTTTAGTTTCTTGGCTATCAATTTCAGAGCCTAAGGAAGAAACAGTGACATGTGGAAAGTTGTACAAGTTCGCTCTACTAAACTAGTCCATAATTAGGTCATTGTGGGAGATTGGACACAAATTTGTCTTGGAGAATTCAAATTAGGTCAGACCTATGGCATTTGAAAGATAATTCAGAGGGATACGTTGGCACCAAAATTAAAATATTGAAGTGCTGCAATCACATAGATAATCCAATTTCAATATCAAGCTCCTCAAAAGCAAGAAAAAGGTGTGTATTTTTTTTTTCTGAATTGCATAAGTCTTGTTTGAAGAATCAATTTGAATTGATTCCAAGGGCATATTGTAGAATACATATCAGTATTGGGTTCTAAAAAATGCCCCGTAAAAATAATTCAACACTTGTTAAGCCTTCAAAAGGCTCTACTATGACTCATGAAGATGAATAATTGCAACATGATCTATCAAAATTACAAGAGCAAGTGCAACAAATTTCACTCTCACAAAGAGCAACAAAAAATGAAATGGAAGTTTTGAAGAAAGGTGTGGAAGTGAAGATGGACAGTTTGAAGAAAGGCGTGGAAGCTAAGATGGATGGCATGGAAGTTAAAATGGATGGCATGGAAGCTGGCATGGAAGCTAAGATGGATGACATGAAAGACAACATGGAAAACATGAAGAATGATCTAAAAGCAGACATCGAAGGTTTGACAAAGTTGATATAAGAAATGTTTCCTAATGGTGAAAAGATAGTAGAAGAACCTCATGATGAGAACAAAATAAATGTTAATCGTGATTTCATAAACTCTAATGTTGGCGGAAAGAACCACCATATTCCAAAAATGGATATGAGGAAGTTTGATGGAAAGGATCCTGTAACATGGATACTACAGATGGAGCAATATTTTGATCTCCATAATGTGCAAAACACACAAAAGATACGCATTGCAATTTTACATTTAGAACAAAATACATTTGTATGGTATCGATGGCTTTGCTCTCGTAAAAAAATTATCACTTGGTCAATTTTTACAGAGGAAATGATAGCACATTATGAGGATACAAAGAGAAACACCTTCTTTAGCCAATTGCTAAATCTCAAACAAAAGGGTTTAGTGGGGTAGCACATTGAGGACTTCCAAGAATATAAGGGTAACTGATATTCCAGAGGAACACAGGATCGATCTCTTCATAGGAACTTTAAAGGATAACATCCAACATGAAGTTTGCGTTTTGGAACCGGATTCATTGGAGAAGGCATTCAGGTTGGAAAGAAAAGTTGAATGTAAAATAATGGCAACAAAGAAGCCTACCACTCAATTCTATAAAGAAGTGTTGCTACGCCTACATTTCCACAACCTACAAGGTTAACACCACAACAATTGGAAGAAAAAAGAGCAAAAGGGCTTTGCTACAGTTGTGATAGCAAATACACTAAAGGTCATAAATGTGCTGAGAAGAAATTATTTTACATAGATTGTGAAGAGGAAGAAGAAAATGAACAAGAAGAGGGTATACACCAGGAACTAGCCCTAGAAGAAGAAATGAATCTGACCATATCGTGTAATGCACTAGCAGGAATTACCACTCCTCAAACTCTCAAGATAGAAGGACATATCAAGAAGAAAAAGGTAATAGTGTTGATTGATTCAGGTTGCACCCATAATTTTATTCATTGTAAGGTAGCCAAGGAATTGAATTGTTTCCTATACCCAGCACCAGAATGTCAAGTGATGGTTGCAAATGGAGGAACTATAAATTGCTCTGGAAAATGCCATAATATCAAGCTAACCATGGGGGAATATGTATTGACTAGTCCAATGCTTGCCATTCCTATGGGAGGTGCCGATGTTGTACTAGGAGTACAATGGTTACAATCTTTGGGGACGGTAGCTTTTAATTTTCAAGAACTTTTCTTGAAATTTTTTTCAGAAGGAAAGGAAGTCGAATTGCGGGGTATTGAAGGGAAGCCGGGAAGGATAATAAGCTCTAATGTCATGACAAAGCTTCTAAAGAAAGAACAACGAGGCATAATTGCACAATTATGCTCACTAGAAGTTCCGACATCAAAATCATCTATTTTTGTAGATCTCCAACAAGTCTTGGACAATCATTCCAAGGTGTTTGAAACTCCCAAAGGACTCCCACCTATTCGTGATCATGATCATGCTATTCATTTGATTACAGGAAGTGTTCCTCCAAACATCAGGCCTTATAGATATCCTTATGTCCAAAAGAGAGAAATTGAACGTATGATTGCAGAAATGTTAGAGGCGGGTATAATTCAACCTAATCAAAGTTCTTTCTCTGCTCCTGTAGTATTGGTACACAAGAAGGATGGATCATGGCGAATGTGTCCGGATTATAGGGAGCTCAATAAGCTCACCATTAAAGATAAATTTCCCATTCCTATGATTGATGAATTATTGGATGAATTACAGGGAGAAATTTATTTTACCAAGTTGGATCTTTGTTCAGGATATCATCAAATTAGAATGAAGACTGAAGATATTCCAAAAACAACATTTCGAACTCATGAGGGTCATTATGAATTTTTGGTCATGCCTTTTGGCTTTACCAATGCACCTTCTACATTTCAAGGGTTGATGAATTCCATTTTCAAACCCTTCCTTAGAAAATTTGTGCCAGTATTTTTTGATGATATACTAATCTACAGTAGGTCTTGGAAGGATCATGTTGAACATGTTGACAGGGTGCTCAAACTATTGCAGGAGAAACAATTATATGCAAAAAATCCAAATGTTTCTTTGGAGTACAAGAGGTGGAATATCTCGGTCATATTGTATCTCACGAGGGTGTTAAAGTAGACCCTAACAAAATTAAAGCCATTAAGGAATGGAAAGTCCCCACAACCATAAAGAAGTTGCGAGGATTTCTCGGGTTAACAGGGTATTATCGCAAGTTTATTAAGAATTATGGGAGAATAGCAGCACCTCTAACAACATTATTGAAGAAATATGCATTTTCATGGACTCCCGAAGCAACTAAGGCCTTTGAACGTCTTAAGGAGGCAATGTGCCATGCACCGGTCTTAGCTACGCCAGACTTCACAAAAACCTTTATTGTGGAATGTGATGCCTCAGGAAATGGAATTGGTGCAGTTTTAATGCAGGAAAGAAGACCCATTGCTTTTGAAAGTCGTCCAATCAAAGGAAAGTATTTACAGAAACCTATTTATGAGAAGGAAATGTTAGCAATACTGCATGCAGTAAAGAAATGGAGAACTTACCTAATGGGAAGACACTTCAAGTTAAAAACTGATCACGATAGTCTTAAACACTTTTTGGAACAAAGATTATCTTAAGAAGAGCATCAAAAATGGGTCACAAAGATGTTGGGATATGACTTTGAAATAATCTACAAAAAAGGAAAGCTTAATGTTGTTTCAGATGCACTCTCAAGAAAGAATGAAGAGGTGGAAGCATTGCTTTGTGCCATTTCTATTATCCAACTAGATTGGATAACCGAAGTAAGAGATGAATGGAAGAAGGACAAAGATGTATGGACACTCATTCAAAAGTTGCAGCAAGATCCTAGTACATCTGATACATTTAGTTGGAAAAATGATTCCTTATGGTGCAAAGATCGCTTATATCTTTGTAAGAATTCCCAACTAAAACAAAAGATTCTTCTGGAATTGCACACTTCTCCTTTAGGAGGACACTCAGGATTTTTAAAAACTTACCACAGGGTGAAGAAAGAATTTTTTTGGGATGGCCTTAAATCTGATATTCAAAAGTTTGTGGCGAAATGTTTGGTTTTCCAGCAGAATAAAGTGGAAACAATTAAGACCCCGGGACTTCTACAACCTTTATCCATTCCAAGTCAACGTTGGGAGGAAATTTCAATGGATTTTATCACAGGTTTACCTAAGTCCGAAGGAAAGAGTGTCATCATGGTGGTAGTTGATAGACTTACCAAGTATGCACACGTTTGTGCATTATCTCATCCATTTAAAGCAAGTACAGTTGCTACTACATTTATGGACAGAATTCAAAAGCTACATGGAAGCCCAAGGGTTATTGTGAGCGACAGAGATCCCATTTTTACTGGAAATTTTTGGACGGAGTTATTTTCTTGTTTGGGTACTCAATTAGCTCATAGCTCATCTTATCATCCTCATTCTGATGGTCAAACTGAGATAGTAAATAAATGTTTGGAAGGATATCTTCGTTGTTTTGTATCTGATAAACAAACACAATGGGTCAAGTGGTTACCTCTCCTTGAATGGTGGTATAACACTTCCTTCCATACTGCAGCAAAAATGACCCCATTTATGGCACTTTATGGATATCATCCACCATCCATCACATCATATTTAAGAGAAAATTCGAAGGTTCCAGCAGTGGAAGATCACATCGAGCATCGGCAAGAAGTTCTCCAACTCTTAAAGGATAACCTGAATTTGGCACAAAATCGAATGAAACAACAGGCAGATCAACATCGTAGCGAGAGAAGTTTTGATGTAGGAGATTGGGTATTTTTACGGCTACAACCATACAAACAAATGTCCCTCAAGCAAGCAAAGAAGGATAATAAATTATCGCCAAAGTACTATGGTCCTTACAAAGTGTTGCAAAAGATTGGTACTATGGCATACAAATTGGAGCTTCCTGCTTCTTCGCGAGTACATCCAGTTTTCCATGTTTCATGCTTAAAGAAGGTTATAGGTGAAAATATTCAAGTTCAAACAATATTGCCAGAACTTGATGAGGAAGGAAAAATCATATTGGAACCTGAAGCGGTCATGGAAACAAGAACTCGACAGCTACGGAATCGATCAATTTCAGAGTATCTCATCAAGTGGAAGAACTTACCCACTGAAGATTTTACATGGGAGGATGAGAATTTTATACAGAAGCACCCAGAGCTACTCAATCATTGAGGACAACACTTTTTTGAAGGAGAGGGGCATGTTAGGTCCCTATATTACTAGTATAGTCCCTTATTGTTATTATTGTACCCTTGTAACCCCCATTTTGTCATTATTGTGTCCAAGAATTGTTCATTTATGTAATATATTGGAGGTTTCCCCCTCAAAGTGGCTTATTTCTAAGGCGTTGATATCTCTTTTCTTCTATTTTTGTAGCTAGTTACATAACACAAACTACCTTCATATACTTATAAATAGAGAACTGAACATAGTGCATAAGAGAGAAATATTTTTTTTAAAGTAGAGTTGTGTTGGTGAGATCACAACTCTTGGAGTTATATTGCATGTACGGTGATGCAGTTGCATTGTTGATGTTGGATGTGATGAGGATGGGACTCAAGCTGGATTTTTTTTTGTCTTATTGTAACGACGAAAGCGATAAAGGGAGGTGAGGGAAAATGAACAGGTTACAAGTAGCTTTGTCTCCCTTTATCTATTCACTTTAAGGAAAAGGACATATATCTTTCTTTCTGTTGTTCTAAGTGAACCACCACACTTTTATTGTTTTCAATAGAGAAGGGAATCCATAAAATTCATATTTATGGGGACCCAAATATTGTTGTCAATCAGTTCAATAACACATCCAAATGCCACATTTTCACTTTCAACCCTATCATAGAGGATATTTTTTTAGAAGAGTTATCCTTTAATGTTATCTCTATGTGTCACATTTTTAGGGAAAGAAATGGAGATGTCGAGACATTGCCTAAAGAAGGTGCTTCATTGGCTATGGGAACCTGGAATATAACATAGCACAACAATAGCCATGAATAGGACTTCTATCACAAGTCCTTCATAGAGGGCATACCTTCTAAAATCCAATTTTGATTTTACTTTTTTATGGTTCTTATGTATTTTATTATGCACATTGGTTCCCGGTTAATGTTATTTTACTTGGGATGTTTCAGAAAGATAGATGATGTATTCTCCATATAGACAGAGTTTTTTTTTGTTGAATATGTTGCGGGAAATAGTCCAAGATTTGACAAGTTCATATTGATACAACGAAAATGGTTTCCTTTTGGTTCCTCTTTTGAGTGTTCATGGTCATGTTGTGTAACAAAGATTTTTTTTTTTGGTATAACTAAGGATGGTTGGCTACACTTTGGGTATTACAGAGTGCTACATAGCCACATACACAATGTAATATTCGGTTGATAATCGAAACTTATGATTTTTTCCTCGGAAGAAAAAAAACCAGACTGGAGGGAAATGAGTTTTAAAAAGAAGAGGAAACCCCACCCCTCCTTTATAACATTTACTACGTTTTTTACATTCACACACTTAGTTGAAAATTATTTTACTAAATTGTATGATCCAATATAAGAGATTAAATGTTCATTTTCGGTTGGAAGCCATGAATTGTGCCAATTATGTATTAAATTACAGTACCATAATGGCTTTAATAAATATCACACTGGAAGAAAAATGGAATGGAATTAAACTATATGTAACCCAATTTTGTGTGTTTGGTAGTGCAACATGGGCTCAATTTTTTTACGAAAAAAATGAAAGCATTACAACTTAAAATTGAGAAATTTATATTTGTTGGATGCTTTAAAGATGTAAAGACCCTAAGACATCTTCAAAATTATTCCCATGAGATTATTATTATGATAGATGTTAGTTTCAACGGAAATATATCAAATTCATTTTTAATTCGACATTTTGTGCAATATTTGGTCCACAAACCATTTTTTATGTCTATGCCATCTTGTTTTCCCAACATTTTCACTCTATTCTAGTTTCTTATTCGAATGATGATAACAAGGATGAAAAAAATGAATCTTTGTGTTTCTAATCAGTGTAAAGTTTTAGTGCCTTGGGTCTTATGTATTTTATGATTGATTATAACCTCTTTTAATGAAATTGCAAATTAGGAGTAGGTAAACATTAGTGGAATGAATATAATATGAGTGGTAAAAATTACTTCATTTTTTACTTTATTTTTATGAGAAATGAGAGCTTATTGATGCCAATATCAAAAGGAGAACTTCGAAAAAATTTACATAGTTTTCAAAAGGACAAAAGCCATGAATCTAATAGGTGGACAGTGTAATTATTTTTTAGGGTCTTATGAAATCCTCAAAGAAGATTTGTTGAGGTCTATAAAAGAGTATAGAACCTTGGTTATGATGTTGGGAAACTTCAACACTACTTTAATGGCCCTAATTCAAAAAATGGACAAGAATGAAATATTTGATGATTTTCCATATATTCATGTAATTGCATTGTTTCCTAATAGAATCTATATCTTCTAAATAGTTTAGGTTTCTCCTCTTTATGACATATGTTAGGGGAAGATAGTTCTTGCTATGGTCAAATATTATTCATAGAGATTTTAATATGCACTTAGTATTTGGACCATGAATTATCTTTCAGTTTGAGGTACGACTACCTTTGAACCCTTTTACTTTTCCTAATCATAATTGTTATTTTTCACTCTGCCTAGAAAAATGATTAACATGCCAGTGAATTTTTACCCAAAAATTTATTTTTATTGAAAACTCATAAACTCAAATCTAAAATATATTGACAATTGACATAATTGATGTTCTAACAAATTATGTACAACAAAAACAAATTATACACAACGTTTACCTCGGAAAACCCCAATATGGGGAAAAACTAGCAAAGAGGGATTTTATTAGGCTTCAAAGAAAATACTTAGGAAATAATTACAACAATAGATGAAAATAATATACATCCAATAATGGCCACAAAAATTGTCCCCCTCTCCTCTATAATGGTACAACCGGAAGAATTGATTCTTTCTAACAGAGTAAAACCCTTTTTCTTCAACAAATCTTAGTCAAGGGTTCGACCTATCCTTCAATAGGAAACTCGACACCAATACTCAATCTCTCTCTCTTGCAAAAATAGTTAAGGTTTGACCCCTCTCTCATTGCTTAATATGGCCAAGCTACAATCCCTCTTTTTATGAACAAGGCAACCCCTTCTCTCAAATGCTTGACCTTCCTTCTTCTCACCCAAATCGACCCTCTTGTCTTTCGCTCGATGTGATCTCTGATGTGTCCTTCACCCACTCATTCCAAAAATTTATAATTTCTCTGATAACTCTATTTCCTTCTTAAGATCTTCAAGGAAAAGATTAAAAACCAAAATTTGATATTATCACTTTCTTTGATTTTGTCAAAGGGAAATATTAACTTCCAAAGTTATAAACTTTAGAACGCTAAGTTACAAAGCTTATAATAATTAATTAAATTAATTATCATGCTTTTCCTATTTTGTTTCTTGTCCCTAAAGAATAAAAACTTGACTTTCCTCAAGGTCTTCATGAGGATGCTTGCAACTTGCTCATATCCAAGTACATATTGTAGTTTCACTATGCTTTTCTACACACAATCTTCTACTTAAAACATCATTTGAAGGTCTTGGCTAGTGCCCAATCTAGCAAGGTGTGTGGAGGTGCCTCCAAATTATATTTGTGCAGATATTATGGCTTGAGGGAAGTGTAGCAATAGTTTGGGAGGTCCTCAACCATACCCAACCCAACACTAAATCTTCAAAGGCCATTTATAACAAATGGTCTAATAAAATGAGTTCCTCTTTCAACCAAAGTGACCATTGAACTCATTGTAGCTAAGGCTTGGGTATTCTTCATAGTGAAATCCACACAGAAGTTACTTCATGTATTCACGATATAGACACCTCCACAACCAAGGATACTAAATATTTCAGAACTCTAAATTAATTACATCCAAAACATTATGACATACACTCTTTACTTAATTTTCATTTCTAGTTTTCTTATGATGGGAAGTACTGCTTCTCCCCTATTCCAGTATAACTAATTAAAACATTTCACTTTTAATATTAAATTTCTCAATTACATTTTTTAATTGATAAATAGACAAACATATTTTTTTACTAATTTCATTTCTCAAAAAAAACTATATACTATTTAGTTTTTTTCAATTAACACATTTTTTTTATTAAATTAATATAATAATTATACTTCCATCCATTTCTTTTAATAAATTAATATAATAATTATACTTCAATCCATTTCTTTTAATAAATGAATATAAATTGGTTATTTATTCCAAAGTTGGAATGTTATAATGGACAAAACATTCTTTATAAATGAAATTGAATTTCATTTAAAAAGCAATTAATATAACAAACAAAAGATTTGTTATAGTTGTTGACTTTTTAAATATGATCACGAGATAGGTGACTCGTTTCTTTTCAATTTGAATGAAATTTGAGCAATGAATTGCCCCTGCTAATTCCTTTGAAGCACCCAATCCTTTATCTCTATAATTTGGTCCTCATACTCATACTCATACTCATACTCCTCCTCCTCCTCCTCCTCCTCGCTTGCAGAATCACAACCAGAGATTGACATTCCGCCATCATCATCATCCTCCTCCTCGCTTGCAGACTCACAATCAAAGATCGACGTTTCGGCAAACATTTGTGACATTACAGTGTCGATTAATAAATCCTCAAGGCCCTTCAAACCCAGGGAATCCGCCGCCTGACAAAAATATGTAAAACAATAAGCAACCCTCAAAGACATCATTAAAAAAGAATTCAATTCACAGTAAAAAAAAAATTGCGTACCCTCAAAAGATTGTTCAGAGTCTCTCGATTCTGAAGATTAAGGTAATCATAATCATCTTTCACAGCCGAGTTACCATAAACTTGGCGTTTACAGTATTCGATAACCTTCTCCAAAGTTGTGGAAGAAATGTTTGGCAATGGAATTGCTGCATTTGGCTCTGATTTGACTATGGCTGGTGTTCTGTAATTATGAAAGGATAATTTAGAGGCCAGAGATTCGTCCACGTAGAAAACTACGTTGTCATTGGTTTTCAACTTAACCGCCATTTCTAATCTGACGAGATTTCTGAGGAGTCGAGAATTGCGCTGAATCGTGCGGGTTTTAGAAAAGTTCGAAGGCTTTGAACAGACTTAAATTTGGAAGACTAAACATAAAATGTAGCCGTTAAATAGGATTTCCTATGACCGTCTTATAGGAAGCTTCGAATATAGAAATGAAGGTCGGCTGCCGCTTTATTTCCATGGGTGATTCTGTGGAATAGATGTTGCTTTTATTTCAATGTGGTGATTTTTAGAATATTTTAGAATAGGATAGATGGAAATAAAGTCATTGAGGAATATTTTGGAATAAGATGAATAGAATATTTTAGAATAAGATGGATATAAATAAGATAATTTTTATTTTCTATTTAATAATTACTATTTTATAATATTTTGCAAAATTTACAATTAAATTAACAAGTTTAGTAATGATTAATTAGATAACTTGTATTTTAGAGTTTACTAGAAAATATTTAAAATTTAAAAATGAAAATTAAACCAAAAAAGAGTTTAGAAAATAAAGTATTTATTTTAATTTTATAATTTTTTATTAAAATTATATATATATAAAACATAATGGTCTAATTCATATAAATTAAACCAAAAAAGAATTTAGAAAATAAAGTATTTATTTTAATTTTATAATTTTTTTATTAAAATTTTATATATAAAAAACATAATGGTCTAATTCATATTTATATTAAATTTAATTTTTAAAATATTTATTATATTAGTATTTTTTTTTAATTATAATTTTAGAGTATTTTATAATGATTTTTAAATTTAAAAAAAAAAATATTAAAAAAACTACTATGTTTTATTTTTTAAAATTCAATAAATCACTTAAAATCTTGTGTGATTAATAATATAGATAATATTTAGATTTGATTTTGTGATTTAATATTCTTGATTATTAAAATTAAACTAAATTATGAAAGTCTTAGAATGGTGAGATTATATAAATTATATGATGAGTTCGTTCCCTGAGATTATATATTTGTTTATATATATAATTAATAATAAAGTAAATAAGAAAATTTTATAATCTACTTTGTTTTCATTGTAATATGAAAAAGTTATATAATAGATTTGAATAGGAAATGAATTTAATGTTAATATTATTGTTAATTTAATTATTTTATAGCTTATAAAGTTTTAGATTGACTATGAATTTGTGTATTATTATATATTTTTATTGTTTAAAAAAAATAAAAAAGTTTACATTGTCATTTAATTTTATTTATATATTAAATTTGATAAATCTAATCTTTTGAGATTATAATTTTATGAGAAAATCCATATTTATTGTTAATATATTTATTATTAATATTATTTATAACATTAATAATTAGTTCAATTAGTTGAGTTTGTATTAAAAAATATCTCACTATTTAGAAATCATAATACTAATAATTAGTTCAATTTATTGAATTTTTATTTAAAAAAATATCTCTAAAAATCACTAGATCAATTTAATGTAAAATATCATTTAAATTTTAATCTATAAGTTTTTTTTCAAACAGAAAAAACTTGGTATATATTATTTACCAATTCAAAAATTGATCAACATACCATTCATATATTTCATTTACCAATTCAAAAATTGATCAACATACCGTTCATATATTTCATCAATTAAAGAGATCTACGCTCTTTTTGCAGTTCAAATTTAAAATAGAAATTCTGGAAGCAACAGAAAGCTCCCATAAAGATAAGGCACTTAGAGAACCCTCCCCATCCACATGCACTTCATAAAAATGACGATCTGTTGATGCCCAGGAAAAAATAGAAATCATAGTTCCAACACTTCCCACACATGGATCACTGAGAAAGCTTACATTGTCAATTCGTTTTCCTGCACAAAAAACCTCAGCAACAGGAAAAACCTCGCAAAAATAGTGCATAAGCCCGATCATGTAACTTTTTTAAAAAACAAAAACTTATAGTAGCTTGTAGAAATAGTAGAGATCATCTCAAAAGAAATTGACAATCCCAGTAGCACCCCTGCCACTCGAGTCATATAATTCATGGTGCATGTACCCAAAGACCCCCTGTAAACCCTTCTTAGATAACCGATCAGCGACACAATTTTTCTCCCAGTAAATAGGATTGAAATTGATAACAGAGAAAGCCTTTCGAAGTTTGATGTTCCTATCCAGCTAAGATCTCAGATTCCCGGGATTTAAGGCGATATCTTTGTTTAAATGCTCGATTAGGACATTTGAGTCACCATAAACCCACAAGCTCTCAATGTACTAGTGATATAAAGCCGGAATGACCCATAGTGAAGACGCTCGCCTTTGCCACCATAATATAACAAAAGTCGTATTTACCAAAGATGGGAACTTTAGATTAGAAAACTTACCCAGAATATCAAAAACAGCCTGTGCAAACTTACAGTTGTATAAAAGGTGAACATTGTTCTCCTCCTCTACCAAACAAAGTCTACAAAAACCAGGACCGTTCCAACCTCTTCTCTACAAAGAATCCCAGGTAAGGTTTTTGTTCATCAATACGTCCATAACAGGATTTTCATCTTCAACTGTGCTTTATTTCCCCATATACTTTTGAAAACACTAGTCTCGGATGGAGTGGTAGAAGAAATAGTAATATGGTTGTAAATGTCTCTCACAACTAACAGTCCCTAACTTATTAATGCCACATTGTACCGGCTCCATTCATCCCTTAAGTGTGCAGGTAAAGACATATAATCAGCCGACATCCAAACCGGGCTCCCATTATCCTTTCCCATAACAATTTGAGCCAGATAGAAGAAACCTCTCCTATTTAGATGTCTGATAAGTTCATTACTAAGATTAACAGAGTTAAGATTACCTTGCATTCCTTCATGACCGATAAGGATCTTTGTACCTCCCCCGAAGTTCCACTTCATTAGAGAAGTAAAGCTCGGTCAGGATTTCTTAATATCTTTCCAGATGGTTGACCCACCCTTCGTATCCTACCATCCCAGCAAGTAGAGGTCCTCCATCCCCTTATTTTTCAAATATTTGTAGTTAATAATTTCACTCCAGATACTCCGTGAAGTAAGTCCCCTCCAGATGGATTTTAATAACAGGGCCCTTCCAAAAGTATGCACTTCTTTAAGACCCCATCCACCATGGTCCTTGGGTCTCATGATCAATTCCCACCTAGTCAAGTGTAATTTGCCTTTGCCCTTTCCCCCATTCCACAGGAAATTTATCATTATGCTTCTAATGCTATTAAGAATTTTTTAGGGTATCACATAAAGGTGTGCCCAATATACCATGATTTGTTGTAAAACTGCCTGTGCCAAAATGAGGTGACCTCCTTTTGACAACCATTTTGTATTCCATCCCCAAATCCTCTTTACTTCTTTATCTTTCAACCAGCACCAATACTTTCTACCATAGTTGTTAGGCTTCATATGAAAACCCAAATATTTGAAGCCCAAAAACAATGGTGCAGTTCTGAAGTTAAACAGAGTACCGACAGAAGCCGACAGATCCTTTCCATCCTCCCCATGAAAAAAATGCAAGATTTTCCATAATTTTCCTCCATGCCTCATGCCTTGCAAAATTTGAAAAAAATGGCATGGAATGCCCACCACACTTCCTTTATGAGCAGATCAAATAAAAGCACATCATCACCAAAGAAATTATGAGAAATTTTTTTTCGGTGAGAAATACCAATCCCCCTTATAATGTCTCTACTAACATCAATATTAATTTTGTTGCTTAATGAATCCATGATAAGGATAAAAAAGAGAGGAGAAAGGGCACAACCTTGTCATAACCCTCTTCCAGGCTTGAAAAAATAGGTAGCCACACCGTTGATAATGATGGCCATCGAGGTATTACAAACGCAACCCATGATCCAGTTAACCAAGACCCTATAAAGACCAATTTTGTATAAAATCAGTGTTAATAAGCCCCAGTTGACCCTATCATATGCTTTACTTAGATCGTTTTTCATCACCAGAGCATTCATTTTACGAGTATGAATGGAATGTAAAACTTCCTGTGTAGAAGCAACTGCGTCATGTATACTTTTGTCCTTTAGGAACCTAGCTTGTTTCGGTGAAATGCTGCGGGAGAGCACCTTCTTAATCCTTTCTGCAATAATCTTCGAGATTATTTTATACATTGTATTACAAAGAGAAATAGGACAGAAGTCATCAAAAATCTCAGCCTCTTTTTCTTTAGGAATAAAAGCTATAAACGTTGAGTTTATGGCACCATTAATCTTACTTGTAGTCTTAGCTTCCTCTCCCATTTCCCGAATGAGGTCGATAAAAAACTCCTTGAAAAAATGAAAAAGTATGGGGTCCATCCATCTGGCCCCAGACTCTTGTCCACCGCGAAGGATTTGAGAAATTTTAAGACCTCGTCGTTGCTTATTTTCTCCTTGAAATCCCTTATATCACCCTCCTCAAACATGACCGGAAAATCTTCGACAACCTACAATTGATTAGTGTATACCAGCTCATCACGACATTTATAAAGATTCTTAAATGAGTTACAACCACTCTCTGGATCTCCTTCGCAGAAGTGACTTCTGTCTCATATACCTTGATCTTCCATATATAATTCTGGGTTTTCCTCCCTGTAGCATATGCATGGAAATATCGAGTATTCTTGTCCCCGTCTCTAAGACAAATAGATCGGATTTTGAGTCTCCATGTCTGCTCTTCGATCTGAAGAATATTCCTTCTTTCTTCTTCAACAACCTTCAATCTATTCCAATTGTCAGTCGTTGGATCATTCCCCTCCAATTCTTTTATTAGACAAAAAGTCTCTTGTTCTAAAGAAATGAGCGATTCCTGTAGCAATTTCTTTTTGTCCAACTCCCACCCTTTGAATTTTCTTTTCAAACCCCGTAGGGTGATAGCCAGATAATCCATAATCGACAAATTCTCACATCTTGGATGTTGTTGCATATACAATTCAACCAAAGAGACAAATGCAGGATCCTGTAACCAAGTGCGATTAAATTTAAAGGGTCGACCCCCTAGGGCCTTCTCAAAGTACCATTTCAGCGAAATTGGTTTGTGGTCAGAAATACAGACATCACCAATGTCCGCCACCCAATCTCCCATACGGGCCAATAGGTTTGTCTTCACCATGAAATGATCAATCCTCTTACTAATAGCTTCAGCACCCTTCCTACCGTTAAACCATGAAGGCCCCCAATCCTTCATCATTAAATCACTAAGGGAATGAGCTTTGAGAATCTTCGAAATTGTCCCAGCTAGTATATCCTTTCTTCCATTCACTCCCAAAATCTCATCATTGTTCAAGGATAGATTAAAATCCCCAGCAATGATCAAATTTTCCAAGAGGAGTATGTTGCTTCTTTCCATCCTTCTCCAGAAAAAGAGTCGTTCCTGATAGGGCGCATAAATCTTGATCATGTGAATCCTCTGCTCAAAACCCCGAATAAATCCCGAGAGTAGAATCCCTCCAAAGAAACTGTATGCTTTCATATTCAAAAAGACCCGATTCCACATGAATATTTCACCCTCATAACGGCCTACTGCATCCCTTACCGCCAGATGCCAATCTGGAAACATGGCGTGGAAACAAGAGGTTTTTTTTTTAGCACAATACATAGATTCTTGAATAAAAACAATGACAGGCTTCCTAGACCTAAGAAAATATCGCAAAGACAGAAATTTATTCACCCCCCCCAAACCCTGAATATTTAGAGAGATCAAACAAATCATGGATAACCCTTCAGAGGGCTTAAAGCTCTAAGTACCCTCTCTAGTGCCATAGTAATAGGAAATGTCACGAAAATTCCTTGCATCATGAATCCCCTCCTCACCCGGCAATGTTAAAGATTTTTTCTTCACCTTAGGCCGACCCTTACCTCTCCTAATAGTTACATTAGAAGTAGAGGATGGATTGATAATCAAGGGTGGCAATGGTATCCCTCCCTTATCCATGGTAAGACGAACTAGATCAGCGTCGGGGTCTAAAAGTAGTAAATCCAGGTCACTGCCGATTGAGTTCCTTGGAGGCAGGGGTTCAGATGAAATACTACGAGAAGGCGGTTCCAGAAGGTTAGAAGCCTCCTTTGCCCTGTCAGAAAAGGATAAAGGGGTGCCAGAGGCCAACAAACATAGGGGCTTCTTAGTCATGATCATAGGGGCCCTCTTGTCTGGCGAAAAAGAAGAAGGGTGAGGGATAAGTAGAGGGGACTTATCAGAAACTCCAACCGCTTCCCCTGCCATCCCGGTCAAGGAGTCATCCCCCAGCTTAGTGCGAACATCACCCAACACTTCATCAACGCACAACCCCCCCCCAAATGACAGTGCTCCTTTTTCCCACTGGAATAAGAATCAGTAAGACAAAAAGAACGGTCATGGAACTTACCCGGCAAGGAAAACCCCGAGGATGTAGCCGATGGACGCTTCGCTACCCGACCCCGAGCCTTCCGGAACCCTCTGGCCTCGTTCGAAGCACCACCATCATCCCTACACCGCTGATCACAAGAACTCATCAGGTGACTCGTCGCATGACAGAGGTAGCATATGAATGGGATTTTTGAGTAATCAAGACACTATCGGTAAACAACCCCATGCCATTCCAAATCAATATCCTCTGGAAGGCCACCTACAAAGAAGAGTTCAACTAAAATACAAGCTACCCGTTTGTTGAAAATTCCCTTACACTTCGGGTCGAAGAAACGACATATGCCAATACTATCACCAATCCTTTTCAACACCATCTACGTCCAAAACTGGATGGGTAAGCCTGGGATTTTAACCCACAACATGTCGTTCCGAGGCGCATTGTCGATGGGATGGAAATTAGCTATCCAGTGGTGAATTGGAATAAAGGATCTCCCATTGACCCAAGAACACTGATAAATCTCCTGTACATCATCAACCTTCAAGAAGTGGAAGCAGAACCACCCATAAGGCAATTTTCTTGTGCGCGGTTCATATCCGATAATCTACGCCCACCCTTCCATCAACCGCTTGTGTAAATCCAGCTTACAATGGCTTGGGAATTTCCACTTCCCAACCAACGCTCTTGAAAGCAGGCGATCTGCTCTATCCCACAATATGTTAGTGCCAAAACTTATCAATCTTCTCTTTGCAGTGGCCTTGAAAGGCTTCATCACCCTGCCCCGAGAAGAGTTCTTCAAGTCACCATTAGTCCTTCGTTTCACCACCTCTGTCTCAAGCCCGGTAAGGACAACAACGGATTGAGACTTTGGAGTATCGTTGAAAGTGGTTTTTCGGTCCCCCGATAGTAAAGTACAACTGTCATCCTGAAAGTCCCGCTCCGCCTTCTCCAAAGCTTGAAAGAAATTTGCGTCATAGTACTCCACCTCGGGATCATGCTCTAGTCCACCTGTCTCCATCTTCCCCACACTTCATCTTCAACATTAAAAAACCAAAAAAAACCTAAAAAAGCCTTCCCAAGAGAAAGATGTTAGGTAGAGAACTGAAGATGTCAAAGAAGAAGTAATGGATCCCTCCGGAATCGTGGTCCACAGGCCCACAAAAGTAACTGCAAATCAATATGGATCGTCCTGAGAAAGACGTAAAACCAAATATCGTCCTCTTCCATGTTCGTTCATTTTGTGGCTTCGAAGATTCTTCTGTAGGATTTTCAAGTCTGCAGTCTTTGGCTATGTGTCCAAAGTTTCGACATTTGTAACATTCAATATTATTTCTTAAATGTTCAAATCTATTGATATTTCACTGAGCCCTGGGAGGTTCATATTTGACAGATCTCCTGGAATTATATTCGTTCCTAGGGTATGTGCGACATTCTACAGCTTTATGACCAAATTTTCCACATGAATAACAGTAGCCATAAAAAATATGTTGGTACCTGGATGGAAATTTTCGTCGAGGAATTGTCTTCCAAGGTTGTTCTTGCGAATCTTGCCCAATGAAGTCTTCATGCATGCCAGATCTCATAGGTTCATTGTATTTTGTTGTAGAAGGTCCTGCTTCTTCTTCTTTGTAACCGATGCCAGTTTTGTCATTGTAAGATCGTTGATTGTTGATCAGTTCTTCCAATGCCCTTGAGCTGTTGGCATAGTTTTGGATAGTTTTTCCTTTCTTCACTTCCTCACGCAGCGAGACTACTTGGGCTTCTAATTATTCCCTTTCTTGGTTAATTTCTTCCAAATTTTTTTGAAGTGACTCTTCAATGCATTTTTGTTCTTCAACTTCAATTTTGAGACCTTGAACTTGTTCTTCAAGATTTTTGGAATGGATCTTCTCCGCCTTGAGATCTTTTATAAGCTTGATTGCTTCCTCATAAAATTCATCTATGGTCCATCCTTCTTCTTCGTTGTTTGATACCTCTTGCTTATTGTGCTTGGCCATAAACAATACTCTCTCATTGGCTTCTTCTTCACTATCATTGTCTTCATCGGATGATGAGCTATCTTCTTTAGAGAGAAAGTTCCTTTTGAATCCTTGCTTGTTGAATTTCTTAAAGCCTTTCTTTCTTTTTGAGTTTCCATTACTTTTGTTTCGACATTTTGCTGCAAAATGCCCAACCTAATTACAGCTGAAACATATCAATGGAAGTTTACCTTTGAAATGTCCCTTACCAATTTGTAGTTTTCTCGTGAAGCAAGCATATTCTTCATCTGAAAGACCTTCTTCATCATCTCCTTTTTCTTCACACTTGCAGGTGCATGTCTTTTCAATTGAAGGTTGTTTATCCTTATTGGTTTTCTTAGATGAAACGAATGCAGTTTCTAGATGTGAAGTACCCTCTTCTTCATCAAGTCTCATTTCATATGCTATGAGAACTCCATGTAATTCCTCTTTGCTGAGTTTGTCCAGATTTGCATTGTATTCTAAGACCGATACCTTTGGGTTGAATCTCCCTGGTAACGTTCTAAGAATCTTCCGTATAATAGTCTTCTCGTCAACTGGCTCTCCCAATCCTTCCAAAGTATTGGTTATTTCATCAATGTATTGAAAGTATGCAACAATGTTGCAATCTTCTTTCATTCTAATTTGCTCAAATTTTGCTCTATAGATTTGAAGCTTTGCTTCTTTGACATTTGAGTCACCTGCATATATATTCTCAAGCTTGTCCCATACATTTTTGGTGGTTTTGCAACCCAACACCTTATGATAAGTAGATTCAATAAGTCCACTGATAATAATATTCTTTGCTTTTGCATCATTTACCAAATTCTTCTTACCTTGTTCATCTGTGGTTGATGTAAATCCATTTTGAACAGTGTCCCATACTTTGTAACCTTGCGCCAAGAGATAGACCTCCATTCTTCCTTTCCAAAGTGCATAATTATTTTCATTGAATAGAGGTACACCATTCTTGGTATACTCCATGACCTCCTTCCAGCTGTTAAACTGCTATTGAAGGAACCAAGCTCTGATCCCAATTGTTGGAAATACTGAGAGGGGGGTGAATTAGTATTTCTTTCAATTAGAGCATTATTTAATCTTCAATTATTATTAGTGTGTGTACAATGATAGCAGCAAACAAGAGGAACACAAATGCAAACAATTTTTAATTATGGACTGTTTCAGCAGCGCTCACTTGTACGGCATGCCACGTGTCACTGTTTCTTCATTTGTCTCTGAAATTGATAGAGCACAAAGTACAGACTGTGCACTATCTGTCACTTTTGACGGAATTCCAATCCGATACTCAAAGAGAGAGTTATGACGAATTTACCAAGGTCACTTCATTGAGATGAATTTCAGGAGCCTGCAAAAACCCTTACTTCCACAGATCATATCTCCAAAAATATTACGCAACTTGATCTGAAATTTTTAATACAACTTCCTCAAGATTTCGGCTTTACCTCATAAAAATTTCAGCTTCTGAGCCTTCGTAGAAAAAAAATTTAGAGCAAAAATGCCACGATGACCTATTTTAGATGGCTGAATCCCTTACCTAAGGAGGAAATGAAGATCACAATATATATGAATGCTTAAGTTGAGATGGGCTTCAACAAGTGAACATGGGAGGGATATTAGGAGCTTAAAAAATATTAATTATGACTTTTCAATGACCCATGCCCCAAGCCCATGGGGTTTTAGCCCACTAACTGGGGTACAAACTTCAAACATGAATATCTCTCAAACCGTGAAGAATTACATGGCGTGCCATATATCAACGGAAACATCTCGACAAGTAGAAACCATCAAAAGCATCATTGACCCAGAATATATTAATTTGGTAGGTCAAAATTCCCATTCAATATTGGGTTAGCCCCTGGTGCTGCTTGGGTTGACATCAATGACAACCGCTGATCAACATGGTAATCAGACGGTGTCTTCCCATGTTTGACTTCAGACCACATATTCACATGGTTAGACTCGTACTTTAAGCGATCTAGTGAATGAAATAGAAGTCCCTGGATCTAGTTTCATACATCTGGGCTGCGATTTCAGGAGAAGTACTAAATCATCCATATGATGGTCATTACTCAGATGGTCATCTTATCATGGGCCTATATCTGTAGATGACTTTATGATGTTGTGATAGTTTATGTGCTGAGTATGGGATATGCCTCCCTCAGTAATTCATGTCCAAGATGAACATATATCATGATGTAATGCATTGTAATTGATGCAGGTCACCGTTCACTTCAGTTCCTCCTCATCACGTCGTAAAGAAATTACTCAACATTACCATTTTCGACTTCATGCTTTAGGGGGCAAGCTATTACAGGTCAATTTGGACATCATCACAAAACATAGATAAATATTCATTAGGGTATATAATACTCTAAATTGGTTGCTACAAGCCCTAAAGAAGTCATTCCATTGGTGGTTTTCCTTCATGAAATTTTCATTGCTTAGATGCCAGTTGAAGTGCCCTAGTGAGCCATCAACTCACCCCTAGAAAGATGTCATTGTTTTGCAGAGCGTATACTCCCATGCAAGGCGGTGTTGTAGAGGATCCAAGCCCACTTTAGAGTACGTTGGTCGACTGGGAACGAATTTTTCATTGGATTATGGGAATCTTCCCAACCTCTAGTGACTTCTAGAAGTTGTTCCAGCCTTCACCTCATTTGATAGCCTCGAATTTGGAACCCATGAAGTCATTAAACCTCTTATCCTCCTATTCATTTATGACTCAGTGGGTTGTTTCATTGAACATTTATAGCATCAATTTTAGCTGAATTATTTTTGTAATTCATCCAAAAAGGTTATGTTTTCCCAAGCTATGGCCTTTTTTGTTAGATCTAGAGCTATACAGTTTCATCACACATTTAGAATTTTTTTGCGAAGTTAATATTTGAACTTTTGTACTTATATCGTTGATTTTATATTCTTTCTAATGTGTGTATTCTCTTTATCATCCACTTTATGTGATCTTGGAAAATTAGAAAATTTTCATTTTTCAAAAACTTTAATTGAGATCTAACCCCATTTCTATAAAATTTCAAAAAGGAAAATGAATTTTTGTTTATTTTTTATGTGTGACGGTGTTGAAGTATTTTTAGAAAAAAAACAAGTCTTCTGTGTCGGACAAGATGTTTGCTCAATATTTGGCAATATATCCATTAATTTTTGACTTTGAATATATCCCTCAATTTTGAAATATACATGAAGAAGTTATTGATTTCTCTCATCTGTGGGAAAACTTCGATGGTATCACTTCTGATGATGGAAATTATGGGTGAGGTGAAATCCTTCATTTGACTCAACGTCATTACTTTAAAATGAAATCTGGCCTAGGACATGGTGTTACAAGTCAATTTGGGCATCATCCCAAAAAACATATCAATATTCATTAGGGTCTATCATACTCTAAATTGGTTTCTACATGCCCTAAACAAGTCATTCCATTGGTGGTTTTCCTTCATGAAAGTTTCACTGCTTAGATGCCAGTTGAAGTGCCCCATTGAGACATCAACGCACCCCTAGACAACTATAATTGCTTTGCATAACATCTACTCCCATGCAAGGTTGTGTTGCAGAGGATCTAGGCCCACTTTAGGGTGCATTGGTCGACTAGGAGTGAGTTTTTCATTGGATTCCAGGAATCTTCCCAACCTCTAGTGACTTCTAGAAGTTGTGCCAACTTTCACCTCATCTGATAGCCTTGAATTTGGAACCCATGAAGTCATTAAACCTCTTATCCTCATATTCCCATGAACAAGGAAACCTCTTCATCCATTTTTAGGAAATCCATTCAGTGATTCATTTATGTCAAACTGTTAGGTCCCTATATTACTAGTATAGTCCCTTATTGTTATTAGTGTAATCCCCTTATTGTTATTATTGTACCCTTGTAACCCCCATTTTTTAATTATTGTGCCCTTAAATTATTATTGTTAGGTCGGCTAGGATTACATTGTGGACCACTAGGGTTACATTATGGCCTCATGGACTCCTATATATAGAAACGAGGTTTTGTAAATTGTATCATCAAAGAATTGTTAATTTATTAATGTATTGGAGGTTTCCCCCTTGAAGTGGCTTATTTATAAGGTGTTGATATCTCTTTTCTTCTATTTTTGGAGCTGGTTACATAACATTTGGTATCAAAGCTTTGGATTCTAGGGTTTCGCTACTCCAAACAGGTCATCGTGGAATTTTCGCTATAAATTTTTTTCTACAAAGTTTTAGAAGCTGAAATGTTTAGGTTGCGAAGCCAAAATCTTGAGGAACATCATTAAAAAATTTTAGAGCTTGGTTTGCAATATTTTGGGAGATATGATATGTGGAAGTTAGGTCTTTTTTCAGGCTCCTAAACAAGTCATCGTGGAATTTGTGCTATAAATGTTTTTCTACGAAGTTTCAGAAGCTGAAATTTTTAGGGTGCGAATCCGAAATCCTAATGAAAATCTTCAAAAAATTTCAGATCTTGCTTCGCAATATTTTCAGAGATATGGTCTGTGGAAGGTAGTGTTTTTTCAGGCTCCTGAATTTCATCTCAAAGAGGTGATCGTGGGACAATCTTCATAACTCTCTCTCTGAGTATCGAATTGGAGGGCCGTAAAAAGTGGTCATAATTACACGGACTGTAGTTTCTTGGCTATCAATTTCAGAGCCTAAGGACGAAATAGTGACACGTGGAAAGTCATACAAGTTCTCTTTACTGAACCAGTCCATAATTAGGTCATTGTGGGAGATTGGACACAACTTTGTCTCGGAGAATCCAAATTAGGTCAGACCTGTGGCATTCAAAAGATAATTCAGAGGGCTACGTTGGCACCAAAATTAAAATATTGAAGTGCTGAAATCACAGAGATAATCCAATTTCAATATCAAGCTCCTCAAAAGCAAGAAAAAGATGTGTAATTTTTTTCCGAATTGCATAAGTCTTGTTTGAAGAATCAATTTGAATTGATTCCAAGGGAATATTGTAGAATAAATATCAGTATTGGGTTCTAAAAGATGCCCCATAAAAATAATTCAACACCCGTTAAGCCTTCAGAAGGCTCTACTATGACTCATGAAGATGAAGAATTGCAACAGGATCTATCAAAATTACAAGAGCAAGTGCAACAAATTTAACTCTCGCAAAGAGAAACAAAAAATGAAATGGAAGTTTTGAAGAAAGGTGTGGAAGTGAAGATGGACGGTTTGAAGAAATGCGTGGAAGCTAAGATAGATGGCATGGAAGCTAAGATGGATGGCATGGAAGCTGGCATGGAAGCTAAGATGGATGACATGAAAGACAACAAGGAAAACATGAAGAATGATCTAAAAGAAGACATCAAAGGTTTGACAGAGTTGATACAAGAAATGTTTCCTAATGGTGAAAAGATAGTAGAAGAACCTCATGATGAGAACAAAATAAATGTTAATCGTGATTTCATAAACTCTAATGTTGGCGGGAAGAACCACCATATTCTAAAAATGGATATGAGGAAGTTTGATGGAAAGGATCCTGTAACATGGATACTACAGATGGAGCAATATTTTGATCTCCATAACGTGCAAAACACACAAAAGGTACGCATTGCAACTTTACGTTTAGAACAAAATACATTTGTATGGTATCGATGGCTTTGCTCCCGTAAAAAAATTGTCACTTGGTCAATTTTTACGGAGGAAATGATAGCACATTATGAGGATACAAAGAGCAGCACCTTCTTTAGCCAATTGATAAATCTCAAACAAAAGGGTTTAGTGGGGGAGCACATTGAGGACTTCCAAAAATTGAATATAAGGGTAACTGATATTCCAGAGGAACACAGGATTCATCTCTTCATAGGCACTTTAAAGGATAACATCCAACATGAAGTTCGCGTTTTGGAACCTGATTCATTGGAGAAGGCATTCAGGTTGGCAAGAAAAGTTGAATGTAAAATTATGGCGACAAGGAATCCTACCACTCAATTCTATAAAGAAGGAAGTGTTGCTATGCCTAGATTTCCACAACCTACAAGGTTGACACCACAACAATTGGAAGAAAAAAGAGAAAAAGGGCTTTTCTATAGTTGTGATAGCAAATACACTAAAGGTCATAAATGTAACGAGAAGAAATTATTTTACATAGATTGTGAAGAGGAAGAAGAAAATAAACAAGAAGAGGATATACACCAGGAACCAGCCCTAGAAGAAGAAATGAATCTGACCATATCATGTAATGCACTAGCAGGAATTACCACTCCTCAAACTCTCAAGATAGAAGGACATATCAAGAAGAAAAAGGTAATAGTGTTGATTGATTCAGGTAGCACCCATAATTTTATTCATTGTAAGGTAGCCAAGGAATTAAATTGTTTTCTATACCCAGCACCAGAATTTCAAGTGATGGTTGCAAATGGAGGAACTATAAATTGCTCTGGAAAATGCCATAATATCAAGCTAACCATGGGGGAATATGTATTGACTAGTCCAATGCTTTCCATTCCTATGGGAGGTGCTGATGTTGTACAAGGAGTACAATGGTTACAATCTTTGGGGACGGTAGCTTTTAATTTTCAAGAACTTTTCTTGAAATTTTTTTCAGAAGGAAAGGAAGTCGAATTACGGGGTATTGAAGGGAAGCCGGGAAGGATAATAAGCTCTAATGTCATGACAAAGTTTCTAAAGAAAGAACAACGAGGCGTAATTGCACAATTATGCTCACTAGAAGTTCCGACATCAAAATCATCTATTTCTGCAGATCTCCAACAAGTCTTGGACAATCATTCCAAGGTGTTTGAAACTCCCAAAGGACTCCCACCTATTCGTGATCAAGATCATGCTATTCATTTGATTCCAGGAAGTGTTCCTCCAAACATCAGGCCTTATAGATATCCTTACTTCCAAAAGAGCGAAATTGAACGTATGATTGCAGCAATGTTAGAGGCGGGTATAATTCAACCTAGTCAAAGTTCTTTCTCTGCTCCTGTAGTATTGGTACACAAGAAGGATGGATCATGGCGAATGTGTCCAGATTATAGGGAGCTCAATAAGCTCACCATTAAAGATAAACTTCCCATTCCTGTGATTGATGAATTATTGGATGAATTACATGGAGAAATTTATTTTACCAAGTTGGATCTTCGTTTAGGATATCATCAAATTAGAATGAAGACTCAAGATATTCCAAAAACAACATTTCGAACTCATGAGGGTCATTATGAATTTTTGGTCATGCCTTTTTGCCTTACCAATGCACCTTCTACATTTCAAGGGTTGATGAATTCCATTTTCAAACCCTTCCTTAGAAAATTTGGGCTAGTATTTTTTGATGATATACTAATCTACAGCAGGTCTTGGAAGGATCATGTTGAACATGTTGACAGGGTGCTCAAACTATTGCAGGAGAAACAATTATATGCAAAACATCCAAATGTTTCTTTGGAGTACAAGAGGTGGAATATCTGGGTCATATTGTATCTCACGAGGGTGTTAAGGTAGACCCTAACAAAATTAAAGCCATTAAGGAATGGAAAGTCCCCACAACCATAAAGCAATTGCAAGGATTTCTTTGGTTAACAGGGTATTATCACAAGTTTGTTAAGAATTATGGGAGAATAGCAGCACCTCTAACAACATTATTGAAGAAAGATGCATTTTCATGGACTCCTGAAGCAACTAAGGCCTTTGAACATCTTAAAGAAGAAATGTGCCTAGCACCGGTCCTAGCTATGCCAGACTTCACAAAAACCTTTATTGTGGAATGTGATGCCTCAGGAAATGGAATTGGTGCAGTTTTAATGCAGGAAGGAAGACCCATTTCTTTTGAAAGTCGTCCAATCAAAGGAGAGTATTTACAGAAACCTATTTATGAGAAGGAAATGTTAGCAATACTGCATGCACTAAAGAAATGGAGAACTTACCTAATGGGAAGACACTTCAAGGTAAAAATTGATCATGATAGTCTTAACACTTTTTGGAACAAAGACTATCTTCAGAAGAGCAGCAAAAATGGGTCACAAAGATGTTGGGTTATGACTTTGAAATAATCTACAAAAAAGGAAAGCTTAATGTTGTTGCAGATGCACTCTCAAGAAAGAATGAAGAGGTGGAAGTATTGCTTTGTGCCATTTCTATTATCCAACCAGATTGGATAACCGAAGCAAGAGATGAATGGAAGAAGGACAAAGATGTATGGACACTCGTTCAAAAGTTGCAGCAAGATCCTAGTACATCTGATACATTTAGTTGGAAAAATGATTCCTTATGGTACAAAGATCGCTTATATCTTTGTAAGAATTTCCAACTAAAACAAAAGATTCTTCTGGAATTGCACACTTCTCCTTTAGGAGGACACTCGGGATTTTTAAAAACTTACCACAGGGTGAAGAAAGAATTTTTTTGGGATGGCCTTAAATCTGATATTCAAAAGTTTGTAGCGGAATGTTTGGTTTGCCAGCAGAATAAAGTTGAGACAATTAAGACCCTGGGACTTCTACAACCTTTATCCATTCCAAGTCAACGTTGGGAGGAGATTTCAATGGATTTTATCACAAGTTTACCTAAGTCCGAAGGAAAGAGTGTCATCATGGTGGTAGTTGATAGACTTACTAAGTATGCACACTTTTGTGCATTATCTCATCCATTTAAAGCAAGTACAGTTGCTACTACATTTATGGACAGAATTCAAAAGCTACATGGAAGCCCAAGGGTTATTGTGAGCGACAGAGATCCCATTTTTACCGGAAATTTTTGGACGGAGTTATTTTCTTGTTTGGGTACTCAATTAGCTCATAGCTCATCTTATCATCCTCAATCTGATGGTCAAACCGAGATAGTAAATAAATTTTTGGAAGGATATCTTCGTTGTTTTGTATCTGATAAACAAACACAATGGGTCAAGTGGTTACCTCTAGCTGAATGGTGGTATAACACTTCCTTCCATACTGCAGCAAAAATGACCCCATTTATGGTACTTTATGGATATCATCCACCATCCATCACATCATCTTTAAGAGAAAATTCGAAGGTTCAAGCAGTGGAAGATCACATCGAGCATCAACAAGAAGTTCTCCAACTCTTAAAGGATAACCTTAATTTGGCACAAAATCGAATGAAACAACAGGCAGATCAACATCGCAGCGAGAAAAGTTTTGATGTAGGAGATTGGGTATTTTTACGGCTACAACCATATAAACAAATGTCCCTCAAGCAAGCTAAGAAGGATAATAAATTATCGCCAAAGTACTATGGTCCTTACAAAGTGTTGCAAAAGATTGGTACTATGGCATACAAATTGGAGCTTCCTGCTTCTTCGCGAGTACATCCAGTTTTCCATGTTTCATGCTTAAAGAAGGTTATAGGAGAAAATCTTCCAGTTCAAACAATATTGCCAGAACTTGATGAGGAAGGAAAAATCATATTGGAACCAGAAGCGGTCATGGAAACAAGAACTCGACAAATACGGAATCGATCAATTTCAGAGTATCTCATCAAGTGGAAGAACTTACCCACTGAAGATTCTACATGGGAGGATGAGAATTTTATACAGAAGCACCCAGAGCTACTCAAGCGTTGAGAACAACACTTTTTTGAAGGAGAGGGGCATGTTAGGTCCCTATATTACTAGTATAGTCCCTTATTGTTGTTAGTGTAACCCCCTTATTGTTATTATTGTACACTTGTAACCCCCATTTTGTTATTATTGTGCCCTTAAATTATTATTGTTAGGTCAGCTAGGATTACATTGTGGCCCACTAGGATTACATTATGGCCTCATGGACTCCTATATATAGAAAGGAGGTTTTGTAAATTGTATCATCCAAGAATTGTTCATTTATGTAATGTATTGGAGGTTGCCCCCTCGAAGTGGCTTATTTATAAGGCATTGATATCTCTTTTCTTCTATTTTTGGAGTTGGTTACACAACACAAACTACATTCATATACTTATAAATAGAGCACTGAACATAGTGCATAAGAGAGAAAGAATTTTTGTTAAGTAGAGTTATGTTGGTGAGATCACAACTCTTGGAGTTATATTGCATGTATGGTGATGCAGTTGCATTGTTGATGTTGGATGTGATGAGGATGGGACTCAAGCTGGATTGTTTACTGTCTTATTGTAGCGACGAAGGGAGGTGAGGGAAAGCGAACAGATTACAAGTAGCTTTGTCTCCCTTTATCTATTCACTTTAAGGAAAAGGACATGTATATTTCTTTCTATTGTTCTAAGTGAACCACCACACTTTTACTGTTTTAAATAGAGAAGGGAATCCATAAAATTCATATTTATGGGGACCCAAATATTGTTGTTAATCAGTTCAATAACACATCCAAATGCCACATTTTCACTTTCAACCCTATCATAGAGGATATCTTTTTAGAAAAGTTATCCTTTAATGTTATCTCTATGTGTCACATTTTTAGGGAAAGAAATGGAGATGTCGAGACATTTCCTAAAGAAGGTTCTTCATTGGCTATGGGAACCTGGAATATAACATAGCACAACAATAGCCATGAATAGGACTTCTATCACAAGTCCTTCATAGAGGGCATACCTACTAAAATCCAATTTTGATTTTACTTTTTTATGGTTCTTATATATTTTATTATGCACGTTTGTTCCCGGTTAATGTTATTTTACCTGGGATGTTTCAGAAAGACAGATGATGTATTCTCCATATAGACGGAGTTTTTCTTTGTTGAATATGTTGTGGGCAATAGTCCAAGATTTGACAAGTTCATATTGATACAACGAAAATGGTTTCCTTTTGGTTCCTCTTTTGAGTGTTCATGGTCATGTTGTGTAACAAATGTTTTTTTTTTTTGGTATAACTAAGGATGGTTGGCTACACTTTGGGTATTACAGAGTGCTACATAGGCACATACACAATGTAATATTCGGTTTATAATCGAAACTTGTGATTTTTTCCTTAGAAGAAAAAAAAGCAGGCTGGAGGGAAATGAGTTTTAAAAAGAAGAGGAAACCCCACCCCTCCTTTATAACATTTACTATGTATTTTACATTCACACACTTAGTTGAAAATTATTTTACTAAATTGTATGATCCAATATAAGAGATTAAATGTTCATTTTCGATTGGAAGCCATGAATTGTGCTAATTATGTATTAAATTACAGTACCATAATGGCTTTAACAAATATCACACTGGAAGAAAAATGGAATGGAATTAAACTATATGTAACCCAATTTTGTGTGTTTGGTAGTGCAACATGGGCTCAAATTTTTTACGAAAAAAATGAAAGCATTACAACTTAAAACTGAGAAGTTTATATTTGTTGGATGTTTTAAAGATGCAAAGACCCTAAGACGTCTTCAAAATTATTCCCATGAGATTAATATTATGATAGATGTTAGTTTCAACGGAAATATATCAATTTATTTTTAATTCAACATTTTGTGCAATATTTGGTCCACAAACCATTTTTTATGTATATGGCATCTTGTTTTCCCAAAAAATTTCACCCTATTCTAGTTTCTTATTCGAAGGATGATAGCAAGGATGTAAAGTTTTAGTGCCTTGGCTCTTATGTATTTTATGATTGATTATAACCTCTTTTAATGAAATTGCAAATTAGGAGTAGGTAAACATTAGTGGAATGAATATAATATGAGTGGTAAAAATTACTTCATTTTTTACTTTATTTTTGTGAGAAATGAGAGCTTATTGATGCCAATATCAAAAGGAGAACTTCAAAAAAATTTACATAGTTTTCAAAAGGACAAAAGCCATGAATCTAATAGGTGGACAGTGTAATTATTTTTTAGGGTCTTATGTGTAGAAATTTGTTGAATAATGATTAATTATCCACCGAGACTATCCTGATCACATACAATTAGAATTTATATGCAACACATAATCTCTTCCACTCAGATCATCAAACATGCGGAAATAAAATCAAGCGATAACACATCAAATCATCATACACATTAACACAGTATGTATGGGGAAAGCTTATAGCTTAAAACCTCGCAGCTATTGTGTATATTATAATGGAGAAATCAAGTAACAAACTCAGTACAATACTCCTCACAAGTACTCAGTACTTTCTCATACAGTTACCCACAATCTAGCTCAGTTTTGAACAGGTTACTGGTTCAAAACTCACCGCTAATTGCCTTGCCTCTATTGTGCAATCCAGGCCTGTCTATATAGAGATCCAAGGTTCGAATCTCCTTGGCTTGACAGCGCAATCATCATGGGCAATTCCTCCAAGTGTGGTGCAAATCTCATGCACAACTGATGTCGCCACTGATAGCTAATTCCACCCTTTCATCTACCTCTTTCATTGGTCTCCATTGAACTGATCATGCACTGTAGTGAACTGATGTGTTCTTGAGTTGAATAATGAGTTACTAATTAATGAATTAAATAATATTTAATTCACTCCATTCATAACTAATTGATTAGCTAGTTAAACTAATCTCAATCAGTTCAACTAAAATAAACAGAACACAACTCCACTAGCTGTCTCATTAACTCCACCAAACTTCTGCCACTGAAGTCCTAACTGAAGTCAACCATGCATGATGCCATCAAACCCCAGGAATAGCATAATTCCTCTGTCAGATGTATGAGCCACTTCCAAGGCTCAAACTGAAGTACTCCAAGAGAGTAAACTGCTGTTTAGAGTCTAAATATTATTAAGGGTAAATAATATTTGACTTCCCTATTTTAAGGAGAGGCAGTCTAAAAATAGACTTCAACCTCTTCGACCTAAAAATAGAGTCTCATCTATTTTTACCAACATGACCAATGCTCCAAGAATCTCAAACTGGAATCCCCGAACCATGCTCCATATGTCTAAAAATAGACATAGTCTAAAAATAGATTTTGCGCCAGAATTTGCCTGCGGGCCCACTTAGTGAAGGCGACTTCATTTCACTAAGCTCCATCATCTTGCTACATTTTCAACATTATGAAATCCTCAAAGAAGATTTGTTGAGGTCTATAAAAGAGTATAGAACCTTGGTTATGATGTTGGGAAACTTCAACACTACTTTAATGGCCCTAATTCAAAAAATGGACAAGAATGAAACATTTGATGATTTTCCATATATTTATGTAATTGCATTGTTTCCTAATAGAATCTATATCTTCTAAATAGTTTAGGTTTCTTCTCTTTATGACATATGTTAGGAGAAGATAGTTCTTGCTATGGTCAAATATTATTCATAGAGATTTTAATATGCACTTAGTATTTGGATCATGAATTATCTTTCATGTGTTTCCTTTGTAATCTTAATTAATTGAACAACTTCCTCTTTTTTTAGACACTCTAGAAGTTTGAAGTACGACTACCTTTGAACCCTTTTACTTTTCCTAATCATAATTGTTATTTTTCACTAGTGAATTTTTACCCAAAAATTTATTTTTATTGAAAACCCATAAACTCAAATCTAAAATATATTCACAATTAACATAATTGAGATTCTAACAAATTATGCACAACAAAAACAAATTATACACAACTTTTACCTCGGAAAACCCCAATATGGGGAAAAACTAGCAAAGAGGGATTTTATTAGGCTTCAAAGAAAATATTTAGGAAATAATTACAACAGTAGATGCAAATAATGTACATCCAAATGGACCCTCTTGTCTTTCACTCGATGTGATCTCTAATGTGTCCTTCACCCACTCAATCCAAAAATTTATAATTTCTCTGATAACTCTATTTCCTTCTTAAGATCTTCAAAGAAAATATTAGAAACCAAAATTTGATATTATCACCTTCTTTGATTTTGTCAAAAAGAAATATTAACTTCCAAAATTATAAACTTTAGAACACTAAGTTACAAAGCTTATAATAATTAATTAAATTAATTATCATGCTTTTCCTATTTTGTTTCTTGTCCCTAAAGAATAAAAACTTGACTTTCCTCAAGGTCTTCATGAGGATGCTTGCAACTTGCTCATATCCACAACCAAGGATACTAAGTATTTTAGAACTCTAAATTAATTACATCCAAGACCACTCTTTACTTAGTTTTCATTTCTAGTTTTCGTATGATGAGAAGTATTGCTTCTCCCTCATCCAGTGTAAGTAATTAAAACATTTCACTTTTAATATTATATTTCTCAATTACATTTTTTTACTAATTTTATTTCTCAAAAAAAACTATATACTATTTAGTTTTTTTCAATTAACACTTTTTTTTTATTAAACTAATATAATAATTATACTTCCATCCATTTCTTTTAATAAATTTATATAATAATTATACTTCAATCCATTTCTTTTAATAAATTAATATAAATTGGTTATTTATTCCAAAGTTGGAATGTTAAAATGGACAAAATATTCTTTATAAATGAAATTGAATTTCATTTAAAAAGTAATTAATATAACAAACAAAAGATTTGTTATAGTTGTTGACTTTTTAAATATGATCACGAGATAGGTGACTCATATCTCATCAATTTGAATGAAATTTGAGCAATGAATTGCCCCTGCTAATTCCTTTGAAGCACCCAATCCTTTATCTCTATAATTTGGTCCTAATACTCCTCCTCCTCGCTTGCAGAATCACAACCAGAGATTGACGTTCCGCCATCATCATCCTCCTCCTCCTCGCTTGCAGACTCAAAATCAAAGATCGACGTTTCGGCAAACATTTGTGACATTACAGTGTCGATTAATAAATCCTCAAGGCCCTTCAAACCTAGGGAATCCGCCGCCTGACAAAAATATGTAAAACAATAAGCAACCCTCAAAGACATCATTAAAAAAGAATTCAATTCACAGTTAAAAAAAAATTGCGTACCCTCAAAAGATTGTTCACAGTCTCTCGATTCTGAAGATTAAGGTAATCATAATCATCTTTCATAGCCGAGTTACCATAAACTTGGCGTTTACAGTATTCGATAACCTTCTCCAAAGTTGTGGAAGAAATGTTTGGCAATGCAATTGCTGCATTTGGCTCTGATTTGACTATGGTTGGTGTTCTGTAATTATGAAAGGATAATTTAGAGGCCACAGATCCTTCCACGTAGAAAACTACGTTGTCATGGGTTTCCAACTTAACCGCCATTTCTAATCTGACGAGATTTCTGAGGAGTCGAGAATTATGCTGAATCGCGCGGCTTTTAGAAAAGTTCGAAGGCTTTGATCAGACTTAAATTTGGAAGACTAAACATAAAATGTAGCCGTTAAATAGGATATCCTATGACCGTCTTATAGGAAGCTTCGAATATAGAAATGAAGGTCGGCTGCCGCTTTATTTCCATGGGTGATTCTGTGGAATAGATGTTGCTTTTATTTCAATGTGGTGATTTTTAGAATATTTTAGAATAGGATAGATGGAAATAAAGTCATTGAGGAATATTTTGGAATAAGATGAATAGAATATTTTAGAATAAGATGGATATAAATAAGATAATTTTTATTTTTCTATTTAATTACTATTTCATAATATTTTGCAAAATTTACAATTAAATTTATAAGTTTAAAATATTTTGCAAAATTTTGCAAAATTTACAATTAAATTTATAAGTTTAGTAATGATTAATTAGATAACTTGTAGTTTAGAGTTTACTAGAAAATATTTAAAATTAAAAAAAGAAAATTAAACCAAAAAAGAGTTTAGAAAATAAAGTATTTATTTTAATTTTATAATTTTTTTATTAAAATTTTATATATATACAACATAATGGTCTAATTCATATTTATATTAAATTTAATTTTTAAAATATTTATTATATTAGTATTTTTTTTAATTATAATTTTAGAGTATTTTATAATGATTTTTAAATTAAAAAAAAAATATTAAAATGTTTTACTTTTTAAAAATTCAATAAATCACTTAAAATCTTGTGTGATTAATAATATAGATAGTATTTAGATTTGATTTTGTGATTTAATATTATTGATTATTAAAATTAAATTAAATTAGGAAAGTCTTAGAATGGTGAGATTGTATAAATTATATGATGAGTTCGTTCCCTGAGATTATATATTTGTTTATATATATAATTAATAATAAAGTAAAATAAGAAAATTTTATAATCTACTTTGTTTTCATTGTAATATGAAAAAGTTATATAATAGATTTGAATAGGAAATGAATTTAATGTTAATATTATTGCTAATTTAATTATTTTATAGTTTATAAAGTTTTAGATTGGCTATGAATTTGTGTATTATTATATATTTTTAATGTTTAAACATAATAATAAAAAGTTTACATTGTCATTTCATTTTATTTATATATTAAATTTGATAAATCTAATCGTTTGAGATTATAACTTTATGAGAAAATCCATTTTTATTGTTAATATATTTATTATTAATATTATTTATAACATTAATAATTAGTTTAATTAGTTGAGTTTGTATTAAAAAATATCTCATTATTTAGAAATCATAATACTAATAATTAGTTCAATTAATTGAATTTTTATTTAAAAAAATATCTCTAAAAATCATAAAATATCATTTAAATTTTAACCTATAAGTTTTTTTTCAAACAAAAAAAACTTTGGTATATATTATTTACCAATTCAAAAATTGATCAACATACCGTTCATATATTTCATCAATTAAAGAGTTCTACACTCTTTTTGCAGTTCAAATTTAAAATAGAAATTATGGAAGCAACGGAAAGCTCCCATAAAGTTAAGGCACTTAGAGAACCCTCCCCATCCACATGCACTTCATAAAAATGACGATCTGTTGATGCCCAGGAAAAAATAGAAATAATAGTTCCTATACTTCCCACACATGGATCACTGAGAAAGCTTACATTGTCAATCTGTTTTCCTGCACAAAAAACCTCAGCAACAGGAAAAACCTCGCAAAAATAGTGCATAAGCCCGATCATGTAACTTTTTTAAAAAACAAAAACTTATAGTAGCTTGTAGAAATAGTAGAGATCATCTCAAAAGAAATTGACAATCCCAGTAGCACCCCTGCCACTCGAGTCATATAATTCATGGTGCATGTACCCAAAGACCCCCTGTAAACCCTTCTTAGATAACCGATCAGCCACACGATTTTTCTCTCGGTAAATATGATTGAAATTGATAACAGAGAAAGCCTTTCGAAGTTTGATGATCCTATCCAGCTAAGATCTCAGATTCCATGGATTTAAGGCGATATCTTTGTTTAAATGCTCGATTAGAACATTTGAGTCACCATAAATCCACAAGCTCTCAATGTACCAGTGATATAAAGCCGAAATGACCCATAGTGAAGACGCTCGAATTTGCCACCATAATATAAAAAAAGTCGTATTTACCAGAGATGGGAACTTTAGATTAGAAAACTTACCCAGAATATAAAAAACAACCTGTGCAAACTTACAGTTGTATAAAAGGTGAACGTTGTTCTCCTCCTCTACCAAACAAAGACTACAAAAATCAGGACCGTTCCAACCTCTTCTCTACAAAGAATCCCACGTAAGGTTTTTGTTCATAAATACCATCCATAATAGGATTTTCATCTTCAACTGTGCTTTATTTACCCATATACTTCTGAAAACACCGGTCTCGGATGGAGTGGTAGAAGAAATAGTAAGATGGTTGTAAATGTCTCTCACAATGGGCAGATCATTTGTTGTCCGACCTTTCCAGATGATCCTATCTCCTTCACTGTCGACTAACAGTCCCTAACTTATTAATGCCACATTGTACCAGCTCCATTCATCCCTTAAGTGTGCAGGTAAAGACAGATAATCAGCCGACATCCAAACTGGGATCCCATTATCCTTGCCCATAACAATTTGAGCGAGATAGAAGAAACCTCTCCTATTTAGATGGCTGATAAGTTGATTACTAAGATTAACAGAGTTAAGATTACCTTGCATTCCTTCATGACCAATAAGGATCTTTGTACCTCCCCCGAAGTTCCACTTCATTAGAGAAGTAAAGCTCGGCCAGGATTTCTTAAAACCTTTCCAGATGGTTGACCCACCCTTCGTATCCTGCCATCCCAGCAAGTAGAGGTCCTCCATCCCCTTATTTTTCAAATATTTGTAGTTAAGAATTTCACTCCAGATACTCCGTGAAGTAAGTCCCCTCCATATGGATTTTAATAACAAGGCCCTTCCAAAAGTATGCACTTCTTTAAGACCCCATCCACCATGGTCCTTGGGTCTCATGATCAATTCCCACCCAGCCAAGTGTAATTTTCCTTTGTCCTTTCCCTCATTCCACAGGAAATTTATCATTATGCTTCTTATGCTATTAAGAATTTTTTAGGGTATCACATAAATGTGTGCCCAGTATACCATGATTTGTTGTAAAACTGCCTGTGCCAAAATGAGGTGACCTCCTTTTGGAAAAAAATTTGTAGTCCATCTCAGAATCCTCTTTACTGCTTTATCTTTCAACCAGCACCAATCCTTTCTACCATAGTTGTTAGGCTTCATATGAAAACCCAAATATTTGAAGCACAGAAACAATGGTGCAGTTCTGAAGTTAAACAGAGTACCGATAGAAGCCGACAGATCCTTTCCATCCTCCCCATGAAAAAATGAAAGATTTTCCATAATTTGCCTCCATGCCTCATGGCTTGCAAAATTTGGGAAAAATTTCATGGAATGCCCGCCACACTTCCTTTATGAGAAGATCAAATAAAAGCACATCATCAACAAAGAAATTATGAGAAATTTTTTTTTGGTGAGAAATACCAATCCCCCTTATAATGTCTCTACTAACATCAAGATTAATTTTGTTGCTTGATGAATCCATGATAAGGATAAACAAAAGAGGAGAAAGGGCACAACCTTGTCGTAACCCTCTGCCAGGCTTGAGGAAACAGGTAGCCACACCGTTGATAATGATGGCCATCGAGGTATTACAAACGCAACCCATGATCCAGTTAACCAAGACCCTATCAAGACCAATTTTGTATAAAATCAGCCTTAATAAGCCCCAGTTGACCCTATTATATGCTTTACTTAGATCGTTTTTCACCACTAGAGAATTCATTTTCTGAGTATGAATGGAATGTAAAACTTCCTATGTAGAAGAAACCACGTCATGTATACTTTTGTCCTTTAGGAACCTAGCTTGTTCCGGTGAAATTCTGTGGAAGAGCACCTTCTTAACCCTTTCTGCAATAATCTTCGAGATTATTTTATACAGTGTATTACAAAGAGAGATAGGATGGAAGTCATCAAAAATCTCAGCCTCTTTTTCTTTAGGAATCAAAGCTATAAACGTTGAGTTTATGGCACCATTAATCTTACTTGTAGCCTTAGCTTCCTCTCCCATTTCCCGAATGAGGTCGATAAAAAACTCCTTGAAAAAATGAAAAATTCTGGGGTCCATCCATCTAGCCCCAGACACTTGTCCACCACGAAGGATTTGAGAAATTTTAAGACCTCCTCGTTGCTTATTTTCTCCTTGAAATCCCTTATATCACCCTCCTCAAACATGACCAGAAAATCTTCGACAACCTACAATTGATCAGTGTATACTAGCTCATCATGACATTTATAAAGATTGTTAAATGAGTTGCAGCCACCCTCTGGATCTCCTTCGCAGAAGTGACTTCTGTCTCATATACCTTGATCTTTCATATAGAATTCTAGGTTTTCCTCCCCGTAGCATATGCATGGAAATAACGAGTATTCTTGTCCCCGTCTATAAGACAAATAGATCGGATTTTGAGTCTCCATGTCTGCTCTTCGATCCGAAGAATATTCCTTCTTTCTTCTTCAACAACCTTCAATCTATCCCAATTGTCAGCCGTTGGATCATTCCCCTCCAA
This sequence comes from Pinus albicaulis, assembly GCA_034641835.2. Lineage (NCBI taxonomy): Eukaryota > Viridiplantae > Streptophyta > Pinopsida > Pinales > Pinaceae > Pinus > Pinus albicaulis. The sequence goes on along the minus strand of CM076583.1, from coordinate 1,284,483,533 downwards.
TTCTTTTATTAGACAAAAAGTCTCTTGTTCTAAATAAATGAGCGATTCCTGCAGCAATTTCTTTTTGTCCAACTCTCACCCTTTGAATTTTATTTTCGAACCCCATAGGGTAATAGCCATATAATCCATAACCGACAAATTCTCACATCTTGGATGTTGTTGCATATACAATTCAAGCAAAGAGACAAATGCGGGATCCTGTAACCAAGTGCGATTAAATTTAAAGGGTTGACCCCCCAGGGCCTTCTCAAAGTACCATTTCAGCGAAATTGGTCTGTGGTTAGAAATACAAACATCACCAATGTTCGCCACCCAATCTCCCATACGGGCCAATAGGTTTGTCTTCACCATGAAACGATCGATCCTCTTACTAATAGCTTCAGTACCCTTCCTACCGTTAAACCATGAAGGCCCCCGATCCTTCATCATTAAATCACTAAGGGAATGAGCTTTGAGAATCTTTGAAATTGTCCCAGCTATTATATCCTTTCTTCCATTCACTCCCCAAATCTCATCATCGTTCAAGGATAGATTAAAATCCCCAGTAATGATCAAATTTTCCAAGAGGAGTATGCCGCTTCTTTCCATCCTTCTCCAGAAAAAGAGTCGTTCCTGATAGGGCGCATAAATGTTGATCATGTGAATCCTCTGCTCAAAACCCCGAATAAATCCAGAGAGTAGAATCCCTCCAAAGAAACTGTATGCTTTCATATTCACAAAGACCTGATTCCACATGACTATTTCACCCTCAGAATGGCCTACTGCATCCCTTACCACCAGATGCCAATCTGGAAACATGGCGCGGAAACGAGAGGTTGTTTTCTTAGCACAATACATAGATTCCTGAATAAAAACAATGACAAGCTTCCTAGACCTAAGAAAATGTCGCAAAGACAGAAATTTATTCACCCCCCCCAAACCCTGAATATTTAGAGAGATCAGAAAAATCATGGATAACCCTTCGGAGGGCTTAAACCTCTAAGTACCCTCTCCAGTGCCATAGTAATAGGAATGTCACGAAAATTCCCCGCATCATGAATCCCCTCCTCACCCGGCAATGTTAAAGATTTTTTCTTCACCTTAGGCCGACCCTTACCTCTCCTGATAGTTACATTAGCAGTAGAGGATGGATTTATAATCAAGGGTGGCAATGGTATCCCTCCCTTATCCATGGTAAGATGAACCAGATCAGCGTCGGGGTCTAAAAGTAGTAAATCCAGGTCACTGTTGACTGAGTTCCTTGGAGGCAGGGGTTCAGATGAAATAATAGGAGAAGGCGGTTCTGGAAGGTCAGAAGCCTCCTTTACCCTATCAGAAAAGGATAAAGGGGCACCAGAGGCCAAAAAACACAGGGGCTTCTTAGTCACGATCATAGGGGCCCTCTTGTCTGGCGAAAAAGAAGAAGGGTGAGGGATAAGTAGAGGGGACTTGTCAGAAACTCCAACTGCTTCCCCTGCCATCCCGGTCAAGGAGTCACCCCCCAGCTTAGTGCGAACATCACCCAACACTTCATCAACGCACAGCCCCCCCCCCCCCCCAAATGATAGTGCTCCTTTTTCCCACTAGAATAAGAATCAGTAAGACAAAAATAACAGTCATGGAACTTACCCGGTAAGGACAACCCCAAGGATGTAACCGATGGACGCTTCACTACCCGACCCTGAGCCTTTTCCGCAACCTCCTCTCGTTCGTTGACCACCACTATCCTGGCGACCTGCCGATCATAAAAACTCATCAGGTGACTCGCTTTACGTACGAGGTAGCATATGAATGGGATGTTTGAGTAATCTGTGGTGCATTATGGTACACGTGTTGTCCTTGATGGCAACCTACTTGTTGAAGTTGTCCGTGACGGAAACTAACTTGATGAGTTGTCTTTGGATAAGCAACCTATTTGTTAATAATGTAAATCTGATGTATCTACAGAGCAGTTCAGAAGTAACAAAGAAACAAATTCCAGTAAGTTCCAGAGTAATGATGAATTAGATATGTCACAAAGCATACATGGGTTTTTAAAGGCAAAGTAGCGTATGTATGCAGAAAAGTACGTACCAAGTAGCATATGCCTATTTTCGCTCTAAATTTATAAAACCAAGGGACATTACCATGGTATTGGTCCACTGTATTGAGAGTTGGATTATCTATTTGATCCCGTCCAGGAATACCATCAGCAGTTGAGTGGTTTGGACTCATGGTATTGACAAAGGCTAAATCTATATAAGGAGAAGAAGATCATAGTGAAATGGTTTGCATGTGTAAGGGTTGTTAATAAATAAATCTCTTTAAGAGATATCTACATGGATGCACTCTGTTCTTAATTGTTAGATCTGAATCTATGATGCACCCATGGATATAATGATGGTTCAAGATCTCTAGATCTGATGATGATGAATCTCTAGGATGATCTGCAAAAGAAATGATGAAGACCTGGCGCAAGTCTGATGAAGAAATTGAAGAAATCTGGGTAAGTTTATAGATTTGGTCTATTTTGCAAAGTTTATCTTTTTCGGATCTATACGCTAGTTGCTTTCAACAAAAGCACGTATATACGCGGGTTCGCTTTATGAAAAGAGCGTATGGCAGTTATGGTTTTTGAAGAATAAAATACACAAAAGTATACACGGGTTGATGTGCAGGAAAGCGCATATGTACGCGGCTTCAGTAAAGAAAAGTAACGTATGCTATTTGAATCAATGTCTGTTTAGGGTTAAGTTTGTATCTTCATATCTATTCTAAAGTCTTGGTTTTAATGAATACTTCACTCTGAAGTATTTCTGCATGGAATGGGTAACAATTTATTGATTGATCTGAATTAATAATGTACCTATGAAGAAAATTATGAAGAGGGATCACTAGATCTGAAATGACTATGTATTTTCTAGATTTGTTTATGGAATGTTTAGATCTGTGATCTGACGGATCTTTGCTGAAGTAAAGAGTGAATTCTGAGTTATCTGTTCTGAAGAGCTGCAGATCTATACGCATGATCATCTCAGCGAAAGCGCATATATACGCAGGTTAGTTTCATCAAAAGCACGTATACACAGGTTTGTCTCTATGAAAGCGCGTATATACGCAGGTTCAGTGAAGTAAAAGCGCATATGGAATCTAGGGTTTTGCTGAAGTGTGTGGAATGAAATGTCTAATCTGTTTTGTTGTTTTACTGCTATCTGTCAATGATGTATTCATACAGATTTGGGTTGGTTGAATGTTGAATATGCTGCTGATTATGTTGACTGAAGATCAAGTTGTTGGTTGATTGGTTGATGATTCAATAAATAAATTGATAGAGTTATAAGTTTCAGTTTGATGTATGGAGTGGGTCTAGTCTGAAAATCTGATGAAGAGTGGCCTCCAAGGTATGTTGTGTGGAAGCTGTTGGATCCAGTCTGAAAATTGATGAAACGTGGTCCATGGTGGTGCTGAGGGTCAAAGCCTTCAGTGAGGGGGTTGAAGCTCCCTTCCAGTAGTGGCTGGAGAACGAGAGAAGGTTGCAGCCTTCTGCAGGTGGGTGCCTGCGTGCTGGTATGAGTCTGCACCAGTACAAAATTGTAAGAAGTTTTCTTTATTATAAATATTGAAGATAGAGACGACAGCAGTGGTGGTTTTCTCCTGAATTGGGTTTCCACCTTAAATACTGGTGTTCATGTGTGTTGCTTATGGTTTATTCTATTATTACTGCACATGCTTACTGCTTACTAAACTTCTGATGAATGAATGATGCAATGATCTAAGTAAAGTATTAAATGCATAATAAGATCTCTAGACATACGCAAGTTTTCTTAAGGATTGTTGAAGCAGGATATCAATATCCAGCCGCAGTACCAACAGATCCAACGGAAAGAAAGAATTATGAAACAAATGCAAAGGTGGTTAATGCTCTATTGGGAAGTCTAATTGAATCAGAATTTGTCAAAGTCATGCAGTTGGATACAGCAAAGGCAATATGGGACAAAATCATTCTAAGTTATGAAGGTGATGCAAAGGTAAAAAGTGCTAAACTCCAAACTCTCAGAATTCAATATGAGAATATAAAAATGCATAATGAGGAGAGCATTGCCAATTTCTTTTTACGTCTTGATGATATTGTAAATCATATGAGAAATCTGGGAGAAACAATAACCGAATCTACTTTGGTTGAGAAAGTTTTAAGATCACTAACTGCAAAATTTGAGTCAAAAGTTTCTTCTCTTGAAGAAAAGCAGGATCTTCAAAATCTTACTGTGGTGCAACTTCATGGCATACTAACTGCATGAGAAATGAGAAGAGGAGGACCATTTGAAGTCAAAGAAGCCGTCTTTAGAGCTTCTACAAAAGGGAAAGAAGTACAAGAGATAGAAGGATTAGGGTATATCTCAGAAGAAGATGAGGTAAATTTTGTAAAGAAACTCCAACTTGGCACAGGACGGTTTAGAGGTAAGCTTCCTTTCAAATGTTTTGCTTGTGGAAGAGTTGGTCATTATGCTGCTAAGTGTCCTCACAAAGAAACACATGAAAAAGGAAAGGAAGCAGCAAGAAGGAATAAGAATCGGTTTAGAACTAGAAAAAATTACTATACTCATGAAGACAGTGATGGGTTATCTTACAGTGAGGAAGAATGTGAACAAGATCTTAGACTTCTCATGGCATTTGAAAAAGAATCTAGAGAAGAAAAAGATACTTTTATGGATGCTTTAGAGGAAAATTATTTTCTTGATGAAATCAATCAACTCAAAATATGCTTAGAAGAAAGTAAAATATCCATAGAAACTCTAAAAAACCAGCTTGAAGAAAAGCAGAAACATAATGAGAAATTATAATGTGAAATAGTAAGTCTAAGAAAAGACTTTGAATCTTAGATTTTCTAAAGGATCTGAAAACTTAGATGAGATTATCAAGGTACAAATTTCTCCTCTTATAAAGATAGGTCTTGGATATATCGGAGAATCTTCTCAGGCTTCAGAACCAAATTATCTAAAAGCAGCTACAACTAGTATACAACATTCTGCCACTCAGCAACGGAATAAAGAATATTTACAGGTAAAGCATGATCATCTCAATTCAAAGAACACTAACAGGAATATCTTTCAAAGAAACACCAATCAACAGGTAAATTCAAGTAGAAGATTTCATGATCGCAGAAATTTCTTCTTCAATGGACAATGTTTTTCATGTCACAATTTTGGTCATAAAGCTGTTCAATGTGTTGCATATAAAACCATCATGACAAGAGAAGCAAGAAAGAAAAGGATTGATATTGGAACAAAGAAGAATACATATAACAACTTTTCTCCTCTTCAAAATTAAGTTGAATGTGCTTATTGCAATAACTTTGGCCATGAAGAATCTGAATGCAGGAGCAAAGTCCAGCCAAAAGATCATTTTCCTTCAAGCTCCAAAGTATGGAAAAATAAGGAATTACAGGTTGAAAATTGTTGCATAGCTTTATTTGCAGAAGGAGAAGAAAATCAATGGTACATTGATAATGGATGCTCAAAACACATGACAGGTGACAAAAACAAACTTCTTGCATATAGTGCTCTAGAAAAAGAAAAGAATGTTACATTTGGAAATGATACTCCTATTGTCATTAAGGGAAAAGGGTCTGTTTTTCTAAAAGAAAAGGTGAAAGCTAATAATTTCATGTATGTGGATGGATTAAAGCATAACCTGTTAAGTGTAAGTCAAATGTGTGATCAAGGAACTGAAGTTGTCTTTAGTTCAAAAGAATGTGTGGTACGTGATCTTGATATAGGAAAAACAATTATAAAAGGAAAAATAACTCCAAGCAACCTGTATGTATTGAAGAACTGCAAAGAAAAATGTTACTTGAGTAAATCTTCAGAAAACTAGCTATGGCATAGAAGGTTGGGGCATCTGAGCTTCTCTCAGATCAACAAATCAAGCAGACTTAAAGCTGTTCATGATCTTCCCAATATTACTCTACCTGAAAGTATCATATGCAAATCTTGCCAATTCTGTAAGAAAACCAGAGTGCAATTTAATGCCAAGGAAGGATCATCAAGTAAGCCTTTTGAACTCATTCATACTGACATATGTGGACCTGTAAGGAAAAAGTCACCACGTGGTGAACAATACTATATCTTATTTATTGATGATTTCTCTAGAATGTGTTGGATTGGGTTGATTAAACACAAATATGAAGCATTTGAAAAATTTCAGATCTTCGAAGCACTGGTTGAAAATGAATTAGATCTAAAAATCAAGTGTCTTAGATTTGATCGAGGAGGAGAATATACATCAGATGAATTCCTTGAATTTTGTGAACAACATGGCATAAAAAGACAGTTTTCTGTAGCTGGCACTCCACAACAAAATGGCGTAGCAGAAAGAATGAATAGAACAATTCAACAAATGGCTAGAGATATGCTTGATGATTCCGGAACACCTGACACATTTTGGGGAGAAGCAGCACATACAGCGGTAAATATTCTTAACAAGGCACATGTTCGTGTAAATAGTGATAAAACTCCATATGAACTCTGGTATGGTAATCCTCCCACTGTGAAGCATTTTATATTTTTTGGAAGAAAATGCTTTATCAAAAATAATGATGAAAAACTTGGAAAGTTTGAACCCAGAGCAGATGAAGGAATACTTCTTGGTTACTCCTCTAGGAGTAGAGCATATAAATTTTACAATAAAAGACTTCGGAATATTGTTGAATGTATTGATGTTGTTATTGATGAGTCTCCTGCAGCTCCAAAAGAAGAAAAACAAACAACAGATGAAGACGATGGTGACATATATCCTTCTACATAAAATAGAAATGATATAGACAGTGAATCCAATGAAGAACCCGAAGATGATTTATCTGAAAAAGCTCCATCCAAATATGTTTAAAAGAATCATCCAGAATCTCAAATTTTGGGAGAAAAGGGATCAGGTGTACAAACAAGGACTCTTGTGGGATCTTCTAGTTATCTGGCATTTCTATCCACTATTGAACCACACAATGTCAATCAAACTAGCAAAGATGAATGTTGGATTCAAGCCATGAATGAAGAGCTTGATCAAATTGAAAAGAATCACACTTGGGAATTAGTACCAAGACCTCATGACAAAAATTTCATTGGAACTAAATGGATATTCAAAAACAAGTTAAATGAGAATGGGGATGTTATAAGAAATAAAGCTAGACTTGTTTGCAAGGGGTATGCTCAACAAGAAGGTATAAGCAACCTATTTGTTAATAATGTAAATCTGATGTATCTACAGAGCAGTTCAGAAGTAACAAAGAAAGAAATTCCAGTAAGTGCCAGAGTAATGATCAATTAGATATGTCACAAAGCATACGCGGGTTTGTAAAGGCAAAGTAGTGTATGTATGCGGAAAAGTACGTACCAAGTAGCGTATGCCTATTTGCGCTCTAAATTTATAAAACCAGGGGACATTACCATGGTATTGGCCCACTGTATTGAGCGCTGGATTATCTATTTGATCCTGTCCAGAAATACCATCAGTGGTTGAGTGGTTTTGACTCATGGTATTGACAAAGGCTAAATCTATATAAGGAGAAGAAGATCATAGTGCAAGAGTGTGCATGTGTAAGGGTTGTTAATAAATAAATCTCTTTAAGAGATATCTGCATGGTTGAACTCTGACAGGTCTGAATCTATGATGCACCTATGGATATGATGAAGGTTCAAGATCTCTAGATCTAGAAATGATGAATCTCTAGGATGATCTGCAAAAGAAATGATGAAGACCTGACGCAAGTCTGATGAAGAAATTGAAGAAATCTGGGTAAGTTTATAGATCTGGTCTGTTCTGCAAAGTTTATCTTTTTTGGATCTATACGCTAGTTGCTTTCAACAAAAGCGCGTATATACGCGGGTTCGCTTCATGAAAAGAGCGTATGGCAGTTAGGGTTTTTGAAGAATAAAATACACAGAAGTATATGTGGGTTGATGTGCAGGAAAGCACGTATGTACGCGGCTTCAGTAAAGCAAAGTAGCGTATGCTATTTGAATCAATGTCTGTTCAGGGTTGAGTTTGTATCTGCATATCTATTCTGAAGTTTGGGTTTTAATGAATACTTCACTCTGAAGTATTTCTGCATGGAATGGGTAACAATTTATTGATTGATCTGAATTAATAATGTACCTATGAAGAAAATGATGAAGAGGGATCACTAGATCTGAAATGACTATGTATTTTCTAGATCTATTTATGGAATGTTTAGATCTGTGATCTGACGGATCTTTGCTGAAGTAAAGAGTGAAGTCTGAGTTATCTGTTCTGAAGAGCTGCAGATCTATACGCATGATCATCTCAGCGAAAGCGCGTATATATGCAGGTTAGTTTCATCAAAAGCGCGTATACGCAGGATTGTCTCTGTGAAAGCGCGTATATACGCAGGTTCAGTGAAATAAAGGCGCGTATGGAATCTAGGGTTTTGCTGAAGTGTGTGGAATGAAATGTCTGATCTGTTTTGTTGTTTTACTGCTATCTGTCAATGATGTATTCATACAGATCTGGGTTGGTTGAATGTTGAATATGCTACTGATTGTGTTGATTGAAGATCAAGTTGTTGGTTGATTGGTTGATGATTCAATAAATAAATTGATAGAGTTATAAGTTTTAGTTTGATGTATGGAGTGGGTCCAGTCTGGAAATCTGATGAAGAGTGGCCTCCAAGGTATGTTGTGTGGAAGCTGTTGGATCTAGTCTGAAAATTGATGAAACGTGGTCCATGGTGGTGCTGAGGGTCGAAGCCTTCAGTGAGGGGGTTGGAGCTCCCTTCCAGTAGTGGCTGGAGAACGAGAGAAGGTTGCAGCCTTCTACAGGTGGGTGCCTGCGTGCTGGTATGAGTCTGCACCGGTACAAAATTGTAAGAAGTTTTCTTTATAATAAATATTGAAGACAGAGATGACATCAGCGGTGGTTTTCTCCCGAATTGGGTTTCCACCTTAAATATTGGTGTTCATGTGTGTTGCTTATGGTTTATTTTGTTATTACTGCACATGCTTACTGCTTACTAAACATCTGATGAATGAATGATGCAATGATCTAAGTAAAGTATTAAATGCATAATAAGATCTCTAGACATACGCAGTTTTTCTTAAGGATATCCGCGTGTATACGTGAGTTGGGTTCAGTAAAGTAGCGTATGGTTTTTAAGAAAAAGGAAAGGTGAAAAGTTTTCAGTCTGCTCTAAATACTGATTCACCCCCCGCCCTCTCATCATTTTTCCCAACATAATCAAGACACTGTCAGTAAACAACCCCATGCCATTCCAAATCAATATCCTCCGGAAGGCCACCCGCAAAGAAGACTTCAACTAAAATACAAGCTACCCTTTTGTCGAAAATTCCCTTACACTTCGGGTCGACGAAACAACATATGCCAATACTATCACCAATCCTTTTCAACACCATCTACGTCCAAAACTGGATGGGTAAGCCTGGGATTTTAACCCACAACATGTCGTTCCGAGGCGCATTGTCGATGGGATGGAAATTAGCTATCCAGTGGTGAAGTGGAATAAAGGATCTCCCATTGACCCAAGGACATTGATAAATCTTTTGTACATCATCAACCTTCAAGAATTGGAAGCAGAACCACCCATAAGGCAATTTGCTTGTGCGCAGTTCATATCCGATAATCTGCGTCGACGCTTCCATCAGCCACTTGTGTAAATCCAGCTTACAATGGCTTGGGAATTGCCACTTCCCAACCAACGCTCTTGAAAGCAGGCGATCTGCTCTATCCCACAAAATGTCAGTGCCAAAACTTATCAATCTTCTCTCTGCAGTGGCCTTGAAAGGCTTCATCACCCTGCCCCGAGAAGAGTTCTTCAAGTCACCATTAGTCCTTCGTTTCACCACCTCCATCTCAAGCCCGGTAAGGAAAACAACGGAGTGAGACTTTGGAGTATCGTTGAAAGTGGTTTTTCGGTCCCCCGATAGTAAAGTACAACTGTCATCCTGAAAGTCCTGCTCCGCCTTCTCCAAAGCTTGAAAGAAATCTGCGTCATAGTACTCCACCTCGGGATCGTGCTCCAATCCACCTGTCTCCATCTTCCCCACACTTCACCTTCAACATTAAAAAACCAAAAAAAACCTAAAAAAGCCTTCCCAAGAGAAAGATGTTAAGTAGAGAACTGAAGATGTCAAAGAAGAAGTAATGGATCCCTCCGGAATCGTGGTCCACAGGCCCACAAAAATAACTGCAAATCAATATGGATCGTCCTGAGAAAGACGTAAAACCAAATATCGTCCTCTCCAGAGCCGTCCCCGTACAACCAATCGTCAACAGGCCTTTACCGAAGAAAATTTAAAAACTATCCATCCGAACGTTACCATGCCGAAATAACCAGAGGAAAAAACTAGGAAAACCAAGAAGCCAGGAGAGCAATACCCAACATGGCGCGTCAAACCTTAAGCTCTGACACAACAGCAACAAATACAGTTCCCCAGGTTCCACCACCTTTCCCCCACCTGAACCTTAAGATTGCTCCACGGCCTATAAATGGTCACTGCCTCAAAACATCCACCCGAAGAGTCCTGAGATTCTTGTTCCTCAGTTAAAAAAAAATGAACGTATAACCTCCGAAAACACCAAAACATCATGTAAGAGCTTAATTCTATATATCTGCACTCGGTCAAGCATGACAAGAATGCAAAGCATACTGTTGGCACCATATTTTCGCTATAACTGTTCTTCCCATGCAGACTTACCCTCATAAAGTAATTACGATCCAGAACCAATTATTAAAACAAATGAAACAAATCATATGGTCTCAAAACTCGTGAAAGCCACTTAAGTTTTTTTTATATAAATTTGAATTTCAAGAGAAATTTGTGCGATGACCAAACATATGTATTTTCGATTTTCGAGATGCAACACGAACTTACATGTTGAAATGTATTTCGTAATGGAGTCATAAATTTCTGCAACTTTCTTAAGTTTTAACATTTTGGTAATCCATGCATGATATCAGCGATAAGACAACTACCCACATTTTAAACTCTCTCAATCAATTCATAAAGTTATCAATATTAACAAGGCTATGGTTAAAGTGTCAATGAAATAGAAACAAGGTTATTTATTTATTTATTTTAATTTGGTAGGTTTTTATTATTTTCTATTAATTAAAAAAAAAAGCAAGATATACAAATTTGGTAGCTTTATAGTCTTTTTCTTCTACTAGTAGATATGTCTATTTTACTGTCAAAAGCAAAGTATAACTGAAAACATGAAAAGTAAAAGCTAGCCTCAAAATTCATGGAAACTTAGAACATCATTTGTTAACTGTCTAAAGAGTCTATGGGCGCCGGGTCTTTGCAGTGGAGCCCAGCGTGTCGACTTGCTGCATAGATTGAAGCTGCCTTTAGATTCTGCCGATACAAGTTGTTATGGGTTAAAATGTCAATTGAAATAAGTAAGTAAATTTTAGTGATAAAATAGAAATAAGTAAGTAAATTTTAGTGATAAAATAGTAAAACGAATGAGGAGAACATTTCAGAAATTTACCAATATTAATAAGGTTATGGGTTAAAATGTCAATGAAACAAAAACAAGATTATGGGTTAAAGTGTCAATTAAGATAAGTAAGTAAATTTTAGTGATAGATAATAAAAAGAATGAGAATAACATTTCAAAAATTTACCAATATTAACAAGGTTATGGGTTAAAATGTCAATTGAAACAAAAACAAGATTATAGGTTAAAGTGTCAATTGAAACAAGTAAATTTGAGAGACAAAATAGTAAAAGGAAAGCCAAATTTTTAGTTTGATATCTTATTTTTTTGGATGATTTAAAAATAAATAAAAATAATAACTTTCTAATCATAAGACACTACTATATGATTCATGGTCATTAACTTTGTTTGTGTTTTCAAAATTCACTAAAATATTGATCTCTTTTTCATTTCTCTTTTCTATTGAAATTGTTATTATGAATTTAGGTTAACGATCTATTTGATTTCTACAACAAAAGTTTAATAGGATATTTATTAATACTTAATCATCTTTTTTATGTATTTTTAATTATATTTTTATGAGATTTATTTTATGTATTTTTAATTATATTCTTATGAGATTTATTTTTAATTTTGTTAAAAATAGTTGAAATAATATATTTGAATGGTTAAATTTGTTATTTATGATTTGAAATATATTTATGTATTTAAATATATATTTCAAGTAACTAAAAATAATAATCTCATTAAAACTTTTATGTTAAATTTTCAAAAAAATAAAAACTCATAAAGCAAATTTCATTTTAAATAATTTTCAAAAGAAACTAAAATTATTTATAAAAACAAAATTAACTTTAAATTGAATAAAATTTTATGAAGATGTTCAATAGAAATTAAACATCGTTTAAAGGTATAATTTTATTGTTTTTTATTATATTTTCTTTTTATGATATTTACATTGAATTTTGTTAAAAGTTGTTGAAATAATATATATAAGTCATTCAAATCTGGAGTATGCTCTAAAACAACTTTTGTTTGGTTAAGACCTTGTGTTTTTCAGATCCGAATGAGTCAAGAATGAAAGCTTGTCTCCTCATTGAATAATACACATTGTCTGGTTTTCCTTGAATAATAGTAATAAGTCATGATAGCTATCCCCATTACTCATTTGAAAACTAAATTATAATAAATTTTCCAACTTCTAAATAAAAAATAAAAAATTAAATTAAATATATATATATATATATATATATATTTATAATTAAATTTGTTTTTAAAGTTTTAGAATTATTTATATATTTTAAATAACTAAAATTATTAATCTCACCCAAAATTCTATCATCAGATTCATTAATTAATTAATTTATTTATTTATTTATTTCAACCTTAATTAATTTCAACCTCATATTAAATTCTATCCTCAAATTTATAATTAATTAATTTGTTTATTTATTTATTTCAACATCATATTAATTAAATGTGCGCATCAGAAAATGGAGCTACTGCTTTTGATGGCCTTGCTATTGCTAGTAGTTGTACTGACACGTTGAGAAAGGGCTACAGCCAGACAACTCCATTCTGGCTAACCTCATATTAAATTCTATCCTCAAATTTATAATTAATTAATTTGTTTATTTATTTATTTCAACATCATATTAATTAAATGTGCGCATCAGAAAATGGAGCTACTGCTTTTGATGGCCTTGCTATTGCTAGTAGTTGTACTGACACGTTGAGAAAGGGCTACAGCCAGACAACTCCATTCTGGCTAATTTTGGTGCTAGTATCAATATGTCTGATCTTAATAACAATATTGATATAAAATAGCAATGAGAAATGAGAAGAGAGGGTAGATGAATTCTGGCAAGTCTTATTTTTCAGGTTATGTAACAATAAATAAGGTTGGACATTTAGTGTCTACTGTTGGATGTTTCTACTATTGATGTATTTATTGCTGAATAACCTTAAAAATAAATTAAAGTTGGCCATGAATCCTTGCATGGCTCTGATATCTTTATGAAACGTGAGGTTCAATTTTGTGTATTGCATGCCACATGCCATTACGAATTTGTGAAGGTATCATTGTCTGCACTGTATACCTCGATAAGTGTCACATCCAGTAGGAAAGAGCTTTGCATTTATGTACTCTTCAATATTGGTATATGTTTGTATAATCTTCATAACATTCCATTTAAATAGTTAATATGGGTTTTTTATTTTAAGGGATGGGGATCGCATTTGGTTTAAGTTATTGTGAAGTTTTGAATATGAATTATTTTGAAAATGATTTTTTTAAATCAATTGTCTTAGTATTTTATAGTTGGTGATAATTCATGCTAAGGGTTCATTATGTATATATTGTGAAGTTTTGAATATGAATTAGGATGTAAAATGTGTTTTTTTTTAAAATCAAGTGTTAGTATTTTAGTGTTAGTATTTTAGTGTTGGTGATAATTCATGTCATTTGGATTGATTATATTATATAAATTATAAACACATAATCATAGATTTTATAGTTATCTGGTTTATGTGATTCTCATAGATGGCTTGCATGAATGGATTCAATATATCGCAGTAGGTGTACTCCTTCAGTTCAGGTCTTCGTACAAGTTCTCCCTTGTTATTCACAGACCAATCATGGTGGTTCATTGTGGGCATTCAGAGAGGTGGTATATGGGCTACGTCATGGCCAACTTACCTGCCTCCCTCATTCTATTTACAAGCCCATAATGTTTACAAACATGAATGTCTCTTTTCTCTGCAATGTCCATATCCTCCTTTCACCATGCCCATATTCCTGCCAATTTCCCTTCATTCATTGGCAGCTCCCTTCATTGGTTTGGTCTATGAGAAGGTGGTGAATCATCATTTTTGTGGTATTTTGTACCTTTCCTCCTCCTCCTCTAAGAGTCTGGGGATCGTGGGCACTATCGTGACTTCTTCGCTTCGTTGTCATAGTGCATCCTTCACGACAAATGCTCGACTTCATAGCCGTGAGAAGAAAATTTTGACTGTCATTCCTCTCATAGACTGCTCTCTTATGGTTAGCAAATGGCACCGGTAACGTAGATTAGGTATTCTAACAACCCTGCAGACATGCTTTTAGAAGTGGAAAAGATTGAATTTTCATATGGTAAGCTTGGCTTAGTGTATGAAGACAATTAATTGTCTTCATCCTGAATTGAGTAATAATTATGGCTCTCGGAGAGGGTGCTCTTCTCTCTAGAAGGAGAACCTCACAATTGTGAATTGGGTACCATTAATAAAGAAAACCACAGGCCTAATTCCAACACTTCTGGTAACTCTTGGCTGCAAGAATGATTTCTGCCTACTATGTGTAAGGATCAGGAAAAGCTTATTTTCGACTCTATAGACCCATAAATGCTCAGGGAAAGGAAATGCTCACCGTAGGATTAAAGCATTACATCATCCTACGGTGAGCATTTCCTTCCCCCGAGAATTTATGGGTCTATAGACTCGAAAATAAGCTTTTCCTAAGGATGGAAAAGCTTATTTTCGAGTCTATAGACCCATAAATGCTCGGGGGAAGGAAATTCTCACCGTAGGATTAAAGCAATACATCATCCTGTGGTGAGAATTTCCTTCCCCCAAGAATTTATGGGTCTATAGACTCGAAAATAAGCTTTTCCTAAGGATGGCGAAGCTTATTTTCGAGTCTATAGACCCATAAATGCTCAGGGGAAGGAAATGCTCACCATAGGATTAAAGCAGCACATCATCCTGTGGTGAGCATTTCATCTAGTTAATGTTGTGCCACTTTGGGAAAGGAGTTGATAGGGTGGACCGGCGGTGGTGAATTGTTGACAAGACTCTACCTCTACCCCACAATGAAATGTATGCCTATTGGCTCCACATTAGTCTCAAATTGGATGGCAAAACCTTATCACAAATTTTCATGTATGGAGATTACTCCTTCTCCTAGATATGCCTCTTGGTTATCGAACACTGCAGAGGTGGTGCGGTTCTATTTGAATTTTGCATGGACCCAATGGATTTCATTGCAACAACGCCAAATCGATGGCGGTTCTCTTCACTAGTTCCTTTCGGTGCAACACTTATAGGTATTTTCTAAGTTATATTTTATGTCAATACTGTCATGGGTTGCTCCTTTTTGTACAAACTTAGCTATACTTATTGTGTCAAGCAAAGCTTCCAATATTTCTCTCGAGTCCATGTATGTTATCAAGGTTCATGTCTTTTGTTTATCATCCAAAATGTTGAAATGAGATATTTTTAATCTTAAGATTCTCTATCTATAATATTAGTTTGGTTTCCCAGTGGGCAGACTAGTAATACAACAAAATATCTCATTTAACACCCTATTGGAGTAATAAAGATAAGAACTTTAAACAAATAAAATAAATCAACTGTATTAGTAGGATTTGATGTTTTTTAAATTAAAGGTCACAAAATGGGTTTTAATTCACTTATATGTGCATAGGTTATGGGACTTTTTTTTTGGGATGGGTAGTGGATGTTGTTGCCTTGGATTTTTGTTGGGCTGATTTACTTGCCTTCTTTTTTCTTTGGTTTTTTACTGCCGTCTTTCTTTGTTTTGACTGTAGATCTCTATTTCTTGTCAACTGAACTCTTCATTGATAAGAAAATCACATAATTGTGGTTTTTCTAAATGTAATTTTGTTCTCGACTAATGAAATAAAATTACTCTTTTTTACTGAGGAAAAAAAAAAGGTTATGGGAATTTTTTAATTTAATCCCAATGGGTGTGCACCACATGTTCAACTACTACCTTAAGGTGCCCCATTGGCTTCAATATTTTTCCTCATAGGAATGAAATTTTTTCCAACCCCTCATGGGAATTAAACTTATTGAAATGTAGTTGTCATTGATGTCAACCCAAGCAACATCAGAAGATTCCCGCTTTTGTTGACCAAAATGACATGGAAAATCATATTGTTCAGGTCACGGACATCTTTGATGGATTCTCCTCATCGAGATGATTCCAGTGGTATATGGCAGGTCATGAGAGCCTTCATGGTTTGGGATTTATTTTTGTTTGAAGATGAAGTCCCCAACTTGTGGACATAAACCCCAAAGAATGATGATGTGGCAGGTCTTCTTGGGCCAAGTCAAATATACAAGTAATGAGGCCTTCCTCCTACAATTGAAGTTATGGAAAAAGGTTGATTGTAATTTTTTTAAAGGGCATGCCAGGGTTTTAGTACCAAAGGTAACACAAGTTTAAAATTAAAAAATCTTCAAAGGGGTTTTTCCTTTATTATTTTTCCAAAACTATATAATCTATCTAGATCTCACCTCCTATAGTATGATCTAAATGCATATATCCTTGTGTAATATGTGCTCTGAAAAAATTTCGGCCTTGAGGAGGCTTGAAAATCAAACGAAGAGGCAGGGTTAGTAAGAAGAGTTTTTTCTTTGGTGGGTATGTGGGATTCGTTTTTTTGTCTTACAGGAAGAAGTTTTCGACCCTCACTAGGGCATAAAATTTCGAGTTTTAAAATTCTTCTCTTTGCAATTGTTGGAGACCTACGAAGGGAATATCTCTCTCTCTTTGTTTGGTACAAGATTATCCATCTTGAAGAGACCAAGAGAGGTGTTAATTTCTGTGGTAGCATGTGACATCTTGTGACCCTATTTCCTAAGAAATGTGGCCCTAATTTACAACATAAAAATTCAAGGAGAACCCTAGCCTTGGTTGCAGGTCTGAGGAATTCTAAAGATTATGGCCTAATATTGCAAGTTTGATCACCGATTTTCTACGTCAAAATTGCTTCTAGATCTGCATTCATGTGTTGAGCTTCGATGGACTTCAATTCTTGACGTTTGTGGTTAGTAAAGGCCGAAGACAGTTAATTCAAACATCGTCCTGTGAAAATTTCATATCCTTTTCATGATCTTTCAGACCAGTGGATTGAGATATGAATTATTGAAGTTTCGACCTCCAAACCAAAGTTTATGACATAATATGAGATCGATCCTTCCATTCTTCTGATGATGACAAAGACTAAATTTCGATCTATATTCAGAAGTGATTTTGTGCTCATGATTGATTTGTAACCTCTGTACCTATGGCCCATCAAGGATCTATCACCAAAAGATCCCAATCTTTTACTTCATGGATGCATACAAAATTGCATATAAAAGAGCATGTAACCAAGTAACTTAAACACATGAAAAAAAGTTGAAATCAAAAGAAAACATGAGGACACAAGATGATTTGATTATGGAGTTCACCCAGTGTGGGCTACTTCTTCGGGTCTTGCTCAATGTGGTGAGGCCTCTTTCATTAAATGGCAATAGAAATAAATTACAAGAAATTTATAAAAAAACACCATATACGTCCACGTCCGGGGATGGCCTGAAAATGTAGACCTCTGCTAGAAAAAATGGGCTGCATGGTTGGATGCCTGGTGAAAAATCGTGAAAAATGACTAAAATTATTACCACATTATGACGTTGGCACTTTTGGACCCCAAAGGAATCTTCTTAGCATAAAAAAAGATACCCCACTCAGGGTTTTTCCCTCTTGAACTTCTCTTGGTTGTGCTGCATAGACACCATTCCACTCTTTGCTAGTACTCCTTCAGTTGAATGAAAATGATATGTTTAAATAATAATATGTGGGAGGAGTTTTCAAAACAAATCGTTGGCTCGTTGGTGGTGATGGAAAATTAGGTGGGGGCTGACAGGGTTCAAAACCCACCTACCCCAAATTTTGTTTGGTCTCTTTTAAAATAAACGGCATGGTTTTTTTTATTTGGAATATAATATATGGGGCTGCCTGTTTAGTGGGTCGGCCCTGTAGGTTTTAACCCTGAACATAAATTATCTACACACGAATCTTATAACAGAAAATAAACAATAGCGAGAGCATAAAACGTAAAACAGATAAACACAGAGATTTTGCCCTGGATCCCAAATTGGGACGACCAGCTTGATTTTTCATTATATTCCTTTTAGTGTTACAACACATATATATACATGCCGAAGCATACATAAACCCCAATCCATTAACCCTAGATTAGAACATAGCCGTAGTTCCCTTGACCGGATCTACAAAATACCAGGGGCCGAAAACCATCGTACCCCAAAACCATGTGCAAAACCATGGCCAAATGATGGCATCTCAAATGCGAGTGTAATCGCACACCAAACAAATTCTTCACTGTGGCGATGCCCCCTGGACTCCCCAACAAAGTGGGGTCGCTTTCCCCCTTGTGACCCCCCCGCCCGCGCAACGTACAACGCATGGGGCTAGTCGTGGAAAGAATATAACAAATACCCAACATTCTTCCACTTGTTGTTTTATTTCCATAGGGGGCCACAGGAGAGCTTAGTCATTGGCCAAATTCTTCAACACCCATTGTTTCTCTACACCAAGAGAGCTTCTGAGTGCTCACAAACTTTTTCAATGCATCTGCAACATTCTTCAAAGTGTCCACCTTTACTAGCAACACCCTTTTAGCCTCAACCATATCTCTAATAAAGTGATATTGAACATCAATTTTCTTTGTCTTTGAATGATAAGTAGGGTTCTTAGCCAAGAAAATTGCACTTTGGCTATCACAGTCTATCCTTATAGCTTGTTGCACCAACCCCATACTTGAACACAATCTCTACAACCAAACTGCTTCCTTTCTTGCATGAGTGCATGCCATGCATTCCGTTTCTGTAGTTGAAAGAGCCACTACAGACTGCCTTTTACTCATCCAACTGACTGCACCTACAAATAGGCTAAACACATACCCACTTTTAGATATTCTTTGGTCTAGATCTCCAGCCTAGTCTGCATCAACAAAGCCACGAATATCCAACATTCTTTCCAATCCTGGTCTTCCCTGGTAGCACAAGCCATAATCACTAGTGCCACGTAAATATCTGAAAACCCGCTTCACTGCTGTCCAATGCTCCTTCCCCGGGTTTGACATAAACCTGCTCAATACTCCCACTGCATGTGCAATGTCTGGTCTAGTACAGACCATTGCATACATCAGGCTACCCACTGCACTTGCATATGGAACACGGGACATATACTCCTCTTCTTCTTGTGTCTTGGGACACTATTCAACAGACAGCTTTACACCTACAGGAATAGGAACATTCACCGGTTTACTATCCTGCATATTGAACCTCTGCAATATAGTCTCGACATACTTCCTCTGGTTTAACCAGAGCTTCCTCTTTGCTCGATCTCTCTTAATTTCCATGCCCAAAATATAGTTTGCAACACCTAGATCCTTCATGTCGAATTTGGAGAACAGTTGGGTCTTCAAATCTTGGATAATTTCTTTGTCATTTCCAATCAACAACATATCATCCACATACAAGACCAAATAAATAACACGGTCACCAATTAATTTAAAATAAACACAATGATCCTCCTTGCTTCTGGTGAAGCCAAGTCTCCGTATATAGGTATCAAATTTCTGATACCACATCCTTGGTGACTGTTTTAACCCATACAGAGACTTCTTCAACCTGCATACTAGTTCTTTCTTACCCTTCACCATAAAGCCTTCAGGTTGCTTCATGTAGATCTCTTCTTCTAGATCCCTGTGAAGAAATGTTGTCTTCACATCCATCCGTTCTATCTCAAAATCAAATGCAGCAGCAACAGATAAAAGTAATCTAATAGAAGTAACTTTGGCAACAGGAGAAAAAATATCACCAAAATCAATTCCCGGCACTTGGGAATAACCTTTCGCTACCAACTGAGCTTTGTATTTCTCCACCTTGCCTTCTACATTCATCTTCTTCTAAACACCCATTTGCTCCCAATGGGCTTCCTTCCAACCGGCAACTCCACCAGATCTCATGCATCATTTTTGTGCAAGGATGCCATTTCATCAACCATGGCCTCCTTCCATATTTTTCCATCCTCTGAATCTATTGCCTCCCTGACAGTTCTGGGTTCATCATCAGTTATAGTTAAGGCAAAACCTGAACAGAAAGCAGATGGACTATACCTTTCTGGTTGCCTTCTTTCCCGAACTGATCTTCTCAAAGCTGGAGTTTGTGGCTCTTCATCTTCTGAGTCTTCTTCTGTTGTAGAGTCTGGTTCATCCTCCTTTAGCTCAAACTCTATCTTCTCAGGTTCCTTTGGTAGGACTTCATGTTTAACAACATCTTTCACTTCTCTAAACACCACATCTCGGCTGTACACAACCTTCCTTGTTTATGGGTTCCAAAGCTTGTAACCCTTCAAACCATCCTTATACCCAATAAAGATGCACCTTTCAGATTTATTATCCAACTTGGTCCTTTTCTCCTTTGGAACATGTACATATGCATCACATCCAAATACCCTTAGATGTGAAAGAGAGGGTTTCTTACCAGTCCATACCTCATGTGGAGTCTTATCCTCCAACGCTCATGAAGGTGATCTGTTAACTAAGTAACATGCAGTCTCCACTGCCTCTGCCCAGAATTCTTGTCCTAACCCGGTACCACTGAGCATGCTTCTTGCCTTTTCCATCAGTGTTCTATTCATTCTTTCTGCAACTCCATTTTGCCGAGGTGTGTATGGAGTAGTCTTCTGCCGTGCTATACCACACTTCTTACAGAACTCTTCAAATTCCTTCTTGCAGAACTCCCCACCATTATCTGTCCTCAATGCCTTTATCTTCTTCTCCGTCTGGTTTTCCACCAGAGCCTTAAATTCTTTAAATTTGTCAAAGACTTCAGATTTCTTCCTCAAGAAATATATCCATGTATTCCTTGAGAAGTCATCTATGAATGAAACATAGTACACAGACTTTCCAAGTGATGGAACTGACACAGGCCCAAACACATCACTGTGCACAAGTTCTAATATCTTGTTTTCCCTCTTAGCACCAGAAGGAAAACTCACCCGATTATGCTTCCCATATACACAATGTTCACAGAAATCGAAATCCAGAGAACAATTAGACATACCTTCTACCATACCATCTCTATGCAGTATCCGAAGGCCCTTCTCTCCAATATGTCCAAGCCTTTGATGCCATAGCATGGTCTTTTCTCCGGAGACAACTAGGCTTTTCGTCCCACTTTCAGGAACCACAGAACTGTTACACCCATCAATAACAGTACTACCTTGTAGCTTGTACAGAGTTCCAGTCCGAACTCCCCGCATTAATACCAGTGCTCCCCGAACCATCTTGCATGCATCTTTCTCGAACACTGTTTTTACACCTGCATCATCCATCTTGCTTATAGAAATCAGATTTCTGGCCAATGCAGGAATATGCAGAACACCAGGAAGTGTTCTAATCCTTCCACCTTGCAGCTTCAGCTTGACCTTTCCACGTCCGATGATTTTGGCCTTCCTATCATCCCCTAGGAAGACATCACCATCATATTTCTCATAATCACAGAACCACTCTCTATGGGGAGTGAAGTGAAAGGATGCACCTGAGTCAATCAACCATGACTCATGATCTACATGTGTATTTGAAGAAGAAGCCAAATACACATCCCCACCTTCATCCGAGGTGGTTTTTGCCTCTACAGAAGGAGCATCATCAGATCCCTTTCCTTTCTCAGGAGCTTTAGATCTGCAATCCTTTTTGTAGTGCCCTTCCTTTCCGCATTTCCAGCACACCTTTACAAACTTTCCAGGAGATTTAGATCTCCCTCTAGATTTAGATCTCCCACTCGAAACCTTATTCTTGTTTCTGTTCTGGGACCTTCCTCGTACAGATAAGGCATCTCAATTCTGACCCTCCATATTTCTCCGTCTCATTTCCTCCGATAGCAAGGCTGAGACAATGTCATCAAAATTCAAGGTATTTGTATTGCTACCTATTGCAATAACCAAACTGTCCCACGAGTCTGGTAGAGAGCACAACAAACTGATACACTTATCTTCATCTGAGATTTTAATATCAACAGATGACAGCTGACTTACCACAGTATTGAAGGCGTTCAGATGCTCTGTCACCGAGTCTCCATCCTTCATCCTCAGGTTATACAGCTTTTTCCGCAGGAACAACTTATTCACCAGAGACTTAGATTGGTACAACGCCCCAAGTTTTTCCCACAAATTATTTTCCATAGCTTCCCCAGATACATTCAACAATACTAAATCTGAGACACACAACCGTATTGTGCTCTTAGCCTTCCAATCCAGTTTCTTCCAGTCTTCATCTGACATTGCCGTTGGTTTAGTACCTGGATCTACCGCGATCCACTGATTTTTATCCACCAGCAGATCCTCCATATTGATCTTCCATAACTCAAAACTCTGACCATTAAATTTCTTGATCTCTATCTTCCCGCCGCTCGCCATCTTCTTTCACTGCAAGAATCGATCGCGCAGATCTCCCACTGAACAGGGTGTACCTCAGGCCCGAGCAAAAAACCCTCAGCAGCAAAGGCGTCCCCTTGAAGCCAAAAAAACTCTAATACCAAATGTAGGTTTTAACCCTGAACATAAATTATCTACACACGAATCTTATAACAGAAAATAAACAATAGCGAGAGCATAAAACATAAAACAGATAAACACAGAGATTTTCCCCTGGATCCCAGATCGGGACGACCAGTTTTATTTTCATTATTCCTTTTAGTGTTACAACACATATATACATGTAGAAGCATACATAAACCCCAATCCATTAACCCTGGATTAGAACATAACCGTAGTTCCCTTGAACGGATCTACAAAATACCAGGGGCCGAAAACCATCGTACCTCAAAACCATGTGCAAATCCATGCACAAAACCATGGAGTGGAATCACACTTCATCAGTGAATCGCACACCAAACAAATTTTATTTGGTGTGCCCCACATTTAGCAATTAAGGGCTGCCTCCCCCCTTGTGACCCCCACTCACGATTCCGACGCAACGTACAACGCATACCAGGGCTAGTCGTGGAAAGAATATAACACATACCCAACGGGCCCTCCAAAATAGTAACGGGTTTGTGCCTCACCAACTCCCTTTAACGCTCTGTTCATTGGTTGAAGTGTTAGATTTGGGTAGTCCATTGGTGGGTCGACCCACATGGGTTGGGCAGGCCTAGATCTCTAGTGGACCGACCGGTGGTTTGATTATAATAACCATTCGGTTGGCGTGGTTGGTTTCCCGCCAAACGATATATATATATATATATATATATATATATATATATATATATATATATATATATATATAGCCATACTATACAAACAAATTCGTCGAATTTTGAGGTTTATCAGAAAAATTAAAGATGCGACAAATTATTCTATTTCAACCGCTAGATTCTATGAGCCAACCCTTTTCCAAATTTTTTCCTCGTTAGTGACTCCCACTTGGCCTAGTTTGATCATAACCTTGACCGACTATAACTTGAGCATACAAACTCAAAATTGAGTGTCGTTCATGCTGTTGGAATTAGGGCGATAAGCACTATGATCTGGTCATGGTTTCACTTCAATCCGATGACTTTGATTTTTAAGCCATTTCAAGGCCACTTATATCTTTGGATCCACCTCAATCATTCCTCCCCACTAATGATTTTTTGGGCCACCAAAATATTTATCAGTCAATTGGCAAGTTAGGGAGTTGCTCCCTCACTTTCTCCTTTTCAATTCGCTAGGCCTTACTTGGATGAATTCCCTTGAAACCAATAGGAAGGTACTCCATGTCTCCCCATTGTGAAGTCCTAGTCTTCCTATCAAGAATGATATCCTCAGGTAGTTTTTCCAAGATTTAGGTGCAAAGTCATCCACTGTATGAACCTTTCCAACCTCTTCGGTGTCCATGATCAAAGGAGGTTCATAAATCTTCAAGTTCTCCACTTTCACCACTGAGTACATCTGCATGTATGCTGGCAAATTGAAACGAAAATAATTGTGTCCAATATTCTATAATATGGTGAATGGACCATATCATATTGGTATCAACTTATTTCCTTCCCATTTCATCCTGTATTTTTTGATGTGGATCCACACCCTGTCTCCAACCTGGAATTGGTGATAAACCCGATGCTTGTCATGTTGAGCTTTATATCGAGATTGAATTTTCTAGAAATGCTCCTGGAATTCCTCGTGAATCATATGAATCCGCTGAATGAACTTCCCTGCCTTGTCCCTATCATATTTCCCACCAGAATATTCATCTCTCCAAAAGACAATGTTTAAGGGATCATTTGGAAAATATCCAAAGCATATCTCAAATGGTGAGATCTGAGTGGATGAATGTGTTGGCTCCCTGTAATTTGTAATATTGGGAAGAAAAAGTAGCAGGGAACCACATCAAACCACTTTTGAGTCCAGGACCTAGCCTTCCTGGGCTCAGAGAGGGTTCTCTCTGTGTTTATGATGAAATGATTTATCTTTATGATTATGTTTTCTGATTTTAGGCTAGTTATGAAGATTGGGGTTGTTTTTTTTTTATTGCTTGTTAGGCTGGATAGATAGAATATGGGAAGCTTAATCCCTTGGGCTATGGAGTCATAAAAGGGTTAAATTTTACATCAAATTTTCAAGGGTTTTCATAGGGAAAGCTAACTATATCAAATGGATCTCTGTGGCAAGATGAATATGAAATGATAGTGAGTTTGTAAATCTAAAGAGTAGACAGTCTCTGAATTATTTAACTATACTTCAATGTAAAATCAGAGCATATAGTCTCTGAATTCTGCATTCAGGTCTTTAGAGGAAAACATTCAAGATAACAGTTCAGTGGAGGTAAAGAGCAGTTAAGAATTCTTTAACTCAACTTCATAAGAAAGACCTCAAGATAATAGTTTCGGAGAAACTAAAGAGTAGTTAAGAATTATTTAGTTAAACTTCAAAAGGAAATCCTAAGATAAGATCTAGGTGAAACTAAAGAGCAGTTAAGAATTCTTTAGTTAAAATTTGTAGAGGAAAACATTAAGATAACAGTAAAAAACATAATTAAGGTGCTCATGCAGCATATCTTAATCTAAGATTTATGTTCTTCCATCAGGGAGATTGATGCACAATATGGAAAAACAAATGAGAAACATTAACAAAAGAGGAATAACATCACCATTAACATAGCTCAAGCATCCTGTGAAAGTGCTTGTATTACTGATGTCTAGCTCAAAAGAGTTATAGTGCTCCAATGCAATAATCTTTGCAACTCAGATTCTAAGAAAAATCCAACCTAACAACCAACAATGATAATGAACAATACATGTAGTATTTAACTGCAACTGAGGAGGTTGCCCTAATCTAGGGTGACAGATTTTGCATTTACTACAGAGTAAATGAAGTTTTGACAATTGATACCATGCAACGCCCAAGCCAAAAATATCACTAACAAATATACTGTATTAACAACTTTCAAATTAACTGCTGAGCTAACCTTTAAAATATCTTTGACTAATTGCTTTCAACATTAACTTTTACAATAACTTTGGAACTGCTACTAAAATATCTCTGACTATAATATTAACTGTAGAAGCCTTTATTTAAATCAAAATTAGGTTGTAGGTGGCCAATGTGACTAATAAGAAGTAAATGTTGATTGGTCTTGACCTCTGGCTCTGTCTTCCTCGTTGATTTGTTCTCTGACTTGTTTTTAAACCTTGAAACTACCCTTACCTATCTTTCACCTGTTTTCTTTTACTGCCTCTGCCTTAACTCTGTATTTTCACTCTAACCTATCTTTATCTACCTTTTCTAGTCACTTTGAATTCCTTTTTACCTTACACTGTTTCCTTATCTATTTGTGTTTTTACTTTGTTCTTTAACTGGATTTTTCATCTCCTTTTGTCTTTACCTTGACTGCCTCTTTCCTGTCTTTGTCTATTCTTTGGCTCATGATCTATGGAAAACCATTTGAACCCATACCCCGTGAGTCTTGGTAGGAGGAAAATAGGAGGGGAGTGCGAGAAGGCATGTAGGCCATTGGATCAGATGGAGGAGATTAGACTGCTGTCGAAGCTTTGGATGGATGGTAGAAGGTGGGACTGGGTTGTTTAAATGGAATGGTGGTTTGTATTTTATCACGTGGTGTAGGAGCAATTAGGTGGTTTAGGATGGAGGGGTGCGATAAAGCGCGGTGGTGACACGTGGCTGATGGGAGGGGTTTTGAAATTTCTCATTTCGCAACCCTCCGAAATTTTTAAATGCCGGGTAGTTGGGGGTGCAATATGAAGCAGGGATCGTCGGATGATGGGGTGAATATCGAATGGTGATCGGGTGGTGGGCCAATCACGGTTGATGTGATATGTGGGGTTGGGTTTTAAGTGAAGCAGAGGGGTTAAATATAATGTGGGGCTTGGGGTTCTTAGCGTGACAAGGGTCGGGTTTAAATAATTTAATGGGGTTTATTCAAAGTGGGACCCGGGGTTTGAAAATGATGGGTGGGATATAGATAACGGATATTTAGTATAGGTGGGAGAACAAAAAAACCTTTAGGAGGGGCCTGATAGATTTAAATTATTAAAAATAATGTAAAAGTGGGTTTTACATTGTTTTTAATGAGAAGAAAGGGGAATAAGTAAGGGGAAAAGATATTAGTAATGGGAATGTGGTTTAGAAAGGGGAAAAGGGGTTAAAATGAGGGAAAAAAGGTATTTATGTGGGTTTAGGGTTATAAAATGGGATTTGAGAGTAGGATTTTAGAGTATGAGAGTATCAGAAAAGGAAAAAATGAAAGATAATGGTGAGGTTAAATGGAAATTAATGAAGGAAGTGAGATTTCATTTTCCATCACACTTAATCAGAAAAATTTTCCTCTTTTTAGGACATGCCCTCTTCTCATCGTTTAATATTGGAAAACTTTTGCAAAAAGCAAAGGTATATTACAATATTACAAGATTTAATAAATAGTCAATTAAAAATTATGATCCCTATTATTATAGGAACCTAACAGTGGCTTCAGCTGGGGAGGGCAGCGCCTTTAGGAGGTGTCAATAACTTTAGATCTCTGGATTCGAAAATCAGTGCATTATCCATTGGGTTGATCCCATAACTCGTGTCTAGATATGTCATGCAAATCAGTGATTGGAAACTAGCTAATTATTCCTTCTAAATTTGACTAATAAAAATAGACCACATGCTTGCCCAGCCAGCCTATTTTCACATTGTAACCTAAACTGAAACTACTACTAAAATATGCATTGCAAACTTCTGACAGAAACTGCTGCTATACCTTGAAAATTTGGATGGTGAAACCAGAACTATGTTGAAAACTGAAAAATGAAAGAAATATTTTTAAACTAAAACTGAGAAGATGCTCAAATTACTAAGATTATTTTCACACCTACCTACCCTACTCTACTAAATTTTTTGTTGTTCTAAACGATACAATAATTCCAGTGCAACCAGTCAAGCAGTAGCAAAAATAGGTGGACAACTTGACTGCTTGTCACGAAAAACCGCAATGTAACTTGATTATGTGTCCTTATAACCAATTTTATCATATGTAGTGGAAAATTTTGATGTATTTTATTTTTATAAAGAATACATGTTTGAAAAATTGAGCCAAAAAGAACCTCCATATAATCTGCTACAAGATCAATAAAAGCACGCTGTAAAATTTTTGCTTCTAGGCCTTCCATGACTAGTTGGTCAGTTATATCCCCAATATCAAACTTGAACACCTCATCTTCAATATGGTACTTGAAAGCACAATCATCCTCAATATGTAAGTCAAGAGGTAGTACAATTTCCTCTTGATTAGGGGAAGGGAGACCTCCCAAGAATTCTTTAGGATCTCGAAAATTGTATGACAGAATTTGAGATTTAAAAGTTCAATATCAGTTTCATATCTTTCAACCACTATCTCCAGAAAATTTTTCTTAGCTGCAGAATTAAATTTGCTTGAATTAAAAAATGAGAAAGACAACCTCTAGGAAATCTTCATCAAGCTGGAATTCTAATAACTGATTTAAAACTTCACTAGATAGAAATTTTGCCACAAACCTTGTCATTTTGCTAATCAGACAGAGAAAAGGGTCACTGCATCTTCACAACCAATCTGTATTCTTTTAACAGTGAATTCTTTAGGCCTATTAAGAGCTATGGAGTCGCCAGGTGGATGATTTCAAATTTCTTGAGGCTGGTTTTTGTCCACCATCAGCAACCAGATACCAGTCTCGGCTGATAATGGAATCATTTAAATTTGAGTGGGGTTTCTTAGTTCTGAGAAAATATTAAGATTTTTTAACAACTCAGTTCCCTAGTATGGTCGCCATTATGTTGGCTCCTTGTAATTTGTAATATTGGCAAGAAAAAGTAGCAGGGAACCACATCAAACCACTTTGGAGTCCAGGACCTAGCCTTCCCGGGCTCAGAGAGGGCTCTCTCTATTTTTATGATGAAATGATTTATCTTATGATTATGTTTTCTGATTTTAGTCTAGTTATGAAGATTGCTTGTTAGGTTGGATAGATATAATATGGGAAGCTTAATCCATTGGGCTATGGAGTCATAAAAGGGTTAAATTTTACATCAAATTTTCAATGGTTTTCATAGGGCAAGCTAACTACATCAAATGGATCTATGTGGCAAGATGAATATGAAATGATAGTGAGTTTTGTAAAGCTAAAGAGCAAATGGTCTCTGAATTCTTTAACTATACTTCAATGTAAAAGGAGAGTAGACAGTATCTGAATTCTGCATTCAGGTCTTTAGAGGAAAACATACAAGATAACAGTTCAGCGGAGGTAAAGAGCAGTTAAGAATTCTTTAACTCAACTTCATAAGAAATACCTTAAGATAACAGTTTCAGAGAAACTAAAGAGAAGTTAAGAATTCTTTAGTTAAACTTCAAAAGGAAATCCTAAGATAACAGCTAGGTGAAACTAAAGAGCAGTTAAGAATTCTTTAGTTAAAATTTGTAGAGGAAAACATTAAGATAACAGTAACAGACATAATTAAGGTGCTCATGCAACATATCTTAATCTAAGATTTATGTTCTGCCATCAAGGAGATTGACGTGAAATATGGAAAAGCAAAGGAGAAACATTAACAAAAGAGGAATAACATCACCATTAACACAGCTCAAGGATCCTATGAAAGTGCTTGTATTACTGATGTGCAACTCAAAATAGTTACAGTGCTCCAATGCAATAATCTTTGCAACTCAGAGTCTAAGCAAAATATGACCTAACAACCAACAATGATAATGAACAATACATGTAGTATTTAACTGCAACTAAGGAGGTTTCCCTAATCTAGGGTGACATATTTTGCATTTATTACAGAGTAAATGAAGTTTTGACAATTGAGACCATGCAAGACCCAAGCCAAAAATATCACTGACAAACCTGCTGTAGTTATAAATTTCAAATTAACTACTAAGCTAACCTTTAAAATATCTTTGACTAATTTCTTTCAACATTAACTTTTACAATAACTTTCGAACTGCTACTAAAATATCTCTGACTATAATATTAACTGTAGCAGCCTTTATTTAAATCGAAATTAGGCTGTAGGTGGCCAATGTGATTGAGAAGAAGTAAATGCTGATTTTTTTTGACCTCTGGCTCTATCTTCCTCGTCAATTTGTTCTTTGACTTGTTTTAAACCTTGAAACTGCCCTTACCTGTGTTTCACCCGTTTTCTTTTACTGCATCTGCCTTAACTCTGTCTTTTCACTCTAAGCTTTCTTTATCTACCTTTGTTGGTCACTACGAATTCCTTTTTACCTTACACTGTCTCCTTATCTGTTTCAGTTTTCACTTTTTTCTTTGAGTGCGTTTTTCATCTCCTTTTGTCTTTACCTTGACTTCCTCTTTCCTGTCTTTGTCTATTCTTTGGCTCATGATCCTCTGCTGTGGAAAACCATTTGAATCCATACCCTATGAGTGTTGGTAGGATGTGGATAGGAGGGGAGTTCGAGAAGGCATGTAGGCCGTTGGATCAGATGGGGGAGATCGGATGGCTGTCGGAGCTTTAGATGGATGGTAGGAGATGGGACCGGGGGGTTTAAATGGAATGGTGGTTTGTGGCTTATCACGCTATGTAGGAGAGGTTAGGTGGTTTAGGATGGAGGGGTGCGATAAAGCATGGTGGTGACACGTGGTAGATGGGAGGGGTTGTGAAACTACTCATTTCACAACCCTCTGAAAGTTTTAAACGTCAGGTAGTTGGGGGTGCAATATGGAGTAGGGACCGTCGGATGATGGGGTGAAGATCGGACGATGATCGGTCGGTCGGCCGATCACGGGTTGATGTGATATGTGGGGTCGGGTTTTAAGCAAAGCAGAGGGGCTAAATATAATGCGGGGCCCAGGGTTCTTACCGTGACATGGGTCAGGTTTAAATAAACGGGCTTTATTCAAAGTGGGACCCGGGGTTTGAAAATGATGGGGGGGGATATAGATAGCGGAGATTTAGTATAGGTGGGGGAGAAAAAAAACCATTAGGAGGGGCGTGATAGATTTAAATTATTAAAAATAATGTAAAAGTGGGTTTTACATTGTTTTTAGTGAGAAGAAAGGGGAATAAGTAAGGGGAAAATATATTAGTAATGGGAATGGGTTTTAGGAAGGGGAAAAGGGGTTAGAATGAGGGAAAAAGGGTATTTATGTGGGTTTAGGGTTATAAAATGGGATTTGAGAGCACGATTTTAGAGTATGAGATTATCAGAAAAGGAAAAAATGAAGGATAATGGTGAGGTTAAATGGAAATTAATGAAGGCAATGAGATTTCGGTTTCCATCACACTTAATCAGAAAAAGTTTATTCTTTTAAGGACATGCCCTCTTCTCATCGTTTAATATTGGAAAATTTTTGCAAAAAGCAAAGGTATATTACAATATTACAAGATTTAATAAATAGTCAATTCAAAATTATGATCCCTATTATTATAGGAACCTAACAGAATGCATTGCCTAGTTGTATGCATGTTGTACATAAGTAAGTTGCTCGTCCCACAACTTGGGATGCTATCCACAATAGCCTAAGAGTAAATGTATCAGTGTGAGGTTGACAACCTCTATTTTTCCATTGGTTCGCGGATGAAATGTGTGCTCCTCTTCAGCTTGGTTTCCGTCATTCTCCACAAAATTATCCAAAGCTCTCCAAGAAAGAGAGAGTCTCGAACAGACAAAATGGATGTGGGAAACCCAAAATGGACCCATACAAATTGGAAAAAGAGATGAGCAGTCTTCTCTGTAGTGAATTTCTTTTTACAAGGCATTAAGACACGCATTTTTCTAAATTGATCCATAACAACATACAAATAGTCATGACCTCTTCTAGATAAATGAAAACCGCCAAACAAATCCATTAACATACTTTCCCATGGACGAATCATAACATGGAGTCATGTGTAGAGCCCTAATTTTCTATTAGAGGGCTTGTAAACTAAATACAACACACATCCATTTACATATCGAGTCACAATATTTTTCATATGTGGCCAATAACAAAACCTATGTAGATGACACAAAGCTTTTCGTACACTAAAATGACCCAACACAAGAGAGGTATTTGCCTCTATGATTACATGTATCCTTTCATTGGTGGGAATATACAGTTGTCCAAGATGGTACAACAATTTTCCCTCCAAATGGTGATTTTCTACCTATGAACCATGAGTTAGCTTTGCATAAACCTCTTTAAAATATTCATCATCAACATATTGTTCAACATAACTTTTAAAAGAGAAAGAATATTTTTCAAAACTATAGATGCAGAAATAAGAGGGCAAGAAAGCATATCTGCCACTTTGTTGTTGGTTCCCTTCTTGTATTTTATTACCAAGTGAAACTATTGGAGGAATCCCATCCATCTGAAATGACATGCCTGTTGAAGCTTGGTTTGTGGTTGGAGGTACTGCAAGGGCTGGTGGTCTATGTGAATTGGATGGTCTCTGATCTAGGTGGATATTGGTGGCCGCCCACCTATTCCATTTGGACCTGCACCATCAATTCTTTCATTTTTTTAGTTTCAGCACAACTTACTATTTTTATCAGTTTTCTGGGTCATAAACTTCTGGAGCCGTTTTCAGGCCCTAATGATCCAGGTCGATATTGGTGGCAACCCACCTATTCCATTTGAACCACCACCATCGGTTCTGTCAGTTTTTCAGTTTCAGCACAACTTACTATTTTTAGCATTTTTTCGAGTCTTGATAGATATTTCTAACGAGGTATTAAGCGTATAAAATAGAGATCGTATGCAAAAGTTACGTCCTTGGGAAGATTGATGTGCCAATTTACCCAAACGGGGCCCACAGTTTTGGCGCTTCATCTCCTAGGGTTAGGGTTTTGGATGTTTAGGGTTTTTCATTATTTCTCAACAATAAATAGGCCTTTGAGCCTCATTGTAACACAGTTCAGAGGCCTTTAGCCACCACATCTCTTCTCAGAGATAAGATACTAACGACCTAGATAGTTTATTTCCATTATGTCTGTAAGCATATTTATGCTATTTGATATTAATTAAATGAAGTGTTATTTCTGTTGCATATTTGTATTTATGGTTATATGTGTATTCTGTTGCGTTCCTACATAAATTCGGATCAGTGGTATTAGAGTGGTATGCTCTTTCTCTGTTTTTCTTTGCATGTCCCCAACGAGGTTAGGGTATAAGGAGTTAGAGCTTGATATACTTGAACCCCTGCAAGATCAACCTCACAAACCCCGATGACCTCCCATGGCGGAAGAAAATAAAGACAAGGGAGCAAGAGATCCTATCAAAATATTACTCGAGGAAGCCCTCGAGAAACATAGGAACGCGATGATGGATAAATTTTCTCAGATCCTTCAATGGTTGCCCACCTACGGCGCATTTGCATCCAACAACCACTCTAGAGGTGCCACTCCCTTCGAGGTACAAGTAAACTTTGACATTCCTGTATTTGAAGGCCAGATAGATGTAGACATCGTAGATAGATGGTTGAATTTTCTAGAAGGGTATTTCTCGGTCCATGATTTCTCTAACGAAGAAAATATTATTTTTGCACTCCTCAAAGCCACCCCCCATGTCAAAGACTAGTGGGAAACCTACTGTGAGCAAGAGGACGAGAGGGAACCCTCTATGTTCTCGGCCGCACCCATTTGGAATTTGTTCTAAGATGGCATCAAGGAACAATATTACCTCATGGGGAGCTTTGAGGACAAGTACATCCAATGGACCATGCTACGGCAACAAATGGATCAAGATGTTCACGAATTGACGAACATGTTCCATACCCTGTGCACAAAGTTGGGTATTAAAGATTCAAAGAGACATTTGGTGCTCAAGTAACGTAGTTGTCTACACAAACACATTTAGGAGGAAATGGGGTTCCTTGACATTACCTCGCTTGGCATGACATATCGATATGCCACGAAGATCGAGCATAAATTTAAGAAAAATAAGTGAGACTTTGGATCCTCGAATCCGAAGCCAGGGAAAGGTGCCCCTGAACCACATAACAAGGGGAAAATTGAAAGAGGGGCGACTCAGAACAACACCTCAAATCCAAAGAAGGACATGGTGAAGTGGTGTGAATTTCATAACAGCCCCACTCACAGCACAAATGAGTGTCGGGCCAAACAGTGGCTAGTGGCAGAACTAAAGGCACCCAAATCAGATGCATCTTTTGATCTTGAGCCAGAACTAGACAAGGGAGATGACAATGGGAATCAGATCATTGATGCAGACCCCAGTGCCATTGCTGCCACCACCAAGCTCCAGAGGGAGGATTTCGAGAATCCAGAGGAGGGGGAGTGCCTCTTCCATTCACAGATGTGGGTGAAGGGTTCTCCGCTGTAATTCCTTATCGATAGCAGAATCCAATAGAAACTCATTTCAACATAGGTCTTGAAGTGGCTTGTCCTACTAACCATGGCACACCCACAGTCGTATACCATTGTTTGGCTTCACCGAGGGAGAGATCTCTACATCCGCCAACAGTGTAGCATTCCGCACAACATCAAGTCATTCACAGATGAGGTATTGTGTGATGTTGTTCCTCTTGATGTAGCTGATGTATTATTGGGCCAACCATACTTATGGAGGCAACATTATGTGTATGAGTCTAGGCCTAATTCTGTTTTTATTACTTTGGGAAATCAATTGTACAAGATACCATAGGTAGTACCGCCTCCTTCCATCTCCTTGACTATTGAAAAACAATGCAATAAGATTGTTTCCCAAACTAGGAAATTTGTTTTTTTTACAAATCGCTCACAAGGAAAGAAGAATATTGTGGCCAAATCCTTGAAACAAGGCTCCCATGCATGGCCGTAGTAGATGGAAAAAGTCATGGAGGAATACGAGGACATTTTCTCCTCACCCACAGAGGTTCCTCTACAATGTCAAGACAAGCACTCCATTGATCTAACCCCCGGTGCACCGCCGCCTAATGTTGCCATACCTCATGTGAATACACACAAAAATTCCACACATGTACTGTCTATGGCAACCAAAGTTATTGAACACATTCAGCACGTCCACCAACATGTCCACGACATCCTGGACAAATCCAATACCAAGTTCAGCAGAATTTGCCTCTCATGGAGGAAGTTAATGCAATGGGGACCATTGCTTCCTAAGGAGGGAGGAATGATCCAAGTGGATATTGGTGGCCACCCACCTATTCCATTTGGACCCGCACCATCAGTTCTTCTATTTTTTTCAGTTTCAGCACAACTTACTATTTTTAGCAGTTTTTCGGGTCATGAACTTCTGGAGCCGTTTTGAGGCCCTAATGATCCAGGTGGATATTGGTGGCCACCAACCTATTCCATTTGAACCCCCAGCATCGATTATTTTATTTTTTTTCAATTTCAGTACAAATTACTATTTTTAGCAGTTTTTCGGGTCCTGAACTTCCGGAGTCGTTTTGAGGCCCTAAACGACCGTTTTTGGGAAAACTAGGAGAAACATGGGTCTATAGATCGATGTTTCTCACTCAAAAGTTGTAGTCCTCAGATAGATATTTCTAACAAGGTACTGAGCGCATCAAACATAGATCGTATGCCAAAGTTACATCCTCAGGAAGATTGATGTACCAATTTACCCAAACAGGGCCCACAGTTTTGGCGCTTCATCTCCTAGGGTTAGGTTTTTGGATGTTTAGGGTTTTTAATTTTTTCTGTACAATAAATGGGAATTCTAACCTCATTGTAACACAGTTCAGAGGCTTGTATCAGCCAAATCTCTTCTCAAAGATAAGCTACCAATGCCCTAGCTAGTTTATTTCCATTATGTCTATAAGCATATTTCTGTTATTTGATATTAATGAAATGAAATGTTATTTCCCCCGCATATTTGTATTTATGGTTATATGTGTATTATGTTTCATTCCTACATAAATCGGGATTAGTCTCCTTGCTAATAAAATAGTGCTTCCACTTCTTCACACTTTGAACCAAGGCATACAACTCCTTGTCATATGTGGGATAGTTCACAACAAATTGGGAGAATGTCTTTGAATGGTAACATTCATGTTTCCTTTGTTGCATCAACATTTCTCCCATGGTGTACCCACTGGAATCAATGTCGATTTTAAAAGGCTATTGGAGGCCAGGTAAGGCCAAAACTAGTGCGGGATTAATATTCTCTTTTAGTGTATCAAAGGATTTTTGCTGCTTTCCTCCCTGCTAA
Organism: Pinus albicaulis; assembly: GCA_034641835.2. Classification (NCBI taxonomy): domain Eukaryota; kingdom Viridiplantae; phylum Streptophyta; class Pinopsida; order Pinales; family Pinaceae; genus Pinus; species Pinus albicaulis. The sequence continues at coordinate 1,284,447,617 of CM076583.1, read as the reverse complement.
AATTTTTTCTTCACACTTGTCAATGCATGTAAGGGGGATGTAATGATAGAGAATTTGGAAATGAACATTCTCCAGTATTTTACTGCACCCAAAAAGATATGGACCTTTTTAGCATTGGTGGGTTTAGGCTACTTTACAATCACATCAATTTTAGAAGGATCTATTTTTAATTGTTCACCTCCAACTATGTGACCCAAGTGTTGGTGTCCCGTGTTTAGATATTTTGGAAAATCAAAAGACAAGGCAACATCAAAACCAATATTTAGAGTTATAGGATCTAGTCCTCCTGTTCTCAGAGAGGGATCTCTCAAATGTTTGTTTGTAAAGGTTTATCTTGTGTGCTTTGAGTATTGGTTTTAGACTAGTTATTAAGTGTAGGTGTTTGTTTGTTTGTTTGGTTGAATTGATACAGCAGAACATGAAAGGTTTAGGAAAGATAGATATAATGGAGAAACATATGGTTCATTGGGCAATGGAGTCAAAAAGAGGTCATGACATACTCATCAATGTATATGGGATATTAGAGGGCAAATCTAACTTGGCCACAGGATCCTTTGGTTTTGAAAATGAGATGGACATCAATGATTTGGAAAGAGAAGTTTAATTCTCAAACAAAGGGAATTTGAAAACACAACTTGAACAATAAAGAGCTATTTGGTAGACAGGGCTAACCATGAATTCTACAAATCACAGCTTTAAGCAAATAATGATTTCAAAACAACTTTTAAAATGAAATCTAAGATTCGGGGAACACCCTATTTCCTCAAAGATTTTATTTCAAATGACTTAGAAAACATAAAAGATTCACTGATAATTGCAGTCATAGAAGAGGGAACACCTAACACATCTATGATTACAACTATAAAGACCTTTGAGACAACTGTTTAAGTAAGGACAAAGGGCAAGATCAGAACAGACCTCCTTGACTCACTGTAAACAGGAAACTTCAAAGGGAGACTTCAATAAGAGTTTTAAAGTGGCAGCAAACAAGCAGGGAGAACCATAAATCATGCTGAAACCAACTATTCGAACTATTAAGGAAATAAAAAAGCATGAAGACTAAAGAGAGAGGTTAAAGACTCTAAAATACTTCAGCAGAAGAAAACATAAAACAGTGAAGGATGAACAGGTCTAAGGTGCTTCCAGGAGTCATTTCTTAGCCTAAAAATTTCAACCTATTGTAGTAAGAAATTATGGAATAGAATGAAAACAGGAGAAAACATTAAACAGTTTAGAATACTTCACCAACAGCGAAGCTCATGGATCCAATGATAGAGCCTTCTCAAGAACAAACATGCAACAACATCATCAGGACATCCAAGACTTCAATTTCTTCTTCAACTTCAACAGATTATGTATTATTTTAGAGAGTTCCAATATTACAACTAGTGATCAACCAACGCCTCACTCATCTTCTGCAGTAGTATATATAGAAGAATGAGGAGGTGAGATCTGATAAAAGATCTCCAAATACAATTAATACAGACTTAATGGCTTCTTGGCCTTTGGGGGGCTCAATGAAGAAACTTACACAGGTGTCTTTTGTATTAAATGATTTACATAAAGATTTAAGCTCAGAGGGAGCTCTTTCTGACCTTTGAGGCTCTGTATGGTGTCAAAGTAACTCTGCAGATATTTTTTACATTAATTTTGTCTGCAGAGTTTATCCTTTGGCTGTGTTGCGAGGCAGACATCTGGTCTTGATCAATAACTTTGGCCTTTGATTGAATACTTTGAGGCACAGGTGGCATTTCAGTAGCTGGGAGGAATCAATTTGCCTCAGCTGTGGCGGTGGAGACTTTCTGTCTGATAAAACACTTTGATTTTCCTTTAATTGTGTTCTAATTGGGGATTAGGCTTTTAATAAACCATTTTTAGATGTAATCCCTATATACCTGTCTTTAATCCTCTTGTTCTGATGCATTTTGTCTTCGGCACTGATACTCTCTAACTGTGCTTGACTCATGGTTTTTTTCTAGTGTACAGGGCCGCGCAAGGGTGATAAGGCATCACTGCCTCATGAAATACTGATAAAACGTGGAGTTTTAAACATGCGAATGATTTCTTCTGACGAGACGAAGGCAGGGGGATCGTCACCCTCTGCTTCTGAATTTTCTTCAGAAAATGGCAAGAAAACCATTTAACCCTGCAAAATACAAACAAATATTATAAAATCCTGCATGCATGGGTTAGCTTCTTCAAAAGGAATTTGGAGGAAACACGGCCGTTGGATGGCATCATCCAATGGTCGAGATTGATTTAGAGGAGGTCAAAGGAGAGCGGAGGAGGAGATTAAATCGGGACTGTTGATCGCGCAGAGATCAACGGTCGGGAGCGAGGGTGATTAAACAATGTGAAGGGGTTACGTTATTTATAAAAATAAAATAAAAATGGAAAAAATGGTTTAAAACCTTTGTTTCGGGAAAAAATGGTCGAAAATCAATGTCGGGAGTTGGGACGATCGTGGGCCGTCGGATGAGAGCGGCCCATGCGATCAACGGTGGAGAACAGGCGTCCATGAACCTTAGAAACATGCCCGGACATCAAATTTGTTAATAAAACTATGTTGAACAAAGTCTCCGGGTCCAGAAATGCTGACTGGACGAGGAATCAGGGCTATGGAAGGTGGGCTGTCGATCTGTAGATCAGATCGACGACGGAGATCTATTAAATATCACGTCGGGTCCACGTTAACTGTCAGGCATCTTCGGTGAGCGATCGTCGTTGGATGGGTGGCCTCAGATCGGACGGTGGTTGTTAATATCGCACCAGGTCCACATCCGAACTTTAACGCGCGATGGACGGCGGTTTTGTGAACAGTGCCCAGGACACGTGTCGGCCAGCGTATGGAATCGATGCAAAATGGAAGAAATCGTCGCGTGCTCAGAAGTGGTGCGATGAAATCTGCCCGGTTTTGCAAATCGGTAAGTGGATGGCAGTGACCACCAGGGTGATAGACTTTGCGCCGTCGATCTGCAGATTAGATCGATGGTGGAGATTGACTGGGGTTTTTGCACCAGTGGAAAGTTTACAAAAATAAAGATCGAAAAATTAATATAATCGAAGGTTGATATTAATTTATAATGCGGCTTGGCGCCCGACTATGGGGCCATGGGTTATATGGAGAAATATATGACTGGGAGTTTAAAGAAGGGGACTAAATAGAAATTGGGCAACGCGATAAGCGCTTAGAGGATCAGCGCTTGGTTCTGGCACTAAGATGTATGGAAGGGTGGGTTAAAGACTTAGCCCATGGGGGCTTAAGTCATAAACAATGTATTTTTATGGATTTTTAATGGTTTTCAAGGGGTTTTGGGGTTTTCGGTAAGGCTAAGAAAAAGTCTTAAAACTTATCAAGGGGGTTTTAATGAAGGGAAAGGGGAAAAACATGAAAATGAGGGTTTTTCATGGGAAAAGAAAGCAAAGATGAGGTCATTTTTGGAAGAAGGGAGAAAGAGGGGAAATGGTGCTTGTAGCAGTTTTTCTTCATGTAATGACAGCAAAATTTCTTAGTTGAAAAGGGGAAAAGCAGTGACGATTATCCAAAGGATAAGATATTATCAAAATAATTTAAGCATCAGCAATTTTGGCAATGAAATTGTTTCTTGAAGGCTATCCAACATCATTTAGCCACCACCTGATATGACAGAATTTATGGGTGGCTAACAGTGGCTCCACTTGGGGATGGTGCCTTTTTTAAGGCATCAAGAATTTCAGACTTGCATTATCTAGGAGGCTGATCAATTGCCTCATCCATTGGGTTGCCTTCCTTTCTATGGATGATCTTCTTTTGCTCTAAAACATATTAGCATTCATGGATTAACAATGGAACTTCATCAATACAACCTGTCTACCTACCCAATCCTACCGATCTAACATTTTTTCTTCATTAGAGTGCACTTGGATTGGAAAACTCTTTCACAACATTTTATTCTTTTGAAAGCAGGAGATCTAATCTATTTCTACTCCTTATTTCTCCTTTAACTCAGATTAAACAATTGAGTTCAGATGCTTCTCTACCTAATCTATTATCTATTGGGATTAAATTGTCCAACAGATTTCATTTCTCTAAATTCTAAAACAAACAATTTAAAAACAGTCAAGTCAAGATTAAGCTATTTGACTTGCTGTGATCTATGGCATAAAAACAAGTTGCACATAGAAATTTATTTTGCATAAAATTAAATAAAAAATGGAAGGCATAAGATCTGTTTTTTCAAAGCATTTCCTTCCTCTTTTCACAGCTCTGTTTTGACTCTTCTTGAGTTGTCTGCTTTCTTATTCTCTGGTTCAGATTTTGAGCTTAATTAAAACCAGATTTACATCTTTTGCCTCAGAATTTGAAACAGTTTTGAGTCATTTTCTCTTCGAAACTTTAGGTTCAGATTTTGAGCATATTTGAACCTTTAATTTCTATCCTAAACTATCTACTGATAAGCCAAGATTAAACAGTTTGGAAAATTGAATTTACTATCCTATCAGCAGAAAATTTAAAGCTAATTAGTCAAGATTAGACAGTTTGACTAACTAGAAGTGTGTTCTTTAGGAGTGGCATTTGAGCTTGCACACTTTCAGATTTTTTTCTCTTTTTTGGTACGGGACTATACCTTTCTTGTTTTCACAGTCTGCCATCTTTTCTTTCTTTTCTTTGTTTTTGTATTTTTTGATTTTTATAACTTTGAATGCAATGTTTATATTATGATATTTACAATAAAAAAATAGAATTCTTTGAACTTATGATTCTTGGCAGAAGTAATGCTTGAGCATTCTGCCATTGACAGGACCTCCATAGAGATCCTCTCCATTCAATTCTTTCAGGAAAAATGCACTGTGACCCCTCTCAGCATGAATAATATATAAACATTTCCACAAGTTCTCAAACTTGCCATGTTTTCCCTTCTCTTCTCTTCTTGAATCCCATTTAAGAACAACATTTCCAACTTGGAAATTGTTTGCCTTAGTCCTTTTGTCAAACAGTTTCTTGGTGTTTTCTTGGATTAACTGTGTTCTTCCATAAACTTCTTCTCTGGTCTGTTCCAAATGGATGGTTTGATTGATTCTCCTCTCCATATCATTTTCTTCAATCTGCACTTCTTGAAGGATTTTCATGACTGGAACTCCTAATGAGGTGGGAAAAACTACATCCATACCATAGACTAGCTGATAGGGGGACATATTTATTGATTTCTTTGTAGTTAACCTATCAGCCCATAAGGCATGAACTAGTTTACTGTGCCATGATTTCTGATTCTGTTCCAACAACTTTTTAATGATATTGATGAGGCTCTTGTTAGAAGATTCAGCTAATCCATTTCCTTGGGGATAGTAAGCAGTGGAATTGCCCAAGGTTATGTGGTATTTGTAATAGAAGTCAACCATCTTTTTAGATTTAAAAGCAACAGCATTGTCTGTTATGATTTTTCTGGGACAACCAAATCTGGATTGGATATTTGTTTCAAGAAACTTGATAATGACAGATTCATTAGCATTTCTGGAGGGTATAGCTTCTATCCACTTGGTAAAGAAGTCAATGGCTGTGAGGATTCACTTATGTTGAGCTAAGGAGGATGGATGGATTTCCCCAATGAAGTCCAGCCCCCATTGTTGAAAAGGGGCCTCCACTTTGATAGGATGTAAGGGTAAGGGAAGGAGTTTTCTTTTGCCATCAAAGATTTGACACTTATGGCAAGACATGACCAACTTCTGAGTGTCTGGGAAAAGGGTAGGCCAATAGTAACCTGATCTAAGAAATTTTTTTACTGTGGCCTTCCAGTAGAGGTGTCCTCCACATTCTCCATCATGCAACTCATGCATTATTTTCCCTGCATCATCTTCAAGTAAACATTTAAGTAAAATTCCAACATCATTTTTCCAATATAACACCCCATCTAGGATGCAAAAACTCAGAGCCTTTTGTTTCAAAAATCTAGCTTTAGTTTTAGACAAAGAAGGGGGGGAATTTAAATATAAAAGCACATAAATAATGTCAGCATACCAAGGAGAATTCAGAAATGTTTCTTCAATAAAAGGAGCAGCAGATTCTTCTATTTCTTCCAACACATCTACCATGTTCATGTCTAGTGCTTGGAAGTTAGACTCAGCCATGAGTTTTGCTAATCCTTGCCCTTTAACTAGTTTAGTGGGCATGATCTCTAAGTCATACTCAAGAATAGTAGCAATCCATTTTCCGCTTTTACCATCAGGGTCTTGACTTAGAATTTCCTTAACAACAGTATGTGGAACAAAAGCAATTATGTGAGAGTGTAAAATATAGACCCTAAAGTCTTTTAAAGCTTTTACTAATGCTAAGGCTTGCTTCTCCATAATATTATATTTGAGAGGGGCATCTCTTAAGGCCCTACTAAAGAAATATTTTGGTTGTTCCTGCCCCAAATAATTCTTTTGAAGTAAGACTGCAACTATTGTATGTTCAGATGCAAAATAAAAGATGTAAAAGTATTTGGTAAAATTTGGACTAGTCAGGACTGGTGTTTGAGTAAGAGCTTGTTTGATCAGTTTGAATGATTGTTTAGCTGGTAAAGTACATTTTACACCGACATCTTTCTTAAGCATGTTTGTAATTTTTTTTAATAGCTCAACAAGGTTAGGAATAAACCTTCTCAGAAAATTAATCTTTCTGATGAAAGATTGCAATTCTTTGAGGCTCCTTGGATGGTTGATCTGCAATATGCCATCTATCCTTGCATGGTCTATTTTGATTCCCTCTTCTGAAATTATATGGCCAAGAAGTTTACCTTCTTGGAGACCAAAGAGTGTATTCTTGGGATTCAATGATAAGCCAAACTTCCTACATTTCTCAAAAACGTTTCTGAGGTGAATCAAATGTTCTTTATTAGTTTTTGAGAAAACGGTTATGTCATCAAGGTAAATGATAATAAAATAGCCAATGTCTTCTGAAAAGGCTATCTCCATGGCCCTTTGGAAGGTGGCCCCTGCATTCATCAGTCCGAAAGGCATTTTTACATACATGAGGGTGCCCCAAGGTGTGGTAAAGGCAGTTTTGATTTGATCACTTCAGAGCACTAACACCTGGTTGTAATCTGAGAACCCATCTAAGAGGGATATCCTTCTTGACGCAACTACCCTTTGAAGTATATGGTCCATCTTGGGTAAGGGGTAGTTTTATTTTAAAGAGGATCTATTTAAATTTCTGAAGTCAATACAAAGCCTAATTTCCCCTATTTTCTTTCTAACAGAAACTAAGTTTGATACCCATTCCGAAAATATAATGGGTACTATGATCCCAGTATCATGCATTTTTTCAATATCTGCCTTCACTAGAGGTAGTAAGAGAGGATTTATTCTCCTTAGTTTTTTCTTGAAAGGATTTTGATTTTCTTTTAAGGGAATCTTGTGCTGGATGATGCTGGTATCATATGATTTCAGGTCTTTGTATTCCCAAGCAAACACATCTTTGAACTCTTTGAACAACTCTATGTATTGCATTTTTATATGAGCGGGGAGAGTGCTAGACAGTTTGATCATCTAAGGTTCTGCTAGACTGCCTATGTTATGCTCTTCTGTATTTGTTTCGACAGGCTCTATTCTCGGTTCTTTGGCTACATCGTTAAAATCAAAAAGGTGTTCTAAAGTGTGAGACCTCTTGGAATTTGGTCATTTTTGCATTGTAAAACTTCCAAGTCTTCTTGTTCTGCGTTATCAGTTACCTCCGCTTCAAAAGGATTCTCACAATGATTTATATCAGTAGAAAATGTCATTTCAAATTCTGGGATTTGTTCAATACACAAACAATTTTCTTTATGGCTGGTCTCTGATATCGGAATGCTGAAATCATTTTCTGATTTCAAGAAATCATCTATGCGTTTGTCAGAATCAAATACTTGCCAGTGATCCTCGTTATCAAGTACAACAGGCCTGTGTTTTACTTTGACACGGATTTGTTCATTTATCTTAGGTATCTGGCAATTGCTGGCATTGAAAGTGAGTTCATTTGCTAGATAATTTAGTGCTCTTGGAATGAAAATAAGTTCATAATTTTCAAAGGTCTTTAATAGATCAAGTGCAGCGTTTTGATATTCCCTAAGTCTTGGATTTCTAGCTGAGTATTCTCCTTTGATTTGTTTTATGATAAGTTCAGAATCCCCTAGGATAGATATCCTTTGGGCTTCTAATTGTTTAAGCAATTGTAAGCCTAGGAGAAGGGCTTCATACTCAGCGATATTGTTAGTGCATGGGAAATTCAATTTGTATGAAAAATTTTGATTTGTATTTTGAATCCACACACCTGCTCCTGCACTTGTTTTATTACAATATCCATCAAAGTTTATTGTCCAAAGTACATTTGCCTCATTTTCATTTTCTTGTTGCTGTTGATTGTCAATGTTTTGAATTTGATCGAAGGGAAGATTTGATTGTTTTGGTGAAGTGATTGGGTGCATGTTTTCCTTATCTGGTTGGGTGATTTCATCTTCGTTACATAAGATAAAGGAATCTAAACTTGATTGAATAGAATAGATTGGAGTGTTTTTTGGTTTTTCTAGGTTGCTCACCATGTACTTCATGTGAGATTCCCTGTATAGTCTTCTATTTTGGTTGAAAACAGGGATGGTGGCATAAGACATGTCCATTTGAAGGCTTCCCTAAAGTTTGGCTTCCCAAGATCTTGATAAGAGCATGCCATACTTAGGGGGAAAGTCAGCTACAACTATATCCATAACTAGACTCTTAGCAGGGATCTGAGTTAGATTAACACATAAATATTTGATTAAACCCAAACATTTGACTCGGCTTGAGTCAAAAGAATACAAATCTTTGTATGGTTTAGCAATCTCTAAGCCTAAGCTCTCCATTACCACCTTGGGCATTAGATTGTGTGAAGCTCCTGAATCTAACATGGAATTGTGTAAAATTTTCTCGTGTATGTTCAAGCTAACATAGAAGGGAGGGACAGCCCCTTCTTGGTATTTTCCTTCAACTTCAAGACCAAATAACAACTCAGGTTTATCATCTGTTAGGTTCAAGGTGTCAGTATCACTTCCTAAGTTCAAAGCTTTCAACACTTGGTTTTTGTACACTTCTTGGGTTACTAGTTCAGCTAGGGGAATGGAAATTTTTATCTTGGAAATCTCTCCCTCAAGGCTGAAAGGAATAATTGACTTGTTGATATTTACATCTGGCCTTTCAATTGAATTCCTTTCAGCAACTTTGATTTGTTGAACCTTGTTTGGACTGGTAATTGGGACAGTTTTTTTGGACTACTAGCTGAAGTGCTAGGGGTACTCTGTTCAACATTTGGCTGGACACTTTTGTCTTTGTTTAAGTCTTATTTCTTGGCCAGAATGTTGGTTTTCTCTGCTGTCTTTTTGGGCTGATTTTCTACGCTTTTCTTGACAGCAGTGCTAGTGTGCTTATCCTTTGAATTATCTATGCTTCCCTTGTTCCCAAGATCATACTGTTTATGTACCTCCATGATTGCATTTTTAAAACCCAATCTATAGTCATCATAGTCTTCATAGGTGTTTGTATTTTGATCATGAGAGAATAAACCTTGTTCTTCCTCAGTGAGGAAAACATCATCTCCACTGTCTGATCCAATCAAGTTTACATGAGATTCTTCCAAACTTTCCAACTCCCTATCTTCCTCATATTGATCTACATAGTTCTGTTGGAAGGGAGGTCTAATCTATTGGTCGATTTCCTTTTGCTTATCTTGATTGTTTTCTCTCTTATAATTCTGATTTCTATTTCTGTTTTGATTGTTTTGAGGTTCTCTTGGTGGCAGTCTCTCATTTAAATTGATCTTTTCAAGCATCTTTTCCATCACCTTCACTAGGTTGTCAATTTTTGTGTTAGAAGCTGAGGTTGAGGGTGGTAGTTCATCACTATAAGTTACCCTCTTCTCTAATCTCAACCTATTTCTTTTCTCAATTATGTTTTCTTCTACAATAAAAGCTCCTTTATGCATGTCTTCCAAGGTTAAGTAATCTCTCCCTCTTAATTCATAAGTCATTTCAGCATCAAGGCCTTCGGGATACCTTACCAAGGCCATGCCTTGGGGAGGTTTCATGTGAGGTGGGAGAGCATTGTAAACGCTATTGAACATAGTGGAGTAATCATGGACACTCTCCCCTTTATTTCTCTTGAGGCTGCTATACTCTGCTAGTATTTGGAGAGGGTTCCTTTTGAGTTCCCATTTGTTGATAAATGTTTGATGCAAAGCAGGGAGATCATTTATGTTATTAGGAGGTAAGTTTTTAAACCATTTCTTTACATCTCCTCCTAAACTTTGAGTGAAGATCCTCATCTTCACAATTTCATCTTCTATCTCCATGTAATCGAAGGCATATTCCATCCTATCTACATGATGTTGAGCTATTGTAGACCCTTTTCCAGCGAAGTGAGGGATTTTGGATTGGTAATCATTTGGTAAGGGGAGTAGAGGTTGTGGTAACACTAATGGGGCATACCATGTTTCCATGGCTGGAAATAAGGGTGGATTTACAGTAGTGAAAGTGGGTTGAATAAGAGTGTGTTGAACAGTGGTAGTATGAATTGGAGTGAAAGAAATACTTGGGCCAGCAAACTGATTTTGAGCATACTCGTTATGAAAAAGGCTAAAGTGGTGAAGAAGTTGGGAATCAGGAGGAGTGGAAGGTGAGGCTTCTCTATTGAAGCTTTGTTGCAAATCTGCAATATCAAGGTTAGTTTGATTTAAGTCACCTTGAGATCTAGTTCTAAAGATGTTCTTTGTATTATGTAAATCAAAGTGTAAATCCTCTAAGACAACAAGGTTTTCAGGGACAAAATTTGCTCTTAAGAGGGTCCTATTAGTAGCTGACTTTCCAGAGTTAGAAGTCTGCCACAGAATTCTCTCAGGATTGTCAACAATTAAAGGAGGATTTGGGTCTGGATGGGATCTAGTGTTGATCTTATGTGAAGCCAGACTGCTTTTTCAAAAATGAGAGAGGTTAAGGTATTTAGGGACTGTTTTTGTGAGTTTTTCCTCTCAGGATGTTTTATCTAGTATGGGACTAGGCTTCTAAAATTCTTCAAAGTTGGTTAACACAATCCTAAAGAGACCGGGGAACCTAGATGAGTAAAAGGACTACTGGGGCTAGTGGAGTCGCCAGGTGGGAACCTTTTAGCTTTTATAAAGGTAAGATATTGGATGGTTCCACCACTGTGTTTTATAGGTTATGAGAGTGTGCTAAATCTGACCTAACACTTAGCTAGGGTGTCAAATCGTACAGAGTTCACTCTTATGGCTTGGTAACTGAAATCTTCAAGGTTTGATAAGGCTTTATGAGAATCCTAAGGGTTACTTAGTTTTTCACTGATTCAAAAGGTCCTGTCATGATTACCATTATGCTTGGTAGTGCTTGAAGAAGGTTACTTATGTTATACTAGACATTGAGTGTTTAATTTTAAAGATTTTACTTAGGGTCCCACCATGATCGCCATTATGTTGGTGTCCCATGTTTTGATAGTTTGGAAAATCAAAAGACAAGGCAACATCAGAACCAATCTTTAGAGTTACAGAATCTAGTCCTCCTATTCTCAGAGAGGGGTCTCTCAAATGTTTTTTTGTAATGATTTATCTTGTGTGCTTTGAGTATTGGTTTTAGACTAGTTATTAAGTGCAGGTGTTTGTTTGTTTGTTTGGTTGAATTGATACAACAGAACATGAAAGGTCTAGGAAAGATATGTAGAATGGAGAAACATATGGTTCATTGGGAAATGGAGTCAAAAAGAGGTCATGACATACTCATCAATGGATATGGGATATCAGAGGGAAAATCTAACTTGGCCACAGGATCCTTTGGTTTTGAAAATGAGATGGACATCAATGATTTGAAAAGAGAGGTTTAATTCTCAACAAAGGGAATTTGAAAACACAACTTGAACAATAAAGAGATTTTTGATAGACAGGGCTAACCATGAATTCTACAAATCACAGCTTTAAGCAAATAATGATTTCAAAACAACTTTTAAAATGAAACCTAAGATTCGGGGAACACCCTATTTCCTCAAATATTTTATTTTAAATGACTTAGAAAACATGAAAGATTCACTGATAATTGCAGTCATAGAAGAGGGAACATCTAACACATTTATGATTACAACTATAAAGACCTTTGAGACAACTATTTAAGTAAGGACAAAGGGCAAGATCAGAACAGACCTCCTTAACTCACTGTAAACAGGAAACTTCAAAGGGAGACTTCAATAAGAGTTTTAAAGTGGCAGTAGACAAGCAGGGAGAACCATAAATCATGCTGAAACCAACTATTCGAACTATTAAGGAAATAAACAAGCATGAAGACTAAAGAGAGAGGTTAAAGACTCTAAAATACTTCAGCAGAAGAAAACATAAAATATTGAAGGATGAACAGGTCTAAGGTGCTTCCAGGAGTCATTTCTTAGCCTAAAACTTTCAACCTACTGTAGTAAGAAATTATGGAACAGAATAAAAACAGGAGAAAACATTAAACAGTTTAGAATAATTCACCAATAGCGAAGCTCATGGATCCAATGATAGAGCCTTCTCAAGAACAAACATGCAACAACATCACCAGGATGTCCAAGACTTCAATTTCTTCTTCAACTTCAACAGATTATGTATTATTTCAAAGAGTTCGAATATTACAACTATTTATCAACCAACGCCTCACTCATCTTCTGCAGTAGTATATATAGAAGAATGAGGAGGTGAGATCTGATAAAAGATCTCCAAATACAATTAATACAGACTTAATGGCTTCTTGGCCTTTGGGGGGCTCAATGAAGAAACTTACACAAGTGTCTTCTGTATTAAATGATTTACATAAATATTTAAGCTCAGAGGGAGCTCTTTCTGAATTTTGAGGCTCTGTATGGTGTCAAAGTAACTTAGCTGATATTTTTTACATTAAGTTTGTCTGCAGAGTTTATCCTTTGGCTGCGTTGCGAGGCAGAGATCTGGTCTTGATCAATAACTTCGACCTTTGATTGAATACTTTGAGGCACAGGTGGCATTTCAGTAGTTGGGAGGAATCAATTTGCCTCAGTTGTGGCAGTGGAGACTTTATGTCTGATAAAACACTTTGATTTTCCTTTAACTGTGTTCTAATTGGGGATTAGGCTTTTAATAAACCATTTTTAGACATAATCCCTATAGACCTGTCTTTAATCCTCTTGTTCTGATGTATTTTGTCTTCGGCACTGATACTCTCTAACTGTGCTTGAATCATGGTGTTTTGCTGGTGTACAGGGCCGTTCAGGGGCGATAAGGCATCAATGCCTCATGAAATACTGATAAAACATGGATTTTTAAACCTGTGAACGATTTCTTCTGACGAGACGAAGGCAGGGGGATCATCACCCTCTGCTTCTGAATTTTCTTCAGAAAATGGTGAGAAAACAATTTAACCTTGCAAAATAAAAACAAATATTATAAAATCTTGCGTGCATGGGCTAATTTCTTTAGAAGGCATGTGGAGGAAACACGGCCGTTGGATGGCATCATCCAATGGTCGAGATTGATTTAGAGGAGGTCAAAGGAGAGCGGAGGAGGAGATTAAATCAGGACTGTTGATCACGCAGAGATCAATGGTCGGGAGCGAGGGTGATTAAACAACGTGAAGGGGTCATTTTATTTATAAAAATAAAATAAAAATGGAAAAAATGGTTTAAAACCTTTGTTTCGGGAAAAAATGGTCGAAAATCAATGTCGGGAGTCGGGACGATCGTGGGCCGTCGGATGAGAGCGGCCCACGCCATCAACGGTGGAGAACAGGCGTCCATGAACCTTAGAAACATGCCCGGACATCAAATTTGTTAATAAAACTATGTTGAACAAAGTCCTCGGGTTCAGAAATACTGACTGGATGAGGAATCAGGGCTATGGAAGGTGGGCCGTCGATCTGCAGATCAGATCGACGGCGGAGATCTGTTAAATATCACGCCAAGTCCACGTTAACTGTCGGGCATATTTGGTGAGCGATCTCCATTGGATGGGCAGCCTCAGATCGGATGGTGGTTGTCAATATCGCACTGGGTCCACGTTCGAACTTTAACGTGCGATAGACGGCGGTTTTGTGAACAGTGCCTAGGACACGTGTCGGCCAGCGTATGGAATCGCTGCGAAATGGAAGAAACCATCGTGTGCTTAGAAGTGGTGCGATGAAATCCGCCCAGTTTTGCCAATCGGTAAGTGGATGGAGGAGACCACTGGGTGATAAACTCCGCGCCATCGATCTACAGATCAGATCGATGGTGGAGATTGACTGGGGTTTTTGCACCGGCGGAAAGTTTATAAAAATAAAGATCGAAAAATTAATATAACCGAAGGTTGATATTAATTTATAATGCGGTTTGGTGCCCGACTACGGGGCCATGGGTTATATGGAGAAATATATGACTGGGGGTTTAAAGAAGGGGGCTAAATAGCAATTGGACAACGCGATAAGCACTTAGAGGATCAGCGCTTGGTTCTGGCACTAAGATGTATGGAAGGGCGGGTTAAAGACTTAGCCCATGGGGGCTTAAGTCATAAACAATGTATTTTTATGGATTTTTAATGGTTTTCAAGGGGTTTTGGGGTTTTCGGTAAGGCTAAGAAAAAGTATTAAACCTTATCAAGGGGGTTTTAATGAAGGGAAAGGGGAAAAAAATGAAAATGAGGGTTTTTCATGGGAAAATAAAGCAAAGATGAGGTCAGTTTTGGAAGAAGGGAGAAAGAGGGGAAATGGTGCTTGCAACAATTTTTCTTCATGTAATGACAGCAGAATTTCTGAGTTGAAAAGGGGAAGAGCAGTGACGATTATCCAAAGGATAGGATATTATCAAAATACTTTAAGCATCAGCAATTTTGGCAATGAAATTGTTTCTTGAAGGCTATCCAACATCTTTTAGCCACCACCTTATATGACAGAATTTATGGGTGGCTAACAGTGGCTCCACTTGGGGATGGTGCCTTTTTTAAGGCATCAAGAATTTCAGACTTGCATTATCTGGGAGGCTGATCATTTTCCTCATCCATTGGGTTGCCTTCCTTTCTGTGGATGATCTTCGTTTGCTCTAAAACATATTAGCATTCATGGATTAACAATGGAACTTCATCAATACAACCTGTCTACCTACCCAATCCTACCGATCTAACATTTTTTCTTCATTAGAGTGCACTTGGATTGGCAAACTCTTTCACAACATTTTATTCTTTTGAAAGCAGGAGATCTAATCTATTTCTACTCCTTATTTCTCCCTGAACTCAGATTAAACAATTGAGTTTAGATGCTTCTCTACCTAATCTATTATCTGTTGGGATTAAACTGTCCAACAGATTTCATTTCTCTAAATTCTAAAACAAAAAAATTTAAAAACAGTCAAGTCAAGATTAAGCTGTTTGACTTGATGTGATCTATGGCATAAAAACAAGTTGCACATAGAAATTTATTTTGCATAAAATTAAATAAAAAATGGAAGGCATAAGATCTGATTTTTCAAAGCATTTCCTTCCTCTTTTCACAGCTCTGTTTTGACTCTTCTTGAGCTGTCTGCTTTCTTATTCTCTGGTTCAGATTTTGAGCTTAATTAAAACCAGATTTACATCTTTTGACTCAGAATTTGAAACAGTTTTGAGTCATTTTCTCTTCGAAACTTTAGGTTCAGATTTTGAGCATATTTGAACCTTTAATTTCTATCCTAAACTATCTACTGATAAGCCAAGATTAAACAGTTTGGAAAATCGAATTTACTATCCTATCAGAAAAAAATTTAAAGCTAATTAGTCAAGATTAGACAGTTTGACTAACTAGAAGTGTGTTCTTTAGGAGTGGAATTTGAGCTTGCACACTTTCAGATTTGTTTCTCTTTTTTGGTACGGGGCTATACCTTTCTTGTTTTCATAGTCTGCCCTCTTTTCTTTCTTTTCTTTCTTTTTGTATTTTTTGATTTTTATAACTTTGAATGCAATGTTTAGACTATGATATTTACAATGAAAAAATAGAATGCTTTGAACTTATGATTCTTGGAAGAAGTAATGCTTGAGCATTCTGCCATTGACAGGACCTCCATAGAGATCCTCTCCATTCAATTCTTTCAGAAAAAATGCATTGTGACCCCTCTCAGCATCAATAATATATGGACCTTTCCACAAGTTCTCAAACTTGCCATGTTTTCCCTTCTCTTCTCTTCTTGAATCCCATTTAAGAACAACATTTCCAACTTGGAAATTTTTTGCCTTAGTCCTTTTTTCAAATAGTTTCTTGGTGTTTTCTTGGATTAACTGTTTTTTTCCATAAAATTATTCTCTAGTCTGCTGCAAATGGATGGTTTGATTGATTCTCCTCTGCATATCATTTTCTTCAATCTGCACTTCTTGAAGGAGTTTCATGACTGGAACTCCTAATGAGGTGGGAAAAACTGCGTCCATACCATAGAATAGCTTATAGGGGGACATATTTATTGACTTCTTTGTAGTTAACCTATCAGCCCATAAGGCATGAACCAGTTTACTGTGCCATGATTTCTGATTCTGTTCCAACAGCTTTTTAATGATATTGATGAGGCTCTTGTTGGAAGATTCAGCTAATCCATTTCCTTGGGGATAGTAAGCAGTGGAATGGCCCAAGGTTATGTGGTATTTGTAACAGAAATCAACCATCTTCTTAGATTTAAAAGCAGCAGCATTGTCTGTTATGATTTTTCTGGGACAACCAAATTTGGATAGGATATTTGTTTCAAGGAACTTGATAATGACAGAGTCATTAGCATTTCTGGAGGGTATAGCTTCTATCCACTTGGTAAAGAAGTCAGTGGCTGTGAGGATCCACTTATGTTGAGCTAAGGAGGATGGGTGAATTTCCCCAATGAAGTCTAAACCCCATTGCTGAAAAGGTGCCTCAACTCTGATGGGATGTAAGGGTAAGGGAAGGATTTTTCTTTTTCCATCAAAGATTTGACACTTATGGCAAGACATGACCAACTTTTGAGTGTCTGGGAAAAGGGTAGGACAATAGTAACCAGATCTAAGAATTTTGTTTGATGTGGCCTTCCAGTAGAGGTGTCCTCCACATTCTCCGTCATGCAACTCATGCATGATTTTTCCTGCATCATCTTCAAGTAAACATTTAAGAAAAATTCCAACAGCATTTTTCCAATATAATATCCCATCTACAATGCAGAAACTCAAATCTTTTTGTTTCAAAAATCTAGCTTTAGTTTTGGACAAAGAAGGGGGGGCATTTAAATATAAAAGCACATAAATAATGTCAGCATACCAAGGAGAATTTAGAAATTTTTCTTCAATAAAAGGAGCAGTAGATTCTTCTATTTCTTCCAACACATCTACCATGTTGATGTCTAGTGCTTGGAAGTTAGACTCAGCCATAAGTTTTGCTAATCCTTGCCCTTTAACTAGTTTGGTGGGACTAATTTCTAAGTCATATTCAAGAATAGTTGCAATCCATTTTCCCCTTTTACAATCAGGATCTTGACTTAGAATGTCCTTGACAACAGTATGCGGAACAAAAGCAATTATGTGAGAGTGTAAAATATAGACCCTAAAGTCTTTCAATGCTTTCACCAATGCTAAGGCTTGCTTCTCCATGATATTATATTTGAGAGGAGCATCTCTTAAGGCCCTACTAAAGAAATATATTGGTTGTTCTTGCCCCAAATCATTCTTTTGAAGTAAAACTGCAGCTATTGTATGCTCATATGCAAAAGAAAAGATATAAAAGTCTTTGGTGAAATCTGGACTAATCAGGACTGGTGTTTGAGTAAGAGCTTGTTTGACCAGTTCGAATGATTGTTTAGCTGGTAAAGTCCATTTTACACTGACATCTTTCTTAAGCATGTTTGTAATGTTTTTTAATAGCTCAGCAAGATTAGGGATAAACCTCCTCAAAAAATTAATCTTTCCGATGAAAGATTGCAACTCTTTGAGGCTTCTTGGATGACTGATTTGTAATATGCCATCTATCCTTGTAGGGTCTATTTTGATTCCCTCTTCTAAAATTATATGGCCAAGAATTTTACCTTCTTGGAGACCAAAGAGTGTCTTCTTGGGATTCAATGATAAGCCAAATTTCCTACACTTCTCAAAAACCTTTCTCAGGTGAATCAAATGTTCTTCATCAGTTTTTGAGAAAACGGTTATGTCATCAAGGTAAATGATTATGAAATAGCCAATGTCTTCAGAAAAGGCTATGTCCATGGCCCTTTGGAAGGTGGCCCCTGCATTCATTAATCCGAAAGGCATTTTTACATACATAAAGGTGCCCCAAGGTGTGGTAAAAGCAGTTTTGATTTGATCACTTGGGAGCACTAACACTTGGTTGTAACCCGAGAACCCATCTAAGAGGGAAATCATTCTTGATCCAACTACCCTTTGAAGTATATGGTCCATCTTGGGTAAGGGGTAGTTGTCCTTTAAACAGGCTCTATTTAAATTTCTGAAGTTGATACAGAGTCTGATTTCCCCTGTTTTCTTT
Organism: Pinus albicaulis; assembly: GCA_034641835.2. Classification (NCBI taxonomy): domain Eukaryota; kingdom Viridiplantae; phylum Streptophyta; class Pinopsida; order Pinales; family Pinaceae; genus Pinus; species Pinus albicaulis. The sequence goes on along the minus strand of CM076583.1, from coordinate 1,284,429,162 downwards.
CTAACAGAGACTAAGTTTGATACCCACTTTGAATATCTAATTGGTACAATGATCCCAGCAGCATGCATCTTTTCAATTTCTGCTTTAACTAAAGGGATTAAAAGAGGGTTTATTCTCCTTAGTTTTTGTTTGAAAGGCTTTTGATTTTCCTTCAAAAGGATTTTATGCTGGATGATGCTGGAATCATATGATTTTAGGTCTTTGTATCCCCAAGCAAAAACATCTTTAAACTCTTTGAACAGCTATATGTACTACAGTTTTATGTGAGCTAGGAGAGTGCTAGATAGTTTGATCATCTTAGGTTCTGCTAGACTGCCTATGTTATGCTCTTCTGTATTGGTTTCCACAGGCTCTATTCTCGGTTCTTTGGCTACATCGTTAAAATAAAAAAGGTGTTCTAAAGGTGTGAGACCTCTTGGAATTTGGTCATTTGTGCATTGTAAAACTTCCAAGTCTTCTTGTTCTGTGTTATCAGTTACCTCTGCTTCAAAAGGATTCTCACAAGGATTTATATCAGCAGAATATGTCATTTCAACTTCTGGGATTTGTTCAATATACAAACAGTTTTCTTTATGGCTGGTCTCTGATATTGGCATGCTGAAATCGTTTTCTAATTTCAAGAAATCATCTATGTGTTTGTCAGAATCAAACACTTGCCAGTGATCCTCGTTATTAGGCACAGCAGGCATGTGTTTTACTTTCACACTGAGTTGTTCATTTATCTTAGGTATCTGGAAATTGCTGGCATTGAAAGAAAGTTCATTTTCTAGATTTAGTGCTCTTGGAATGAAAATAAGTTCATACTTTTCAAAGGTTTTTAATAGATCAAGGGCTACGTTTCGATATTCCCTAAGTCTTGGATTTCTAGCTGAGTATTCTCCTTTGATTTGTTTTATGATAAGTTCAGAATCCCCTAGGATGGATATCCTTTGGGCTTCTAATTGTTTAAGCAATTGTAAGCCTAGGAGAAGGGCTTCATACTCAACGATATTGTTAGTGCATGGGAAATTCAATTTGTATGAAAAACTTTGATTTGTATTTTGAATCCATACACCTGCTCCTACACTTGTTTTATTACAAGATCCATCAAAGTTTATTGTCCAAAGTAGATCTGCCTCATTTTCATTTTCTTGTTGCTATTGATTGTCAATGTTTTGAATTTGATCGAAGGGAAGATTTGATTGTTCTGGTGAACTGATTGGGTGCATGTTTTCCTTATCTGGTTGGGTGATTTCATCTTCGTTACATAAGATAAAGGAATCTAAACTTGATTGAATAGAATAGATTGGAGTGTTGTTTGGTTTGTCTATGTTTCTCACCATGTACTTCATGTGAGATTCCCTGTATAGTCTTCTGTTTTGGTTGAAAACAGGGATGGTGGCATAAGACATGTCCATTTGAAGGCTTCCCTGAAGTTTGGCTCCCAAAGATCTTGATAAGAGCATGCCATACTTAGGGGGGAAGTCAACTACAACTATTTCCATAACTAAACTCTTAGCAAGGATCTGAGCTAGATTAACACATAAATCTTTGATTAAACCCAAACATTTGACTCGGCTTGAGTCAAAAGAATAAAAATATTTGTATGGTTTAGTAATCTCTAAGCCTAAGCTCTCCATTACCATCTTGGGCATTATACATCCTATACATACTGTTCTGTAATCTTGACCCGATGATAGCCATTGCACAAGTCCAGTTTTGTGAAATAGACAACATTTTTTAATTGATCTAATAAATCATCAATGCGAGGGAGAGGGTATTGATTATTCACCATTATTTTTTTGAGTGCCCTGAATTCTACACACATCCTCCATGTGTCATCCTTATTTGGCACCAACACAATGGGTGAACCATATGGAGAATAAATTGGTCGTATGACCCCTTGGTTCAAAAATTCCTACACCCATTTCTTTATCTCCTCCATCTCAATGGTTGACAACTTGTACATACCAATGTTGGGTAAAGGAGCGTCTTGTTTCAAGTGAATATCCTGTTGGATCTCATTCTTTGGAGGCAATCCCCTTGGCTCCTGAAAAATCCCATTATAGTTAGAAACAATTTCATACAATTCCTTCTTATGAGTGGGATCACAACCTTTTAGATGACTCGACACCTTTGGCTCTCACAACCATGAGCATGCACCCTTTGCTATAATTCACCACCCTCTTCATCTGACCTGCACTTACAAGACTAGCATTGATTTTGGCACGATGAGATCTAACAATGTATTCTATCTCATCATTCGTGAGATGATACTTATTTTCGTGGTGAAATAAAATTGCTTTCTTGTCATACAAATATGGACTCCCCAATATCATGCCACAAATATCCAAAGGTAACATCAAGGTCAACCTCATCTTCCAGTTTGGATGCAATAAAAAATATATCCATACATTGCTTGGTTACTTGTAATTTGGCTTTATCAGACACCCAACCAAGAGGGTAGGGTTTCAGATGAGGCTTGATTTCCAACCCTAATTTCTTAACCAATGATTCAAAAATAAAGTTTACTTCTGAGCCTAGATCCAACAAGGTTTCCAATTTAGTATGTTTCATTATGACTCTAATGTGGAACAATTTTGTCATGTTTTGTTCATTAACAAGAGACTCATTTGAATAACTTGTACTTGCATGTAATTCAGAATTTTCATTGGCGTGAAGAGAAAGGTTACCTTTTATGCCCACTGTTGTGATCTGTGTCTCATCATCATAATCAGATCCAAGGTCCTGTTGTATGGCTACCACTGTATTTTTCTTTCTCTTCCCACCAAATATCTTTGGTTTCAACTCCAGGTGCCTGTTAGAATGACGAGAAGAGGAAAAGAAGAACATCACTAGTGAATGGAGAGGGAGGAGGATCTTCGCATCCACCTCCATGGTGTATCGAGGCATGGTCATCACGATCTTTCTTCTCATGCATGATTGTATTATCATATTCTACAAACAACTTGTGAACTTTCTCCACCATGGTGAAGAATATCTTGCGATAATTTCTCTCTTCTTCCGCTCGTGCATCCTCACCTGCCATGTTTTGTCTTCATGGTGCAAACCCCGCTTCGGGATCAAAGGTTTTTAGTTTTCCTTCTCCTCTTTGGAGCTTGTTCCTGGTTAGCATTCACTCATGCAACTCACATCAAGAAGACCTACTCTAATACCAAAATTGATCTAAATCTTTTACTTCATGGATGCATACAAAATTGCTTATAAAAGAGCATGTAAACAATTAACTTAAAAACATGAAAAGAAGAGGAAATCAAAAGAAAACATGATCTCATAGACACAAGACGATTTGATTATGGAGTTCACCCAGTGTGGGATACATCTTCGGGCCCTTCTCAATGTGGGGAGGACTCTTAATGGAAGGAAAAATAAATTACAAACAATTTACAAAATGACACCTTATACCTCCACTTCTAGGGATGGCGTGAAAATGTGTACCTTTGTTGGAGAAACAGGCTACATGGTTGGATTCCTGGAAAAAAATTATGAAAAATGACTATAAATTTGACCTTGTTCTGACAATAGCACTTTTGGACCCTAAAGGAATCTTCTCAGCATTAAAAAAGATACCCCGCTTAGGGTTCCACCCTCCTGGACCGCTCCTAGTTCCACTGCACAGACCTCGCTCCGCTCTCCACCACTCCTCCTCCATTTGAATGGAAATGGTCGATTTAAATAATAACATGTTGGCGCATTTGTCAAAGCACACTGTTAGCTTGTTGGTGGCAGAGGCGAATGAAGTGGGGTTGGACTTGGTTCAAAACCCGCCTACCCTAAATTTTGTTCGGTCCCTTTTAAAATAAGCGACACGATTTTTTTATTTGGAATATAATATATGGGACCGCCTATTTGACGGGTTGGCCCACCCATTTCGGGTGGGTTCAACCCTCGCTTACTCCCTTTGTTATATGTTCATTTGTTGGGCGGTGTTAAGTTTGGGGCCACCCATTGGCGGGTCGGCCCAGATAGGTCAGGCGAGTTCAAACCTCGCCGATCTTCTCCACATGTCGTCATCGCATGGTTGGGTGGGCCCAGATCTCTGGTGGCCCGACCCATGGTTTGAATATAATAACCATTCCATTGGCAAGTTTGGTGGCTTGCCAACCGATATATATAATAATAATAATAAAATCGCTGAATTTTGAGGGTTACTTGCAAAATTAACGAGGTGAAAAATTCACCTATTCCAACCGTTTAATTCCATGCGTCGGCCCTTTTCCAAATTTTTTCCTCGTTAGTGGCTACCACTTAGCCTAGTTTGACCAAAAATTTGACTGGATATAACTTGAGCATATGAACTTGGATTTGAGTGCCCTTCACGCCGTTGGAATCAAGATGACGAGCACTATGATCTTCTACTAGTTTCAATTCAATCTAATGAATAATAATTTTGAGCCCTTTAAAGGCCACTTCTATTTCTAGAGCCACCTGGATCACCAAATTTATTGAATAAGTGTTCAAATATCACACATTCATTGTCTCTATGGTGATATTTTTTTTAGGTGTGCTTTGCAGTCAATTAAACAGTGCATTCTTGATGAGTCTCATTAGAAATTCTTGTATCTAGATCTTTTGGCATTCATCTCTCTAAAATTTCTTCCTGGTTGGAGTATGATATTCTTATGACACTGAAATGAGGGTTTTTTAGCATCATCCTAATACTTTTAGCTCCGCAGTCCTAAGCATAAGCTTCAATGGCATATTCTTGAAACAAAACAGTTTAAATAAATCTCTTTTGAATCTTTTTGTGGTCATTTCTCGAATCATTAAGGAATGGGAAATAATTGATCTACTAGTCCTGGTCCTAAAATTACACAGTCCATCCAAAATTTCTGAAGCATGCTACACAAATATTCCAAAAGGGGGAGTCAAATTTGAAGGGTAACTCGACACAGAGTTAGTTTCATTAACCATTGCATAAATATTATAAGTTATTGGCATCTAGAGGCATTGGCACCAACATTCTTAGCAATATTAAACAAGTCTATTCATCTTGCAGCAATAGTTTCCTATCAATTTCATCATATTGAAGTAGGAAAGAAGTTATTAACAATAAACTCTATTGTGTCATCTTCTATCATTAGTAAAGGTATATGTCATTGCCATATCAATGGTAGCAGTTTATAAGAGTGTCTGATTATCTTGTAGTAAGGGTTTTAGTATTTGGATTTCATTGTTACATCATTTGGGGTCTTGTCATTTGTAAGGGTTTCATTGTACATTTGAAGTAAATTGGCAGTAAGGGATTTGTTGAAACTTAAAGTGGGTCACTATCTCTAGTACGAGAGCCCACAATTTTTTGTCTATGTTACTACCATTTTTAGGGTGGTTGGGTGGTGCTAAGAAGGACTTGGTTGAATTCACCTTTAGGTTGGAGCTTGGAAACACTTCAGGGTGTTAGGGTGGTGGTAGAGAAAGTTGGAGCATCCTTCCAATGGATTCTGGGCAAACAGGGTATAGAATAATCCTTTCAAGGCTAGAGTTTTTTGTTAAAACTGGAATTATTTCTCTAGAGTACTAGGGAGTTGTGGCTTACCTTTCAGTTGGAACTGTGGCATTGATGTACTCGTAAAATTATTAGAGAAGTTTTCAGTGGTTTTTCTCCTGGAAGGGTTTCCACCTAAAATTGTTGGTGTCTATTGTATTTTATTCTTTGCATTATTAATTTATGGTTTAATGTTATGATGAAAATAATTAATGCTATGAAAATTTATAAATATTATTTGTAATAATAAATATTGATTCACCCCTCTCTCAGTATTTCCAACAAAACCTTTTTCAGTTGTTGTGATAATTTTTTCCTCATGTTATTCGATAAACTATGTTGGCACAAGTAATGTTATTGTCATTTTTGTCTTATTATCTTTTAAATCTACATGGCATATTGGTGTTGTTTATTTGTTTTCCAAAAACGTTCGATATGTTACTAATACAACGCCATCAGAAACAAATTCTTATTATTTTGTTATTGATATATTCGATCAATAATGGCATAAACTTGATCTTGTTCTCCTATTCATGATCATTGAATTGAAATTATTTCAAGAAAAAAAAAAGAAATATTTGTTACAGTTAGCTAAACCTGTAAAAAACTACCTTTTTGTCTTTGTTTCTTATATATTTTCTTCACCTTTCATTTTGTCTTCTAAAATATATACTTTTGGAATTATGTTCATTTCCATCTCTACTTATCTATCTATGTCTATTGTCACATCATTGACAATATATTTATTTGAGTCTGGTTCGTAATCTGATATATTTTTCATGTTCACAAATACTGCACTCAAATCAATACCTAATAGGACATTATAATTGATACTAAGTAATAATTTAGTCATGAAGATAAAACCTAATTTCAAAAAGTCATTGCTAATGTATATTCCAACATAAGGTTCATAATCATGAGATAGAATATGATTTCTATGCATAAAGATAAAATACTAAACATATTTTAGTTTCAAAATTCCTTGTTACATATATTAAACTGAAAATTTAACAATTGTACAAATGCACAAATGTTCTATATAAATATTTAAAGTACATTTTTCTACTTAAAATATCATTTGAAGGTCCCATGTGTAGAGGTGCCTCCTAATAAATGGCTAATATTTATATAGGATGCCACTTTTTTAAGAATTATTTGCTATTACATCAATTCTTACAAGCAAGGTAGGTCTTTGGGTTGGAAATAATTTGGTGGCGACTAGTAACTATTGGTTGTAGGATAAAAATTTAGCTAATCTTAAAGAAATCCCATTTACTATTTGTCCAAAATTCTAAAAAGAAAGGAATGAAGATGCAATGGACAATCCTCTTTGAGTTTTCTACAAATTTCAATATGCTTATGATGGAATAATTAAATAAAATCTTAGCAAGATTCTAAGGAAAGCAGGGGTTCAATGTGTTATCACTCATTAAGTTGTGAAACTTTTCTTGATAGAGTCATGTAGGTCATTAACCAAATGGATAAGGTCTTTTAAGTCATTTCAATGTGATATAGGAAAATTTTCACATTTTTAACAGGGAAAATTTTAAGAACCCCCCTAAATTTATATATATAATAATTGGGCGAATCCCCATGATACATAGGAAAAGTGGAAGGTGATTTTATTAATAATATAATATGTATATATAAATTTTTTGGCGAATCTCTCATGATATTATATTATATTGTAAAATCATGGCGAATCACCAGTACAAATGGTGAATCCTTGTCTAGTGGAGTTCGGGGTGTTGGTTCCAATGAAGATATGGTAGTTGAACCAGGATTTGAAGGAAGCAAACCACCGAGACCAAGTATGGCACATGGTGACTCGTGAGAGAAGTAGTTCTCGTGCAGTTTGGAAAACATGTTCTTCTAGTTCTACTGAGCATAATGTTGTTTCTCATGCTACTACTAGCACTGATATTGACGTTGGAGAGGAATTTGAGGAAGCATGGAAGGTAGCAGTGGTGGAGAATTACAAAGAGAACCCCATGATGGGCTCCATTTTCCCTTTGGTATTTGGGCCTGCAAGATCTTCTGTCCATTGAACCAACAAATAACATTTCAACCAACAATCAACTTGACTGAGTTTATTAGGTACGAGTCAACTTAGACTAATATTCAAAACTATGCTTTGCACTAACCCATATTTATCACACTAATGCTACACAACATTATGCATTTGCACCCAACTCTCATGCATGCACACAAAATTTTCATTAACATCTATAACCCTAACCAAGTGAGAATTGATCAACAATTTGCACCAAAGTTTTTTATAGTGTTGAAAGTTCATAGGAAATTTAGATCCATGGAACCTTAATAAATTTTGAGATAACCTCCACAAATTCGACCACAATAGAGAAAACTTGTGATAAATTTTAAACCTACAAAAATAGGGATTCATGTTCCTAGGAAAGATCATAAGTAGTTGACATATAGGTCCAGTTTTGAGCCTTGACACATTGATAATGCAATGGCTTAGGTCAAAACTCACACATTGAAAAGTCATCAATGAAGAGAAGACAAGATCATTATGAATTACACATACTCCAAAATTCATACCAAATTCTACGTAGTTGTGTGCAACTCAGCTATACATAATATTATAGAAAATAAAAATTCCAAAAAGCCTTCTTCACATAGCTAATAAATGGTCATTGGAGGAGCACCCCTTATATAATAGTAATAGTAGCAATCAATAGATTATTTCATATTGAACTTCATAGCCTTAGTATTGTATGATGTATTCAACTTGCATTATCAAATATAGATAAAATCATACTTTTGATTGATACATTTAAATCATACTTGTGTACAACGTTGAATGCAATGCCAGTCAAGGAGTAAAGTCGGTTTGACGTGTAATGATCTATAAAATAATGAAGAAACTTAGTAATGCATCACAACTTTCACGTTTGAAAAAATTATAAAGATTTCATGCAAATCCATTGTTGTTATAGTTGCTTCTCTCAACCATGTTCCACATAAGCATGGAAAATCAAGTAATACTATCATTTGCACCGAGAGGTGCACAGTAACACCGGGGAGCAGGGATACATTTCCATGCGAGATAAAGGTGATGTGAGTGACAAAGTTGGAGGCAATACGAAATGTTTTGGAAGAATGGTTGGTTTGTTTATCAACTTTTGAGTTATCTTGAAAATTTCTTTGTTCTCTTCATGCCTACCTCTGAAACCTTCAAAAAAAAAAATCCACAAAATGCATATTCAACGACCTCTACGAAATATGTACATATTTCATGAGAGGAGAATTAATCCTTGTTTAAAATATAATAAAGTGAAAGTATAAGATAGTGAACAACTTCAACTCCTCCCTAATCTTAAAAATTTTATATAGTGATAATATTATCATTTCCATGAAATAAAATTGGTCACAAATCTTTAATATAATAAAATAAAAAATTTAATTAAACAAATATATACATGAAAACATAATTGACCAAATTTCTATCTATTATCCAAACCCATCACCTTTCGTATCCCATTCATTTAAATCAACTTGGTTGCATTATCTTAAATTAGAATACGTTCATATCTATAACAAAGTGCTTCACCCTCAAATATAGTTTTTCTCCCCCTTCATTTGGGTTCTCTGGGTTGCATTGGTACTGAATTCATGATATACTTACTATATAGTAACCAAAATGACAAAGCAAACAATTGATTTTATTTTAAGATAAGTTTGAGCTTTTAGAAAAGATGTAGCCAAAGGCAACAAATTGATTTCATTTACATATAGGTAACGCTTTGAATGTAGACCATTGCTTGAAGAACATTTTTATTGATGAGGAATGTAATACAATATTCAATTTTTGAACTAAAAGTGTTATCTATATAGATTTGTGTATGGGGTAAACAATAAATAAAAAAATTAACTAGCATTGGGGTGGTCAATATTTATAAATTTTATTTATACTTGCTTTACCATGTATATCATATACCTATCAATCACAAACATGAAAAGCTGTGGACTTCACAGTGATGATCTGCTCTGGAAGCACAACCAACCTTTATTATTACCAATATTAACTTTTATATGGTAATACATATGTAGATAAAATTTCTAGCTTCCAAAGAGACAAACTTGCTTCTCTAACATGATGGCACATTCTTAACTACTAACATTTTTGATTGTTGAATGTAAGAAAGATTTCTAAGTACATCTAATCTACTGCGAGGCTCAAACTCCTAGACTATGTTCTTTTTTACCATGTATCTATAGGCTGCAACCTTCTTCTTGTTTGAAGAGGAGTTGTCTATTATCAAAAATACCTTCCCTACCTCTGATGCCTTGAAGGAACTGCAAATTGGCTCATCAGATGAAGAAAAATTTCTATTCTTGTCAAATAGAGTTGAATAGCTTCCCTGTGCACTCAACACAAACTCTGACCGATAGGAAACATCCCACCCACCAACTATGAGGTCCCATAGAATTGTCTCTCCTGCCAAAACAACATAGACAGCTTGAATGTGAGAATTCAAAAACAAAGAGAAATCCCAATTGCATAGATCTTGAGGATGAACTCGATCTCAAATCCAACACCCATAAAATTTATATCCAAAAATATGTAGAAATTTCCTGTTTCCCACCCCGGTTTTCAGTTTCACCTTATTTCTCCAAATACTTAAATGCCCTTTCCCATATCCTTACATTCAACAAACTGGAAAATAATTTTTTGCTGAAAACACAAATTCTGGAAAATTTACAGGATGCTGGAAAATGCAGAAATAAAAATCAGCAAGCATAAAACAACCATTCAACACATTTAACACTGATATTTTTGGTCAACATGACCCTAGAAAAACCCCCTACAACTCTTGGGGAAAACCAGTTCGAAAGCTTCTCTTTTATTTTTCTGAATATTACCTTTTACAGTGAAACAGGAAAAACTCAGAAAAAATTCCAGCAACCAATTTACAGACTTATCTTGATTTTCGTGCTTGCACACCGCCTCGGAAATTGTGCCAAATCAGCAACAACAGAAAACAGAAAATTTACAGCACCTTAGGACAGCATTAAATGCTGTACGGCCACCTCGAGAAGCATGCCGGAACAGCCGTACTTTGCTGTACGGACTGTACAGATTTTGTACAGCAACCTCTCTCGAAATCTGTGCCAAAAAACAGAGTTGTAGCTGCTGTCCTCTTCCTCGGTTTTTGTGCCAGAAATGACAGCCACCTTCTTCCTTGAAAAACGTGTCTGATTTTTGTGCCTTGGAGTGCGTGCTTACTGTTGTACCCTCTTCCTCGATTTTTGTGCCTCCTCACTTGGAAACACTGCCTCTCCTTTGTTGTACGGATTTTTTGCCTCGGTATGTGTGCCAATAAATGCTGCTGTACCTTTGCTGAAATCTCTTCACTGCTAGCCTCCTTCTCACTGCTCAGAAAAATCTCCAGCTCTCCTTCTCTCCTTCTCCCAATCTGCTCATGAAAGAATGAATGACCTTTTCCCTCATTTTCCTCCTTTAACCTAACCCTAAGTGACTTTTGGGGAATCCCTAAATCCAATGGTTGAAATAGATTGAGATCTAGGGCTGAGATTAAATGCTCATTTAAATTTCACTTTCTATTTTTTAATTCACCCCACTTTAATAAAGACCCACTTAGTCATTTATTTCCAAAGTCACTTTTCCTTTCTAATTTTACATTGACTTTATTAAAGTCACTTTAAAATTAGACTTTAGTAACTTTATCACTTAAAATCACTTTTAAATTATACTTTAGTAACTTTATCACTTAACGTCACTTTTAAATTAGAATTTAGTAACTTTATCACTTAAAGTCACTTTTAAATTAGATTTGACTTTATAAAAATTATAAAGTCACTTTAGGAGAAAAATTAAATTCTTTTGCTTACTTTCCCTAGACGAAAGTCAGCCTTGAGACCACACAATCCTCAGAGTAACCAAATTTAAACACTCCCTCTACTCAGGAAGGTGTTCCTCACCACACCCATCTTGTCTCTGAAGTAGAAATGCTTGCCCCGTGGTAAGGCTTTGGTAAGAATATCTGCAACCTGCTCATCAGTGGGAATATACTCAAGCGTCACAGCTCCCTTCTGAACATAGTCTCTGATGAAATGATATTTGATCCCGATATGCTTTGACTTGTCATGAAATACTGGATTCTCCGCGAGTTTAATACAACTCTGATTATCACAGTAAATCATTGAAGGTCTCAACGGCTGACCAAATAAGCCAAACAACATCTTGCGAAGCCAAATGGCCTCCACCAAACTAATTGGCCAGGCACCATACTCTGCTTCCTCTAGACTTCAATCTTCTGCATGTCTTGCTTAGAGTGAACCATGTCACCAGCTAGGAACCAGCCCAAACTACACACGAAGTGCTCTTCCTATCGAGCACAACTGCCCAATCGAAGTCAGTGTAACCTGCCAATCTCACTCCACCCCCCTGCCTGTAGTCCAGACCATAATCCACTGTCCCCTGCAAGTACCGCAAAATGTGTTTTGCAGCCACCCAGTGAACCTTCTTAGGCTCACACATAAACTGACTCATCGTGTTGACTGCAAAACAAATATCTGGTCTAGTGTTGACCAAATACATCAAGGAACCAATCAGCTTTCTGTACAATGTGGGATCCACCAACTCGGAATCCGAAGCATGAAGCTTCTTCCAGTTGGTGATCATCGGTGTCGACATGGGTTTACAATCCTCCATGTGGAATCTGCCAAGGATATCCACAATATACTTCCCCTGCCCCGGGAAGAAATGCCCCTCCTCCTGCCACACCTCCAAACCCAAAAAGTAATGCATCAAGCCGATGTCCTTCATCTCAAACTCCGCCGCAAAATCTCTCTTGCAGTGCTCTATGAGTCTCTCTGCACCTGTAATGACCAAGTCATCCACATACAGCACCAGAATGAGAGGCTCCTCACCTATCACAATATAGTAAAGGTTCGGATCTGCCTCACTCTTTGTGAAACCCATCTTCTGCAAGTATGTATCTATCATGGAGTACCAAGCTCTGGGAGCTTGCTTCAGGCCATAAAGGGCCTTCTTCAGTCTGCACACATGGGACTCCTTCCCATGCACCTCAAAGCCCTGTGGCTGCTCAATGTACACCTCCTCCTGTATGAATCCATTGAGAAATGCGGTCTTCACATCCATCTGGTGGATCTTCCAACCCATCTCTGCTGCTATCGATATAATGGAGCGAATCGAAGTATATCGAGCCACGGGAGCGAAGGTTTCCTCATAATCGACTCCCTCTACCTGGGAGAACCCTCTAGCCACAAACCTCGCTTTGAATTTCTCAATGCTGCCATCTGCAGCATGCTTTACCTTGTAAAGCCATCTGGAAGTAACCACGGATTTGCCCTCAGGCCTCGGCACCACCTCCCAAACATCATTCTTCATGATAGAAGAATACTCCTGCATGGCCTCTCTCCAGACCTGCTGGCTAGCTGCCTCCTCATAGCTAGAAGGCTCAGAGTCAAGGATGTTGGTAGCCATTGCCATATAGCTACAAAACCTCTCAGGTGGTCTGCTCTCTCTAACTGGCCTCTTAGGCCCAGCAACAGATGTGGCCTCTCTCAAGGTGTCCTGAAGCCACTTGGGCTTCCTCTTCCCTGAGCACACTTCTCCCACTGGAGAATGAAACTCCTCCTCCTCATCATCATCAGGAGCCTGAACTCCTGACTGTCTATCTGTTGTCCTCCTGCCTGCACCTGAACCTGTAGAAGCTGAGGTACCGTGTGAACTGTCCATCAGTGGACTCCCTAGTGAACTCCTCTGTGGACTGCTCTGCATGCTGCCCGAAGCACCACCCCTATGACTCTGTGAGCCACTGCTCACTGACGGACCTGACATCGTCATAGATGTACCTCCAGATCCTCCTGATCCCTGCCCACTAGATCCCTGCGACTGACTCAACTGTTGCTGAGGGTCTGGCTGATCCATATACTCTAACTCTCGTGACCTCCTAAAGGCCCTATCCTCCTCGAACTTCACATCCCGCCTGACAACAACTTTCCTCTGCGCAAGAATGTAAATCCGAAAGGCCTTGGAGGTCTCACTGTAGCCCACAAAGATACCCTTCTCTGCAGTGGGCTCTAGTTTGGTCCTCTTCTCCTTGGGTATGTAGGAGTATGTGATACACCCAAAGATACGAAGATGACCCATATCAGGCTTCTTCCTAGAAAAAGCCTCCTCCGGAGTCATGTGCCCCGAGGCACGATGCGGACTCCTGTCCTGCAAATAAACAACTGTGTTGCAGGCCTCTGCCCACAAAAACAATGGCAACCCCTGATCATGTAACATGGCTTTGGCAGCCCCTCCGATGGATCTGTTCTTCCTCTCCGCAACCCCGTTCTGTTGGGGGTTGTAAGGAACAGTGAACTCCCTCCTAATGCCTGCCTCCGCACAATAGTCAACAAACTCTCCGAGGGTGTACTCTCCTCCATTGTCCGACCTCAAGGACTTGATCTTCCGACCTGTCTGTGTCTCCACAAGAGCTCTGAACTCCTGAAACCGCTTGAAGACCTCACTCTTGGTCTTCAAGAAATAAATCCAGGTCCTCCTGGAGTGATCATAAATGAATAAAACATAGTACTCATATCCACTCAAGGAAACATGAGACATCCGACCGCTCACATCGGAATGAATCAAATCAAGTATCCCAGTCGCTCTGCTGTCACTGCTGGGAAAAGGGGATTTGGAAAACTTGCCCATTGCACATCCTTTGCAAGTATCAAAGTGATCAGTACTGAAATCTGGCACACCTGTAGTGATCTCCCGCAAAGTCCTCAAGGCTCCATGATACATATGCCCCATCTTGCGGTGCCAAATCTCACACAGCTCAGAACTGCTAGCTCTGTTGTCGGTACTACTGCTCAATGCCAAAAGGGGCTGAAATGCAAACTTGTACACCTTTGCATGGCGTACACCTATCACTCTAGCTGAATCAACTGGAGCGCCCCTGGGATATATCAGCACCTGTCCTCCCCTGAACAGTATCTCATATCCTCTATCCTCCAAATCTGAGATGGATATGAGGTTCTTCCTCATCCCTGGCACATAAAGAACATCTGACACCTTCAAGGGAGGTTTGGGTTCCCTATGAAATGTCAGTGTTCCCACACCGACTGCTCTAACAACTCTGTCGTCACTGAGTACTACCTCTATATCAGTGCCACTCTCTGAAAGCTCTGAGAAGTACTCACAGACTCCTGTCATATGACGTGAAGCCCCATTGTCCACATACCATATACCTGAAGATGCTCCGCTAGTCGAGGGAAATGCATGCTCCCTCTGAACCTCTGTGGCAGGTAATCCTGCACTAGAGGACTCAGACGCAATTAACCCAAACTCCCAGTCAAAGCGATCTGAAAAGTCCTCAACCTCTACTGATGCTGCCATGCTCTGGTTCTTCCCCTTCTTCTTCTTCTTCTCCGGACACACAACTGCATAGTGTCCCATCTTCTGACAATTCCAACACTTCACCTTGGAATAGTCCTTCTGTGTGTTACCTTGTTTACCTTTACCTTTGCCTTTGCCCCCACCATTGCTTGTGGAAGCCTGCTTCTTTCCTTTGCCTTTCTTGCCTCCTGCCAATAGTGCTACATCCTCATCCTGCTCAACTGGCTTGGCTGCCCCAAGCTGACCTTTCCTGATCTCTGTCTGAATGCAATCATCCCAAAACCTCTCCCATGTGGGAAGGGTCTCACGTGCACAAACCCCATCAGCAAAGTTCATCCATGAACTGGGGAGACCATTCACTGCAATCCGCACCAACTCAGTGGGTGGAATGACCTCTCCAATTGCTGCCAACTCATCTCTCACATTAGTAATCTCTGTGAGATATCCAGCTGCACTATCAGTCTTACCTATCTTAATGGTTTTCAGCTTCTCCTTCAGGACCATTTTCCGGTTCTCATTGGTACTCTGGTAGAGATTGGAAAATGTTGTCCACATCTCATGAGCATTTCTCTTTCCTCTCACATGAGGAATGCAATGGTCTTTGATTCCGTCTAGAATCAGTCTCTTACCCTTTTTGTTCTTCCTATTATATGCTGCCAACTGAGTAGCATCAGTAGGCACATTAACAGGCTGCTGTGTGGTATGAACCATGATATCCCAGACTTCTGCCTCCTCAAATATACTCTGCATTCTCTCCTTCCAAACGCTGTAATTGGTATGCCCATCCAACCTATCCTCCACCCTCAATCCCAATGACATCCTGTTGTCCTAAAACTGAAAAATAGCACTGCTGTAGTAAAGATAAAAATTATGTTTGTGAAAAATCAGCTTGCTGGAATTTTCTGAGTGAAAAATCAGCAGGCTGTATTTTTCTCCTTGCTGTCCCAAACTGCACTTTCAACACTCAAGCTCTGATACCATGTAGAAATTTCCTGTTTCCCACCCCGGTTTTCAGTTTCACCTTATTTCTCCAAATAGTTAAATGCCCTTTCCCATATCCTTACATTCAACAAACTGGAAAATAATTTTTTGCTGAAAACACAGATTCTGGAAAATTTACAGAATGCTGGAAAATGCAGAAATAAAAATCAGCAAGCATAAAACAGCCATTCAACACATTTAACACTGATATTTTTAGTCAACATGACCCTGGAAAAACCCCCTACAACTCTTGGGGAAAACCAGTTCGAAAGCTTCTCTTTTATTTTTCTGAATATTTCTTTTTACAGTGAAACAGGAAAAACTCAGAAAAAAATCCAGCAACCAATTTACAGACTTATCTTGATTTCCGTGCTTGCACACTGCCTCGGAAATTGTGCCAAATCAGCAACAACAGAAAACAGAAAATTTACAGCACCTTAGGACAGCATTAAATGTTGTACGGCCACCTCGGGAAGCGTGCCAAAACAACCGTACTTTGATGTACGAACTGTACAGATTTTGTACAACAACCTCTCTCGAAATTTGTGCAGAAAAACAGAGCTGTAGCTGCTATCCTCTTCCTCGATTTTTGTGCCGGAAATGACAGCCACCCTCTTCCTTGAAAAACGTGCCTGATTTTTGTGCCTTGGAGTGCGTGCTTGCTGCTATACCGTCTTCCTCGATTTCTGTGCCTCCTCACTTGGAAACACTGCCTCTCCTTTGCTGTACGGATTTTCTGCCTCGGTATGTGTGCCAATAAATGCTACTGTACCTTTGCTGAAATCTCTTCACTGCTGCCCTCCTTCTTCTCACTGCTCAGAAAAATCTCCAGCTCTCCTTCTCTCCTTCTCCCAATCTGCTCATGAAATAATGAATGACCTTTTCCCTCCTTTTCCTCCTTTAACCTAACCCTAAGTGACTTTTGGGGAATCCCTAAATCCAATGGCTGAAATAGATTGAGATCTAGGGCTGAGATTAAATGCTCATTTAAATCTCACTTTCTATTTTTTAATTCACCCCACTTTAATAAAGACCCACTTAGTCATTTATTTCCAAAGTCACGTTTCCTTTCTAATTTTACATTGACTTTATTAAAGTCACTTTAAAATTAGACTTTAGTAACTTTATCACTTAAAGTCACTTTTAAATTAGACTTTAGTAACTTTATCACTTAAAGTCACTTTTAAATTAGATTTGACTTTATAAAAATTATAAGTCACTTTAGGAGAAAAATTAAATTCTTTTGGACACTTTTCCCTAGGCCAAAGATCAAAGCCTTAGGGAACCACCTGTCCTCTGGTAACCAAATTTCAACAAAATAAAACTCATCAAATTTGGAATTATATTGGAAACAAAACTGAGGCAAAAGAGAAAAATTTGAATGCAGGAACTGACACAAAATCTGAAAACTTGAGAATTTTTTGACATACATTACCTGCACTCCCTCGATCTCAAGATTGATTTTCTCCCTAGCTCTAATGGAGAACCCTACTACAGGCTTGTGAGGTCCAAAATCTACATTTGTGTCCTGTTAAGTCCCCCATACTTTATAGGCACATTCTCTGGAGATATAAATCTGCAAGTAAAATCAAGTATTAAATAAGTTTCTAGGAATTTTTCATTGAATATATCCTTCATTCTATCATATATAATCAGAGTCTTCAATTGAGGATGAGAATATTTTCACTACATCAAAGAAGGAATTTCACATACTTGTAGAAGGTCTTTGTGACTCTTCCTTCATGTGCAATTACAAATTTTCTCTTGGTACATTGTGTCAAGAAAGGCTTCAACATGGAGTACAGTGCACCGAAATACAATGGGACATTGATGAACACCTGAAAAATAGAGAGAATACTAATTAAAAGGTGATTTTTGATAAAATGAGTATAATATCCTCGCCCTTATAGGGCCCAAAAAAATCCCACGCTTGCAAACTGAATATAGAAAGAAGACTTAATTACATATGGAATACTTGACAATTAGCAGGATTGGAGAAATTCTTCAACATTGTACTTGAAATAGGATCATTTTGAATTCTGGAAGAGGCAACGACAATCGTAAGTCACAACCCAAAGGTAGTATGTTTAAGGATCCGTAGTCTACAATTGATGATATTGGAATTCAAGTCCTAGAAAGATAAAATAGTCCATTATTATACTTCATTCATAGAGTGATTTAATTTTCTTAAAAGTTTTGGGATAAGATAGAAAGAAATGGTTTCCTCTGTAATTTTCTTATGAAAATCCTAATTCCCTCACTGTATTATGTGACAGTGGGGGCTACCTTAACACAAGGGGTTATATCTCAACTGGTTGTAACCATATTGTTGAGAATTTGTTTAGTTCCATACTAGCAGGTGCCTTGTTAAACCCCGCGGGGTAAGGTGCACTAATCTATGCCAATGGGCTTATTTTGGAATCTGTATACCATCTTCAAATGTGATGAAGCATCCTTGGGTTTCCCATGGGATTTCCCTTTGAAAAAAAAAACAGTGACCATTACTTTGACCATGAAAAAAAAAACCCTTGAGGGCAGATTGTGACCATACAAATAAATGACTATATACGCTCCTCCATCTCTAAACCATGTAATTCTGGGTGTAAAAGACAATGAGACTGAACTTAAAAATTCACAAAGGTCCACTGAGATTAAAAAACTATGGTTCAAGAAACAAAACTGGAAATGTGCTGATACAAGGAAAACTTGAGAGAAGTGTTTTTCACTTACTGAAACACCACACAAATACGTGTTAACTCCTCATACCTGTTAGCATTGCATAGAATCTCTTAATCAATAAGGAAAAATAAAATAGCAATTGGAGGACATAGGCACCAGAAATAGTGGCTTATAGTCATTTCACTGGTAAGATTGACATAGTGTTAAACCATTGATCAGGTTTCCATTCTAGCTGTGGTCTGCTCTGACACACAAATGGTAGGAACCTTAGAAAGATAGAGGCCTAGTGGAAGCCTCGAGTGATTTTGATGAAGTAGATATCATTCATGCACCTAAGCCAAAGGAAGACAATTCCTTTCAGTGTAGCCCATCTGAACATGTTTTTTGAAGCCTTTCGAAAGGGAGAAAGGCAAAGGAAAGAAAATGTCCATGTACTCATTATACATAAGTTTTTGTAGGAATACTATTGCATTTTCATAGTACGAGTATCGAATAATTGAATGTCCATACTCAAACATTTTTTTGCAAAATATTGTATTGTTATGAAACTCATGAGAATTTGCACAGTTAAGAATAAGTCTACAAAAATATTCCCAAAATTCGCTGAATCTTCCATGACTTAGCATTCCTTCCAATCTAGGCTAGGATGCACTAGAGTCTAGTACAAAACCAAAACTGAGATGCACTAGTATAATCCAAAAGATAATATGCATTAAGTAAATTCACTCTACATTTTTCTTTTCTACGATGGATTACCTAGTTTTTTTTGTCGTTCAAATGAAATATGTATAGATCATGTGAAATTGACAAAAATAAAAATTCAATTATGATCAACAAAACCAAGGACATAATATAGTAGTTGTATACAAATTTTATGCATTCAATGCCAAAACCTTCTATGAGAGAAGAGCAGACCATGAAATAACAAGAAAAGCAAATGAAATCCACAAACAAACAACTACTAGGCATTGAAACAGCTAGCGGTTGTCGATAAAATTACGTAAGCTTTTGCTCTAGCTTTCCTGAGATGATTCTTCATCATCCTCTGCACTAGTGTCCTGATATTGCATGTATTAAGACACCAAATCATTCATGTTTCTCTCTACTTTAGTGAATTCCATCTCATCCATGCCCTCACCAGTGTACCAATGAAAGAAGGATTTTCTCCTAAACATGGCAGTGAACTGCTCGCTCACTCTCCTGAACATTTCCTGAATGGATGTTGAGTTCCCAATGAACATGGACGACATGGAGAGGCCTTTAGGCGAGATATCACATGCACTGGATTTCACATCGTTGGGGATCCATTCCACAAAGTATGATAAAATTCTTGTTCCGAGAATTCATCATTTGTTCATCCACCTCTTTGGTGCTCATCTTGCCTCTGAACATGGCAGATGCAGTCAGATACCTGTCGTGACAGGGGAAGAGGATCAAATTCACTGCTAGCTTCCTTAGATCTGAGTTAAGCTGACCAGGGAACCTCAAGCAGTAGGTGACTCCACTCATTTTTGCGGATACCAGATGGTTCAAATCACCGACCACAATAAACAATATCAAATACATAAGATATACTGAAAAAGACACACTATGGAGATTACTTTATTCACCCAGATAAACTAGGTATTAAAATACATAAGAGATGGAGTAGAAGAACCTAAAATTTTCATGTGTGGGGTCCCATGAGACAATTAAATCTAACACTTAAACTTACCAAAGAAACTAACACAGATCTACACAACAACGTGTATTAACATGTGTTTAATTCAAAGGAAAATCTCTAGAACGAATTTTAGATGAGGACCGTGCTAAACAAATGTATGAGAAAAATGGATTTCCTGATGGATAAGGTTATCATTGATGTCATTATAATTGTTGAAGTAAGCCCTAATATTCCCTAGGTACATGAATGAAGAAGTATATTCTGACGGATAGGAAACATCATGGAGCAACGAGTTCATTTGTGAAGTTGATGATAAGTACATTCAAGATAGCTTCAATCTTAGTGGACTTACTATGATCATGATCTTGACTTGAATTTAGATTTGGAATCCCCCAACGAAACAATTTTCTAAAGATTAAAGAGAAACACAAGGAATTTCTCTCTTCTAACTTTGGAGCATGTTAAGATATTCTAGAATATAATTTTTTCTATGTATTACAATAAGATGATATTCTAACTTAGAAACAAAATGCGCTGGTATAAATTTGTTCAAGAGATGTTGTATATCAAAGCAATAATGTTGGAGCATTTTGATACCAAATGAAGCACTCAAAAATTCCAAAAACAGTACACGCACCCATCAGTATTACACCAGTATTTTCACTATGGTATGAATAACGTGACATAGTTATAACGGAAGAAAACATCAAGATATGAGCTGTATATCACTAGGTAAGGCCACATGGTGAAGCCTGATTAAAAGGAACCCAAGTCACCAATCATTCCACTGGATCAAAAATTAAAAATATTCATAAAAAAAACAAAATGTTTGATTTGTTTTTACTTAAAAATGCGAAGATCCCAAATTGTCATCACAAGCATTCGGGCCAAACACATTACCATACATGATACACAATAGTTGATTGTAGCACCAAAATAATGCAATCAATATGCCATTTGAAAAACTCTCCTAGGCCACATTTGGTATTCTGTTTAGGTAGGGGAAACCTGGTGGTTTCCAGAAATGGACTACTTTTTGGCCATGGAGATGGATGAGCAGAATGTTGGCAGGTAGCCTACTGCTGTGCAGCAGTGTGACTGATCCTGCTGATCTCATCAAGGCCTACACTGAAACCTATGGTGGCCACCAACCAAATACAAGGGTTAATCTTAGCCTAATAAAAAATTACAAGCAGATAATTAATTACTTTCCTTAGGATAATCATGTGTACTTGGGTCTTTTGGTGGTTTTCTTTAGAAAATTTAGCAAATATTATTAGTTTCTTTCAAACTTTGAATGAGGTATAGTTGCTGCATCTTACTTGGTCAATGGAAATTTATGTATGTAGTTTATGCTGAATAGTCCATCCTCAAACTTGTTGGACTCTACAAGCACAGGTTGGCCTTTTGCGACAACATTTTATACACAATCGGGATCAAACCCTGTTTTCCATCACGTTGGTGAGGATTCATTTGATATGTAATGCGTTCCTAGGATATATTTAATAAGCATGATTAGCTTCAAGAAAACAACTGACAATGTATTTCATGCATTAAAGTAGGCAGTATATAGGGATTGCATAATGTGCATGGTAATTACAGTATGCCAAACATGCCAACCTCTATATCTACATGCAATTCGGGATTTGGAGGACTTCCCTCTGGAGGAGTCCATTAACCCTCTAGGAGCCTTTCTACTGGACTCTTTGCATCAAACAACCTTCTAGTTTCTCTCTCCCAGGTATACTTGTTCCAGTTTTGATGGTGTGCTCAATAGGTCAATTTTGCTGTAGTTAGTAGATAATCTTCTGATTTCCCATAGGACTGCTTTGTTGAATGTTTGCTAGAAATAGAACATTTTGACCTTCTGCAATATTTCCTGACTTTTATCTGGATGACATGTTTGGTACTAGTAGTTATCACGTGGTGGATTGCATGGCCATATAGGGATAACAAACTGAGGAGGTACTATTCTAGCAAGAAGTTATTATGTTCACTATTAGTATGAACAACAAAATGTCATTTGTTTAGTACTAGCATGGATGGGATTGGCACGTACGCTCAAGGCTAATTCCTTGTTTCAGTATTAATTTTGATCATTATTCAAATTGTTCCAGGATCAGGAGTATCTTCTCTTACAAGCAATGCAGGGCCTATGATAACAAGCTTTGTTGGAAAAATTATGAGTGCAGCTGGAGCCAACCTTGGGAGGACCATAAATATTGGTGCTAGACAAAGTCCTGTATCAGGATCGAGTCACGCTGGAGCTAGAGGTATTGGAGTACAAGGGCCTAGTAGACCAATGAACAATGTTCCACAACAAGGTTTTTTATCATAAATTATCAACATGCTAAAACATACTGAACATTGCTGGTTATAACTTGAATTTAAAAGTCTCTTCTTTATTTTGTTTACTTGTGCTCAGCTTTGGTTTTCTATTTATTGCAATTTTGGTGCATAGCCAGAACATATCATTGGTAAGTGAAAAAAAGTTGATGAATTTATTCGAAATTTGTAGCACCTGACTTTAAACATACAGTTGCTAATATGGGTCAATGTTTTATGATCTAGTCATATAATTGAAAAAGGCATTGTCAAACTATTATACATTTTAGAGTTTTTGGTCGGAATTCAATGAAACAATTTACAGTTAATTCGTGATATTTTGTTGTTTAAAATGTTTTTTTGAGAGCATATATAGATTCCACACCCTGAAAGACACCCGGGGCACTCAGATTGTGGAGAGTTCATAGCTCATACTTGTGATTGCAATAACTCCCGACCAGATTTTGGGCAAATTCCGACTGTAAAATATGCTTGGAAAAGCTCCAAAATATATAACAGATAGACTACGGCCTTGAAAAGTGGTTGGATTGTACCTCATATGGTACACACAAGAAGCTATTACATGCATGAGTTGTACACCACTCGATCTTTCAAATAATTAATAAAGGAACACATAGGATATCCTGAGGAATTATTGCTTGGTGTGATAGGTGAACAAATATGCAGGCAATAATAAAGGGAAACATAGAATAGAGGAATACCTCGTGTATATTGTTTTTATTGGTGTCATCTTCATTTCTACTTTCTTTTCCTCTACCACACAATTTCTGTTATTGCTAACATGTTCTCTTGCTGTTATTTGAATTTATTTAGTTTCTTCTCCTCCAGTATCTATGTTGCTTAGGTTTTTATTATATCTTTATGTGCTCTTGAAATGGGGATTGGGGTGTTTATATTTATTTTCAAGTATGAATTTTTTTTTCTTATTGTAATGGAGTATAAATTTAATATCAACTGATATTATGCATAAAATTTATCAACTTAAGTATTAAGTTTAAGATGCTTAAAATACTTACCTTCTTGAAATATATAAATATATATACTTCAAATTTTTGAACTATTTTAGCATATACAATATGAAATGATTAAATTAGACAAGTATATTGAATACATAAATGATAATGCCAAGCATATACATGATTCTTTCAAGTTGGCATAAAGCTGGATAAATTTTTATGCACCTTCCTCTGAAGATGCACCTTCTGCTGAAGATAAAAGTTCATGAATGAAAAAAGATATGTCTTGCAAGGTTTCCTAAAGAAAAGGCTAATAGAAACACCTATCTTTATGTTTAGACCCTTAAAAATCAGTTGTAACCATTTGATGCAAGTGGGATAGATATAGGAGCAGTACTACTGCAAAATGGAAAAAATGTAGCCTATGAAAGTAGATAAAAAACATCATAAACAAAAGATACATAATCTTTGATTGATAATTATTCACATCAATAAATATGGAAAAATCACCTCAAAAATAATGACTTTGAAGTAATAACAATTCAGAAACTACTATAGTTTCCCTCCAAAGGGAGATCTTCCTGACAAATTGGTAGGGAAATTCCTGCAGCACTGCCCATGACACTAGCAACTAGATAACAGATTTGTTCAAAGCTCCATGTTACCATGCACGTTTATTCCTCATCTTGTTGGGTTTCATTTTGGTATGACCTTACAGACGCTTGAGAAACTCTTTCGAGGCTTTCGTTGGGTTGACCTTTAGGGGAAGAAAGGCTTCCATCGTGTCCATTGGATTTTCTATTGTAGCCCCAAGGATTCGATATGTATGGGTATGATTGGCTTCTTTTGATAGCATCAAGCCTTATACATGAAGTAGATCATCTTGGTATGGTGAGGCAACAAAAGTTGGGAGTGCTGGTGTGAAGGTGCATTTCACTTGGGGTCATGTCGAGTAAAAGATGTTGGAGTAAGGCAAACTTTCAAACCCTTCTATTTACACCAATTAAGTTGGAAAAAAAGGGTTGTTTGTGGCATAAAGTATATGGAAAATATGGGAGACTTTCAAACCTTGCCTCATTTGGAAATGACATTATAAGGGCATGCCTATAATTCCACGAGCATTATATTTGGTGGTTGCCACTTAAATTTTTCAATGATAAGCCCTTGGTGTATATCCCTTGGTTTTGGAAACACCTTTAGGCTTTTTAAGAGGGGCATTGTTAAAGGGAAGGACCCTTTTCATGCTTGATCTAGGGACTACAAATTCTAGACGCTGCATGGAAGGTTAAATTCAACTTGGTCATCATCAATAGGATGATTAGTAAGAGGTTTAATTGTTGTTAACTTATACATGAAGTGGCTCATCTTGGTAGGGTAAGGAAACAAAAGTTGGGAGGAATTTCACTTGGGGTTGTGTCAAGTAAAATAATTTGAAGTAATGAAAACTTTCAAACCCTTTTATTTACACCAATTAAGTTGAAAATCAAAAGTAAGTTTGTGGCATAGAGTATATGGAGAACATGGGAGATCATCAAACTTTGCTTCGTTTGGAAAGACATTGAGGACATGCATTATATTTGGTGGTTGTCACTTAATATTTCGCCCACCATTCAATTGGACACTTCCATTACCCAAGGCACCACTGAAATCATTCTTCCTGGATTTTTTTGTTCATCAGAGGAGGTTATGGTGCAAAAACATTGAGAATGACCCCTCAGAGTAATTTGATACATGGATTTGTGCTAATGGTAATGGTGCACAACTGACTTTTAAGATTTATGTTACATCTACTTCCAACTTTTAGGAGAGAGGCTTAGTTGATTACAGGTTTTCACTATGTTTTAAGGTTCATATTACACCTACTTCCAACTTTTAGGAGACAGGTTTAGTTGATTATAGGTTTTCACCAAGTTTTAAGAGACAAGTTTAGTTTAATAAAGGTTAATCCTTCTGCCTGCATTTAAAATAAATCACATCAGGCCTCAAAAATAGGACATCCTCCAACTTTCAGGTTATTCCAAGTAGAAAGATACACAACATCCTTGCTTTCCCATTTTACTTTAATTCTAACCTGTCTATTTTAAGATTCTCAACTGACTAAGAACCTGCAATTCTACAAATATTGAGGAGGGCAACAGATGAAGTTGAAAATGAAGTGGAAACCTAACTCTGATTTTAGAGATTATTGAATGCATCGCACCCTTCTCAACTGATTTAATATGAAAATGCAGATTTCATTGTGGATGGCTCTTAAGGCTTGGTAAAGATGGAGAACGTCCTTTTTTTTCCTTGGCCTTTTATGGTTAATGACTCAGTGCCATTTGGATATTATTATTGATTTTTCATTGATGGAATTGAGTCTTGGACACTAGTTTTCTAAAAAGAGTGAGTTAATTAGTTGATAAACTAAATTTCGTTAGAGTTTATTTTTTCCGATGAGGGAAAGTTCCATTTTAAAGTTTAACAATACCACATGAGACCTAGGTAAACAAAATTTCCCACAATTGCAAATTGAATTTGGTGGTGAAATTCTTGAAGTTGATGTTTAACAATACTTGGTAAATTTCCAATTCCATGTACTAGAAAGATATTTGGATTGATGTTGACATCAATGGATGACCTTGACCCCTACAATGAAGTAGTAGACTAATGTCAAGGGATTACTTGTCTATAGATGTAAACATCCATTTCTATAATATATTGTTTTCTATGGTGCAGGCAATAAAAAATCAATACACGTCTACATATTGGATGTTATTACATAAGTTTTCACAATATAAAACACAGGGAAACAAACTTTCCTTAGAATTGAAATCTGAGCTCCATGGTAGAAGATTAACTATAAAAGCTAAAGGAATGAAGGAGTGGGGAATGTATGCATACCATGAAGAAGTGCATGCAGACTCCCATTTGGCATATAGTCATAGACCAGAAGCTTTTCATCTCTAGCAAAATAACAAGCCCTTAAATTAACTACATTTTGATGTCTCAAACTTCCCATGAGCTCCATATCTTGCTCAAACTCCTTCCTTCCAATACCTTGAAAATATTTCAATCGCTTGACAGGAAAAATAGATCCATCTTCCATAATAGCCTTATAAGCACTTCCAAAGTTACCCTTTCCTAGCATTTCGGCCGAAGCTCGTAGGAGATGCTCTAGCTCAAAAGGTCTTCCATCATCAAAGAAGATAAGCTTGCATTTTCCTGTAGTAATAGACTAATTATTAGGACACTGATCTGAAGGATGCACAGCTAACCTGTCCATTGGACATCTCTGGGCAGGCTTAGGTTTATTTTTTTTTACACCCTTCTTTTTCCAGTAATAGTAGAAGATTACACATCCTATGAGAAATATTGCTCCAACATCACCCACAACTATTGATATAATATCACATTTGCTGAGTTGCGTAGAGATATTTTTTCTCTACAATGGCAGTGAGCTTGAAATCATGGAGGGGCTGGAAGCCATGTAGGGATTAGAATCAGAGCTTGCATTGTTACTTTCATTGAAAATATGCAGGGGACTTCCATAGAGTGCTTCATTATTCACAAAACCAGAGCTTGGAAAACTAGACAGACTTACAGGTATCGTGCCATTGAGTCTGTCTATTGTCTAAAACATTGAATTCAACCGTATTGGGAAACATCAAGTCTGAAATGTTTCCAGAGAACTCATTGTTCTCAAGCCTCAGAGTAATAAAATGGGTCATTGAAGTAAGACTCGATGGTATTTTCTCACTGAGATGATTTTTCGATACATCCAATCTCAAGAGATGATCTAATGAAGAAATGGTAGAAGGCAAGGGACCTGAGAAATAGTTATCAGAGAGAAGCAGGAACTTAAGACTTCTCTAGTTCAAAAAATTTGGAATGGTGCCATTGAGTGAATTTATCTTCAAGCTCAAAATTCTGAGCTGATGGAGACTTGCTAAGGCATCAATCGGACCCACGATGTCGAGATCTAGAGCACAAATACCTTCTAAGGCATCAATCAGACCCACGAGGTCGAGATCTGGAGAACAAAGACTTGATAAGGCATCAATTGGACCCACGAGGTCGAGATCTGGAGCACAAAGACCTGATAAGGCATTAATCGAACCCACGAGGCCGAGATCTAGAGCACAAAGACCTGCCAAGGCATCAATCAGACCCATGAGGTCGAGATCTGGAGCACAAGCCTCACTACCCGGCCATTCTCACACCCAAATCCATACCACCTTCTTTGGGACTCGGCATGGATTCTTATGTGTCCATGAGAACGCCAGAGTGTTATTGATATATGTCAGGAACAATCCACAATCACTAAAAGACTTATATGAGACACAATACGGAACTAGTCAAAGATGTAACGCTTATCAACTGCTTCAAAAACCTCCCAAGTGCATTTCATTCCCTTGGGGAACACAACCAAATCTCCGGGTCCAATCTCAACATAGTAATTTTAGCCATCTGTGTATACCTTCACTCTGCCCTCCAACAGATAACATGTTTCAATTGCAGTATAGGTCCAAGGAAACTTACTAGGAGGGCATCCCCGCCTGCATCCACCAGCCATTCCTTTATTTCCACTTAATTATTATGAGAACTTGAAATAAAAAAAAGATTCAAAGCAATAAAGTCACTCTCTTGCAATGACCAGATTACAATAGTATTCGGTAAAGTACAACATAGCTCCTCAGATCCATCCATTGAGTATATACATACAATAGGTCATTTCACTTAGCAAAGAATAATAACAAGGATCCTAGATCATTTTTAGATACACACACACACACGCAGCAGAAAAATTCAGACACAATATTTTATGTTATACCGTTTATAAGATTATTATAAAGGTGATTTCCAATAGACTTTAAGGAATTCTAGGGAAGGGGATATCAAGGGAGTAGTAGGATTTTCTGACTGGTAAACATATAGTAGATGGAATTATCATAGCTTGAGAAGTTATTCACTACTTGAAATCATCAAAGAAAAGTGAGATGTTGATAATAATGAATATTTAAAAAGTTTCTTATAGACTCAATTGGAATTTCATACTTAAATTCTTTTGGATTCTCACACAAATACATAAAATGGGTCCTCAGTTGCATTTCTCCGAGGAAATTTTCTATTTTGGTAAATTATGGTCCAATACCTCCCTTAAATCAAAACAGATCAAGCTACCAAAGGGGCACCCTATCACTCTTCCTCTTTATACTAATAGCTGAAGGACTAGGCCGCACTTTGAACAAAATTAAGGAAGAAAGGAATTTTAAGGGAATTAAACCTACCCTGGAATCAGAAGACATTTCACATCTACAACTTGACATTTTGTCGATGAAAGACTGCTTCTGAGAGAAGAAAAATGTGTACAACACTAAAAATCCTAAAGGCATTTCAAATCATTTTCCATAAGCTTCAAGTGGAATGTAGATAAGATAAAACAAAAATCGTTTTCGATGCCAAATTTTCAGTCTAGAGACACCTTAACAGATTTCTGAACTTCCAAAGACCATCCCTTCAAAAAAAAACTTAGGACTTAAAGGAGTTCCCCTGATTGAGAACTCTGAACAATCACTCTCCCGGGGAGACATTATCAGCGATATTAGAGAAAAACTGAACATCTCGACTTTTATATTCCTCTCCCTTGAGGAAGAAAAGTACACTTCAAAACTATATTACAAACCATTATGTGTTCTCAGCCCTAGAAGCCCAAACTAGAGTGAAAAGTGTTGGCGAAACCTAAAAGGTATTTATGGGTTGGAATTCACAGATGGAGACGAAGTGACCACTTGTAGCATGGCTTGCCACTCAGCAGGGAAAAAGTAACTTGACAATATAAAATTATAAACCTTCAACAAAACACTAAGTGGAAAAGTGGCATTGCACTAGTTCAATGAAAAATGAGCCTTATGGGCACACACAGCGTATAGGTCAAGAGAAACAAATATGCTAAAGGAATCCAATGGGAAATCTTATCCATACGGAAGGAATTTCTAAATAGATCTTTGTTATGGAACAATGATAAAATTAGTTCGAGAACATTATATCTGGAAATTAAAAGATGGGAATCAAACTCTGTTTTGTGAAGGTGACTAGATACAGAAAAAAAACCCCGAAAATCAATGAAGAACTAGATGGAGTGAGAAAGGTTTTTGAAAAAGCAGTTTGGCACACAGTCAACAAATGTTGGGTCGGAGAAGGCCAAGATAAGGAAATCAATTGGAAAACCAAGGAATATAAACCACCAGACCCAAGACAGCTAAGGGCAGAAAAAATGTCGGTAAAGCATAGGTGGACTCGTGATCGAGATTAAAGGACTCAATTGTTGAAATTATCGAGGAAACTTTGGGGGGAATGGAGGATTTCGGGGAGAAAACCTCTTTTTTGGGTAGAGTAATGCAACAAAAGATAGATGAGGCCAATAGAAATGGGAGTTGTGTTTGGAATGTTGAAACAATGACAACCCAGTCTTAAAACTCATACGAACAGAGCAACAATGACGGTCGTGGCCAAAAAACGATAGAGGAAACAAAGCCAAAGTCAGGGTAGACGAAGAATGTATCCAATCTTGCTCCATTAAGTGCCCAATCTTCTGATAAGATAAAATAAGAAAATTTTACCTCAATGTCCAAGAAATGACCAAAAATGTAGGTCAATGGAACGAAAAGAGTACATCCAGTGCAGGTATAAAGAGAGAGTGGGAAAGAAACTCAAAGACAATACTAAGATGTTTTAACACCACATATTTGAGTGCATCCTGACTAAAGTGGGAATGAGCAGCCTGCTCATATTACTAGGAAGGTGTTGGAAAATACCCATTAATGCGATCTCATTGAATTTAACATAAATGTGCCTGATTCATAAATTTAACCCACCTTAATTAAATCCTATTAACTTTGAGATTAATATCAATACCTAACCTGTAAATATTACGATAGAAAAAATAATTATCAAATAACACTGCTTACTTGGGCCATGAATGAGCTTTTAGCTTTGAAAGGCGACTTTTAGTAGGATAACTCTCAATCTGAATTCCCATACTCTCCATCACTTTAGTCCCCACTTTTCTATCTGACATGGCCCTAATTTTTACACTTCTCACGTCAGATCTTCCCACTCGAGATTGAATTGTGGGTCTAAAACCTCCCTTAGCAATTAGTTCAGTTACCTTGCAAAATGTTTTAGGAGATGAAACGGGCCACCGACACAAGGTTGCAGAAGATTCAATACCCACGCATTGAAGCCAAAAATAGTAAAGCCCCAAAGCCCCAACAAGTAAAAAATGGGGCGAATGTAAATCGAATTCCCCTCCTGACCAGTAAATCGCGGTGAATGAGATTCAAGTCCGCTACAAACCTGAAAATCAGGAGGCGAATCCATCCTTTAATGTTTATGCGCGTTTATTTTTTTGGGCTAACATGGAATAATTAATTATTTTTAAAATAATTATAGGGCTAACTATATAAAACTATATAGAATGGGTTTTATATAAAAAATTCACCCCTCCAAAATCTAAAACCCTTTAAAATTCGCCTTTGGGCTAAAATTCGCCCCTAAAATTTTCCCTGATTTTTAAGCCTATCCTAAGTTTTATGTTCACCACCATTCATGCCATTTTAGTCAAATCAATCCCATATCATGTTAGTTTTCATTCCCCGTACATTTAAACTCAAAAGTGCACACCTATCAATTTTTCAGATTTCTGTAGCATTTTACACACGAAAACCGCAGATTTCACTACAAAACTGCCTAATAGTTTTGTAGTGAATCTGTCAGAAGTCTAACTATTTTCGCTACAAAATTGTATTTTCTAACCTGGCTTGTCAGAGTTGTATGAGGTGTCAGTTTCTGATTATAGCAGTAAAGGTGGAGGCCATTCAAGTTTGTTATGGTAAAATTCAAATGTACATAGATGTGTTTGATATCATCATTAACCTTTTTTCTTGCATGTGCTATGATTGAAGCCCGAGTTGTTAGTTAAACTTTAAAACCTTACCTCAAAAATAATTTTATCATATTGTGGTTCATCCTTGCATGTGAGTCGATCTCTAGAGAGCTGCTTCATCGAGCCAAGCAGGTTGCTGTCAAATTTGAATTTAGCAGGTGTCATCAGCAAGCGAGGTAGTGAAAACTATAAATAATCCATGGATGAAAGAAAGAAAATGAATAAGGGTGGAAATTGTCACAGGTATGACCCCATGGATATGAAATTACTCAATTAAGACCCTACTTCTATGGAGGTTTTCATAAGGACTGGCTTCTTGCAATTCTGCTAGAGGTTGCAGAGTTTTCATTTACAGGTTTCGAAGGATTTTACCACCAACTTCACAGGAACAACCTGAAAGGTTGGAATTTTAAATCTTACAGTGACACCAGAAAGCATATAATTAGCTACAGGAATCCCTAGAGGTGGTGAACAGTGGTTTAAAGGTATAAAATTCACCATGCAAGATTGTAAAGAGTTTATCAAGCAAGAACATAGTGAATTTGGTTTGACAAATGTTATCCCTAGGAGTTTTATGAAGGATAATTATGCAAAAAAATTTATGGTCATTCAAAAATATTTTACTTGTGAAGGAAGATTTCACATGGTCTAATCATACCATCTCAGACTTCTTCTACATTTTGTAGGTAAGATGTCACTTGA
The DNA here is from genome assembly GCA_034641835.2 of Pinus albicaulis. NCBI lineage: Eukaryota > Viridiplantae > Streptophyta > Pinopsida > Pinales > Pinaceae > Pinus > Pinus albicaulis. The sequence continues at coordinate 1,284,397,020 of CM076583.1, read as the reverse complement.
CTTACCTTTCTATTTATACATAAGTCTAGGGAAAATGTCAGATAGGGTTCAAATCAAGAAAGAGGGCAATGAGACATCTCTTTTACATCATGGTCTAATTAAGTTGCTAGTGTTGGAAGAATTGAGAAGGTTAGACAGAGAATGGATTTCTTTCTTGTTTATGAGTGGTTATGAAATTGATGTGCTCACTCCAAATAAAACCTCAAAACCTAGAATTACTTCATCACTAGCTGTGGCAGAAGAAATTGAAGAAGAAAAAATATTCTCTCCTGCAGAACTAGTAGACATGGGAGCATAACCTTTGCAAGAGATTGGAACCCTTCAAGAAACACCTGCAAAATAGAATCATACAGTCAACAAACAAGGCAACAAGAGGATCACTAGAAGACAAACATTGGCTAAAGGCAATCTAGAGGATATCCTTCATGCAATTGACATTGAAGAATCACCAATATTGCAAGCTGAAGACATTGAAGATGGTGAAAGAAAGCTGAAGATGTTGGTTTTATATTTCAGCCAAGAAATCCAATGACCAGACATGCAAAGAAAGCCATGGAAAGCAAAAAGACTGAGAAAATCAATGAATTTGCTCAGCCAAAAAGCATCATAGATTTGTCTCCATTAGAAAATGAAGAAGTGGTTATCAGACAGAGAAAGGGAAAAGATAAAATAGTTGAAAAATAAGAAATAGAATCCCTCAAAGAACAACTGAAGGAAGTAGGTAAAGAGATATCAGATTTTAAACTAGAGGCAAAGAAGCATATAGTTGAGAAGGTTCGATTTGAACATATGAGGAAAATATGGGACAAGCAAGTCTCAAGTGTTTTAAAATATTTGGACAATGTAGAAATGTTGTTGAAATGGACTCAGCCATTAAGAAGGGAGGTCAAACACATTAGGATGATGAACTTACACTTATAATCCAAAAACAGAGCATTAAAAGATCATGTGGAAGATATTCAGGAGCAGCTGAACTTGATTCAAGTTTAGTTAAAAAAGAAAGGGTTGAAGATGAGAGTGGTAGAAGAACCCATTAGCCAATTAATTGTAAATGAAGAAGAAACACCAAAACAGTAAAAAATTGAGTTGAAACAAGTTTGATGAGGTTCATGGCTTGCAAGGAACCTAAATTTTGTCTCTGGAGCTCAATTTTTCAAGACAGTCACAAAAAAAATAGATTTTGGTTTTTTTAGACAGTTTTGTAGCATGCTTCAAGCTTGAGGCCAGAAAAAATGCTACGAAAATCCTGAATATGCAATTTTTCTTTGAAAATCATTTTTGTGACGGATTAAGGAGGGAGATTCGTTGATTTCAAGATGTGTTGGCATGTTAAAGGTGTTTGACCAGAAAAAGTGGCAAGGAGATAAGTGAAAAGGCAAGTTTTCATACGCTACAAAAACTCGCTACGAAACTTCCTAAACTTCCATGTTCTGTAGCGAGGGAATTTTTGAAGATTTTTAGTGTTCCAACAGCACATCAGCCAGCTGGAGACCTCCAGCTTGTCAATGGGCCATCTCAGCAGATGCTCACTACTCAAAATGAGTGTCACACATCCACCTCAACAATCAGAGCAATGATTAAAGTGAAGGTTATCCATTCGTGAAAATTAGGGTTGTGTTCCCTAGATATAGGGGTATTTTAAATACGTAAAGTGATGGTGAATTGTCCCTTGAACATGTGATATATATTATGTAATTGTTTCACTATTAGAAAAAATGAATGTAATAAATAGGAGATAGAGTCCTATTAGGAGTATGAATTCTTAAAGGATAGTTGTCCTTTTTCTGTTTCAAGTAAGTAGTTTTAGTTATGATAGGTGTTAGAGTTAGAATTTGAAGATCTAGCCAGATAGGAAGATCATTTACATTGTAAAGAATATCTATTTATAGACTAAACATCGAAGAGCAAATGGTTGGATAATATTGCACCAAATTTCTGCTTGTATGTTTTGTCCATTATCAGTAATATACAGTGACATTCTACTTCCAGACCTGAGATTCTCATGAGTTGTTTAATGTGTTATTGCTCTATATCTTTATGTCTAATCACTTGTAACTAATTTTATCTATAATTACTCAGAATTCATGTTGTCATGTTCTGACTTCTTTTAGGGGTGAAATTACTATGTATTCCTTATATTGTGTGTGTGAATAATCTTTATTAAATACCTCTATCTCCCTTAGCTTCCATGTGAATAATCACTATCACTAAGTGTACTGATGTTGACTCCATAGCCCAATGGTAGCAAGCCTTCATTTTTCAACCTGCAATCATACAAAACCATGTCACAATTCATAGAGTTAGCCATGTAGTATTATTTCTATTTAAAATCATAAATCCCCTTTGAGAGAGCCCTCTCAAACCGAAGAGTATAATCTTTAGTTAGAGGTGGTTTGAAAGAGTTACATGGAGTTGATTGATGAGAAGCCAATCAAGATCAATTTGGTGATAACATTTTGGTGCATCTGTTGGGAGTCTGAAGACATATTTGCCGAAGTTTTTTGTGCAAACAGTGAACCTGAACTCTTGGAGGTAGTAGGAGCTCAGAATTTGTTCGAGGCTACAGAAAATACCTTGGTGACTCCATTAAAAAATTTTGATGTTTAAAGGTGGCTTCAAGAAGGAGGTATACAAGGATCAATCTAGATCCTAACCCACCTACAATTGTGGATAATCCAAAAACAATTCTTGGAGGCATTCAAAGAATCTCTTCAAAATCAGGTATTCCATTAGACTCAAGAGCTTTTTCCTCTGAAATTGTAAGAAGTCCTGAAGATAAGAAATTTGATGATAAAATTTAGGAAGTTTTTTTAGGTCTAAGAGTGAAAATGAATTGACTGAGATTATAATAGACCTACAAAAATGAGGTATTTATACCTCAACCCTATTAACCAAAAAGAAAGAGAAGAATTATGGGAGGTAGTTACATCATATTTATTGTTAGAGAGGGAATCTTTTGATAAGTTAAAGAAATTAGACCCATTTGAATTATTTCTAAGAAGAAAATATGGTATACCTTTACGTGTTTGGAGCTCATTTGTATCTTGACTACAAAGACCAACTACACCACCTCCTAATAGCTCATCTTCTTCTACTATTTTTCCTAAGAATACCACAATCCTTGTTATTATGGCTAGAAATGTTCCACCCCACCTCCTGCTGCACTTGCTAGATATGCTCCACTTTCTCTCCCAACTATTCTTAATGCCCTCCCAAGTAAATAATTATCTAGAATTAAAACCTAGGGGAGTGATGAAGAAATTACAACTAAGGAACATGTGGACCAATTCAATGATTTCATAGACAGAGAGGACATAGACCATGAAGATTTCAAAATGAGACTATTTGCTCAAAGTTTCACTGGTGAAGTTAGAAAATGGTTTAAAGCCCTAGCTCCAGGAAGCTTGCAGAATTGGAACCAGTTTGAGGTTAGTATTTTTAGAAAATGGGGGAATAGAAAAAACCATGTGCATGCCCTTACTGAATACAATAGTTTAAAAAGAGTTGTAGATGAAACTGTCCAAAATTTATCCAAGAGATTTAACAAAGTTTATGATTCTATACCTACTCATATTAAACCTCCACCAAGAGCTGCTCAATTGCGCTATGCTGAGGCATTTTATTATGATTTCTCCATTCTTCTTAGAGAAATAGAATCTCCTTCACTAGCAGAAATGAAGAATGATGCTGTGAAAGTAGAAGTAAACATGATAGTAGCTAAGAAGTATAATATGGGTAAAAAAAAACTAAAAGAAGAAGAAATGCCTTCCACCTCAAATGATAAGTTTGATTCTGTAATGAAGACTATTGAAAAACTCATGGATAGAGTTGCCCTTGGAACTGCTTCTGCACCTCCTGCACAACATGATCCACAATTTAGAAATCCACAGTTTAGAAGGCCTCATAATTAACAAAGACAAAGAGAAAACATAAATTAGCTTGACCCTCAAGTAAGGCCTCCTTTTCAACAAAATTTTATTGATGAAGAATAAACTCAGCTTGAGATTCAAGAAGAATCCATCCATTACCTAGATGAAAACATGTCTAGAATTTTTTTGACCAAAGAAGAGCATGATGAGTCTGATCATGATGTAAATAAGGGTGAGGGACAATATAACTATCTTAAGGGTTATCAACATGCAATTTTTGATGCAGAAGAAATACAATCTTAGAAACAAAAAAATTCCGATCACTGCAAATAAAACACATTCAAGGAAGGTTGCTCCTAAAGCAGATGAGTCTAAAAATGTCCCACCACTTCCCCCCTGTCAAAGAGAGTGAAAATATTACTTATGTTTTCAGTTTTGAGAATGAAATCTCTAAAATCAAGATTCCTGTTCATTTTGGAGAAATTCTCAAGGTAAATGAGTACAAAAGAAAAATTGTGAAAATGTTGAATTCTCAACCAGGAGCTTCAGATATCCTTAATGTACAAGAAGACCATCCTACCATCTACTTGGGACCAAGATTGGAAGATGAGAAGAATGAAGAAGTGCCTCCTTTCTATGTCAGCCTTAGTATCCATGACATGAGCTTACACAATGCCATGTTGGATTCAGGGGCTTCTCATAACCTCATGCCTAAGGTGATTATGGAGAGGATGGGTTTGGAGATCACTAGGCCATACAAGGATTTGTTTTCTTTTGATTCTAAAAGAGTTCAATGCATAGGATTGATAAAATATGTTTTTTTTGGCCTAACACAAGTGCCTTCCAAGTCAATGGTAATGGAAATTGTGGTGGTAGATATTCCACCCAAGTTTAGCATGCTCTTATCCAGATCTTGGGCAACAAAAATCAAAGGCACCATGCAGATGGACTTGACATATGCCACCATTCCTGTTTTTGGTGAGCAAATAAGATTTTATACGGAGACTAGGATAGCCTATATGGTAAGCAGTAAGGATAAACCTCAGAATTTTCCCATTTATGTTGTTGAAACTAAATGAGGATCAACAATTGTTTTCAATGGGCTAACTGATGAAGTAGAAAGTGAAGGGAAAGTAGAAATTCAAGAAATTGAAAATTAGCAAGTTGAAAATCAGGAAATCATAGAATAAAAAGCAGAGGGTTTTGAGGCTTTTTCACTTTGATGGATCTGCTGGAAGAGAGGGGGTTGGAGCAAGAATATGGATCACTACTCCTGATGATGAAAGTAAGGTTTATTCTTTCAAAATAAACTTTGACTGTACAAATAATATGGCTGAATATGAATCTCTGTTTTTGGGTTTGGAAATTTTGAAAAAATTGGGTGCTCAAAAGATTTCAGTTTGTGGAGATTTTGAATTGGTAATCAAACAAGTTGAAGGAACATATCAAAATAAGGATGTGAGGATGAGAGCTTACAGGAATATGATTATGGAAATGTTAGAAAAATTTCAATAATATTCATTTATTTTGAAAACTAGGGATCAAAACTCAGTGGCTGATTCCCTAGTTGTTTCTACAATTTTGTTTGTCATCCCTACACATTGTACTGAGAAGTATGAGATTTAAGTTAGACATAGGCCTGATATCTCATATAATATCATCCATTGGCAAGTGGTTTGATGATGACCAACAAGTTAGAAATTTCATAAAGTTGAAGGAGGAATTTGAAAGCACACAAGTAGATGAGCAAAACATGCTTGCTGAAACTAAGGGTAATTCTGAAGTTTTGTAGCTGAAAAATAATTGTATACCTAAGGGTCTTATTCCACTTGATAAAATTTTTGACCAAAATTATGTTTTAAAAACTCATAGAATGCAGGCTGATGATGAAGAGATAGAGACTTGTAATCTTGGTACAGTAGCAATGCCTAAAATGATAAATATTTCCAAGTTTATTTATGTGGAGATGAAACAGAAATATATTGAGATGATGAAGAAGTTCATTGATGTTTTTGCATGGAGTTATGTTGACTTGAAAAAGTATGATCCTACTATTATTCAACATACCATTCCTATCAAAGAGAATGAGAAACCTTTCAAACAGAGATTGAGAAGGATTAATCCATTTCTCATGCCTCTGATTGAGAAGGAAATTAAGAAGATTTTTGATGCAAAAATTATTGTTCCTATGAGATTCTAAAAATGTCTTGCTAACTTGGTACCAGTTAGAAAAAAGAGTGGAGAGAAAAGAATCTGTATTGATTTCATAAACTTGAACAAGGCTTCTTTGAAAGACAACTACCATCTTCCTAAGATGGATCAGCTTTTGCAGAATATTGTTCGCTCTCAAAGGATGTCTATGCTGGATGGTTTTTCAAGATACAATCATATATTGGTACACCCAGATGACGAGGAGAAAACTTCTTTTACCACACCATGGGGGACATTCATGTATGCCAATATTCCCTTTGGTTTGATGAATGTAGGAGCAAATTTTCAAAGAGCAAGGGACATTAAATTTTCTGAGGAGAAAGATAAGCTAGTGGTGGTCTATCTGGATGAAAAAACTGTATTTTCAAGAAGGGAGGAAGACCATTTGAAGCATCTTGAGAAATTTCTGCTAAAGTGTAGGAGATTTGGTATTTCTCTTAATCCCACTAAGAGTATTTTTTCTCTAACCTATGGAAATTTGCTTGGAAATATTATATCAAAAGATGGGATAAAGATTGATCCAAACAGAGTCAATGCCATTCAGAAGATAGACCTGCCAAGGAATAGGAAGGAAATTTAGTCCTTTCTTGGAAGAGTAAACTTTGTTAGAAGGTTCATCCTTAACTTTGCTGAAATTGTCAAAGAAATTACCAAGATGTTGAAGAAAGGAGCTAATATTAAATGGACTATTGAAGCCAAGAAATCATTTGAAGAAATAAAGAAAGCCCTCACTTAAGGCCCAGTATTGATTAGTCCAAAATTTTCAAAAGAATTTATGGTTTTTAGATTTGCATCTGAAAATACCATAGCTAGAGTTTTACTGCAGAAAGGATGGTAAGGTACAAAGCAACCAATTTCATTATTTAGTAGAACCCTTGCTAACTCAGAGCTGAAATACAATATTTTATAAAAATAGGCATATGCTTTGATCAAAGCCATTAAGGATTTCAGAATCTATATTCTGCACTATCATGTCATTGAATTTGTGCCTAACACTGCGGTTAAGGACATCTTGACACAAGCTGATCTTGATGGCAAGAGAGGGAAGTGGGTAGCTAATTTGTTGTAGTATGACATAGAAATCAGAACTACAAAATTGTTGAAAGGATAGGGGTTGGAGAATCTGATGGCCCAGTCAAATTTTTACTGTCTTGACATGAATTTTATTGCAGAAATTTTAGAGTTATCAGAGGAAGATGAAGAGTTTATAACTATTGAAGAGAATTTCATTTTATCTGAATTGTACAGGGAAATTATCTTTGTCTTGCATCATCACAGAGCTCCTACAAAGTTGAATAAATCAAAAGCAAGGTTTGTGAAGCTGAAATCTCTAAGATACTGCATTGTAGATAAGAATATTTACTGGAAAGATACTGGTGGAATTTTTTTGAATTATTTGCTAGAAGAGGAAGCTGAAAAGGTGATTGAAGAGTTTCATAAAGGATATTGTGGAGGAAACCACTACTGGAAGGCCACAAGAAACAAAATTCTCAGAGCAGGGTATTATTGGCCTATGATGTTCAAGGATGTTTACAAGAAGATAGTTGCCTACCATGAATGTCATATTTTTTATGGTAAGAAAAAGCTGATTCATCTACCTTTGATGTCAATTTATGTTGAGGCATCTTTCCAATGGTGGGGGCTGGATTTTATTGGTGAAATACACCCATCATCTTCAGGGCAACATCGATGGATCATGACAGCAACATATTATTTCACTAAGTGGATTGAAGCAATCCCAACAAGACAAGAAAATCATTCAGTCATCCTTCAGTTCTTAGAGAATAACATTTTGTCCACATTTGGCTGTCCTATGAATATCATTATTGACAATGCACAATATTTTAAATCCAAAAGGTTGATTAGCTTTTGTCATCAATATCATATAACACTTGGACATTCCACTTCTTATTACCCACAGGGTAATGGTCTTGATGAATCTTCTAATAAAATCATTGTGAGAATTATCAATAAGGTACTGCAAGAAAATAAGAGATCATAGCATCTGAAGTTGAGGTATGCCCTGAGGGCTAATAGATTATGTACAAAGAGATCCATTGGTACTTCACCTTATGAATTACTGTATGGAGCTGAAGCTATTTTTCCCACATCCTTGGCTGTGCCTGTAATGAAATTGCTGCAAGGACTAGAAGATCAGGAGCCTAATGCTATTCATAGGAGGATAAACCAGCTTATATATTTGCAGGAAAAAAGGGAGGAGGTATACAATAGCATTCAACATTCACAAAACAGAGTAAAGAACACATTTGATAGAAAGGTCAAAGAAGAAAATTTCCAAATTCAAGATGTACTTTCGAAGTGGGAATCTAGAATTGAAGAAAAGGGAAACATGGAAAGTTTGAAAAAATCCAGAAGGGACCATTCATAGTAGCTACATAACATGGCACCAACACTTATCTACTTTAGGAGATGGATGGACAACTATGTGCTGGAGGACCTGTCAATGGAATGTTTCTAAAGCACTTTTCCTCTTAAAATTTTACTGAATTTTCACTCCATTGTATATATTCCATTTTATTGTGCTTTTCTGCTAATAAAGATAGGTTGATCATCAAAATTGAGCCCGAAGTGAAGGCCATAAGAGTTTGAAGAAGGCTTGGAAAATTTCAGAAGTTTATTTCCAAAAAGATGGATGGCATTGGAACTACAGGTTCTTTTGTGTACAACAGGTGCACACCATCCCAAGTGGAGCCACTGTTATCACTCATTAAGTTGTCAAACATTTCTTGACAGGGTCATGCAGGTCATTCACCAAATGGATAAGGTCTTTGAAGTCATTTCAATGTGATATAGGAAAATTTTTGCATTTTTAAGCCTATCCTAAGTTTTATGTTCACCACCATTCATGCCATTTCATTCAAATCAGTCCCATATCATGTCAGTTGTCATTCCAAATAAATTTAAACTCAAAAGTGCACAACTTTCAGTTTTTCATATTTTCGTAGCGTTTTAGACAGGAAAACCGCAGATTTCGCTACGAAACTGCCTAATAGTTTCGTAGCGAATCTGTCAGAAGCCTAACTGTTTTCGCTACAAAACTGCGTTTTATAACCTAGCTTGTCAGATTTGTATGAGGTGTCAGTTTATGATTAGAGCAGTAAAGGTGGATGTCATTCAAGGTTGTTATGGTAAAATTCAAATGTACATAGCCGCATTTGATATCATCATTACCCTTTTTGCTTGCATAAGCTATGATTGAAGCCCAAGTTGTTAGCTAAACTTTAAAACCTTACCTAAAATAGCCTTTCATCATATTGTGGTTCATACTTGCATGTGAGTCGATCTCTGGAGAGCTGCTTCATCAAGCCAAGCAGGTTGCTGTCAAATTTGAATTCTGCAGGTGTCATCAGCAAGTGAGGCAGTGAAGACTATAAATCATCCATGGCTGCAAGAAAGAAAACGAATAAGGGTGGACATTATCAGAGGTATAAGCCCATGGATATGAAATTACTCAATGAATACCCTATTTCTATGGAGGTTTTTAGAAGAACTGGCTGCTTGCAATTCTGCCAAAAGTTGCAGGGTTTTCATTTATAAGTTTCAAAGGATTTTGCCACCAAATTCATAGGAACATCCTCAAAGGCTGGAATTTCAAATCTTACAATGACACCAGAGAGCATATCATTAGCTACAAGAATCCATAGAGGTGGTGAAAAATGGTTTAAAGGTATAAAATTCACAATGCAGGATTGTAAAGAGTTTATCAAGAAAGAACACAATGAAGTTGATTGGACAAATGTTATCCCTAGGAGTTTTATGAAGGATAATTATGAAAAACTATTGATGGTAATTCAAAAATATTTTACCTGTGAAGGAAGATTTCACATGGTCTACTCATACCATCTCAGACTTCTTCTGCATTTTTTAGGTAAGAGGTCACTTGAATTACCTTTCTATTTATACAGAAGTCTAGGGAAAATGTCATATAAGGTTCAAATCAAGACAGAGGGAAATGAGACATATCTTTTTCATCATGGTCTAATTAAGTTGTTAATGTTGGAAGAATTGAGAAGTTTAGACAGAGATTGGATTTATTTCTTGTTTATGAGTGGTTATGAAATTGATGTGGTCACTCCAAAGAAAATCTCAAAACCTAGAATGACTTCATCACTAGCTGTGGCAGAAGAAATTGAAGAAGAAAAAAGATGATCTCCTGTAGAACTAGTAGACATGGGAGAAGAACCTCTGAAAGAGACTGACACTCCTTAAGCAACACCTGCAAAACAGAAGCATACAGTTAGAAAACAAGGCAGCAAGAGGATCACAAGAAGCCAGACATTGGTTAAAGGAAATCTGGAGGATATCCTTCATGCAATTGACATTGAAGAATCACCAATAGTGCAAGCTTAAGACATTGAAGTTGGTGGAAGAATGTTGAAGAAAGGTAAGACTGCTAAGAAACTAGATTTTGCAGGTGATGTTGCTGGTTTTATATTTTAGCCAAGGAAGCCAATGACCAGACATGAAAATAAGGCCATGGAAAGAAAAATGACTAAGAAAATCAATGAAGCTGCTCAGCCAACAAGCATCATAGATTTAACTCCATCAGCAAAGGAAGAAGTGGTTATCAGGCAGAGAAAGGGAAAAGAGAAAATAGTTGAAAATAAGAAATAGAATCCCTCAAAGAACAACTGAAGGAAGTAGGTAAAGAGATATCTTCTATAGGGTAATATGCTTGGGTGGTGGTTATTAAATATCCCTCTCAGGGCTTTCTGGTGCCTGAGGCAGTCAGTCAGATTATTTGTAAAGTTCACAAAGATACTGTACGCATGTTCATACTAATATATATAATTGACAAACAAAGATGGAGAGATTACCTCTTTGTGGATAGCAGATCCTATGGATAATGCCAAGCGGTGAAATAGAGATCCTTCTTCACTGGCTCCAAATCCAAATCTTGCAATCAATCAAAGCACTTGCGTAATCTCTACAATAGTATAGCTTCTTATCAATTAAAATAGCATATAAGAAACATAAAAAAATACAGATCTAAGCCATTCATATCATGCTACATAGACGTTTGAACAACAATTGTGACACTGATGCATCGAATGAACAAAATAGATACAGTTCTATTGATTTATGAAAAGGAGGATTACAACCGTCATTTGCACCAAGCCCTCCTCAATCTTCCAATTCTTGTCTCTCTTTATCTCAAAGTGTGATGATGCTCAAGGCAGAAAGATCTCAATGAACTTTGCCGATCTTTAAGCCTCACACTACAACAATGAAATTCTGTTCCACATATAATCAAACCTTCGACCTTAGACCAAGAGCCCACAGCTCCAATTTATAGGAGATGGAGAGGACAAACCTTGCCAACTCTTTCAACCTGTTCAAATCAGGAAAGATCTAGATGTGTCCTCGCTTTTCCTTGCTTTTTCCTTCCATAGGAGTTTAGTTATGTTTGGCAATGCCTAATAAAAGGTTTGTGCCATTTAGTTTCTATTTTGAACTGATTCCTTTTGAGAGAAAGTTGGAAATGCCAGTCAGTTTTCTGCAAGATATTTTCCTTTTCACATTAAAAAATGGTTGACGTTGCCCCTTAGGAAAGACAAAGCATTACCCTAGGTGTTAATGCTCCCTTTGCATGGCTCAGGTGCATTATAACTCTGCCTAGTTGTTTCTGGGGTGCGTTACCTTGGCAAAAATGGGTCTTTTCTAGGTCATTTTCTTCCTTCCATGTTACATTCTCCTCTGAGCTGATGAGGAGGTAATTTGTTCTGTAATAGATGCCCCTAAAGTGTGAGGTCAGAGACGAAGACGATGGCCGAAATAATTTATAATAAGTGTAGTATAATGAGAGGAATTGGAGGACTGAGGAAAATCTGAAACAACAACAAATGTCAGAAAATATAGTATCTGTCTTGAGTCGGGCATTCCCATGCTCAGTAGTTAATAAAAATGATTTCTCTAAAACAGAGATATGAACAGTGTGTCCATCGATAAGCATAACGTGAAAGTGTTTTTCATAACATGATCAAACTAATAAGCTGTCTCCAAAAAACAATATCGCAACTTGGGAGAGGAAACCCACCTGTAATGGTGTAACCCTCAATCCAAGGTCTTGGTTGCCACTTCAATAAACCGTATATTTCCGTACATGTGAATGAATGAGTTGTAGTATCGTCTGATTACCAGTAAATAAAAAAAACTGTTAACAGACGCAAGGGTGTCCACCGATAATTATGATGGTACCCAAGATGCACAGTACAATCTAGCGAGTGTGAATAAAAGGAGTTGATGTTGAACACTCATAGAATCATTCGATCAGGAGCTAATAATGAGAACCCCCAAACAAACACAAGATGACATGCCACTGATTTTTGCAAGTATTTGGGTACTGACGTGTTTCTGGATCAACTTCCTAGTTAAGATGTTGAAGTCGATAGGAAGAGATTTGTCAAAAGGTAGGCACTGAGGCGTCCTACATCAATTGAAACGAAATGGGAAAAGATGATTTTTTTTTATGGAAATAATCAAGAACAAATGGGAATAACTAATGACAAATAATTTCTGGTATATGATGGCTTTGGTTGATATAAGGAGCAGTAGATAGATAGCGGGATCCTCTTGAACAATAGAAGGCACTCTAATAGGGTACTAGGCAACTTAGGCTTAATGAACACCAAAGAGTATTAGGATTCACCAATTTAGGAACATTGGTAGACGAAGGCTAAACTCATAGATGGTAGGGTTCGGCTAAATGCGAAAGATTTTTATGGGAAGTGCCATTTTCAAGATTTTGTGCTGCTAAATCGACCTTTAAAATGTAACGGAAGAAGTATCCATGTTTTCCAAAAAATTTCCCCGTCTGATTAAGTTTAACGAGTCCAGACGGGTAAACTCGATGATTTTTTCATATTTAGAGAGTCTGAAAAACATCGTAAAATACAACTCCAGGGGGTACCTTTTTCATGTTTGATAACCAAGCATGACGAAGGGAGAATAGTAAGCCCAAAACAGTTCATTTTTTGTGAGTTATTCCATTGAATCTGGAAAAGTGATAAATCTATGTTCCATGGACATCTGCCTCATTTTCCTATGAGTACAAGGAGACAAAGTAAACTCAATGTTATTTGTGAAATTTTAACGAGTCCAAGAAGGAAAAACTTGATGCTCTCCGTGAAATTTTAATGAGTCACACAGAGAAAAACTCGATTACTTTTTCAGTTTAATGAGCTTTGAAAAAAATAAAAAGAATGGCTCATATTCCTTTATCGTGGTATTTTAACGAGCCCGAAGAAGGAAAATCAGGGTTTTTTCAGTTTTACGAGCTAGAAAAAGTCCCTAAAAATAAAGCTTGAAACCGGGTTGAACATGGTCAGATTTGCACATAAACATTGACAACCCATCAGAGCATCGGTAAAATATGAAAACCAATAGTTGCAACAAAATGTAGCATGAATTTACCAATTTTAACAGACTAGTTGGGTGAGTCTTACCTCCAGAATGGCTATAAGAAGGCAACAGACCTTCATGGTGTATTTTCTTCATGAAAATTTGACAGGGATGGCACTTCTAGACTGCTGTGATGCAATATTTAAACAAAGTGGGCCAATAATATCCTACACGCAAGATTTTCTGGGCAGTAGCTATGCCAGAAAGATGACCGTCGCACACCCCCGCGTGGCAGTCATTTAAAACATGTTCCACCTCATTAAAAGTGAGACAACACCGGAGAATAGTATCGACACCGCGACGATATAGAGTATCGTTTAGCACGAGGTAGTGTTTCGCGTGGTGGAAAATACGACAGTGTTCGTTTGACGTCAGAGTTGGTCGGAAAAGTTAAGTTTGGAGGTAGACCAAAATGTTTCCATACCAAGGATCAGAATAATCGACTAAGTAGACAGATTCATCAAGAAATGGATCACGAGCTACATCTTTCAGGTCAATTTTGGGAAGGTCCAACAATAATTCGGCGAAGACTAGAGATTTCTTTGCTTTGGAAGCAGTGAACATCAAGTCGAATTGTTGGAAGATTACAATCTATTTGGAATATTTTCCTCCAATAACTTGTCGAGACAAAATGTGTCGCATGGGATTATCTAAAGCAATAACGGTAGTCTGCCGTAGTAATATATAGTGTCGGATTCGGGTGATAGAAAAGACCACCGTGAGAGAGAGTTTATCCACATGCGAATACCGTAGTTCGGGTCCAATGAGACCTTTTGACAAGTAATATATCACATGTTCACTATCTTCATCGTGAACTTGAAACAAAACCATTCCAAGCGAGGATGGTGAGGCTACCAGGTAGAGGAGAAAGTCGCGTGAATAGTTGGGGGCACTAAGAAGTGGGGCAGAAACGAGTGCTTGTTTCAAGGCACCAAATGACAGTTGAGCTTGGTCATCCCACAAATATAGTGTTCCTTTATTTAATAAATGCATAAATCCTTTCGTCATCTCGGCATAGTTTACTATGAAATGACGTAAAAAGTTTTCCTTCCTTTGCAAATGTTGGGGTTGCAGAATAGATCGTGGTGCAAGTAATTCAATGATTGGCCTAACCTTATCAAGATCAACCCTAATCCCATGCTTGGAGACAATAAATCCCAGAAGGCGTCCAGACTCGACAAAAAATACACACTTATGTGGATTTAGACGTATATTATAGAACCTACGCCGAGCAAAGATTTGTTTCAGATGCACAAGGTGATGGGATCGCTTCTTGGAATGAGTCAAAAGGTCATCCAAGTAAGCCTGTACAATATGCCTAATGTCGTGAAAGGCATAGTCCATAGCCCTTTGAAAATTTTCTCCTGCATTCTTCAGACCGAATGGGAGTTTACGGTACGCAAATGTGCCCCAAGGAAAGATGAAGGCGGTTTTATGCTGGTCAGCTTTTTTAATTTCATTCTGGTTATAACCCGAGAAACCATCCATAAAGGAAAAATATCCACATCCGGCACAATCATATAATGTGATTTACCGGCAGCACATCTATGTCCCGGTACCCATGGTTCTTGGCAAGTGAAGCATAGCTTCCTCCTTCTTAGATCTTTCCAGACTTCATCATCAAGAAGCTTCTTGTATGAGCTCTCCTTTGAAGGAGCAGCTTTCTCTTCCTTCCCTTTAGAAGGAAAAGAGGGCTTGTTATGAAAGTTTTCCTTTGCTTTTGGCAAGGCATCTTGAAGGTCTCTAGCCCTCTCAATGGCATCATGCAAGGTAGTGGGCTTGGTATATTTAACCAACCCATGCAGAGGTTCATCCAAGCAATTGATGAACATGTACACCCTCCTTGCTGCAGACAGGTCAGGAACCATGACAGATAATCTTAGAAATTCAGAGATATAAGACTCTTCATTACCTGACTGCTTCAAATTTTCAAGGCTCGTGAAAGGTGCTTCTGGATCCTTTCTGTCAAACCTCTCCACCAGTCTTCTAGTAAACTCAGAATAGGCAATCACATTGGCATGGCCCAATGTAGACAACCCACAGAACCACCAGTCGTGTGCTTCACCTTCAAAGTGCAACGCTGCAATCTTGATAGCTTCCATCTCTGGGAATTTCTTCAACTAAAAGTAGATATCCAAATTTTCTACCCATGCTTTGGCAGAACAAGTGGATGACCCATCAAACTTGGGTAAAAAGAACCTGCCCATAGAGTGATGTTGATCATGATTCTATGTGAATCCACCATCTCTATATTGATGCCTTGGTCTTCTCTTGTCCTTGAGGTGAAAAAACTCTTGAAAACTAAAGTGGTCCTTGAATCTTTGATTCTGAGACTCATACTCTTCAAATTAGTCTTCAAGGGATGCTTTATCATGAGGCCCTTCATTATCCATAGCCAAAAAATTAGGCATGGTAGAGCGTTGTGGAGCTTGTGGCTGGTTCACTGGTTGATCATTCCAGTGGTGAGACATGCCAGAGCTTTCCCCAGGATGAAATCTCCTAGGAGATTCCTTGATCCTGTCCAATCTCATCTCTTTGATCTCTCTAGCAAGATCTTGCATGGATTTCAGAAGGGTTTTTGCAAACTCCTTCCCATCTTCATCACTTCCAGATTTAGGGGCTTTTCCCTTGTCTTTATCATCATTGGTGTAATCAAACTTCTTCTATATTCTTCTCATGTACCTTTTCTCTCTGTAAATGAGAGGCTCATATTCTTCTGAAGACATATTGGCTCTTCAAGAAAGAAAATCACAGGCTGTGCCAAGATGGTTGCTCTGATACCACTGTAATATCCCCAAATTAGGATAGCTAGCAAGGCATGCCTGAAAAACGCATTTTTCAGGAATGTATGCTAAAAAAAGAAATATCAGCCCTTGGATCCCTTAGATATGATAATATAAGACACATTTCCAAGAGGATATCAGAAACAAACCAAACTAGGCGGGTTAAACAGATCTCCCACACCCAGTATGGCTTGAAAACTGCCCAAAGAAGGGACTGCAGCAACACAAAGTAACACTGCCCAGAAAATAGCACAGTTTTTTATATCAGCAGTAAGAGACCAATATGATAGCTCAAAAATAGCTTATAAAATGATAAATCAGATTTACAATGTGGCCCAATCAATGAACAAGAGAAAGATGGAAGACTTTCATGAGAAAAACCTTCTAAAGAGGTGCTGCAACAATATATTTCACTGTAAAAGCCTTAACAACGTTATTTTTTAGAGCATACAGCAGATGTAGGTTACAACTTAGATCTAGAACATATTTGTGTACAAAATATTATATCTATATCAGACCTGTACACTAGACTGTCTCTATTTTACATATTGTCTTGAAAGGATTTGTCTGTTTAGACACTTCTCATTCTCTAGTTGTTTAGCTGAGAATAGTGTTGTTTAGCACTTGGTTGTTCCTGATCGGGAATCCCACCTCTTTCCTCAAGAGGCCTCTTGGAAGATTCTTTCATTTCATGTCCACTATCAATCATTTGGCCAAGCTTCTACTTCCAACTACAATGTAGATCATGTTGAGGGTTTGGTTGTCTTTGTAAGCTGCAACAAGTGGAGGCTAGATCTGTTTAGATGTAAGCAATTATAGTGCCTATTTTCAGTGGGAAAGCCTTCTATTCCCCTGGAAAGAGTGTTGGAATCAGGCCAAACTGTTCATCAAGTCTACAACACAGTTTGTCTTCCAAGACTGTGTTATCTGCAAGAGGAAAGTTGCAGGGAGTTTTGGCAACATATGAGGAGTGATTTCTAGTGATGAGAATTTGTCTCTCACTGTGGTGATCAATGGATTTCTGTTCTTATCCATGTCATATTCATATATTATCTGAATACTCCTGTATAAGCTTCAGGAATTTTGTAGAAATCTACAGATCTGCTGCATGAGATCTCAGATCTACTCCATATGCTTCATGTTTTGCTGAAAACCCCAAGGGGTATGTAAAATAGAGACATTCTAGTGTATATATCTGATATAGATCTAATATTTTATACACAGATCTGTTATTTTCTAGGAAGTGTTACTTTGTGTTGCTTCAGTCCCTTCTTTGGGCAGTTTTCAAGCCATACTGGGTGTGGTAGATCTGTTTAACCCACCTAGTTTGATTTCTTTCTGATCTCCTCTTGGAATTGGGTCTTAGTGTTACACTGAAAATTTTCATCCTGACATTCTGCTATGTGTATGAGCTCATTATTACTCATACTTCCCCCTTTGCAAGTCTAACATATCAGTTCCTCATGTCAAGCCTTGAAAATCAAAGAAAAGTTCCTAAAAGTCTCCTAAACTTTGGTATCGCACTTTCTCGCTATCTTGCCTATGGTCCCGCACCCAATGTTCAGATATCCTGTGTACCTGAATGCGCTTTATCTATGTTAAAAGTGCGGATCCCTATAAGATCAAAAAGGCACAAGTAATTTCCAAAAAGCTCAATAAAAGTGAATTCTAGAAGCTTCCAGAAAATATCTTGCGGTGATAGAATAGCTCTTATGAGGTGCATGTATCCCTTACCTTATGGAGCTAACCCCTTGATGTAAGGAGCTTATCCCTTTGAAGGAGGATTCTATCCCTTCATAGTTGGAACAGAAAACCTCCTCTATTCTACTATAAAAAGAGGCATTGGGTAGCCTCAAAGGGAGTTGAAGCTTTAGAATATTTGAAGTTAAGTGCTGTTGAGATTTAGACTCAGTTAATTAAGAATTTTGTGAGGAAAGATTACATACCTCCATTCGTCTTGGTTGGAGGAGTACATAGCTTATCAAAGTAAAGGAGATTCCTGCTTCGGACCCCGGAAAGTCCTGTGCAACATCAAGGCTTAGGTTGTAAGGATTTTCTTCTTTTGAAATTAATACAAATATACTCTTTTTTCTCAATAAGCTTTCAATCAATGGTTTATTTCATAGATTCCTTGATCACTATGATAAGCATGGTTTATGATAATTTCTATACAGGTGCTATGTAATATTTTTCTTGTTTGTGACTGCAGGTTTACGAGGAAAACTCCTTCAAGCGCGCGAGGGACAACAACGACTTCAAACAAGCACTGGACAAACGGTAAGTCCTTAACACCTCTATAGAGATTTTCATAGATCGTATATGCTTAGAGAAAGATTAGTCTATTTGGCTGTTTGTTGATAGATACTTTTAATACTAGGGAGATCGGTCTTGTCCGCAAGACAGATTAATCCTCCAACAAATTGGCGACTCCACTGGGGAAAGAACTTGTTGTTTTTGGTTCTCTTTTATTTTGATTTGAGGAAACGTTTTCCTAGTTTTTGATTGATAGACATCTGCTTGGGTAGCTTATGTTTTCTCTGTTTTTGAAAATTTTGAGATCTTTTATGTTTTTCTCTAATTTTTCCTGGGACCGCACTTTGCCTTCTTTGCACAGTGTGGGCAGTTTCGCATTTTTGCTTTAGTAAACAGTGCGGTACCGCACCTGTTACTTCTGCAAGCCTGCGGACCCTGTTAAAATTTTGAAAAACCTTTGGATTTCTTACTTTAGTTTATCTTTATTCTGATTTAGAGTTTTTGGTTTCTGCCCAGATTGATGATTGTTTCTGTCAAAAGATTTCTGTGAATGAATCTTAGCAGTATTGATGTTTTGATGATTTTCTAGAAGTTTTGCATGTTGGATTGTTTTTCGTTGGGTCTTTGTAGCGATTCGAAGCATTGACTGTTGGAAGTACCTAATATTACATTGGTCTTTTGTCTTTTGCTGAATCTGGCCTAATTGTGAAATCATCCTTTATTAAGAAATAGAGTTACTTGTTTCTTTGCAAATCTTCGACAAGAAACTTTGTTATTGGTTTTTGAATTTCATTTTTTATAAAAACATAATTGAGTGTTTTTGATCTGTTTGTTATTCTGAATGAATAGATCCTTAGTTTGCTGAATAGCTAAGTAAAACCTTCTTCAAAAAAAAAAATTCTTAAAGCTTTAATTCGATTAGATTGTTAAAATTTGTAGATCTCAGAATTAGTTTGATAGTTTTGAGTGTTTTTCATAGAATTTTGTAGATCTCTTTGAAGGAAACTTGTTTTGTAGCTTCAAGTTTCTGAAAGTGAAAGGATTTTCTTATGATCTTTGATAGTTTGTTTCATTTGGAGTTATTGCTGAAAAGACAAAAATATTTTCTTTCAATTGCTCTTAATGTTTAAAGAAGGAATTGTTCATTAAAAGAATTGCATTCTCCAACTTTTCCTTAATTAGAATTTCATTGAAAGGAAACGATCTGATTATCATTTTTAGATGCATTTTTAGTGTTTTTGTAAGTCGAGTCTTCACACCATCAGAGTTTCATTTCTGCACCCATTGACTTAAGAAACAACTCTTAAAAGTAACGCTTAATTAAAATTCATCTAGCAATCTTTTTATTTTCTAGGGCTCTTATCACCAACATAGCTTAGGCTAGTATCTTGGAGTAGGGAGTAATTAACTATCCAAGGTAGTAAAAAAACAAGTAGACAAATCTTGCGGTAGGAAATAAACCCAATCGTAATTTGTATAATCTGGGAAGCTTCTCTTAAAGAAGTCAATCACGAGATCATATCCGAACCTTTGAGACAATCAATTCTATTTCATTGGGGAAGATAGAAGATTTTGCGCGTATTACAAATGGTAAACCTCGGATTAACCATTATCGAGGAGCCTGGCGTCACTTGTCGGTAAACCTCGGATTAACCATGTCGAGGAACCTTCAAGGGGATTGAGCTTTGTTACTCTGCCCTTGCGCGTGAGATCAGATCGTAGACTGTTCACCCAGTTATATTTGTTACTATTGGTAACCTTAGTGTCCACAAACTTAAGATTATTTCCTAAGGTGACGGTGACGGAAAGATCTCACTGTACCTGGAGCAGACGTCGACTAGACTCACTTAGACTCTTTGGGGGGTTCTCTTCACACGAGATGGTTTTGTGAGGAAACTTGTGCCAGTCTGTTTCATTAAGCAGGTTGTCGGGGTAACTGTTCCAACCGCCCTTTCTGTATTAAATTTCTACTAAGTTGGATTTCATCACCAACTAATGTTTTTAGTACGAGAAGTTACTGTTTGTGTGTGGTTTGAACTCCTAGATTTTTAAGCGTGTGATTTAGCTGTTTGTTTTTAGAGGCCTTAGGTGTTTTCATTGAAATTTTCTTTGTTTGCATGTGATTAGTTAAATATTTAATCGCGGTGGAATTTCCAAGACAATCTCGGAGACTACAAGGGAAACCCCCTAAATATACACCAAGTCAGCTTGAAGGGCTTCGTGCTCTGGTATCGTCTAGTAGCGGTAGGATTAAATCAACAGAAGTTAGAACCTCATCCATAGTGGTTCATCTTGATTATCAAACGCCCATAACGTAACACATTCAAGAGCCGATTTCAGTTTCTGAAGTTACTGGTAATATTTCTCCTACTATTGAATGGGCTGACGAACCTGAAATCTCTGAACCTGAAACTAAACTTTCTGTTTTGGAAACATCTTCGGGATTTATTTCACCAACTTCTAGCGATCTTGGTTCACCTAAGGTAAGAAATATTGTCACTGACGATCTTCCATCTGGACTAATTTCTATTGAAGAAATTACTAATCCAGATGAAGAGTTATCTCTTCCCAATTCCCCTCAATCATTAAATCTTAGGGAACGTGAATCAATTTTCTACAGCCCTATTCAAACTACTGCTTGGTACTTATCCTTAACGACTTTTTTAGAGAATCCGGGTCTTGCTTTTTCTCCACCTCGAGGTCCATTTCATCCAACACCCAGAGGTTATTATCCACCATCCATTATGGCAGGAGAATCATCCATGTTTTCCCAGACACCGGAATCATTTTTACATGGTGGTCCTTCTGTTCCTTCGGGATATCAGGCTATGTCTGGTACTTTCTCGGGGGCAGCTCCTCAACCGATTGAAAGCTTGTTATCATCTGGTTTAAGTGGAATTAAAACTGAAACGTCGAACGCAGGGAAAATTTTTATGATGTCTGGTAATATTCCGAATCCGCAACCTCAAGGCAGTCAGGTACCGCCTGGAGGTCAATCTCAGGGAAATCAGTTACCGCCTGGGGGGCAACCTCAAGGTAGTCAGTTACCGCCTGGGGGGCAACCTTCAGGAAGTAAGTTACCACCTGGGGGTCAACCTCAAGGTATATTTTTCCCAAGACAAACTGTGGAATCATATTATTTTGGGGGACAACCCCAAGGATAGTACATACCTCAAGGATATCAACCTTCAGGGCAGTACACACCCCAGGGTCAACCCCAAGCTCAATATGCTCCTCAGGTTCCTTATCAACCCCAGCTTCAGTACGCGCCTCAGGGTTATCAACCTCAAGGTCAGTACCCAATTCAAGGTTACCAACAGCCTTCTGGTCAGTCATCTCTTCAAGGAGCCGGAAATTTACCACTTACTTATCAACCCTACGTTCAACCAGGTTATGGTCCTTATGTTCAACCTTCTGCGGGAAAATACCCCGAAATGAATATGGTGTGGGATCCGTCCCAATATCAACAACCTATGCAGCCTAATGTGTAGTTACCTTTTCAACCTAGACAAACTTTGGTTTCTGGTCCAACGCAGCAACCTTTCCAGCCTACTATTCAAACTCCTGCACCTAGTTCTGTTCAGCAGTCTGCGCCTAGTACACCTCAGACTCCGCCTCAAACTGTTGTAACTGCTGCTACGTCTGTCCAACCTGTAACACCTATTTCTAGAGTATCTGTAACACCGAGTTCATCTATCCCTGCATCTGTGCAAATCCCTCAAGTCTTTGTACCCCAGTCAGGGCCTTTCGTTTAGACTTCGATTCAGATACCTGCAGGACAAGCCGGTATGAGTACAGTTGTCACAAGTCAACCGCAATTCACGTATCAACCGTACCAGGGATATCATCAATTTGGTCCCGGTTCACAAAATCCAAATTATCAGTATCAACCGTACCCTGGCTACAGCCTCAACAACCCCAGTTTGGTCCAGTTAATCCTGCTTTCCCGGGAGGTTATACAATTCCTAACACAACTCCAATTCCTAGTTATCCTCGGTATCCACCTCTTGGAACTGCTTTGGTTACTCAAGGTTTTCATGACCCTAACCGTCAGTTACCATTTATTGCAACTCTAGATTTACCTGATTTGACGCGCCTTACGAATGATCCGATTTTCTATTATCCGTACTGGCTGCCAATGCCACATAAGTTGCTCAGTGATATACCGAAATTCGAAGGTAAGTCAGGAGAGGATCCATCAAATCACGTCATGAATTATCAGCTCTGGTGTGCATCTAATTCAATTATTGATGATTCGATTCGCTTACGTCTTTTCCAAAGAACTCTTATTGTCTTGCAGCCAAATGGTACATTGAGTTACCACGAGGCTCGTTTCATAATTTCAGTTAGTTAGCGACTACCTTCTTGACTCATTTTCAGTTGCCTGTCAGATACGACAATGGCACAGAATTATTAACTTCACTAAAGCAATCTACATATACATATATTTCTGATCATATTCATGAATGGCGACGTAGAAGGCGTTTGGTGAAAGTTTATATTCCAGATCAAATTTTGGCAGAATGGTTTGTTAAATCATTGTTACCCAAGATTACTGAAGATGTAGCTAAGGCCGGTGTTTTTACTGAAGAGCAAGTGATTTCTCAAGCTCAGTACCTTGACCTCGTTTACACACAGTCAGGTACTTTACACGAAAAAATCCCCGACCTTCCAAAACAAGGTCAGATAGCTGCTGCTCCTTCAGGGTCTCATGTTGCTGATGGCATGATTGGTACAGTCAATACTAAAAGTAAGAAGAAATCTTCAAAGAATTCTTCTCCTATTATAACTTTACCAGATTCCCCAAAAGGAGAATCTTCCCCCGAAATTTCTGTCGACATTCATGTCGTAGAGACATCTACGGCTAAATATAAATCTGGTGGTAAAAAGAAAGGGAAGAGTAAAAACAAGAAGAATTCAAAAGAGAAAACTGATAAAGATGAATCCAATGACGAAAAATGCAAACCTCGTTACCCTTGTTACATTTGTGACGAGGATCACTTCACTAAGGAATGCCCACATCGAGCAGAGGTTGCAAAATTCGTTAAAGGTTCACAACAACCTAATGTCTTGAAGGATCCTTTTCCAACTCAAGATAGCAAGATGGTTGGTTCCACTTCGACTGCTTCAGAAAGAACCTATTTTGATGATGTCCCATGTAAGGATTGCGACACGATCACAAGATTATGGTACCAAGAATCCTGTTGATGGGAAAGAAGCAGAATCTTCTAATGCAAATGCATCAACTACACCTCCTCCTGTTTCTGGTCCGCTACAGATCGAGAAACAAAATCCAGACTTAATAATCAAACCGCCTGCTAAAGGTGTTCTTCGTAAATCAGCTTTCAATCCACATGCGAGAGCTGCTCAGAATTACAACATTGTTGAAGACTTAGCTATTTTCCCTTCAGCAATGTCATCTTTGGAAGTGCTGCAATCATTCCCAGCACAGCGTAAATTGCTTTTGTCCGCTATAGGAGCTGTAGATGTTCAAGATTCTAATCTTACAATCTTCGATTTAGAAAATAGTACACCTCGTCTACCTCATCAAATGGCTTTCCAGGTACTAGTGTTAGTAAAAAACAGACCCATTTATCGGACTGTGATTGATGAGGGGGCTTCAACATGTATTATGTCGATTCAGTGTTGGAAATCGCTTGGTTCTCCTACACTTAACCAATATCCGACGATTCTTAAGGCTTTTGATGGTCGAGGTTTCCACCCTTTTGGTATTTTGCAGGATTTACCCATAGGGGTCGAAGGTAAAACTGTAAATCTAGATGTGGAAGTGGTTGATGCCCCTCTAGATTACAACCTCCTTCTGGGTCGCAGTTGGTCTTATGCGATGACTGCTATTGTTTCTTCGGTCTTTCGACTCATAAAATTTCCGTATCAAGGAAAGATCGTCACAATAGATCAGTTAACTTATTTCTCTTCAGACCCAGCCTCTATAGAAACAATCCAGCACGTTGGTAAAGCGGCTATCCCTTATAAGGATGTTAGAGTAGGATTAGTTAAATATTCTGGTTTACTCGGAACTTTTTCTTTTCCTCCTCCTAATGTATCTCCTGCTGTTGCAACTATTCACATGATTTCGTTAGATACTATTATGTTTGATGATCCTTGGATTGTACCTTCCGACTCCGAATTAGATTCAATTGATGGCATGATTCCTTTGAGTCCATTTGAAATTGCATACCAAGCTGTACAGTCACTTTCTGACACCTCTTCAACCAGAATTGATCCAATGAATAGGATCCATGAGGAATCACTTTCTATGTCCAGTTCAGCCACAACGAAATTTCCAGATATTGTTCATACTGATGAGTAGATTCGTGAATTTTTGTCTGTTGATGATTTACCATGGGAAGATCTGCATCACCGATATTCGTTTTTACCTGAACTAGATCATTTTGAAAATGATTTCGCTTCAATTTTTACTGCTGAATATGTCAAGGAACCCCAAAATCCATTGAAAAATCCTGATTCTGAGTTAAATTTGGAAAATATTTCTCGAACGGTTCCAATTGACATTTCGGTAAAACCGGGAATAATTGAAAACATTCATATAGGTGCTTGTTGTACTGAAGATGAAATTAAAGCTTATAAAGCCCTATTTCAATAATTCCGTGATGTGTTTGCCTGGTCTTATGAAGAAATGCCAGGAATTGATCCGTCAATCATCATACATGAAATCAAGACTTACCCGGATGCTAAACCTGTTCGTCAACGTTTACGTCAAACACATCCTAGAAAAGCTGCTGCTTTCAAAGCAGAATTTGAAAAATTACTTCGTGCAGGTTTTATTTATCCAATTCCCTTAACGGATTGGGTATCAAATATTTTTCCTGTGACTAAAAAACAAGGAACGATACGAGTATGTATCGATTATAGGGACATTAATCGAGCTTGTCCCAAAGACAATTATCCAACTCCCTATATCGATCAAATAATCGATGATTGTGCCGGTAGTGAAATGTTTTCCTTTATGGATGGATTTTCCGGGTATAATCAAATAAACATACTCCCTGCTGATCAACCAAAAACAACTTTTATTTGTCCGTGGGGGACATTTTCTTATCGCAAACTACCCTTTGGTTTAAAGAATGCTAGAGCAACTTTTCAAAGGGCAGTTTCTTACGGGTTTCATGACATTAAGCACATTGTGCAGCCGTATCTCGATGATTTACCTGCTCATTCATCACGCAGGGCCGACCATCTCACACACTTACGAACTATCTTTATGAGGTGTCGGCATTATAAGATTATGCTGAATTCACATAAATGTGTTTTTTGTGTAGAATCGGGTCGTTTACTGGGATTTGTTGTTTCGAAATCAGGCATTCACGTCAATCCGTTGAAGGTCGAAGCTATTGTTAAATTACCTCCTCCTTTGACTTTACGCCAACTCCAAATTTTGCAGGGGAAAGAAAACTTTTTACGTCGGTTGATTCCTAACTATGTCGAGCTTACAAAGGGTTTTACCCGGTTGCTGAAACAGAATATTCCATTCTTTTGGGACGAGATCGCTGATCGATCTTTTGATGCACTTAAACACGCGTTGACCCATGCACTGTTATTGCATCCTCCCAACTACAACCAGGATTACATTTTGTACCTCGCTGCTTCTCATTCCACCATTGGGATGGTGTTAGTTCAGGAAGATGAACCTCACACTGAACATGTGATTTACTATCTTAGTCGGAATCTGCATCTGACCGAGATCAAATACACACATGTGGAGAAATTGGCATTTGCAGCTATCCAAGTTGTCCAGAGATTTAGGCACTACATCTTGTTACGTAAAACCATGGTAATTTCTGATTGCAACCCTATGATGTATATTTTGACCAAACAATTGCTAGGGGGCAAGTATTCCAAATGGATAGTCAACCTGCAGGAATTTGACTTGGAGTTTGAGAAATCCAAGGCAAAGAAATCTTTGGTATTTGCGGAAATGATGTGTGATTTTCCCTCTACTGATACTAAAACTGTGGCAGAAGAGCCCATTGCGGACGAATCTCTGTTTCTTATCAGTACTCTAGATCCATGGTATGGAGATATTATTATTTATCTCCAAACCCAATCTTTTCGGCCTGAAATCTCGCAATCTCAGCGACGGAAAATATGCTTCCAATCCCAACAGTATAATATTATTAGTGAAACACTTTATCGTTGTGGAGAGGATTCTTTTTTCAGATGCTGTCTTGTTCATGAAGAAGATGAAAAGGTGTTAAATGATTTCCATTCTGGAGCATGTGGCGGTCATATGTGTGGGTATGCCACAGCCCAAAAGATATTGCGCGCTAGTTATTTCTGGCTATCATTATTCAAAGATTGCATTTATGCAGTCCGGAAATGCCACAATTGTCAACTTTTTGATCGTAATATGCGCGCGCCACCCGCTCCTCTTCATCCCATAATTGCTGTTGGTCCTTTCGAAAAATGAGGTATCGATTTTATTACATGTAACCCTCACTCGGCCGGGGGGCATGCATATATTATCCTAGCAGTAGATTATTTCACTAAGTGGGCCGAGGCGATGCCTAAATTTTTGGTTGACGGCAAGACTGCTGCAACTTTCGTATTTAATTACATAATTGCTAGGTTCAGTGTTCCTCAAGCCATTATTACAGATCATGGAAGTCATTTTCGCAATGTCATGATGACTAAATTGATAGATCAACTTGGCCTGCGTCACGATAGTTCCACTCCGTATTATCCACAAGCCAATGGTCTTGTTGAAGCCATAAATAAAGTTTTAGTCACCATGATTAGACGAATTATTGGTATTCACAAAACGAATTGGCATTCCATGTTATTTTCAGCACTTTGGGCATATCGAACCTCAGTAAAAACATCAACTGGTTTCACTCCCTTTCAACTCGTTTACGGTTTGGAAGCTGTGTTGCCGATTGAATGCGAAATTCCATCACTAAACTTAGCCATAGAATTACTCCCAGCTACGTCTGAGGAGGAGAAACATTTCCTGTACTTAGCTCAGCTGGATGAGAATCGATGAAATGCCGTAATAGCAAACGAGGCTCATGTTAAACGAATAAAAGCTCAGTACGATAGAAGTGTTACCCCTCGAAATTTTTCAGAAGGAGACCTAGTCTTAGTTTATGATCAAGCCAACGATAAGCTAGGAGTTGGGAAATTCGTGCCCATGTGGCATGGCCCTTTCATTGTCAAGCGAAAGCTAACTAAAGGGGCCTATGAGCTGATAGATTTTGACGGTGTCCTTTTAGATAAACCCAGAAATGGACTTTATCTAAAGCGATACTATGCCTAACTTGGTATGGATATTTTTTGTTAGATTAGATTTCTTTACTGCTGGTGTGTTTTAGATTAGAAAAGCGTGCTTAGTTTAGAAGTGGGTTTATCACTATTCCTACTTATCTGGGTTTTGCTCTTGATATTGCAGATGTCAACGTCTCTTCAAACCTACATTGGTTTTGTTGATGGTGCTTGTCGTAGTACACAGAACATTTCTTCCGCAGCTTGGGTTATTTATTCACCCTCTGATGAGTTAGTATCCATGCATGGGGTAAGCCTTGGTCAAACAACGCATAACATTGCCGAGTATAGTGCAGTGACTGAGTTATTATCTGAATCCATATCATTTGGAATTCAGAGTTTGATTGTTAGGTTCGATTATGAACTTGTTGTATTACAATTGAATCGAGTTTATGCCATTAGAAATCTAGTGTTATTACGGTTATTTTTAAGAGTTCGTCTCTTGGAACGTGAATTCGATTACATTGAATATCAACATATTACAAGAAATTTAAATATGTTAGCAGACACAGTTGCTTCTAGTATGATAAATCGACATTTGCAATGATCAAAGCAGTAAAACAAACAACATCCATAACATGTACACAGATAGCTGGTAAATAGTGATATATCATAGCATAGAATGTTTTCAAAAAAATATATATACATCGTCTTCGATCATAGGTTGGAAACACCTTATGATCGGCAAAATGGTAACACAAAAATTCAAAAATATGAGTCTACAACACGATCATCCCATCACTGATGGTGATCACGATAAGAAACCACTGCCCAAGCCACCCTACATAGGAACCTCCTAAAAGGTCCTGGAACACCAATCACATATCTCTGCAATCTGAGTGGGATCTCATCTATGTCTGTCTCTGGAATATCTAGAGTCAGACGCTCTAGATGATGCTCTAAATTAGACAAAATTTCCGCTGATTGGCCTACTAGGGCTGGTGCAGCTGCAACTGGTTGTCTTCTGTCATAAGGCTGGAGATGGGCTGGTCGCCGTGGACCCACATCTGCATTCATAAAAGCGTTTTGGTTATTAATTGACAAGACGATCAAAAAATAAAAATTAGAATTTAGAATTCGTTGAAAATGTTTTTACCTGATTCATCCCACTGTTCCCCTGCTGGGAGAGTCATCTCCCGGTCGCCGCGGAAGTCTATCCCGGCATACGGAAAGTCCTCGATGACAAAAAGTTGGCGGTCCAGCCAACGGAAATATGAAGAAGGAAATCGAACAATCTCAGCACCCTCAATATCGTGACGGGCCATCAATGCAACCCAACAAACCATCCTAGGTTTTCGGGGTCGACCAGCATCAACAAGAATACTTTGCGGAGCTAGCATGGGTACCCTCTCTAGAACAAAAGTGACCATGGTGGATCCATATCCAAATTTATTTAGTTTGCCATTTTTCGCTCTAGTTAGTTGGCCTTTTACGTTGGCCAACACAGCTTCGCACCAGTTGAAAATGGTGCCTCGGAAACAGTCTACAACAATACGCATCTGGGAACCGGTAGCCACATGTAGTGTGGCACTCCCACACAGTCTGGTAATAGTAAATGCAATCACTTTCAGCTCGGGACGGGTGATAGTTTTTATATCAATCTGTTTGTCCCTGGGGTCTACTTCATCATTACAGAAGTCTTGTCGAAGACTAGCGACAGTTTGGCCACCTGGCCTAGTCCCAAACAAGGAAAGTTTTTCGCCCCTCTTGGACAAACCAGTTAGAAAATAAATATCCTCCAGCTCAATTTCGAGCCGGTGGCCGCCAATAATGAAACACTGGTCCTGCACATTCCACCTGTTTACCAGCTATGTCAGGAGGTCTACCTGTGCCCTCATGCCCTGAATGGCCCAAAATTTATACAAACCGCATGCTCTTAAAGCCTGCATTGTGGGAAAATGGAGCATTGCGGCGTCATCCACATCCTCATGCTCACATTCTCTCCAAATCAACATCTTTCTAATCCTAAAATGCATAAAAAGATAAGTTAGAACAATCTAATTTGAAAATTTTTGGGCAGCAAATGAAAAAATTGATTTTGAAATTCAATTACGCGGGGACCGCACTTTTTCTTCGTACACAGTGCGTAGGAACGCACGCATTCCATAAGTAAAATGCGGACCCACGACCTTTTTCTATATAGAAAGAGGTCTGGGTACGCAGGTCCTCTGTGTTGTGCCTGCAAACCCCCGTGGGCGATTTCTTAAACGTATTTTTCCCTTCAAAAAATGAAAACTAAAGCCTAAAAAGAATTGTAAATGGATGAAAAGCAAGATTAAAAGGTCGTGGATTACCTGGGACTGACGGTTCTCGATTTCGTCGGACGGATCTTCCGAAATATTCACAGGAACTTTTTACCCAAAAGCTTCTACTTTTCACTCTGAACTTGAACGGTAAAAATGAAGTTGAAAAAGTCCTTTTTATAAGTTTTTTCGAATAGATAAATTTTTAATTTATTTATTTTTCACTTTAAAAAGGGTATTTTGAAAGAATTTTTACTTATTTTAAACAGGTATGTGTAATGTTTCATGTTTTTGTGCAGAAATTGGATTTCTTAGGAGAATTGACCATTTTTCAACAAAGAGCATACGTTTATCACTTTTTCGGACTCTTTCAAAATTTTACGAAAAAGCGAAACATTGGAGTTCTCTTTTAAGCCCTTTTCAGACTCTCTAAATATGAAAAGATTGCCGAGTACTTGATTGTTCGAACTCGTTAAAGTAAATTAATAATCGTCCCTTCAGTATAAGTTTACCCCTTTTACGGACTGAAATGGACTATTTACGAAAAAGGTATACGTTGACTAATTACGGTCAATAGAGTTCTCTCCCGCATTATTTTATCCTTTTTCGGGCTCGAGAGACTAAATTTATGAAAAAGTACACCCATGGAGTTTTCTTAAGTTTTTTCTTCTGAATCCCTAAAATTGAAAAACACCGAGTTTCTCCTATATTGGACTCGTTAAAATTTAATAGTAAAGGACCTGTTTAATTTTCAACAGGAACGAACCACTCCTTCTTAGGGTTCGGATCTTAAACTAAGTTGGACTCATCCGAAGGATGAGCTTATAAACAAGCAAATGTTATCCTCCTCAAGCTTGTCAAAAATAAATAGGTACTTGCCAGAAATGGTGGGGGAAAAGAGAGAAAAATGACTTGTTTGTGGTATTTTGATTTTTCAAAAATCTAGTTAACCACTCTTGAACACGACACTTTCAATCACCTGGGTTGGGAAATCCTTTGCCTAACAGTTAATCGAACCTTATTTGAAAGTATTCATCCGGTTTCTGGGTATTAGCTTTGGGTCAACTGCTACCAAGCCATCTGCAGTGTCATTATGTGTTCAAGAGGATAGTTCAAATAAACCATCCATCTGCAAAATATCTGTCATCCATTTTTTACCATCCCTGAGTCAGTCCTTGCCAGTATATTTTCAAAACTTGATCTATGATTTCGTGTTGTGGGATTTCCTACAACGGATCAATTTCTATCGACGACAACTCATTATCTAGTAAGTTGATCTAGAGATCGTCAGTACCTTGAAATCTGCATGCCTCAATGGCAGGTTTCTCGCCTTCGATGACAGGTTGCATCATTGACCTTCGATCGAATGATTCCGTGACATGTTCGACTTCAGCTCATTCATTCACATTTCATGGATTGTACCGGGTACTTTGAGAGCCATTGACATTACTGGTGGTTACTCTCACAGTTGTTAACAATTTACATCATTGACTGGTAATCAAGTGGTTTCTACCATGTTCGACTTTGACATATTTATTCACATGGATAGAATCGTACTAGTTCGAGATGCGGAAATAAAGACCCTGGATCTAGTTTCTACCATCCAGGCTGCGAGGAATTTTGTTATCATTTATACAGTAGACTATTTACAAACAGATGGCTGCGTCCATACTGTGTCTACATGTGTCTCTACTGTGATGTACTCAAAATCATTCCTGTATCAGAATAGTTTGAATTAGTCTCTAGTTAGTTTTGATCTGAGTATGGGAATGCCTACCTCAGCGATGATATATATATAATTTTTCATTGAATGCTTTTACAGGTTCCGACTGGGGTGACCACAGGATGATCTTTGAAATGATAAAGTATTGCACTCTTCATATATGACAGACTTCAGCATCATCTATTCCAGACTTTGCACTTTAGGTTCCAATCTGTTACACTGAAAATTGTCATCCTGA
Organism: Pinus albicaulis; assembly: GCA_034641835.2. Classification (NCBI taxonomy): domain Eukaryota; kingdom Viridiplantae; phylum Streptophyta; class Pinopsida; order Pinales; family Pinaceae; genus Pinus; species Pinus albicaulis. Next base: position 1,284,364,978 of record CM076583.1, on the reverse strand, counting down.
CATTCTGCTATGTGTATGAGCTCATTATTACTCATACTTCCCCCTTTGCAAGTCTAACATATCAGTTCCTCGTGTCAATCCTTGAAAATCAGAGAAAAGTTCCTAAAAGTCTCCTAAACTTTGGTATCACACTTTCTCGCTATCTTGCTTGCGGTCCCGCACCCAATGCTCAGATATCCTGCATACCTGAACGCACTTTATCTGTGTTAAAAGTGCGGATCCATGTAAGATAAAAAAGGCGCAAGTAATTTCCAAAAAGCTCAATAAAAGTGAATTCTAGAAGCTTCCAGAAAATATCTTGAGGTGATAGAACCGCTCTTATGAGGTGCATGTATCCCTTACCTTATGGAGCTAACCCCTTGATGTAAGGAGCTTATCCCTTTGAAGGAGGATTCTATCCCTTCATAGTTGGTGTTGTAGCACAATATCTCTCAACCAAACTCGAGAGATTTTCTTTGTAATTCAAGGTTGTTGACGAATTATTAAGATGAATTGGAACATGTTCAAGTTGTTAATCATAAGCTCAAAATATATTTATAAATGTATCAATAGATTAAAATGGGAAAGAGAGAAGTAGGACACCTCTATAGTCCAGTGAATGTGTTACAATTGTTAGATGACATAGCACTGCTGCTACAAAGTCCTGAAGTTGTGGAGATGGCACCTCTTTACATTAAGAGTTTGGAAGAGTCTTACGATTTGAGCTTTTTGATATAATAGCTCACATGGCAAGCTTAGACTTTGAAAGAATCATATCATAAAACAGTAGCGTTGCTAATAAGCAGCTATTTAAGATGAACTTCCTATTGTTGGATCAGTTCAAAGCAAAACATTAGCTCCAGAAGCTATTACAGAAGGCATTGAGATTGTGCCTGGCCCTTTCATTTTAGATAACTCTGGTCCTAATGATGCTAAATTAAAATCTGAATATCGTCACCGACTATTGGCTTTATGTTCTAAATAAGGTTTAATAGCAGAATCAAAGATTGGTAGAGATGATTTGCTAAGGCTACTTATGCTATCTATTGCTGAAGATATATTGGAAAAAACGTTCGAAAGAAAATTTCAAACATAAAACATCTCATTCTTTTTTACTGAACAAGTGTAACCTTGTTCTTGCTCGGGCTACAAAATGGGGATTTCATGCGTTCTTACGGGAGTATCGCACTCTTGCTTTCCACGCAGGCATCGCAAATTCATGTGGCAAGAGTTGTCTTCGTTCAGTTCTTAGAATAACACTTATGCCAGGATGCATATGAACACGTTGGGGGAATTCTTTGTCAAGTGAAAAGGGATTATCTCAGAAGAGCTTATGAATTGCAGGATTGAATGAATGGCAGTGACTTCATCTGTCAAATTGTGCAAGATACTAGGCAAACGTTTGAAGGGTGAAAAATACTTACACAAAAACGCAGACCCTCCCAGGTCACGATTTTCGTTTTCAAATTGTGGGCAAACGGAGGAAAATTTCAAAAAACCGCGATGTGGGTTTTTTGCAGAATATGCCCAATTGACTTCCGCGAGGAAATTTCCCAGAAATCCAAATCTTTTTAAGATATTTCAATGATTCTTCAAATGTCTATTTTTCCAGAAAACGTCTTTCAAAATTGGGTTTGAATCATTCTACTGAAATTCGGTTTGTGTTTGACATTTTTGTCTACATAAGAGAGAGCAGATTCTAATTTGACACTGAGAATTTTTTCTGTTGGCGCCACTTCAGTATAGATAAACTAAAATTACTTGATTATTATCTTCTTAAAGAGCCCTGGTTTGATCTTTCGTTGTGCACATATATTCACAATTACAAAGACTGAGGAGAAATGCCCCAGAGTTTACGGCCTATCTTGAAGTCGATTGATGTTCTTCAAACAGTTACATCTGCGTTGGTTCCAATGGTCGATCAGCCTTCAAGTACAGATGACGATTTCAGGTCAAGTTATAATGATCCTATGGCATTAGCTGCACTATCTGGTCTTGAATTACAATCATGCACATACCTTATCTATGCCCTGTTACAATTACAAAGAGCGAGGACATCGAAAGCATGGATGAATCCATCAGATCACCGAGCAGGAATCTCCCACAACCAGAGATTTTACCAGCGTTTTAGAAGGAGCAGCAAATTTAAAAGGAGATGGCTCAGATTTGTTGTGGTTCACAATTGTGAAGACAAGCAAACGTATATAATATTGCAATTGAATCAATGATTTGGATCATCCAGCTCGATCCAATGGTTTGCGGTGGCATAAATTAAACGGATTTTATGAGATATGGTTCCCCCACAAATGGTTTGATTTAAACCACTATTTATGAAATCTACGGCTATGATGCATTACGGCATCACTTAGCCCTTTTTCAGAAACCGCTATCAATGCTCCTGCAGGCGGTTATTGGTTTTCGAAAACCATGGGTGACTTTGTCGTTAATACGTATGGGGGACCCAAAGTGTACTATTTGTCCTTTTTACTTGCGCTCCTATTTTTGGGTTTTATATTATATATTATATATATAATATTAAAACAAATATTTTGTAAATTTAAATAATTCCAACACTTCCAAGAATCAATTTCAAAACTGATCATAGCAGTTAGGAAGTTATTTTAGATGGCTGATATAAAAGCAGAGATAGGAGGAGGAAGGAGAGGGTTTTTTGAACCTTGAAGCCAAATTTTGTACTGGAGAATACTGAATCAATGAAAGAGTTTTGCAAGTTTCTATCATTCTGTTTATGCTGAAATTTTTCTAGTTTACATTATGTTTTCATATCTGTGAATAAAATAGAGTAATTTGAGCTGCGAGTCTCTTTATACATGTGTGTTTAAGAGTTAAACAAACCTTAATGGGCGCTCCTCTATTTTAACTTATCCTTACGTATTTCTTCAGGATTTTATAATGATAGATTCTATTTTAAACAACATATCAAATTGAAATCCTTTTCTTTCTTGTTTCTTCCGTTCATTCACTTCAGCATAAGAAGAATATGGCATTGCAGAACATGCATGGATTTGATATTTGAGGGTTATATAATTAACGTTTAAAGGTTTATAAGATAGAGACAGATATACATTTGTTTGTGACATAATCAAATAATGTCTTGAGCACAAATTCCTTTACACAGCAAGGAATTGTTTCTTGAGGTACAACATTAATTGGCGCCGTTGCCGGGGATCGAAGAAGCGAAGTTCATTTCCCTGGTTTTTCTTTCTATTTCCTATAATTTTTTAGCGAGGAGAAAGTACTCAGCTATGCTTACTTTTTACAGAATTCTCATTTTCACAAAGCCAAACGCGAGGTTACATACCTTGCAGCAGAAGGTTTCATAATCCTTTCTCCTTGATGGTGAACAAGATTCAGATTTGAAGTTTGGTTGTTTATTATTCACCTGGCGACTCCACTGATGAAGGTTTCATTAGATGAAGAATTTTTCTAGCAAGAAGATGAGAAAGTATCATGGAAAAAGCCTGTATCAGAATGTCCATTTTTTAAAGGAGGTTCTATTTTTTACTGTCAGTTTAGTGGTCTATTTTCCCTTTTATATTAAAAGGATTGTTTCCTGCTTTATTTTCTCAGAAGATTATAAGGCCCAAAATGTAAATTCATTATTGGAAAAAGATGATTTTTCTTCTGCTTGTATTATAAATCTTGACACAAGTGTATCTCCTAAATATGAAAGGAGGGATGATTGTTGTATTACAATCCTGTAAGATAATCAGTTACAGTCTGGGCATAAAGGTGATGATTCATCATCTTTGGATGATAATATTTTTCCTCATAAGAAATTGACTGTTTTTTAGTTCAAAAACATAGAAATCTTTAAACCCCTGAAGCTGCCCGCTATTCTCCATCAATATCCTTCAAATGGATTCAAGTCCCTGCCAAGTTTCTCCGGGAAGAAGAAGGACATTTCAGCTAAATTACATATCTTGGAATTTGAGTACTTTCTGGACAAATTTCAAATTATTTATGAAGACGTAGCTTTAAGGATGTTTTGTCATTCTTTGAAGCAGGATGCTCAGCAATGGTTCCAGTGTTTGGAAGCAGGTTCAATTAATTCCTAGCAAGATCTCCAAGATGTATTTCTTACATATTGGGGTGAGAATAAGTCATATGAAAATCACCTCTTGGAATTATATTCTGTCCAAAGGCAAAGCAATGAATCAATTTCTGAGTTTAATAGGAGGTTTCAAAAGATTTATTTCAGCATGCCAGAATAAATTCGACCTCCAGAAGCAGCAGCTATGGTTTATTATTTGAAGGCTCATTCTGTTGTCTTGGCTTTTTATCTCAAGGAGAGAAAGCCTAGCACCTTGAAGCTGATGTTTCTCTATGCGCAAGAAATCGAAGATAATGCGTGGGCTTGTATAAATTTTTCCTGCGATGTAGAAAGTCCAAGTTTTGTCAAAGATAAGAGGGCTTGTGAAGAAAACATTGGAATTTCTTTACAGGAGAATGTAAGTTCAGAGGTGAATAAATATTTCTGAAAAATGTCAAAAGGTTCCTGTATTGTTGAAAAACAAGAATCTAATCATTTTGAATATTCTAGTCAAAACTTAGTTGCAATAGCTGAACTACACTATGAAAGCATGGAAGACCAGTGCAATAGTTTTGCGAGTAGTGAGGAAAATAGTGCAGTTTCTTAGACATGTTTGCAAGAGGAGGAAAATTTTCGTCAAGAATTGATGTTTTACGAAGAGCATCAGCATTATGAAGAGCAAACCTTGGATTTTTATTTTCAGCCTGAATGCCTGCCTACAGAAAATGGCAGTCAAGTTCCTCACACACAATTTCTAATTGAAAAGTCAAACAATGAAGGAAAATGCGATGTTCAAAGAAGTCTACATCAACAAAATGTTCAGAAGAAGAAGAAGGTGGCCAAAACTTTATTTCATGAGTTCTATGATCCAGTTGCTGAATATATGGAAAATTTCTTTGGTCAGCAACAAGCTTTGATGCAAGGGTATGTACAAAGTTTTGTATATGAAAAATTTTCATGGTACATTCCTCTCTTGATTTTTAAATCTCAGTAGTATGAAGGTATTAAATCTAACAAGAAAATGTTGGATTGGTTCCATTGGAAGGTTGACTTCACTTGATTAAGTTCAACCATGCTTATATATATAGGAGTTGTACATAAATAAGCTCAGGAGTTGAGCATTCTCAGTAGCAGTATTTCTAGTTTAAAATTTTCAAGTTCAAAAAAAAGATCCTAGAAGAAGGAGGGTTCAGAGAAGTTTTGAAAATTTCAGAGATTTTGGATTGAGAGAAAATTCAGTTTGACTTGACTCCATGCCCAATAAAGGCTACTGATCTACAAGTTCTCAGCACTTTGCTACCAAATTACTGTCCCCAATTGGAGCCAGATGTTGTAGCACAATATCTCTCAACCAAACTCGAGAGATTTTCTTAGTAATTCAAGGTTGTTGACGAATTATTAAGATGAATTGGAACATGTTCAAGTTGTTAATCATAAGCTCAAAATATATTTCTAAATGTATCAGCAGATTAAAATGGTAAAGAGAGAATTAGGACATCTCTATAGTCCAGTGAATGTGTTACAATTGTTAGATGACATAGCACTGCTGCTACAAAGTCCTGAAGTTGTGGAGATGGCACCTCTTTACATTAAGAGTTTGGAAGAGTCTTACGATTTGAGCTTTTTGATATAATAGCTCACATGGCAAGCTTAGGCTTTGAAAGAATCATATCATAAAATAGTAGCGTTGCTAATAAGCAGTTGTTTAAGACGAACTTCCTATTGTTGGATCAGTTCAAAGCAAAACATTAGCTCCAGAAGCTATTACAGAAGGCGTTGAGATTGTGCCTGGCCCTTTCATTTTAGATACCTCTGGTCCTAATGATGCTAAATTAAAATCTGAATATCATCACCGATTATTGGCTTAATTTTCTAAATAAGGTTTAATAGCAGAATCAAAGATTGGTAGAGCTGATTTGCTAAGGCTACTTATACTATCTGTTGCTGAAGATATATTGGAAAAAACGTTTGAAAGAAAATTGCAAGCATAAAACATCTCATTCTTTTTTACTGAACAAGTGTAACCTTGTTCCTGCTCGGGCTACAAAATGGGGGTTTCATGCGTTCTTACAGGAGTATCGCACTCTTGCTTTCCACGCAGGCATCGCAAATTCATGTGGCAAGAGTTGTCTTCGTTCAGTTCTTAGAATAGCACTTATGCCAGGATGCATATGAACACGTTGGGGGAATTCTTTGTCAAGTGAAAAGGGATTATCTCAGAAGAGCTTATGAATTGCAGGATTGAATGAATGGCAGTGACTTCATCTATCAGATTGTGCAAGATACCAGGCAAACGTTTGAAGGGTGAAAAATACTTACACAAAAACGCAGACCCTCCCAGGTCACGATTTTCGTTTTCAAATTGTGGGCAAACGGAGGAAAATTTCAAAAAACCGCGACGTGGGTTTTTTGCAGAATATGCCCAATTGACTTTCGCGAGGAAATTGCCCAGAAATCCAAATTTGTTTAAGAGATTTCAATGATTCTTCAAATGTCTGTTTTTCTAGAAAACGTCTTTCAAAATTGGGTTTGAATCATTCTACTGAAATTCGGTTTGTGTTTGACATTTTTGTCTACATAAGAGAGAGCGGATTCTAATTCAACATTGATAATTTTTTTTGTTGGCGCCACTTCAGTATAGATAAACTAAAATTACTTGATTATTATTTTTTTAAAGAGCCCTGGTTTGATCTTTCGTTGTGCACATATATTCACAATTACAAAGACTGAGGAGAAATTCCCCAGAGTTTACGGCCTAGCTTGAAGTCGATGGATGTTCTTCAAACAGTTACATCTGCGTTGGTTCCAATGGCCGATTAGCCTTCAAGTACAGATGACGATTTCAGGTCAAGTTATAATGATCCTATGGCATTAGCTGCACTATCTGGTCCTGAATTACAATCATGCACATACCTTATCTATGCCCTTTTACAATTACAAAGAGCGAGGACATCGAAAGCATGGCCGAATCCATCGGATCATTGAGCAAGAATCTCCCACAACCAGATATTTTACCAGCGTTTTAGAAGGAGCAGCAAATTTAAAAGGAGATGGCTCAAATTTGTTGTGGTTCACAATTGCGAAGACAAGCAAATGTATATAATATTGCAATTGAATCAACGATTTGGATCAACGATTTGGATCATCCAGCTCGATCCAATGGTTTGCGGTGGCATAAATTAAATGGATTTTATGAGAGATGGTGCCCCCGCAAATGGTTTGATTTAAACCACTATTTATGAAATCTACGGCTATGATGCATTACGGCATCACTTAGCCCTTTCTCAGAAACCGCTATCAATGCTCCTGTAGGCGGTTATTGGTTTTCAAAAACCATGGGTGACTTTGCCGTTAATACGTATGGGGGACCCAAAGTGTACTATTTGTCCTTTTTACTTGCGCTCCTATTTTTGGGTTTTATATTATATATTATATATATAATATTAAAACAAATATTTTGTAAATTTAAATAATTCCAACACTTCCAAGAATCAGTTTCAAAACTGATCATAGCAGTTAGGAAGTTATTTTAGATGGCTGATATAAAAGCAGAGATAGGAGGAGGAAGGAGGGGGTTTTTTGAACCTTGAAGCCAAATTTTGTACTGGAGAATACTGAATCAATGAAAGAGTTTTGCAAGTTTCTATCATTCTGTCTATGCTGAAAGTTTTCTAGTTTACATTATGTTTTCATATCTGTGAATAAATTAGAGTAATTTGAGCTGTGGGTCTCTTTATATATGTGTGTTTAAGAGTTAAACAAACCTTAATGGGCGCTCCTCTATTTTAACTTATCCTTACATATTTCTTCAGGGTTTTATAATGATAGATTCTGTTTTAAACACAATATCAAATTGAAATCCTTTTCTTTCTTGTTTCTTCCGTTCATTCACTTCAGCATAAGAAGAATATGGCATTGCAGAACATGCATGAATTTGATATTTGAGGGTTATATAATTAACGTTTAAAGGTTTATAAGACAGAGACAGATATACATTTGTTTGTGACATAATCAAATAATGTCTTGAGCACAAATTCCTTTACCTCCTCTATTCTACTATAAAAAGAGGCATTGGGTAGCCTCAAAGGGAGTTGAAGCTTTAGAATATTTGAAGTTAAGTGTTGTTGAGATTCAGACTCAGTTAATTAAGACTTTTGTGAGGAAAGATTACATACCTCCATTCGTGTTGGTTGGAGGAGTGCATATCTTATCAAAGTAAAGGAGATTCCTGCTTCGGACCCCGGAAAGTCCTGTGAAACATCAAGGCTTAGGTTGTAAGGATTTTCTTCTTTTGAAATTAATACAAATATAGTCATTTTTCTCAATAAGCTTTCAATCAATGGTTTATTTCATAGATTCCTTGATCACTATGATAAGCATGGTTTATGATAATTTCTATACAGGTGCTATGTAATATTTTGCTTTTTTGTGACTACAGGTTTACGAGGAAAACTCCTTCAAGTGCGCGAGGGGCAACAACGACTTCAAACAAGCACTGGACAAACGGTAAGTCCTTAACACCTCTATAGAGCTTTTCATAGATCGTATATGCTTAGAGAAAGATTAGTCTATTTGGCTGTTTGTTGATAGATACTTTTAGTACTAGGGAGATCGGTCTTGTCCGCAAGACGAATTAATCCTCCAACACTTAGATTATTAGATCTAAGGGATCCAAGGGCTGATCTTAGTTTCTGTAGCATAAATTCCTAAAAAATGTGTTTTTCAGGCATGCCTTGCTAGTTTTCCGAATTTGGGGATATTGCACAATGCTGTATTTAACAAGCAAAGAGGACCAAAACCCTAACTAGGGTTTCCAAAATGTCATAAATACATCATAAATGCTAAATTTTTCCATAAAGACCATGCAAGGCCCAAGGCACAAAATATCTAAGGAAATAAATGAAAAATAACTTCTAACACCTAAATTTTGCAAAAACTGATTTTGAGTCTCCTCAATAACTCCAAAATATCTTCTAGTGTGTTTTGTTTATTTTTCAGGAAAGAGCACAACATTGAGGTCTAAGGGCGCAGCGCCTGCACCGGAAAAATAGGTCACCTTGTAGCTACGTTTTGAAGGCCTTCCCGAAGTCCGAATGAGCTCCGTGATAGCTCATTGGAAATATTGTCAAGTCTAATTTCTGAAACTACCTTTAGTACTATTTTGTGTCCATTTTCCTGTCCAAAAACTAAATCTCCCAAGGTTGCTCAGGGCGTAGCGCCATCTCTGAAAATAGGGCAAAATGGTGAATTTTTGGATGTTTTTTACCCTTTTGGGGGACCAAATCTGCTCCAAATTATCTAAAATTTTGTGTGTGTGGTGTACTTGGCAAGATGAACCCAAAAATTTAAACCAATCCTCAAGAAAGTGCCCCAAAAAAGAGCGCAGTGCCAGTGGCGTTGCACCCTTAGCACTTTAAATTATTCAAAAAACAAAAATTTCCAAAAGCTTGCGAAAATTTGAAATTATCATCTCATGGTGTTTGGGATGCCTATAGTGATGCATCAGCTAGGATTTCAAGGTTTTCTTGGCTTTTTTCCTCCTTTAGAGCTTTAATTTTAGCAAGGGATATTTTGAGCTTGGCCCTTTCAATTCGATTTCTTAAGGCATAGTGCTTTGTCATTTTCTTCTGAAGGCCAAGGTATCTTTGTGTCTTTTCCAGCTGACCCTCCAAGTGTATATTAGCCCTCTCTAACCAAGGTTCCCAATCATACTCTATATCCATGGAAAGCAGCTCACTTGGAGTGAGTTTCTCTGCCAATGTTGTTTCTTTCTCCTTCTCCTTGGCTAAGGCCTTCCTCAAGCCCATTATTCATGGCCTTCTCCTAGACAACTGTCCTTCTTCATCTTCACTTTCATCAAAAACACCCAAGACCTCATCTAGCCTAACCTTGGTCCTTTTAGCCTCTTTCCGGGCTCTGATTTCCCTAACCTCATAAATGGCCTTTTGTGCCTCTAGCTGCTTTTTTTCAAACTCATAATAGTGGATGACATTCCTAGCCCTAACTAGATTGGCTTGAAAATCTTTGATTTGGGCATCTTTACCTTTGAGCAACATGCTTGAGATCCTTGCCTCATTTTCATCATCACTATCAACATGAATGAGTTCAAATTTTTGCTCAGTCTCATGCCGGTCTTCTTCTTTCTCATCCATGACCTTCTCTTTGCCTTTGTCAAGTGGCTTGGTTGAAGTAGAAGGCATGGTCCCTTGCCTCTTGAGGGAAGCAAACACATGCCTACTTTCCCTTTAGTAAGTTAAAGAGAAAGGGTCAGTTTTGATCATTTCAGTGCCATCACCATTGCTGCCAACATGACTGTCATCATCATTGGTTTCCTCACTGTCTTTATGGCTCTCATCAGCATTGTTGCTCTTTGTTTCTTCTTCCTCATTTTATCCACTGATTTTTTGGCTTTCTGACCTATTGCCATCATCATCATTTGTTCTTTCATGGATTTTTGACACACTGTCATTATTTTCACTACTATGTGCCTCATCACTACCAACATCATCATTTCCTTCTGCTTCCATGCTCTCTGCCTTATCACTGATATCCTCCATAATGACATCATTTGTTTTTTCCATGCTGCTTTCCCTTGCACTAACATCTTTTGTCTCACTAATATTGGCCTCATTTACCTCAGCCTCATCTTCATTATCTTCACTGTTAGGTGCTTCATCACTAGTTTCTGCTTCATTTTTTTCTACATCACCATTTCCCTCTTTACTGTTTGATTCTTCCTCACTGATATTAGCCTTTCTACTTTCTTCATGGCGTTTTTCCACACTGCCTCCTGATTCCTCACTATTTTCTGTACTATGCTCTTGACTACTCTCATTGACCTCACTGTTGTGACCTTCACTGTGCTCTTGACTTCTCTCATCAGCCTCATTTCCCTCATGCTTTCTATGTGCCTCACTACCCTCTTCTTCACTATTTTCTTCTTCATTATTGCTTGATTCATCATTACCCTCTCCCTCATTTTCTTTTGATTTTTCATTGTCACTTCCCTCATTTTCTGATGCATTATGAGAGGGTGATGAAGAAGGGTTTTATTGAGGTGAAGGAATATTTGTAGATGGTGAAACATGTTCAACAGGAGATGATGGAGGAGTAGGGACAGGAGGATGAGATGATGAAGGCATATTTTGCTAAGGATGGGCTTGTGGATTGGTGAACACTTCATGGGCAATGAAGACCTCCCATGGAATACCCTTTTGGTGCAATTGATGCATCAAAACCATTTTGATAAGAGAGTGGTGAAAGAGGCTCTGCATATGCTGTGGATGGTCTCTCTTTTTTACAATATAAGACATTTTGTCAATACTCCTGTAGAGGTAGTAGGGTAGATGCAACATCTTAACCCTAGTAAAGTGCATGAGAAACCTGATGTGATAGGAATAAAGTTGGAAGAATATTCCTTCACATGCGAAATATTTCATAATGACCCTCATCATGGGTGCATACCTCTCAAGAAAATGTGAGAAAGGAAATATGGATTTATTGTAGTCTTTGTATCTGGGTTTAAGGTATGGCTCATAGTAGCTCATGTCTAAATTGGCCTACGTGAACCATTTTTCACCCACACTAGGTATCCTAGTGGCAATAGCAATGGGATTTAAAGACAACTCAAAGTTTACCCCTGCAAGGTTGACTTGTTTCTCATGTAGGTTAAGTATGAAGAGCCTAGTCAGTTCAGGGTGATTCTGCACCTACTGTAATTTCTCACAAAATTCATAGCAGCCTACATTTTGGAAGCAGGAGACAGTTAAGGGAGATGCATTTAGCTCCATTGTGTTTAGTGGTTCAAAATTGTTGATCCTCCCACCTTTGTGTTGATGCCTCCTTGGAATTTGGCCTTCCTCACAACTATCACGGCCACCTTCCCTTGACATTTTGATCACTCTGTTTTGAACAAAACCCTAGGACTGCACAATAGAAATGAGATGAAGGGATGGAGGAATGGAAGTCTTTACAAGTGAATGATATGGATGTGTGAGTGAGGGTAAGGCTATAGGAATATGAGTGAGAGTAAAAACTCAAGGACAACCTCTACTGATTTGTAAAAAATTGTGCTTTGACACACCTTGCACTTATGTCAAATTTGAAATGGAGAGGGTAATGTAAGGTCAATATGTTTGTATTGTAGGGGTCAAATATTATGAATGAATGGAGTGACTGTAGGCACAGCCTTAGGTGAGTGAACAATCCTTCAATAAGGTACCCTTCTGGCTATCACTAGTCTTCTTAGCATACAGATGGAGGTGTGTTTTAAACAATGATTTTTAAGCATGAAAAATTAGGTTTCCCTCCTTAAGTATTAAATTTCTCTTAATTATAAGTTACCACAAATTCTTGAAGAAGGGCTTTATGAGTTGTACTTACCCTTTAACATCGCTTTGGAGGTCCTTTGAGGAAGATGTAAAAGTGTTTTGATTTGAATTGAGGGTCTATAGGGTGTAAGAGGTCCTCCTGGCCAAGTTCGTAGCGCCTAGGCAACTGGTGAGTCGAATCGAGAAAAAGTGCAGCGCCTTGTGCCTGGCGCACAGTGCTAAAGGTTTTTTACCGAGCCTGTCGGGTGAATCAGGAAAATGTGCAGCGCGTTGTTAAGCGCACAACACCTACCTCCAGGCACGCAGCACCGAATAATTTTACACAAGAGAAATGGGTAGGGGCGCAGCGCCCGACTCCAGGCGCGCAATGCTGACCTGAACGCGCAGCGCCTCAACACTTAGCCAATTTTTGGTTTGAAAACCCAAAATTCTTCACTCTTGAGCATTTCTAACTCTTCTGCAAGGGAACAATGAGTCAAATGAAAAAAAATAAAAAAAATTGACCCTTTATATGCCTGGGATTTAAATTTAATCTTTGCAAACCCATTTCCTAATGTATTAAGTATTTTTCACTTTTTTGCCTGTTTTACTAACCTTTTGACCTTTTTTATTTTGTAGGTGACTTAGATCATGAAGTTAACTCTTCTTTTTTCTTCTTGAGGCATAATATTCTCATTTGATATCCTTGGAGTTAGATTGATCATGATAACACCTTCAAAACTTTCTGTGGCTTCCATTACAATTTTTAACTTGTCTTTCTCACCTTGGCTAGCAGTTAGGAAATATTTGTTCTTTTTTATCTTGAAAAATTAACACATTCATTCTGACATAGCATCAACCTTTAAAACCTCTTTTGTCTGCACCATGAATTTTAATCTCATCCTTTGATCATTTAGGCATGACAAACCTTTTTGACAGTTCTGGGGTCTGATCACAATGGCATATTCAGAATTTTTCTTTGTTGTCATCATGGAGTCAAAACCATGGTTTCACCTTCTTTGAACACTTTCCCAAAACCCTAGGTGTCTGGAATGCTTGAAAAAAATTATCAGTGTTGTCTTCTAAGTTCTTTATAGCCCTTTCAAGTTCATTCATTTATGTCTAGTTCACCTCACCTTTTTCCATTTTTATCAATAGTTTATGAAAAACTGTAATGTTCCTAAATTAGCTTCAACTAATTGGAACATTAATTTTTCCTTGTTTATTTTTGCATTTCATGATTGAGGAATAAAATGTAAAGGAGGACATGAAAATCTCCTTAAATAAAAGAATAAATACATGCCCAATGTGAAAAGAGATAAATCTGGGCCTTTGTAATAAAATCCACTTGTGTGTGAAACAGGATTGAGACATTTGATTGGGTCAATAGGACCAAATCTCAGTTCTGTCCAGATTCATTTAACCTCCTAGAAAAACTACGCAGTTCTAGAAGGAAGACATCAGTGTGAAAAGGGGCAACTCATTTGAGGTGGTTTAGGGTTTGTGCACACCTTCAAGTTATAAAAAGGAGGAGAGGGCTCATGTAAAGGTTGTTGAAGGATTTTCGAAATAGAGGTTGATTGAGAAACTCTAGTTCTCTTGGCTGTTTAGCCAAAGGGAAGAGGATTTCCTGTTTAGGAATCCTCCCTCCTTCCTTGAGTAGCTCTTGGAGGAGAATATACTAAAATGAGCCACTATCAGGTTGAAGAACAAACTCCATCTCCATTAGTAGCGCTGATCCTATTGAGGGTTTTGTAGCTGCTTGAGTTGCAGCAAGTGGTATCCTAGATCTGCAGAGATCTAGTGTTTTGGAGGAGTTCTCTCTCAAGGAGGGTGTCTTGTGACCACCCGGACGAGGATGTCTCTCTTATTTTGTATTCATATCTGTATTTTATAGCATTTTCTTCATTTCTCTAGAGCTACTGCGTAGTCCCTCTCATGAATTGCGTTTTCTACATTGGGGTTTAATGTAAATTTGATTTCTGTGCAATAGAAGATCTCCAGTGATTGAGGCTTGCCTCTCACCTTGTAAATATTTAAAGTAGCTACTATTCTAATATATTTCATATCTTATCTCTATTATAATAAAGTAATCTTCAGAAATTTTGAGTATTCTGCAGTTCTGTAACTTATAAATCAGATCTACACTTATTCATGCATTATTTTGATGAAATCCCAAGGGAATCTTGTGGAGAAGGCTGAGTAGTTTCTAGATCTAGTATGGATTTGAAGTTTCAGCCATAGGTCTGTCATATATCTAAGTTTTCACTTAAAACAGATGAATCTTCAGAAAAATAACGCTGTAATAGTCTGCAATCCTTTTCTATGCATTGCAACAACTCATTTTGGGGGTTTTCCTTCATAGAAATGTCTGTTTTCCTTTGTATAATCCATATGAATATTATTCTGGACATTCATACTGAAATTTATGCATAAAATCAGCCAATCCCTTCAGAAATTACGCTACCCATGCTTCATCACTTTTCTGCATAATTTAGGTCATGGGAAATCAGGGTTTTTCTTGACTAGTCAGGAAGGAGGAACTGTTTAACTTAGAAAAACGCATTTTTGTTTTCTGAAATTCCGCATGTGAATCCCTCTTGACCTAATATAACATATTCCAGAACCTTGACCCTTCATTTTACACAAATTTCTATATACACCTATTTTAGTGCATAAAAAGTTTCTTTTCCCCATATTTCTGATGTTAAAAGCTGAGTAAAGAGTGATGTTGTTCTTTATATTGGTTTCTAAGAATTATGAGACACATTATATGGTAGTTGAAGCCATCATACCTGAAGAATGCATTTTTCAGGCATGATTTGCTGAGTAAACCCTTTTGGGATATTACCTCTCAACAAGAGTCTATAGATAGAGTCTGAAAAGGGCCAGATAGCCTCTGTATCTCACCCTCTATTTATAGGCAACATATCCAGTAAATTCCCCTTCATTCAATCTTTGGTTTTGATTATATTGTTGATTGTTAATGTCTGAAGAGGAAATATCTCACTGACGCCAGTTTGTGGGAGATATGTTTAGTGCATCTAAACCCTTTTGTTCCTGCTGAAATCCCACATATCAGTCCCACACATCATACACAAGAGGAACCAAGAATTAATCTGCATTGTATTTGCATATTTTTCCTTATACAACATTCTTATTAAGCAGCTGGGCAATATTTCCGAAAAAGGAACATTACAAAAACTTCTCTTCATGTTTGGTTTTTGGTGTACCTCCAGGTTATTTCTGCCATTTGATTCATTGTATGGACCTTTTTTGGGCCATCAAGCTCAAAACCTTCGTTCTCCTTGAAGCCAAACTACTTCCCCTCTCCTTGCTATGAATGTCTTTATTGAGGGGCAGACCTCTTACCTTACCTACTTTCTGCTGATAGTCATTTTAACACTCCTGCAGAAGTGTCAAAGTTCACATTTACCTTTTGCAAAACTTGAAATTGATAAAGTAGTCCTCTTTGGAGATTTTCTGATCTTTCTTGGATAACCATGTGATGATCTTCTATTACATTTAAGCCAGCTTCTAACACAGGAAAAGCAATGCTTAAAACATCAATGATGACCTGTAATGTTCCAAAATTTTAGCCTCAAATCTAAATGGAACATTATAGCTAGCAGCATCTTTAGTCGGTGAATAAATGGGTAGAAAAGCCCATAAGTATCCTAAGGAGGATAAAAACACTCCAAGTGTGAAAGGGGACACTCTTTCTAGCTTAATAAAACACCTCCATGTGTGAAC
The DNA here is from genome assembly GCA_034641835.2 of Pinus albicaulis. Classification (NCBI taxonomy): domain Eukaryota; kingdom Viridiplantae; phylum Streptophyta; class Pinopsida; order Pinales; family Pinaceae; genus Pinus; species Pinus albicaulis. Next base: position 1,284,348,883 of record CM076583.1, on the reverse strand, counting down.
AGGGATAAAATCAAGTTGATTCAGTCCACTTTGACTAAGTCAACAATGCAGTTGTGGAGGAGGAGGAATCCAAGGAGGAATAACACAATTTTGGAGGGAGATCTATCTTTGGATAGAGATGACCTAATTGAGTGGGGCCAAGGGAAAGAAAACTCATATTTTATATAAGGAAGAGGATGGAAGCATTATTCTTCATGTCTTAGATTATTATTCATGTCTGCTCAGACTTTTGCTTCCTCTTGCTATTTAGCAGGGTAGCAGTGATGTTTAGCACCGTGTGTTCCCAAGCGGGAATCCCACCTCTTTCTTTTGAGGAGCCTCATTGGGAGAATTTTTACTCATCATTCCACATTAGGTTTTCAGTTCAAGCTTCAACCAACTTCATTAGCGCATTTTTTTCCGGAGATTGTGCAGTGTTGCTAGGTGCAGTAGTGGAAGGGATTGGAATCCCAGTTTCTGAGCTAGTTTCTCATTGGAGGAAGGTTTCCTTCACTTGAGGGACCTGTTTGGAGAGATCCATAACCTATTTCAGATCTGTGGTATCATACCACACATTTACCATACATTCCCAGCATTGTTTCAGCTAGGGAATGCGTTATTTTGGAGGCAGTATTCAGCAGATGGTCTAGTGGCTCCGTTGTAGTGTTTCATTGTGATTAAGAGGTTCAACCTTTCATGGGAGGAAGCACTTGAGGGATCTACATCAGACCAGAAATATTTCAGCATTCTACACTCATGTGCTTTAGTGTTGCAGTGGTGATTCAGTAAATTACTGAATATCACATTTTGTATGCAGAGTGTTTGACAAGAAACCCTTGCCAGGTTGTCTTGTATTTTGTATAAGGAGACTAGATCTCATTACTTTGAGAATTATTGTCTAATATATGAGTAGATCTATTGTTATCCTATTTTATGAGCTAAAACCCTCTTATGACTGCACAATCCCTTTTTTACATTATTCCGGAGTAGCAATGTCTAGGGTTTTTGGTCATTTTCAGCTACACTAGTGTGGGAGGTTTGTTTAACCCACCTAGTTTCATTTCTTTCTGATCTCATATTGTACTTAGATTCTAGATGGATGTATCTATGGGATCCAAGTGATTATTTTCATTTACTATGGCACATATTTATAAAAATTTGTTTTTAGTGCATGCTTGTTGAGTTTTCTCGATTTTGGGATATTACAGTGGTATCAGAGCTGCTTTCTTGGCACAGCCTATGGATCTCAGGCCATTACATTTTAGAGGAAGGAGAGATGGATAGAAATTAGAAATATTCAGTATGTGAAGGAAGAAAGGAAGACAAGCTTACCAAGCTTCTTCCAAAATCTATGCAGAGCTTTCAAGGAGAGCTGAAGAAAATGAGATTGGAGATGAGATCTCCAAAGGAAGTTGGATCTAGATAAGAATATAGATCTGCACATGGTGAGTGTGAGCATGCAGCTACACACCATGATTCACAGCGCAGTCAAGTGCCCAGATCTGTCCTGAGATGGTTGGGAGGAGGAAGAATGCCTAAGAAGAGAACTCTTAGTGATTTTTTGCTGGAGTATGAATCTCAAACTGAGAGGTTTCGAGATCATACTGATTTCCAAGAGTTTTGCAAGATCCAGGTGGAGAAGAGTAAGCAGCAGGATGTAGGAAGATTTCTTTTGTCTACTTTTGTCGGATCACCTACATGTTCAGTTGGAGCTTGGGTGAAGGAGCTAGACTCCTATTTGCAGCTGCACCATATTTCTGAAGATGAAGCCATCAGAGTTGCAGCGCTGCATTTCAGAGGTAAGGCTCATGCATGTTGTATTTTTGAATCTTTTTCTTTAAAAAATGAAAACACTTCCTCTTATACAAGATTCATAGAAACTTTGATGGGAAGGTTTGGTGAAAAACTTCCTAAGGCACATGAGCAAGGAAAACTTGAGAAAGAAAAACCCTTGCATGTGATGAAGGACACTCCACTACAGAAAACCATGGGAGGAGTTGACATCTTGCATTACACATTGCCGGAAGCAAGACCTTCAATTCCTATTCTTGAACAAGAGGGCATGGGGATATCCTTTTCACAGAAGGATCCAACTATTCAGATTTTTCCCATACATATTGATGAAGATGAGGGCAACAACGCTGTCACATCTAGAGCGCATCTAGTACCTCATGCAAAGGAAGGAGAAGCACATGCTCCAACATGAGGGATTCTTGCATCTTTGCAAGGAAGTCCCTAGGATCTCGTACATGGATGTCCAAACACAATCAGTGAGCAACATGATTGTGCAACATTGCAGTTGGATGGAGGAGGTACGGATGAAGAGAAACATAATGTTATGAGAGGTACACACCCTTCTCTATTTAAGAGAGCTAGTGCAAAGAGGAGGCAGACTGTATTGCGCCGTGAAAGCAAGGGCAAGGTTTCCCAACCATATGTACAGTCCACTCTTGACATTGATGTCTCACTACATGGAGGCATTCCACTGGGGAGGCCACCAGATCTATCATTGATGAAAGGCATCTTGTCTTTGGATGCACCGCTCTTGGATTTTGGAGAGGTGAAGAGTTTGGAGGAGAATTTTGGCATGGGGGATGTCAAAGTAGCAGGCAACAACATGAGAAGAGCTTCACAGCCCAGATCACCATCGCTGTCTCTTAGGAGAATTGATCCTTATTGGAGATCTCAGCTCTTGGTAGAGTACTCCAAAGATCTTGGTGCATGTATGATTCTTGATGACCCAGATGGAGATGATAGATACATGGTGGATGATGTGGTCATCTATTCCTATGGCAGGATCTTCTTGACTAGATCTTCTAGTCTCAAGGAGAAGCTGCTACATGCAGCACATGAGGACTTCTCTTCTATGCACTTTGAGGCATATTTCCATTTGATGGAGGAGTTCACTTGGGAGGGCATTCAACATGACATATATCAGCATATAAAGAGATGCATAGCCCAGATGGTAATGAAGAAGAGGTCACAGCCACTTCCCTACTCTTTGGAGGTGAGGGAGAATTTATAGTTGAGCCATTTCAGCTCAAGATCTCAAGTGCATGATGTAGGAGGTATCATTTAATATTTTGTATTGTACTTCTTTTCCTTACTTGGGCAGCATGATGTAACAAGAATAATTATCTCTTCTTGCATATTGTATGATGATGTACTTGTAGCTACTTGTAGCATTGATTTTGGCTATATTTTTGATGGTTTGTGGGGGAAGCCACATGATTCCTGGTGTGCACCATTGACACCGTATTGTAACTTCATGTTTTCATCTTATGAGATGACTGTGGAAGCAAACAAGTGGCTAGTAAAGCACTTGTTATTTCTTATTTTGGTGCAGGCAAAGGATGCACTACGCTGGTTCCATGAGGGGGACCATGATTCACTCTCTGTTTGTCACTTGGCAACTTGTTCTCATTGTACCTTGCTTCCATATATTACTGATATGTTTATGTTCATGGGGAGCTTTATTTGGAGAGTAGGCTTGAGAGGGAAGATTCCCATTGGGAGCATGATTCTCCCCACTTTATATGTCATACATTTCAGGAGGAACCGTGGGCAAACCATGATTTCCACATCACACTTCTTCTCTTCTTGTGGGAGGAACCACTTGGAGGACTTGAGGAGGCACTTCATGGTTGAATTGTTTGTTGGGGCATCATACAAGTTGACCATCATGATCTTAATCCATGGCTTGTATGAGGGAAATATGAGGTAGCAGCAAAAGTTTTTGTTGATGTGGTTACACTTGGGAGAGTATGGGCAACATTCTTCCCATACTTTTCATGAAATTTCTAAAGAGGAGGAAGACACATTCATGGTGCAAGGAGGCTACCCTTCAGCATTGAAGGATCATGAGAGACTTCCATGTAGGAAGAATATCTTCTCACATAGCAGCATGATGGTGGATGACTTTGGAATATGGGATGTCAAAGAGAGGAGTCATGGAGCCTCATTACAAAGGCCTACAGCACTGTCACAGAGGAGTATGTTCTTATGGATGGAATATTCCAAGGGGAGAATGTATCCCTTCTTCTTGCAGATTTTTATGAGGAGATTTTCATGGGAGGATTTATTAATGGACCTCACTTTCATCCAACTCACTATGTATGGTATGAAATGCATTTCTATACTTTTTTATTACTCCATTGAGTATTTGTACTTTCTCACCATGTTTGAACAATGCATTGCTCCTCAAGAGAGCGAGAGTATTTTTGGGTTTCATGGTCACTTTAGGGCCAATGTTTATGATGATAGTAGCCCATCTATACATGAATGTTGGCAAGTGTATTGTTATTTTATCCATGTACAGCTGATAGACCTTGATGCTTGCTTCCCCATATTGGAAGAACAAACATATACCGCTTGTAACTTGTTGCAGAACCACTTGCCACATGATATTCTCAAATAGCAGTTGGGAAGACTGTGTAATATCCACTTGAAGAACCTTTGGAACCATCCAAAATTGCAAATAAATTTCAGCATTTTTCTGATTTGGATGCCAAATGGTGACGATGTGCCATTCATCCTGAATGGAATGGTTTGGGTTGGCATTTTTCATGATTTTGGAGGAAGAATCCTTGGAGACTCAATATTCTTCTTTCAATTGGAGGGCAATCATGTTGCAGCCCAAGATCAGCATGCCCTCTATACTTATCATAAGTGGAGAGGAGGACAGTGTGGGATAGGCCCTTTTTCCTATCATGTTCACTTATTCAACCCACCTACATTTCAGGAGCCAAAGGTGGAGGAGATTCTTCATGAGTTGCCATGTTGGAGGGTGATTCACTTCATTTGGATGATAGCATGGGTGAGGGAGGCACTCATTCACCATGTTGGTCATCACTCCTACTTTGTGGAGGCTATGAGATAGAAAGAAGGTTTCCATTCACACTTTCCACCTTTGATTGATGTAGACCATTTGGTCTTGCACACTTGGGAGGAAACATTGGATGACAGTTTATTAGCAGATTATATTGATGCAGTGATGGAGACTATTGATGGGAGACCACATGAGGAGGAGGGGAGAAATTTTTCTCTCCTTATACATTTTCTTGAGGACAAGCAAAGATTTTGGAGGGGAGGACTATAATGTTCCAAAATTTTAGCCTCAAATCTAAATGGAACATTAGAGCTAGCAGCAGCTTTAACCGGTGAATAAATGGGTAGAAAAGCCCATAAGTCTCATAAGGAGGATAAAAACACTGCAAGTGTGAAAGGGGACACTCTTTATAGCTTAATAAAACACCTCCATGTGTGAATAGGGATAAAATCAAGTTGATTCAGTCCACTTTGACTAAGTCAACAACGCAGTTGTGGAGGAGGAGGAATAACGCAGTTTTGGAGGGAGATGTATCTTTGGATAGAGATGAACTAATTGAGTGGGGACAAGGGCAAGAAAACTCATATTTTATATAAGGAAGAGGATGGCAGCATTATTCATCATGTCTTAGATTATTATTCATGTCTACTCAGACTTTTTCTTCCTCTTGCTGTTTAGCAGGGTAGGAGTGTTGTTTAGCACCGGGTGTTCCCGAGCGGGAATCCCACCTCTTTCCTTTGAGGAGACTCATTGGGAGAGTTTTTACTCATCATTACACATCAGGTTTTCAGGCCAAGCTTTATCCAACTTCATTGGCACATTTTTTTCTGGAGATTGTGCAGTGTTGCTGGGTGCAACAGTGTAAGGGATTGGAATCCCGGTTTCTGAGCTAGTTTCTCATTGGAGGAAGGTTTCCTTCACTTGAGGGACCTATTTTCAGAGCTCCAGAGCCTATTTCAGATCTGTGGTATCAGCCCACACATTTCCCATACATTCCCAGCACTGTTTCAGCTAGGGAATGCGTTATTTTGGAGGCAGTATTCAGCAGATGGTCTAGTGGCTCCGTTGTAGTGTTTCATTGTGATTGATAGGTTCAACCTTTCATCGAAGGAATCCCTTGAGGGATATACGTTATATCAGACATATTTTAGCCTTATACACTCATGTGCTTCAGTTTTTCAGTGGTGATTTAGTAAATTACTGAATATCACATTTTGTATGCAGAGTGTTTGACAAGAAACCCTTGTTGGGTTGTCTTGTATTTTGTATAAGGAGACTAGATCTCATTAATTTGAGAATTATTGTCTAATATATGAGTATATCTATTTTTCTCATATTTTATGAGCTAAAACCATCTTATGACTGCGCAATCCCTTTTGTGGATTATTCCAGAGTAGCAGTGTCTGGGGTTTTTGGTCATTTTCTGCTACACTAGTGTGGGAGGTCTATTTAACCCACCTAGTTTCATTTCTTTTTTATCTCCTCTTGTACTTAGATTATAGATTGATGTATCTATGGGATCCAAGTGATTATTTTCATTTACTATGGCACATATTTCTGAAAATGCGTTTTTAGTGCATGCTTGTTGAGCTGTCCCAATTTTGGGATATTACATGACCTTACAACCTATGAAACCCTAATGACCTAGTGGGAGGGTTCTTTGACCTGGTATTTGACTGAAAATTGGCTTGGAGTCTTCAAGTATAAAAATAGAGTTTTGACAAGGTGGTGTATTGAAAATCCAAAATCCAATGTACTTGATTTATCTAAAGAGCCTACAGAGATAGTTTTGCGACCATCAATACTTGAGGAACCTAGTGAACATGGGAAGGAGTAAGCTTATAGGTAACCCTAGATGTAAAGTGGAGTTATGGGCAAGGGGAAAACAGAGTAATGAGGTCATAGGTAGGAAAAAATATGAGGATCAGTGGCATAAGCCCACAAAGAAATTTTTTAGGAGTGGCAGGGTGGTCATGAAATGGAAAAATGGTAGAATAGTGAAAATTTTTGTATAAGGATAATGAAGGAAGTGAGATTTATAAAACTCACAATATTCAGGGAATTTTGTTTTTAGAAATATAGAACCAATATTTAGCCATCTACAGATAGTAAAAATTACTGATGACTAACAGTGGCTCCACTTGGGGAGGGCAGCTCCTTTTCAGGAGGTGTCCAGGACCTCAGAGTTCAGATCTCTGAGTTTTGTAGACCAGTGCCTTACTTGTACTTGGTAGATTCTTTTTCTTCAGTTCCTGATGTTCTCTTGAAGTTATGATCTCAAAATCTGAAAGACATGTTTGCTTCAGTCTCAATTCTACCTACCCATCATACTTTTCCTAACATTTTCTTCTTCTTTTGGGTGCACTTGGATCGGAAAACCCTTGACATTTTTTTTTTTTAAAGCATAAAAAAACTATCTACTTGTACCCTTATCACTTCCAAGAGTTCAAATTAGGCTGATGAACTCTTTTATTTTCTACCTAGTCTACTTATATGTCAAGATTAAGATGTTTGACAGATTTACCTTCTCTAGCCTACTAACATGAAATTCAAAGTATGACCAAACCAGGATTAAGCAATCTGATTTTCCGTGGGTTGTGGCATTTGGACATGTTGCACACAAACATAATTTTTGTACAATTAAAAACTAGAAAAAATGAGGGCTGTGATTTAGAATTTGTTATGCATCCCTCTCTTTCTCTTTGATTCAGATTTGAGCATTGGGAACCAACATCTTTTCCTAATATAGTCTACTGACAAGCCAAGCTTAAATGGTTTGACAAGTCTTCTTTCACTAACCTATCAGCAGAAATTTAAAACATGTTCAATCATGATTAGGCTAGATGATTGAACAAGATTCTTCCATTTCAACAAGTAGTGGCATTTAGGCTTGCACACTTTCATTAATACTCTTTTTTGCTATGGGGTTGTACCTCTTCTTTTTCCTGCCCTCTTTTTCTTCTTTTCTTTGTTTTTTTGTTTTTGTTTTTCTAATTTTTCATTAATCAATGTTATGTAAAATGAATGAAAGCTTCAAACTAGGAATTTTGACAAAAATAGTGCTTGAGCATCCTGCCATTGAGAAGACCTCCAAATAACTCTACTCCATCTAGCTCTTGTAAAAAGAAAGCATTGTTACCTCTAACTGAATGGATAATGTAAGGACCCTTCCACAAATTTTCAAATTTTCCATGCTTTCCTTTGTCCTCATTCCTTGAATCTAATTTCAGCACCTTGTCTCCAATTTGGAAATCATTGGCTTTGGTCCTTCTGTCAAATATCTTCTTGATGTTCTATTGCACTGCTTGTTGTTAGTCCCCTATTTTTCTCTCTTTTTTCCATTTTCCCCTTCCTAAATCATAACCATTTACCTCCGTTTTACCTCTTTTATGCACCCTCATCTTGCACCAGTCCAAGCACGGTGACATATTTCGTATAAACTTTATTTTTTATATTTTTAATTCAACTTAGCATTTATTAATTATTTATTACATGATTTCTTACTTTTAATCACTCTTTTTAAATTATCGATATCTCCAATGTTTATTTGGTAGTTAGAGTACTTACCGTGACTGCTGATCCTAGTGCAGGATTGGATCTTGCACCGTTGCCAGCACAGAAAATCCTTGCAGAAGATCTAAACCTCCTTGATCAACGCCTCATTTTGAGCTGCTTCAGCCACTACAGCAAGAGTGATCCAAAGGCAGCCGAAAATGAATCTGTGAAGGGCGAAAGCTGGAGATTGGCTACGGCCAGTTCTGCTAACTATCTAATTTTGAAGACCGAAAAGCTATATTCTGCGTTTGGTTATGTAATCGGTTAAATGATCTATTTTGGCCTTTATCCAAAGATATATATAATGTAGAATGTAAATAGGACTAAGGAGAAAAGTTTTGATAGCAGAAGAGAACAGAAACATAGCCAGAGAGGCAGTAGCAGGTCGTTGTATTTTGTTATCACCCAAATCTGGGTTGGACGATGTATTAATGTATGTACTTGCCTCAGTGAATTAATAAAAAGGGAGCTCCGCCTCATGTTTCACAAATTATGTTTTTGTATTTAAGCTGATGAATTGATTAAAGTACTGAGTAGCATTTTTATTTAAAAGGGAAATGTGTTGGTTGGCTAGGGCCCAACCAACCCAACACTTTTACCCCATTTTCTGTTTTCTTGTAATTTGTGTTTTCATTGTCAAGTGTGATCTAATTTTAAGCACATGCATTCCTGTCTAAGTAAAAGTGGATCCGTTGTGTGAAGTAGATAAATTTCTTTTCCTGCACTTGATTTTAGATTGGTTTTCCTCCGCCTGGTCCAAGTAGGAGAAATAACCCTGCACCAGTGCACGTTGGTGTGATATCTCTTTTTTTCTGCAATTCTGTTTGATTGGTTTTCCTCCGTCTGGTCCAAGCAGGAGAAATGAACCTGCACCAGTGCAAGTTGGTGTGATATCTCATTTTCTGAAATTCTTTTTTATTAGGTTTTCCCTGCCTGGTCCAAGTAGGAGGAATGAACCTGCACCAGTGCATGTTGGTGTGATGCAGCAAGCTTTCTTAGTCTACTTCCCGCAATCTTCTTTCTTTCATTAAATACTTATGACAGCATAAATGTATATTTATTGTTACTTTATTCCTGCAATTTGTTAAGATTAGAAACATTCACTTTTTATGTGTGAAATTTGAATTAACAGTATAATAGCACTTGCAATAATTAAGCACTCATTTTAATAATTAAATGCTAAGTGCAAGAAGCTCTGATCCGGTGCAAGAACTAGTTTCCTGCCACGGGATCTGAGTACTTAGAACCTAGAAAAGTTCATGCCCTTGCATAAAGTAAAAAGCCTTTAGAAAAGACACCATTTATACCTTCTGCATAAATCTTTGTTCCTACACTAGTGCAAGGAGACTGCGATAGTGCAGGACATATTAGCGCAAGAAGGAAATCTCTAAAGAAGCATATTTAAGGGCCCATCTGATGAGACTACTAAGTGTCTCCGCTAAAGAAAAACACACACTTAGTAGTTAAACAATAATTAGCTGGAGTGATTTCCTTTTATCTTTAATCCCCTCTTTCAAATGCATTCTTTCTTGTTCCAGTCTTAGATTATTTTGATGGTTCAAGTTGCCTTTTTCTCTTTTAATTTGATTCTGCAATCTTTCCTTTAAATAAAGTAGGGATTTATATTAGGAAGATTCATACCATCTCTGGCATTGCCTGTGCTTCGTCTTTAAGTTTATGGATCCCCCAGGTTGACAAATTAAGTGTTGAGGATTTTGCTTAAGTGTAATTCTTGCACCCAACATTTTGGCGCCGTTGCTGGGGAGGCGATTTGATTTGGTAAGAATTTTATTATTATACAATAGAGATAATTTTTCCTTTATTTCTGCAGTATTTTTGGAAAAGCCTTAACAGAGTAACCGCAAATTTTTTTTATTTTTTTATTTATTTATTTTATTTTATTTATTTATTTATTTATTTTTTTTTTAAATTTTTATTTTTTTTTTATTTTTTTATTTTTCTGAATTGGACTAATTCTATTAAGCAAAAATATGGTACATAAGAAAGTACAATCAAGAGAAACAAAAACACGGCCTACCGAAAATGATTTGATATCAACATCGGTCACCGGAGAGAGAAAAAAGACAAGCGAGGAGCAGCAAGAAGAGACTAGAAAGCAGGAAGGAACCGACTCCTACCCAGAATTGGTAGAGTTTTCCACACGAATTTTCTTCCCTTTCTTTTTGTTGACTTTAACCCAACCATCCTGGTGAGTATGTGCTGGGACGATTTGAAGACTGGAGTTCTCCAAAAGAGGGGCCTCCTTATCTGAATCAGAGGAGGCAGACTCATGGCTACGTTTCTGAGTGACAGTGGTATCAGGGGGATGCTCGGGAACATCGGTGGACAAGTTTTCAGTCTGAGGAGCAAGATCTGATTCTGCGTCACTCCCATCATCAACAGAGCTTGAGGAGGTAGAATCTGCAGCAGGCGGCGGGTAGCAAGGAGTCCATTTTTTTGAATTGGACTTTGTATGGTTTCCTTTAGTCTTTTTGTCTGCAAGAGTGGGGCAGGAGTTCTGCAGATGCCCTGCTTGGTGGCAGTGACGGCAGCGGAATGCAGTGTTCTCGTAGTATAAGATCTGAGTCCAAACATAATCGCCGACCTTGATGATGAATTGATCAGGCAATCCTTTGCTGATATCTACCTCCACGCATATTCTGGCATATGTGTAGAGGCTTTGAAGTGCCCTTTCAAAATCTACAGTGAGAAAGCGTCCCAAGGTATCGCCCATGCGCCGAAACACTTCCAGATGCCAAAGATGGATAGGTAAGTTGGGAAGCCTGATCCAAACAGGAGTTCTGGTGATGGTAGCTGTAGCAGGGTCGAAATCTGGGAACCATGGGGTTAAGAAGAGCCCAGCATTTCCAAAAAACCAGGGACCTTCCTGTAAGGCCTGCTCATAATGCTTGGAGTGATCGAACAATAATATGAAGAATCCTCGTGAGCAGCAATTGACCTGGCATTTGCTAGTCCAGTTTTCGTGGATCCAATCAAAGAGATCCTTTGTTCGCGGCCAGAGTCCATTAAATCTGCAAATGATGGCTCTATCTGCATATTTTTGAAGATCTTCTGCGAGAACTGGCAATGGGATCTCAATAGAAGGTACTTCATCCAGTTTTTCAACCAGAAAAGGCTGGGGTTTGGGGGCTGTAGGGGGTTTGGGGTTCTGAGAAAATACAACATTTTTGTAAGAGAGGTTAGGGGCTGAAGAAGACTGTCCCACTGCCCCTCCTCTCAAACGAAGGGTGAACACTATGGAATCATTTCTGTAAATGTTGTAAGCAGAGAGGGGAAGAAGATCCTCAAGATGTTTACCTTGGAAAAGAAGTCTCTGGAGTATTGAAGGAATCCCAGTCCGTCGTTCCAGATTGAGCTTCAGATTCTGTATCAGATATGTAGAAGAAACCCAAAGCAAAAGAGTTTTTCCAGAGAGCATCTGGAGTTGGATCTGAAAAGTGGCAAGGTGCTTTTTAAAGGCAGAGTCTGCGCAGCAACGAGGGGCGGATCTGCTCTTGAGTACATCTCCAAACCTCTGCAAAGAAAGTCTTTGGGGGTGGGAAACGCCTGTAGACCAATGCCGGATCTGCATTAGGGCAGCGCTGTCATTTGAACCCATCTTTTTAAAACAGCTCTGAGAAAAAAGGGGGAAGGTTCGCAGGAAACCCAGCAACTCCTGGCCCAGCCGAGGAAAGGAGGGGGAAGCAGGAAAGTATTCGCCACCCAAAAACTCCACTGCAGTCCACAAGTGCCGATCCAAGGGACGCATCTGCCAGAAGTTGCAAACGAAGGCGGAGACAGAGCTTATGTTGAAGCCTACAGAAACTGCTTGATCGAGGATTGCAGAAAGACCTCGGGGCTAAGAGACTCCTTTGAAATAAATGGAGGCCTCCGCAAGCACCGATGGATAGACGCCGTGGAACTTGGAAATAGTGTGGTCTGCATCATCCTTGGGCTCAGTAAATCACGTGCCCTTTGAAAGAGCATCTACCTCCAGTGAAGAGGCGTTCAGTCCATACGGAGGCATCGCTAGGCAAGGGACTGTAACGAGAGTCTCCCTATTAAGCTTCCCATTTGGAACAGCAGCGGGGCGTTGATCAGGTTCAGAGGCTCGAACAGTAGAGTCAGCGGGGGCAGCAACAGGACGAGACGAAACCCTAGCCATCTCTCTAAAAAAAAGT